>CM035167.1:80829454-81535428 GCA_020205615.1 Panax quinquefolius | reverse complement strand
ATAAGAGTTTATCACCACTATTTTTTCAAAGGTTACTTCCTAAGGCTTTTCCCCCACCTAAGGTTCATAACCTCTGGGTTTGATACCAACTTGTGACACCCCCAAATCCTATGGTACTTAATTACCTCAAGATTTGGTGTTCACTTAATAAAAACATTCATGTCTAACTACCCAATCATAATAAAATTGAATAATAAACCTTCCCATTAAAGGATTACATTAATAAAAATCTCCTAGGTTATCTAACCTTTAAATACAAACATTCATATGCGGAAAATTAAATAACTTCATTACAATAATTCAAGTAAGGTCTGACAATAAAAATGTTAACATATTACAAGTCTTCAATACTTGTTCAGCTTTCCTTTTCCTTTACTGGTGCTAGGTACATCGACTTTCTCAACTTTAGCTGTAATATTTATATAAGCAAGAGTGAGCAAATAAGGCTCACTTGAAATAAGAATGAATAAAACTCTACAACAATTGCCAAATATTAGGCTAAATAGAACTGAACAAATAGGGTCTATCAATGATAATGAACATCTGAATCATAAATCTGAGGGTCATAAGACCATGAAATATGTCCATAGTTATAAGTAATCTTTCAACTTAAACTTTAATAGTCATAAGACTATAGTGACACCTCGTACTTAGAGGGATCAGCCCTTCGTACAATGTATTGTGCACAAACATTTCAACGATGTGCGTAAAGTATCCCCAAATAATAGGGTTGTTCATCTCAGCATTTAGAATACAAGTCCGCACCAAAGTAAGATTGGTTTGGATACGTTTTAGGATAATTTGGAATTCAACGAAAATCAACTAAGGATTAGTTGAATAAAAATGTAATAACGTTATGCTATGGAATAATCATAACTGAATCAACATTGTAAATTAAAATCATGCTTTAGGAATAATCTAATAGCATAAGTATTGAATAATATAACATAACTTGCTTGAACAATATTATGCTAAGGTTAGAAATCTTATTTAAAATTTAGTATGGAGCATGCAAAATAAATAGTAATTGAACGATAAAACTTGTTCAACGTTAGTCCATCAGAATTTAGAAATTTTCATGCTAAATAACAAGTTAAGGATAAGATACTTGCGTTCAATACACGAATTGAAAGAGGATAATAAACTTGCATAATGTAACAATAGAACTAGCTCAACGAAAGTGTAGAGTTAGAAAACTTGCATAATGATAATCAAGGTAGAGTAAGAAACTTGCTCAATGTAATAATAGATTTAGAGAACTTGCCTAATGTAACAATAAATTTAGAGAACTTGCCTTGAGTGTAGGCTAAACCGTAATAGTTTGATTCATAATATCCTAATCACATATAATTAGGATACAATTAGTCCTTACAATTACTCTATATATAAATAAGTATTTATTTCATGTATGGTTTGATGTTTAACCATATAATCAAGGTACATCAATAAAATAATAATAACACTCGTTATGTACTAATAATATGTTCATTCATAGCACTATAACACAACAATAATACAATCACATTTTTAGCAATCATAGTATTGCATTACATCAACAATTACAGACTTTGTGGAAAACAAAAGTAATTTCTGGACGATTACATTAATCGGTCTTTGTGGCATACGCGATTTATCTTGTGTAATGACTGAGGCTTAATCTTGTATTGTGGTACGACTCAAAATGATTGTGGATCAAGGCCAGGCACGGCAGTGGAGTCTATGTGACATGATGCCTAGGCGAGCGGTGGCGCCACTGGTAGCGAGGTTCAGATGCACTCGACTTTGGCATTGAGGCTCAAGTTTAGAGTTGAAGTATTTTTATTTTTTAAGTATTTGGGGCTCGAAATTCTGTAACCAAACACGAAGAACAGAACAAAGCTAACTTTGTTGCTGTATTTTAATTTATAATAACAATTTATAATGTATAACTTACATAAATTACACAGAAACTTTACTAAGTATACATATACTAATTTAGCACAATTTAAACAACAATTTTAGAAAATTAAATCCTTGAAGCCATATTTTAAAACCAAAACTCCATTATTGATATTGGTTTGACACAGTGAACAGTAACCACAATTATACACCAAATTGATTCCTTTTGAACTACGTTCTCTATATTTCTTAACAAATTAATATATTCAAAGTTCAATTTCACCATAAGTTCATAAAAATATAAATTTTGGTACTCTACAAACCACGTTCATACATGTGTTCACTGTAAAACCAATTTCTTTTCTTGCAGACTTAATTTAGCATTTAATCTTATATATATGTTAAGCATACAATCACACACACACACACACAAACAAACACACACACACACACACACACACATATATATATATATATATGCTAGTATAACAATTACAATTACAAATACACATAATTTCCTAACCAAATATAAAAATATGGTTTACAGAAAATTTTGTAAAAGCTTTATACACAGTGAAATTCAAGAACACAAAGACTTAGAAATTATTGCGTAAATCATATATGTTAAGGTTATGTAACATACCTTTTGTTGCTTCAGAAATCCTTGTTAGAAGACAACGTGCTTGGTTGAACTTCACATAACCTTTCTCCTCTCAATTCTCTCTTGTCTCTCTCAATTCTCTCTGAAAACATTCTCTGACAACTTCTCTTTTCCTTCTTAGGCTTAAGCCAAATACATTATACATAAAAATAAAAATAAAATCAACGCCCGTCTTTGCAGACGTTTAAAAACCGACGTCTTCTAATGATCCTATTAAATTATCAGTTACCGTAATTAATATATATATTATTTATATTTTAGTTATTTCATTTATTTTTTTAATAATTCAAAATTCAAAAATCCAAAAGCCATAAGGCTCCGTTTGACAAAACTCTTTAAAAATTAAAGACTTAATATATTTAAGCCTTGTTTGGCAAGAATAAATTAAACTCCTTTAATTTATTCTAATAACTCCTTTATAGTATAGTTATTTGTCACACTTTATATAATTAAGTTTTTATACTTAATTTAATTAATTCTAATAACAATTTATTGAATAAATCATTTAATCATTATAAACTCTCTAACTTAATTATTAACTTAAATTAGAACATTATCTAATAATAATTAATTTCCTTAACTCCTTAATTATTTATTTAACAAATAATTAACCAAATCAAATCAAATCAAATCAATTTAAACAAATATTTATTCAACAATAAACACATCCATTAATTATTTATATAATTCAATAAATATTTAAAATTACAATTTAAAATTCTGGATTGTTACACTTGAATTATTATTACATTATCCATCCTCCCTTATTATTCTATCATTACGTATTTCTCGGAAGTTCAAAAATAATTCCTTAGCAGAAATTAGTGAATAGTGTTTTCAGAAAATTTCTCGAAAAGCTTTTATTTTCTTCTCAGAAATTCAAACACTTTAATTCCTTCTCTTAGCCAGAATACTACGACATTCCGATATAATTAGGTTATAGAATGATCTTCATCTTAGTAACATATAATATAATTTTATTCATTATTTTAATTAAATAAAATTATTTTACAATAAACCGGAATTTCTCAGTCATTACATCATTCCCCCTTATAAGGATTTTGTCCCCAGAATCTCGTCTTACATTAAACAAATAGCCGAGGGTACTTCTTCTTTATCTTTTCTTCAAGTTCCCACGTTGCTTCTTCGGCATCGTGGTTTTTCCATAACACCTTTACCGAATGTATAACTTTGTTCCTCGGAACTTGCTTTTTTCCATCAATGATTTGAATAGGCATCTCTTCATATGTCAAAGCCTTCTTAATATGAATAGGTTCATATTCTATCACGTGCTTATATTCTGGCTTATAAGGACGTAACACAGAGATATGAAATACATTATGTATTCGTTCTATGTTTGGAGGTAACGCTACCATGTAAGCTACCTCTCCTACCCTTTTTCATATCTCAAAAGGAGGAATAAACCTTGGACTTAAGTTTCCCTTCTTTCCAAAGTGTATCTTTCCTTTCTAGGGAGATACCTTTAGAAATACGTACTAGCCTACTTCAAATTCGCTGTTTACTCAATGCGAATCCGCATATTTCTTTTGTCTGTCTTGCGCTGCTACTAGACGCATTCGTATCAGCTTTACTATTTCCACGATCTGCTGCACCAATTCTGGTCCTAGCATCCGGCGTTCTCCCACTTCATCCCAACACAATGTTGTTCTGCATTTTCATCCATACAAAGCTTCGTAAGGCGGCATGCCTATGCTCGCAGGATAACTGTTGTTATACACAAACTCTACTAACGGCAGACGATCATCCCAACTACCCTTGGATACCATGACGCAAGATCTCAGAATATCTTATAACGTCTGAATTGTTCTCTCGCTCTGCCCATCAGTTTGTGGATGATAAGCCGTACTCAGCTTCAGTTGCATTCCCATATGTTCTTGTAGACTCCTCCAAAAGCTTGACAAGAATCATGGATCACGATCTGACACTATCGAAACTGGTACTCCATGTCTGGAAATAACTTCCTTAACATAAAGTTTAGCTAACTGATCTAAGTTATACTTAACCCTTATTAGAAAAAAGTGAGCCGACTTCATCAACCGATCCACTATTACCCAAATCACATCATATCCCTTCTGATTAACTTGAAGTCCCACCACAAAGTCCGTCGTGATATGCTCCCACTTCCACTCCGGAACCTTCAAGGACTGCAACAAGCCCCTTGGTCTTTGATGTTCGGCCTTAATCTTTTGACAAGTTAAGCACTTACTCACGTATTCTGCTATCTCCCTCTTCATCTTTGGCTACCAAAAACTCTGTCAAAGGTCTTTTATACATCTTAGTACTACTAGGATGAATCAAGTACCTCGAGCTATGAGCCTCTTGTAACACTTGTTCCTTTAATTCTGTCTCATTCGGAACCCAAATTCTTCCTTCAAATCTTAATAATCCCTCATTATCAAGACTATACTTTAATTCTTTTTCATCAGTTAGCCGCTTCTTCATCTTATCACACTCATCATTTCTGAGTTGTACCTCCTTGACTCTCTCTACAATGGTAGATTGAATCTCCGTTGTAAACAATCTCTGATTCGATTCACTCGGTAACTTCACCTCCAACTCCATCCTAGCCATCTCTGTTATTAACTCAGTTTGAGCCGCTAACATAGATAACTTTTCCCGACCCTTCCTATTTAAGGCATCGGCTACTACATTGTCTTTTCCCGGGTGATACAGGATTTCACCGTCATAATCCTTTATCAACTACATCCATCTCCTTTGTCTCATACTCAACTCCTTTTGTGTGAAGATATATTTTAGACTCTTATGGTCCGTTTATATCTCACATTTCTCCCCGTATAAGTAATGCATCCACATCTTCAAGGAAAAAACTATCGCGGCCAGTTCTAGATCATGAGTAGGATAAACTTTCTCATAATCTTTCAACTGTCGTGATGCATATGCAATGACCTTTCATGCTGCATGAGCACGCAACTAAGTCCTCTATGCAAAGCATCGTTATAAACTATAAAATTCCTTGTATCGTCGGGTAAAGACAATACATGTGCTTCACTCAATCTCTTCTTCAGTTCTTGGAAACTGTCTTCACATTTCTCCGTCCACACGTACTTCACTATCTTCCTTGTCAAGTTAGTCAACGGAGTAGCTATATTCGAAAAATCTTCGATAGTACCCCGCTAACTCTAGGAAACTCCGCACCTCAGTTGGCATTTTCGGTTGTTCCCAACTTATCACTGCTTCCACCTTCGCTGGGTCCACTGAAATTCCTTCTCGGTCGATAACATGACCCAAAAACTGTACCCTTTCTTGCAAAAATTTAAACTTAGTGAATTTCGCACATAACTTCTCCTTCCTTAGTGTCTCCAACACTATCCTTAGGTGTTAAGCGTGATCTTCTGGTGTCTTAAAATAGACTACAATATGATCGATAAACACTACGACGAACTTGCCTAAATACTATTTGAATACTCTGTTCATCATATCCATAAATGCAGCTGGTGCATTTATCAACCCAAATGATATCACCAGAAACTCGTAATTACAGAAACGAGTCATGAATGTCGTCTTAGGTATATCCTCCTTCCTAACCTTCAACTGATGATACCCTATTCGTAAATCTATCTTAGAATAATACTTTGCCCCTTTCAACTGATCAAATAGATCATCGATCCTGGGCAATGGGTATTTATTCTTTATCGTTAACTTGTTCAACTCTCGGTAGTCGATACAAAGTCTGAACGATCCGTCCTTCTTTTTCACAAACAGTACCGGTGCTCCCCACGACGAAACACTCGGTTGAATGTACTTTCTATCCAACAGTTCTTTTAACTGCACCATCAACTCCTTCATCTCCACTGATGCCATACGATACGGTACCTTGGAAATTGGTGCCGCTCGTGGCACAATATCTATCACGAATTCGGTCTCCCTATCCGGTGGAAGACCCGGTAATTCACTTGGAAATACATCTATGAATTCTTTCACTATAGGTATTTGTCCCATCGTTGCTCCCACTCTCTGGGTATCAACTGTGAGACCCCGAATTTTATGAAATAAAAGTATTCAATTTTTTTTATTTTGGTAAATAGCACGGTATTGATTATTGATGCTTATGTGATAAGTCACTCGGTTTTATTTTATTGGTATTATTAATGTAATAAAATAAAAAAAACTTTTTATATAAAATAGAATACTTTAATAATGTTATTCTATAAATAGAATATATTATATTCTATTGTGCATAGTGTTTTACATAGTAAAATCTTTTTTATATAAAATAGAATACTTTTATAAAGTTATCTATTTTATTAGACAATAATTAGAATATATTATATTTTATTATGCATAGTGTTTGCATAGTGCCTGCATAGTATTTGCATAGTAAAATCTTTTATAAAGTTATTCGTTTTATTAGATTATAAATAGAATATATTATATTTTATTTCAAAGATTTTGCTTTAAATATGACCATCAAATTAAAAGTAAATCAATACTGGACCGTTCATGAGTTAATTACTATACGATCCATTTTTCTATAAATAGAAGCTCATTCCTTCATTATTTCTTACGAATTCACTGAAACTCTAGAGAGAGAAACTATAGAGAGAGTTCTTCTTCTATAATCTTGAGCGTATTTCTTTAGAGTTTAAGAAAGCTTTGAGCGTAGTGCATGTTTTCTTCAAATATATTCCCGTCCTACCAGTCGAAATACTTTTCTTTTTAAGGTAGGGGATATTATTTGTTGTACTCGTAAGGGGTATTCTTTCTTTCTTATTCATGAAGAAAACTTCTGTTATTCTATTATTTATTATTCTGTTGGAATAACCTGTATACGCGGGATACCCTATACTTGGTGAAATTCTATTGTTATTTTATTCTTTATTATTATGTTGGAATAACCTGTTTATGCGAAGTACCGCATACATGGTGAAATTCTTCTATTATTTCGTTCTTTATTATTCTCGAATATCCCGTTTGATTGTGTATTACGCTGACTGGTTCCATTAATTATTACATTGGAATAACTCCGCAAAGCGATCTATCGCATGCATGGTGATTTCGTTTTTATTCCATTCTTTATTATTACATTTGGAATATCACATCACATGCAATGCGTTTACGTGGGACTGGTTCCATTATTTATTATTACATTGGGAATAACTTTGTTTGTGCGATCTATCGGACGCATGGTGAATCCTTACATTATTCCATTCTTTATTATTACATTGGAATAACACATCACGTGGATTACCACATGCATGGTGAATGATCCTTCATATTCATACGAATAGTATTTTCATTAAAGGGGTTTTACGCCAGGAATGATTCATATTTTTTGACCCTCAAAAATTCTGTAAAAATTTGAAATGATAATTTAATGAGTTTTCTAAATTATGTCAAAAATGGCGATTTTTGGATGTATAGAATAAGAGTTCTGGATTTTATGGGAAAAGACTATTTTAAAAGTAAACTCTTATAACTTCTTGTGGTTAACTCCAAAATTAGTGAAATTTTTATTGGGAGTACATGTATATAACAGGAGTATACCCTGTAAATAGCAAATGAAAAATATGAAAATAGCAAATGAATTTTAAAAATTCTGAGAAAAATATATGTTCAAGATGGGACTATATTCTGCTAAATCCCAGAAAAGAAATATTTTTGGGAATGATTTGGTATTTTTCATAAAAATAAACTAGTTATGAGTAAATGAATTAAATATGTTATGTGAAGTAATAAAATTGGTAAATATGATTTTATGGCTTGAGAATTCTATATAGGTATATGTAGATTTTGATGAGGATTTGATCATTGATTATGAAATCTTATGAGTATGGCATTTTTGAATGATTAAATGCATTATTTGATAAAGTGTAAATAATTGAAATAAATTTTTTATAAGTTTAAGAAATGATTAAAATATTGTTATAATATTAAAGATAATAGATTATGAGATTATTAAGTGATTGATAACATTTGGTTATTATTGAACGATGGATAAATTGTATTATAAATGTTTAATATTTATCCTTTATCTCATTTGATTGATTCTTATATCATTATCATCATCCTCATACGTATATTGTGTTGAAAGTCATCTGTGGCCTGTAGTGCATAGATGGACTTGGTATGATTATGACCAAGGATTATTCGGTATAATCATGACCGTAATGTTACAAATGATGTGGAAAAAGTCCTCATTGGCCCGTAGTGCATTGATGAATAGTTTTTGGTATGATTATGGCTATGGATTCTCTTCGGCCAAGGGTGCAAAGATGAATTGTTTTATGGCATGATCAGGACCGTTGATGAAAACACGATTATCTTTAGCCCGTAGTGCATGGATAATTCGTGGTCGTGAAACTAATGAATATCCTTGACCTGTAGTGCAGGGATGATTCAATGATGTGGATTAATTATTGAGCTGAGTCTTAGCGATGAAATATTAATTCATGGATGTGATAATAATGAATATCATTGGCCGTAGTGCATGGATAATTCAGTGATATAGATTGATTATCGAGCTGAGTCTCAGCGATGAAATATAAATTCAAGGATGTGATATTAACGAATATCCTTGGCCGTAGTATAGGGGTGATTCGATGATGTGGATTATTTATTAAGCTGAGTCTCAGCGATAAAATATTTATTATACATTTTTAAATGCGTAGAAGATAGTAGATATCATGTTCTACTTCACTCTTCTAAAATACAGTTGTATGTCTTTGGCATGTAGTGCAAAGATGAATTGTTAATGAATATCTTTGGTCGTGGTTCAAAGATGAATTTATTAGTATGATAATGAGCAGGAATTCTGATTTGGTATAACCGTGATTTTGGATGTTTCAGGTGAAGATAGGTGATGAGAATTATCTTCGTCCTAGTTGCGAGAAGGAATTTAGAACCACAATTATGATTATGAGTTATTCATATGATTGTGGACAGGAACTGTTTATTTATTTTACATGGATAAAACATTATTGGTGGACTTTTAACATAGAGAAGATAATAGACCTTATTGTCTATTTGACTCATCTAATGGATTGCTCGTTCCGCTGCAACTATGGTTGAAAAGTTTTATCATCTACCGTATGTTCTAAATCTCTGATTTATTATTGATGAAAGCTATTGATAATTTAATTATCTTTAGTCATGATATTCCTTACTGGGCTAGTTGTGCTCACCCTTTCTACTTCACAATTCCTTTCAGGTAATAATTGTGTTCCCGTAAGAGTGTTGCCGGGTCGAGCGGGGATAACAGGGGAATAGAACAACGATCTCTAGCTGTGGAGGTTCTCCTTAAACAGTATAGAAAAGTGTGTTGTATTCTATACAACATTTAGTAGTTATATTTGGTGAATCAAATAGGGTGAGGTGAACCCAACTTTGGAAGGGTGTTTTGCCACTATCATACAAGATGTCTAATGACATACAACCTCGTGTTATCATAAGAGCGGGGTTATGCGCATCCACTTCTTTGAGTATATTTACAGGCGAGTACTTATATGATCTTGGAGTTTCTTTGTAATATAATATTCACTTGGAGACAGTGGCGATAGTTATATGTCAAGAGAAGACTACGCCATTGGAAAGAAGATGATAGTAATCTTCTCATTTTTCTTTGGGGTCTATTGGATTGACAAGGATAATTACGTGGCCATATGATATCTATTATAACCCTAGCGCATGGCCTCCCATATCTGAAGGTTTCCTTGAGCACTTCCCAAATATTTTACTTTCTAAAATAGTCTTTGACTATACTTTTATGTAAAGTACCATTGTAAGGTTGTGGTCGAGGCACCATGAGAGTTATATACATTTGTATTAAAACTCACGATTAAGCGTGGTCGTATTCTATCTGACTATTTCAACGATTAATATAAATGAAGTTGTATTTAAATTTTATACTATGTATCTGGCGACTCAGAATGGGTGATGTATACCTAATTTTGGGGGCATCACATCAACAACATGGCACAAATAACCTACACATCCCTTCCTCCAAAACTTCCTAGTTTGTGTCATGGTAAGATAACACAAACGTCCCGTTGATTTATTACTGTAAAACCTACGTGAGGTTGTCTTAACATTCTATTGTTTACACATTTATTTTGGCAATCTATTATTACACCATGGTTAAACAACCAATCCATCCTGAGAATTACATTGAATTCTCCCAACTTTATCGGTAACAAATCTACCGATAATTTACAACCGCGTATATCTACGCAATAACTCCTATGAATATCTTCAGCATGAATTTTTTCTTCATTGGCTACCTTGATATTCAAATGTACATACAATCTTTCGGGGAGTAATCCTAAGCGTCTAGCAAAATCACCTGCTATGAAAGAACAAGTAGCACCCGAATCAAATAGCACATAATCATTTATATCGTTGATCGGGATAATACCTGCAACTACATCCCCGAATGTAACTGCATCTTGGATTGTCATGTTAAAGGTCCGGGCCATCGGCCTACCCGTCGGTGTTGGACCACTAATAGCTAACTTACCGCTATTAGCAACCTTATTCTCGTTCATCCCCTTCTTCGGGCAGTTCTTTGCTATGTGATCAGTCGATCCACACACGAAGCATCCATGGTTCTTTTTCGAACTTGGAAAGTTAGGCGAAATGTGTCCCTCTTGTCCACAGTTGTAATACACCGCCTTTCCCTTAAGACATACTCCTAAGTGAGTCTTCCCACAATTCTTGCATGCCTCCATCCTTCTCGTAGGATCCCCTTGCTTCACTCCGGTATTCCCAAAGTTAAATCCCTTCCTTTTCTTGTCATCGCCACTACCACTGGCTCCTTCGACTTTTACTCTCCCATCTACATTTCCCTTGTTCTTCTTCTCTATAACAATAAAGAATTTTAAATTATAATTTCAAATATTTATTGAATTATATAAATATTTAATTGATGTGTTTATTGTTGAATAAATATTTGTTTAGTGTGATTTGTTTTGATTATTTATTTGTTAAATAAATAATTTATGAGTTAGGAAATTAATAATTATGAGATAATATTCTAATTTAATTTAATAATTAAGTTAGAGAGTTGATAGGGATTAAATGGATTATTATAATATTTTTAATTTAATTTGGTAATAAATGTGTGACAATAAACTATGCTATAAGTGACTTATTAAAATAAATTAAAGGAATTTAATTAAATTTTGCCAAACAAGGCTTAAAGATATTAAGTCTTTAATTTTAAAGAGTTTTTGTCAAACAAAGCCTTATGACTTTTGAATTTTGACTTTTGTATTATAATAAATAAAATAAATAAAATATATTTATAACTGATGAGCATTAAGTTGTAACCGTTGTTTTAATATACGTATTATGGCCCTATCAGTTTCTTTTATCTTTACGTATATTGTTAGTTTGACATATTGATAATCAGAACAGAAGAGAGTAGAGAAACTTCAGAAAGAATAGAGAGAGAGGAAGATTTCTGTGAAATTCAAATAAATTCATTGTGTTTTAGCAAGGATTACTAAGTAATTGAAGGTATTTTCCATAACCTTAATATTATTATATATATATATATATATATGTTATACGACATAAATTTCCAAGTTTTGTAAATTCAATTTGTTGAATTTATTGATATACAACTGATAAATTATGATTATACGTGTTTGTGATGTTAGAGTTTGTATTTAGACCTGGATTTAGTATTCTAATTACGTTAAAAAGGAAGAAACTAATCACAATGACTATATGTATATATATGGCTTGTGAAAGTACCAAATTTGATAGTTAATTTATAAACTAATAGATAAATTGAGCCTTGAATATGATAATTCGGTAAGAAACGAAGAGAACGTAGGTCGAATGAATTAATTTGGTGTAAAATTATGATCATAGTATTAATTTTGTCAACAATGTCAAAATGGAGTTTTTGGTTTAAAACATGGCATTCAAGCATTTAAATTTTCTAAAGTTGTTGTTTATTGTTTTAAATCAGTATATATATGATGTGTAATGTCTATGTGTAATCTATATAAGTTATACGTGTTAAATTGGGTGCTAGAAATTAAGATACATGTCAAATTTGCTTTGTTTACATTCTTCGTGCTTTTAAGCAGTAATCCGTACAACAAGATCGCTAACCTTAGTGCCACAGTATACGCCTTGAGGCATGCACCTCATGGCCAGAAGCGCCAAAGACTGATCGCAACGCCGCAGTTCAGTGTGTAGAAATGGGCATGGCCATATTGCTAAGTTAAGCGAGAATGGCGAGAAGTGTATTTTAATTACAGAAAGTTTATAATTGCTGATAAGGTGAAATATTGTGACTGTTAAAATATGCTTTTTATATTATGGTGTTATATGACCAAGAGTAGGAATATTATTAACAATTAACGAGTTTTGTTATTACATTATTAATGTGACTTGACAATGTGATTAAAACCAATCCATCCATGAAGTAGATGCTTAATTGTATAAGGAGTATAAGTATTAACTAATTATGTCATGATGACATGTATATAGGGTATTGTGATTCGAGTTATTATGGTTTTTCTTACACGTAAGGCAAGTTTCTAAACCTTACATCTTTATATTGAGCAAGTTTTCTTATCTTTAACTTGTTTCTTAGTATGCAAGTTCTCTAACTCCATTGTTACGATTGTGCAAGTTTCTTAACTCTAATTATATCATGCAAGTTTCTTTACTCTACCTTATTTATTATTGAGCAAGTTATTCCTAATCCTATTTATACAATTTAGATATGTTTATGCAAAACTATTTAACCTAACTCTTACTTTGAGAAGGTTTCTTACTTTAATTTGTTTCTTAGCATACAAGCTTCTAAATTCTAATATATTTATGTTGAACAAGTTTTATCGTTCAATTTTCCATGTATTATGCATGCTCAATAACTCAATTCTTTTCAAAACAAAATTTTAGCCTTAACTTTATTTGTTCAAGCAAGGTATGTTACGCGATTCAATGTTTATGCTTTTAATTCATTTCTAAAGCATGACCTTACTATATAATGTTGATTCATTTATGATTTATTCCATAGCATATTGTTATTAAAATTATTCAACTAATCCTTAGTTGATATTCGTTAAACTCTAAATGCTGAGATGAACAACCCTGTTATAGGGGATAATTTACGCGTAAGCGTTTAGAGGTTTGTGCACAATACATTGTACGAAGGGCTGATCCCCCTAAGTACGAGAAGTCCCTATAGTCTTATGACTATTTAAGTTTAAGTTGAAATAATACTTATAACTTTGGACATAGTTTGTGGTCTTGTGACCCTCAGATATATATATTTTAGATTTTGATTATCATTGATAGAGCATATTATTCAGTTCTATTGAGCCTATTCATTTGGCGGTTATTATGATGTTTTATTCATTATCATTTCAAGTGAGCATTGTTTGCTTACTCTTGCTTATATAAATATTACAGCTAAAGTTGAGAAGGTCGATGAACCTACCACTAGTAAAGGGAAAGGAAAGATGAACAATTATTGAAGACTTGTAAACATGTTGACTTTTATATTGTCAGACTTTAGTTTAAATACTCTGAGGTAGTTATTTAATTTTCCGCACTTGACATTTGTATTTAAAGGTTAGATGACTTGGGAGATTTTTATTGAACTTAGTGATGTAATCCTTTAATGGGAAGGTTTATTATTAAAGTTTATTATATTTGGGAAGTTAGAAATGAATGTTTTTATCAAGTAAACACCAAATCTTGTGAGAATGAAGTACCCAGATTTGGGGGTGTCACATTCTCCTTGTGGTATTGGCTTAAAGCCTCATTACCACCTTCGGCAATAATTGTCTTCCCCATTATGATCCCAAAAGAGTTACTTTGGAACACAGATATTCGGCTATAGAGCCAGGGTTTCAAGCCCTACTCAAACCTTCTAGCCTTCCTCACCTCCGTGTCCACCTGATGTGGAGCAAACCGCGATAGTTCATTGAACTTGGTAGTGTATTGGGGAACTGTCATCTCCCCTTGTTTCAACTCTAGAAACCGCATCTCCATCCTTCCTTGCATACTTGTGGGAAAGTAGTTCTCGAATAAAATCTCCTTGAACCGCGTCCACATTAAGTTTTCTATACTGGCCCTTGCCTGGTTCACCTCCCACCAAAAATTGGCCTCTCCTTTCATCATATAGGTGGCAAAAGCAACCTTTTACTGTAACGCCCCCAAACTCGGGTACTTGAAACCCGAACTCGGTGCTTTACGATACCATTTCTATGAGCGGAATAATACTAATAATAATAACAATAATATAAATATCAAACTTAATTTACATATATCAAAGTCTAATCCCTAGTACGCAACCTTTACTAGAATACATTACACGATAGATAATAAATATCATTGTCTTAATACTGTCTAACTATTACAAAAGATGACATAAGATTATTCTGATTGTTTTCATTTTTCCTTGTTCTGGCCTGAAAATTCCGGTTGATCATGCTTAGCTGAAAACATTTAAATTTAAAGCAAGGATGATCATTTAATTTCCTAGCAAGTAATAGCAACAATAAATATAAGCTGAAATGATTAAATGTTTTCTTTGAATAACTCTTCTACAACGAATCAACAGTTGTGAAGTAAGCTGAACCAATAATAACAACATACCAAATCTATCTCAAATTTTTGAAACTACGTACTGACTATAACTGAAGAGCATTCAACATACTATGAACATTATTTTTAATTTTCACTAGGGTTTACCAAAACTTGTAGAGCCCCCAAATTCGGGTACTTGAAATCTGAACTCGGTGCTTTACGATACCATTTCTATGAGCAGAATAATACTAATAATAATAACAATAATATAAATTTCAAACTTAATTTACATAATTATCAGAGTCTAGCTCCCAAGTACGTAACCTTTATTACATTCATTACATATCATGATAGATAATATATATTATATTTGTCTTAATAAAGTTAACAATTACATAACATAACATTTCTTTCATTTAGCAACCTTTCCCTTTCCCTTGTTCTTAGCAGAGCTCTCTGGTCGTTCACACTTAGCTGAAAACATTTAAATTAAGCAAGGATGAGCATTTGAGTGCCCAACAAGTAATAGCAATTATATATATAAGCTGAAAAAATTTAAATGTTTTCTTTATACTACCCTTCTACAACGATTCAACAGTTGTGAAGTAATCTGTACCAATGATAATAATATATCAATTCTATACCAAATCTTTGAAACTACGTATGGACTATAAATAAGGTTTAGTTGACATGCTATGAACATTGTTTTCAATTTTCAAATAGGTTAAACAGAAATTCATCTGCAAACCGTCATAACTTACGGGCACGGGGAGTGATCAGCTCGTTATGCCCTGCATTGATCAATACTACATGCAAGAATGAGGGTATCATTCACTCTATCCACCTTGGGTGCATAAAAAGTTTTCCCGTGTAGGGATGTTCATACTTGTCTGGGTTCCAAATCAAAGGTTTTATCTTGTTCAACAATAATCAATAATTCAACAAATATGTATACGGGTAATTTACAAAGGTGTATCAACATGTGATTAAATACAATGATTATCCAAGTGGGGACACTTGTATAACCATTTATCGAAATTAATGAACAGAATATATATCTGAATTATCATATACTAACATGTTGATAATCAATTGGCGTATATAATATAAGGTTAATAATCTGTACAGTAATAATATAATTCATAATTATTCTTACTCATGTCCATTGCATAAAGGAAATGCAAATGTAAGATACTTACCTGATGCGCTGCTTACAATTTGCATTTTAGATTTATCGTTTATATCACGACCTATCATTAATCAGATCATTCATTCGATTAGAACAATATACTATAACACATAGTACTGCATTTCGCAGTCAGCACATAACATAATCACATTGTTACATATGTTTAACAACCACTGAATCACAAATAAACACATATTTAATCAAATTATTTAAGTCGGATCAATTTACGAAACATGCCGATTAAATTAAATGACTTTATCGAGTAATTATCGAGTCTAAGACTCTGTCCTATAACTCAATATCTATAAATATCAGTCATATTATTTTTAAATGACTTATTATAATTTAAAAACATTTATTATAATTTATCATGAATTTTTAAACATCGGAATCATTATTAAATGATTTAAATATTAAACAATTCTATTATCATTAATATTTAATTAATATTAAACTATTAATGAAATCATATTCAAAATGTTAAAGTTATTTATAATAACTTGAAATACTTTTAAAGTATTAATATTACCCTTAAATGATTTTTAAAACATTTAAAATAATTTTAAATAATTATAATTAATATTAAAGTATTAATGTTCTATTTATCAAAATATTAAAAGTCTTTAAGTATAACTTAAAATATTTTTAATTCATTTATATCCCTTTTAAATTATTTTTAAATTAATAAAACTATTTTTAAACTATTTATTTAATATAATTATTAAATAAATTTAATATCTTTAATAATTAGTTAATAATTATTAATATTAAATTATTAATGAAATTATCCTTTAAATATTAAAAGTTATACTTTATAAGTTAAAATATCTTTAAACACTTTATTTTCATTTAAAATGATTATTATAATATTAAAATCATTTTAAAACTTAATTATTTAATGTGACGCCCCCAAAATTAGGTATACATCACCCATCTTGGGTCGTCAGATACATGGTACAGAATTCAAAAACAACTTACTAATACAACTGTCGTGTACAATACGACAAACATAAACTGTGAGTTTGAATACAAATATTATCTAATAGAGATTATACAAACTCAAAAGGAGTCCTCATTACAATTGTTATCACACTATTTCACAGAATAATGAGGACTACTAATGCTATCCTCTAGACCATCACTCGTTCCCCAGGCTCGTCCCGGCTATATTCTCATTTCTCAAGAGAACGGTGAAAGAAAAGGGTGAGCTCAACTAGCCTTAAGAAGAAATATTATCTAAGATAATGCGAGAATAAATTATCATTTGTCTCCAACAATGTTAAACCGATAAAATATAATAGACATCAAGTTTAAGCTGCGGTGAACAAGCAATCCATTAAAAGAGTCAAGTAAAAAATAAAATCTACTATCTTTTATGATTTAAAGGTTTTTATCCTTTATTATCATTGAGACTCGACTTAATAAATATTTCACATCATCGAATCACCCCCACTACTACTGGCCGAGGATATTCTTTAGTATCACGACCACAATTATCCATGCACTACGGGCCAAGAATATTTGTGTATTCATTAATGGTCATGATCATGCCAACAACTGTCCATCAATGAACTACGGGTCAATGAGGACTTTTACCACATCATTTGTAACATTACGGTCATGATTACACCGAATAATCCTTGGTCATAATCATACCAAGTCCATCTATGCACTACAAGCCACATATGACTTTCAACATAATATAAACATGAGGATGATGACAATGATATAAGAATTCAATAAAACAAGTTCAAGAATTAATTTGTCCAAGAACTACTAATGTCCAAATTGTCAACATGATACTGCTTTGTTGAGTAAAATTCAAGAATGATCAGAAGAATATTTCCAGGAAAAGATACTGGATGAAGCACAAATATCAAGGATATTCTACTAATTTCATGGAGTATAGAAGTCAAAACTTTAACCAACTGAGTATAATAAAGAATGGAATAACAAAAGAAATCACCATGCATGCGGATTGTGCATAGGCGAGTTATTCCTACGAATACTAAATAACGGAACCCAGTCGGGCAAAATTTGCGCAAGCGGGATGTTCCAACAGAATAATAAAGAGCGGAACCAGGTCGGGTGTAAAACACTGTGACCAGGATTTTCCAAGAATAATAATAAGATCGAAACCAGTTAGGTGTAAAACACACATGCATGGATGTTCCAACAAGTATAATAATAAGGCGGAACCAGTGCGGTGTAAAACACATGATGTGATGTTCAACGGAATAATAATAAAGACGGAACGATAGAAGAATGTCACCAAGTATAGGGTAGATCACAGATATCAAAAGTTATTCCAATGTAATAATAAGCAATGGAATAACAACAGTTCTCTTCATGAATAAGAAAGAATAACAATTTTATTTAGTAGTACAACAAATAATATTCCCTACCTTAAGAAGAAGAGTATTTGGATATATAAGTAGTGAAGTAGCAGAATACTTTCTTCTTTCTCTCTATAGTTTGTCTCTCTAGAGTTTCAGTGAATTCGTAAGAAAATAATGAATGAATGAGCTTCTATTTATAGAAAAATGGAATGCATAGTAACTAACTCATGAACAGTCGAGATTGATTTACTTTAATCTGACTGTTCATATTTAAAGCAAAATAAAATATAATATATTCTATTTAAAATCTAATAAAACGAATAACTTTATAAAAGATTTTACTATGCAAACACTATGCAGGCACTATGCAAACACTATGCATAATAAAATATAATATATTCTTATTAATATCTAATAAAAATGAGATAGCTTTATAAAAGTATTCTATTTTATATAAAAAGATTTTACTATGTAAAACACTATGCAGAGATCTTATGCAACACTACGCATAATAGAATATAATATATTCTATTTATAGAATAACTTTATAAAAGTATTCATTTTAATATAAAAGATTTTACGTATTATTACATTAATAATACCAACAAAACTAAGTGACTTATCACTTAAGCATCAATAATTAATACTGGTATACTCTACTCGCAAACCATGCGCGTATTATTATAATTTTAACATCGGGTGTTTCGACAGTTAACGGTAAAACTTTCGTCGTTATTTTCATAAAATATTTTGTCGTTTTCTCAATCGACAATAATTCCGTTGTAGGGTCCACCAATGATGATGTAGTTGCACTAATATTCCTCATAAAAGCGAATATTCCCCAGACCAATCGAATATTATATAACAACTTACGTACTTTTGCAAAATTTATAAATATTACCCACAACAATTATATCAATTTCACTCCATAATATTCAAAAATAATATTTATAGAAAATTCATCTTTATTCAAAAAGTTGGGGTTTTACGTTTAATATAATTATTAAATAACTTTAATATCATTAATAATAATTAATTAATGAAATTTACCTTTAAATATTAAAAGTTATATTTTATAACTTCAAATATTTTAAATACCTTATTATTATTTAAAATGATTTTTAAAATAATAAAATCATTTTTAATTAATTTATTTAATTCATTTAGTAAATAACTTAATATTCATTAATATTAAATAATTAATGAAGTTTGCTTTAAAATATTAAAAGTTATATTTTATAACTTAAAATATTTTTAAATAACTTATTATCATTTAAAATGATTTTTAATATAATAAAATCATTTTTAATTTATTTATTTAATGCATTTAATAAATAAATTAATTATCAATAATATTTAAATAAATACTAATATTTATGAAAAATATTTCAAATTATTAATATTTAATTTTTATAATTTAAAAATAATTTTTGTAATTTTTGAAAATTAAATACTATTTTTAAATAATTTTCAAAATTTAAATAATTAATTTTTAATAAAATTGTCGCTTGAAGATCGCTTTATAGCTTACGTAACTGTCGCTATAGGTGTTCTTCGTGTTCTTGGCAAAACCCAGAAATTCAAGTCAGTTTGCTAGGTACCACGTTTGACCAACAATTATTCTTCACACAAAGTGTTTCTGGACATGTTATTGATTAGATCATGTAGTACTCATACAACACTACACGATCCAAAGAACAAGAATGATCATAACATTCATAACGAAAGAGATCCGAGCCTTCAAAGAAGCTGTCAGAGCTGTTCTTCATTTCTGGGTTACCCAGAAATGAAGAACAGTTCGACTGCCCCTACTTCGGGCTTCAATAACTAGTGATTCGTGTACAGGTTTAGTGATTTGAAGCTTTCAGTGTGTAACCAACATGTAGGACAAGAGATCTATCACATAAAATCATGACAATAACAACACAATCAACATGTATGCTCCGGTCAAACCATGTCAGAAATAGCGTTCTTGAACTTTCTGTAAATTCCTGAAATTGCATTTCATGCTCATACAGCCTACTTTGACTGTCGATTTCTTTCATTATCTTGTTTATATAAGCGATATAGGAGCATATATATATAGTACACATAACCGAACATAATCCTGATACACTAACAACATCAAAACATCATAAAAATGCAATATCTAGCCTCAGAAAAATCTTGTCAGACACGGTTAAAGGATTTCTGGGTTACCCAGAAATCACTTGGTCATGGTCGGTCAACTGACTTTGACCAAGTATAACTTTCAATCCATACATTATTTGGTCCTGATTCTTTTTGCATATCAAAGACCACATACCAGACTACAAGTACAAGGCTTTAAACTACTAAAACACATAACAGGTAACGATTAAAGAGGCCTGACATTCGGCTGTCAGACATCAAATAAATTTTTTCCAAAATTTTCAAATCTTCAAATTCGAGCCTCTAGATGTTATGGATCTAACATCTAGGAACCCAGATCATCATTAGACACTATAATAAACATATTCTAACACTCAAACATAACATCTAACACATAATTTATGGACAGATTCTCAAGTAGGCTTTATACCTTTTCTTTGAACAATCTTGATCTTAGGCTACTGATTTGTTAGGGATGGTAGTGGGGCTCGGTTGTTGACTGATTTTAGCAAAGGATTTCGTTGGTTTAAGAGAGAGAGGGTCTTGGATGGTTATTGTAAACAAATGAGCTAGCAATTTAATTATTTCTCTCTCCAATCCTATATATATGATGTCTTGGATGCATGTATGCTGAGATATGTTGCTGGTTGCTGAGATTGTAAGTCACAATTGTCAACATAGTTGGTCACCAACTCTAACAACTCTAACACTTGTCAAAATCCAATAATTCAAGAGGGTAAAATGGTCTTTTCGCTTGGAAATTTAAGGGCAATCTTGTCATTTGGCAAACCCTTAGGGTTTAACCCTTAGGGTTTAACCCTAAGGCTTAGCACAAATCAATTATAGGATTTCCAATTTAGGGTTTGCAATAAAATAAAATAAAAATAAAATAAATTTTAGTTTCTTAAATTTTGAAATTAGGGTTTCATAATTATGATTAATTTTCTAATTACTTTATACAGGAACATTAGGGTTTAACATCTCTAATTATAATTAACTTTGCTAATTTAGCAATTAGGGTTTATACTTTTGGTAATTAGGATTACCAAATTAAAATTAGGGTTTCCAATTACTAAATTAGAGTTCTAGTTCAGTAATTAGGGTTTAACAATTTATGGTATCTATAATTAACAATTATAATTTTAATACTTGTGAATTAATCATCTTATCACAATTACTAATAATCTCTAACTCTAATTTGAATTTTAAATTAGGGTTTCTCATTTCCAAAAATTAGGGTTTGATTAGGGTTTCTTAAATATTAGGGTTTCTAGAATTTTAATTAGGGTTTACCTAATTAATACATTTAATACACGACATAAATTATATAACACACTTATAAAACAATCTTGTACTCTAATTTGGTTCTCAAATTATGGTTTAACATTATTACTAGGGTTTGGTCATAATACACCGTAATTGACCAACCATTATTAATATCTGAAATACAAAGACTCTATTCATAAGAATGAAAAAATCAAAATATAATTAATATTATATTATTATTCTCATACCTTGACAATAATCCAAAATTAGGGTTTGGATTCCATATCGATTTATTCTTCATATTTAACCTTAATAATTAAGGTAAAATAATTAACTTAATAATGTGTACTAAAATTCATATAATAAAATAATTATTATAATTATTCTAAAAATCACTCCATATATTATTTAAATAATATATGATTATATTTTCATGGAAAATAATTAATAAAAACATTTCCACAATAAAATTAATTATTATAAAATATACTTTTTAATAATCAATAATTTAAAATAAATTTACGTGTAAATAATCATGTAATAAATATATTTTTATTTACCACATAAATACATATACACATTATCTTGTACAAATCCTCATCCTTAAAATAAAATAAAAAAATAAAAATAAAAAATTTATACGCAAAATTTCTTATTTATTTATATAGAAAATATCGAGTTGTTACATTCACCCTCCCTTATAAAGTTTCCGTCCCCGGAATCACCATTTTAAAAACCTACACATACAAGGGTACATAACATACACAATCATTACAAATAGATCTTGATCAACTTTGATCGAACTGATCTTTAACTATTCACATAAAACTTGTCTTTCTGATTAAACGGAAACTTGATTTCTAAAAGAACTCAAATTCCTCCTCAAAATTTCTTTATAAAATAATTTACTATATATTGGAAAATCATGCATATAAAAATAAAAGTTATACGAATAATACCTGGAGTTGCATTGCCAGCTGCCATCGTGTCCTGGATTGTCATATTGTAGACCCTTGCTGTTGATTTTGTTGGCTTGTTTAATGAAGTCGGTCCCGTGATTGCCAAAGTCCCGCTGCCAGCGCCCGTGTTCACACTACCTGCCTCCACCCTCCTTTTTGGACAATCCTTCACCCTGTGCTCAGTCGATCCGCACAGAAAACATCCACTGTTCATCCTAGGATTGGGGCAGTTGGGAGAGATATGGCCCTCCTGCCCGCACTTATAACAGACAAACTTCCCTTTCAAACATTCCCCCGTGTGGTTCTTTCTACAAGTCTTACGTGGCATTATCTGCTTCTTTACACCTTCTTGCTTCACTTGTACACTTCCAAAACTGCTCACCTTCCTCTTTCCATCTCCACTCCTGCTCCCACTATTAATTCCTACCTTCTCAGCTCCTTCGGTCTTACCCTTATTCTTCTTCTCCTTGTTGTAGAGGCTCATAGCCTCACTCCCCTCCTCATCAATAATCGCCTTCTCCATGAGTGCTACAAATGTAGGAATCTGCAACACCGCCACCTTGTTGTAGAGCCAGTGTTTTAATCCCAGCTCAAACCTACTTGCCTTTCTAGCCTCCGTATCAAGTTGATGCGGGGCAAACCTAGCTAACTCATTAAATTTTGCGGCGTATTCTGCAACAGTCATATTCTCATGCTTCAATTCTAAAAATTTAACCTCCATCCTCGCCTGCATACTAGGTAAAAAATAGTTTTCGAAAAACAGTGTTTTAAACCTATCCCATGTAACTATACCTTCTCCTGCCATTGCCTAGTTCGTTTCCCACCAAAAATTTACCTCACCCTTCATCATGTAAGTGGCAAAACCGGTCTTTTGCCCCTCAGCTACCCTAGCTATTATGAACACCTTCTCAATCTCCTTGACCCAAGTTTGGGCTTCAACAGGGTCAGTCGTACCTTTGAATTCCGGTGGACCTACAGCCTTAAAATCTTTGAAGTTCGCCAAGTGGTTATCCGGCTGATTCCCAGCGACTGGTATTCCTTGTTGCATAGCTTGTGCTACCATGTTGGCAAAATGTTGCATCGGGTCTGCTTGTTGTTGTCCCTCAACGTTGTTGACAGATTCTTCTGCCCTTTGATTTCGAGTTCGACGTCTTGGCGGCATTATCTGATTAAATAAAATCATAAATTTAACTTACATTCTAAACCTTATCATATCAGTTTAATATATTAAACTTGTTCCATTAGTCAAACATAGATTCATATTCATTTAACGAATATTTTACATAGCATAACACATAATGCTTTGAACTTCAGCTATCCCTTTATGACCACAAAAGTTGATAACTCTTTAGCATATAACAAGCCTTTTCAACCATACATCTACACATAAATTATTCTGATTAGCATATAGTTTATACACACAACAAATAAAAGTTTTATATAAGTTATCTTTTATTTTATTTTATTTGACGATGAACTTAGTCAATTCATTTCTTTTTAAACTCTATATGAGTTATTTATATTTTCAACGTTTTCCTCTGTCCTAAGGTTATAGCCTAAGGTCTAGCCTACCTAATGTTTTTAACCCTAAGTTCTGATACCAACCTGTAGAGCCCCCAAATCCGGGTACTTGAAACCTGAACTCGGTGCTTTAAGATACCATTTCTATGAGCGGAATAATACTAATAATAATAACAATAATATAAATTTCAAACTTAATTTACATAATTATCAGAGTCTAGCTCCCAAGTACGTAACCTTTATTACATTCATTACATATCATGATAGATAATGTATATCATATTTGTCTTAATAAAGTTAACTATTACATAACATAACATTTCTTTCATTCAGCAACCTTTCCCTTTTCCTTGTTCTTAGCAGAGCATTCTGGTCGTTCACACTTAGCTGAAAACATTTAAATTAAGCAAGGATGAACATTTGAGTTCCCAACAAGTAATAGTAATTATATATATAAGCTGAAATTTTTTAAATGTTTTTCTTATACTACCCTTCTACAACGATTCAACAATTGTGAAGTAATATGTACCAATGATAATAATATATCAATTCTATACCAAATCATTGAAACTACGTACGGACTATAAATAAGGTTTAGTTGACATGCTATGAACATTGTTTTCAATTTTCAAATAGGTTAAACAGAAATTCATCTGCAAACCGTCATAACTTACGGGCACGGGGGGTGATCAGCCCGTTATGCCCTGCATTGATCAATACTACATGCAAGAACGAGGGTATCGTTCACTCTATCCACCTTGGGTACATAAAAAGTTTTCCCGTGTAGGGATGTTCATACTTGTCTGGGTTCCAAATTAAAGGTTTTATCTTGTTCAACAATAATCTATAATTCAACATATATGTATACGTGTAATTGACAAAGGTGTATCAACATGTGATTAAATACAATGATTATCCAAGTGGGGACACTTGTATAACCATTTATCTAAATTAACGAACATAATATATATCTGAATTATCATATACTAACATGTTGATAATCAATTGGCGTATATAATATAAGGTTAATAATATAATTCATAATTATTCTTCCTCACGTCCATTGCATTAAGGAAATGCAAAGGTAAGATACTTGCCTGATGCGCTGCTTACAATTTGCAATTTAGATTTATCGTTTATATCACGACCTATCATTAATCAGATCAGTCGTTCGATTAGAACAATATAGTATAACACATAGTACTGCATTTTGTAGTCAGCACATAACCTAATCACATTGTTACATATGTTTAACAACCATTAAATCACAAATAAACACATATTTAATCAAATTATTTAAGTCCGGATCAATTTCTAAAAAACATGTGATTGCATGTATGAAAGCGACTTTATCGAGTAATTATCGAGTCTAAGACTCTGTCATATAACTCAATATCTATAAATATCAGTCATATTATTTTTAAATGACTTATTATAATTTAAAAATATTTATTATAATTTATAAATGAATTTTTAAACATCTAATCAATATTAAATGATTTAAATATTAAACAATTCTATTATCATTAATATTTACTTAATATTAAACTATTAATGAAATCATTTTCAAAATGTTAAAGTTATTTATAATAACTTTGAAATACTTTTAAAGTATTAATATTACCCTTAAATGATTTTTAAAACATTTAAAATCATTTTTAAATAATTATCGTTAATATTAAAGTATTAATGTTCTATTTATCAAAATATTAAAAGTCTTTAAGTATAACTTAAAATATTTTTAATTCATTTATATTCCTTTTAAATGATTTTAAATTAATAAAAATATTTTTAAACTATTTATTTAATATAATTATTAAATAAATTTAATATCTTTAATAATTAGTTAATAATTATTAATATTAAATTATTAAGGAAATTATCCTTTAAATATTAAAAGTTATACTTTATATCTTAAAATATCTTTAAACACTTTATTTTCATTTAAAATGATTATTATAATGATAAAATCATTTTTAAACTTAATTATTTAATATAGTTATTAAATAACTTTAATATCATTAATAATAATTAATTAATGAAATTTACCTTTAAATATTAAAAGTTATATTTTATAACTTAAAATATTTTTAAATAACTTATTATCATTTAAAATGATTTTTAATATAATAAAATCATTTTTAATTAATTTATTTAATTAATTTAGTAAATAAATTAATATTCATTAATATTAAATAATTAATGAAATTTGTTTTAAAATATTAAAAGTTATATTTTATAACTTAAAATATTTTTAAATAACTTATTATCATTTAAAATGATTTTTAATATAATAAAATCATTTTTAATTAATTTATTTAATGAATTTAATAAATAAATTAATTATCAATAATATTTAAATAAATACTAATATTTATGAAAAATATTTCAAATTATTAATATTTAATTTTTATAATTTAAAAAAAAATTTAAAATAATTTTTGTAATTTTCAGAAATTAAATACTATTTTTAAATAATTTTTGGAATTTAAATAATTAATTTTTAATAAAAGTGTCGCTAAAGACTGCCTATAGCGACAGAATCATCGCTACAGGTGTTCTTCGTGTTCTTGGCAAAACCCAGAAATTCAAGTCAGTTTGCTAGGTACCACGTTTGACCAACAATTATTCTTCACACAAAGTGTTTCTGGACATGTTATTGATTAGATCATGTAGTACTCATACAAGACTACACGATCCAGCAACAAGAATGATCATAACATTCATAACGAAAGAGATCCGAGCCTTCAAAGAAGCTGTCAGAGCTGTTCTTCATTTCTGGGTTACCCAGAAATGAAGAACAGTTCGACTGCCCTACTTTGGGCTTCAATAACTAGTGATTAGGTATAAAGGTTTAGTGATTTGAATCTTTCAGTGTGTAACCAACATGTAGGACAAGAGAATTTACCACATAAAACCAGGAAATAAACAACACAACCAACTTGTATGTCCGATCAAACCATGTCAGAAATAGCGTTCTTGAACTTTCTAGAAATTCCAGAAAATGCATTTCATGCTCATACAGCCTACTTTGACTGTCGATTTCCTTCATTATCTTGTTTATATAAGCGATCTAGGAGCATACATATATAGTACACATAACAGAACATAATCCGGATACACTAACAACATCAAAACATCATACAAACGCAAGATCTAGCCTCGGAAAAATCTTGGAACGACACGGTTAAAGGTTTTCGGGTTGCGAAATCACTTGGTAAATGGTCGGTCAACCGACTTTGACCAAGTATAACTTTCAATCCATACATTATTTGGTCCGATTCTTTTTGCATATCAAAGACCACATACCGGATGTGACGCCCCCAAAATTAGGTATACATCACCCATCTTGGGTCGGATATCGGTATGTAATTTAAATACAACTTACTTAATATAAGCGTAGGTATGCAATACGACATAAATTGTGAGTTTGAATACAAATATTGTCTACTAGATATTATACAAACTCAAAAGGAGTCCTAATTACAATTATTATCACACTATTTCACGAGAATAGTGAGGACTACTAATGCTATCCTCCGGACCATTACTCCGCTCTCCGACTCGTCCCAATTTATGTTCTCATTTCTCAAGAGAGCGGTGAAAAGAAAGGTGAGCTCAACTAGCCCAAGAAGAAATATTATGACTAAGATAATGCGAATAAATTATCAATAGCCTTCAACATTGTTAAAGCGATAAAATATAATAAACATCAAGTTTAAGCTGCAGCTTGAACAAGCAATCCATTAAAAGAGTCAAGTAGAAAATAAAATCTACTATCTTTTATGATTTAAAAGGTTTTTCATCCTTTGTTATAGTTGAGACTCAAACTTTAATAAATAATCCACATCATCGAATCACCCCCGCACTACTACCGAGGATATTTTTTAGTATCACGACAACAATTATTCCCGCACTACTGGGCCAAGAATAGTTGTGTATTCATTAATGGTCATGATCATGCCAACAATCGTCCATCAATGCACTACTGACCATCGAGGACTTTTACCACATCATTTGTAACATTATCGTAATGATTACAATCGAATAATCCCTAGTCATAATCATACCAAGTCCATCTATGCTCTACGTGCCACGAGATGACTTTAAAAAAATATAAACATGAGGATGATGACAATGATATAAGAATTCAATAAAACAAGTTCAAGAATTAAGTTATTCAGAACTAATAACATCCAAAGCTGTCAACATGATCATCGCTTTGTAGAGTAAAATTCAAGAATACCGAGAAGAATATTTCTATGAAAGGATCTTTGGATGAAGCGTAAATGTCGAGGATATTCCACTAATTTCATGGAGTATAGAAGTCAAAGTTTTAACCAATTTGGGTATAATAAAGAATGTAATAAAAAAAAATCACCATAAATGCGATAGACAAAGACAAAAAGTTATTCCAACGAATAATAAATAAATAACGGAACCGGTCCGGCGTAAAACGATACATGGATATTCCAATGAGAATAATAATAAAGAGCGGAACCAGTCAGGTGTAAAATACATAGACGAGGATGTTCCAATGTAATAATAATAAGCGGAACCAGGTAGATGTAAAACACACACGCATGTGATGTTCCAATGTAATAATAATAAGGCGGAACCAGTAGGTGTAAAAAACACATGTACAGGATGTTTCAACAGAATAATAGAAGAATGTCACCAAGTATAGGGTAGACCGCGTATACAGGTTATTCCAACAGAATAATAAAGAATGGAACAACAGAAGGATTTCACCAAGTATAGGGGAGTTCGCGTATACAGGTTATTCCAACAGAATAATAAGGAATGGAATAACTAAAGTTCTCTTCATGAATACAAAAGAATAATATCCCTTACGAGTACAATAAATAATATTCCCTACCTTAGAAGAACTGAATATTGGCAAACCAAGTAGCAGTACTTTTCTTCTTTCTCTATAGTTTTCTCTCCAGAGTTTCAAATTGAATTCGTAAGAAAATAATGAAGGAATGAGCTCTATTTATAGGAAAATAGAATGCATAGTAATTAATCCATGAGCGGTCAGATTGATTTACTTTTAATCTGGCGGTCCATATTTAAAGCAAAATCATTTAAATAAAATATAATATATTCTATTTATATAAAAACATTTTACTATGCAAACACTATGCAACACTATGCAAAACACTATGCAAAACACTATCCATAATAAAATATAATATATTTTATTTTATAGAATAACTTTAATAAAGTATTACATTTTATATAAAAGATGTTCGCATTTTATTACGTTAATAATACTGAATAAAACAAAAACGTCATTATCGCTATAATAATTCATATTATTAATCGACAATAATGGAATCAAACCGGTGACTTCTCACATAAGCATCAATAATCAATACTGTGTCTGCTACTATGCAACCACATGTACATCGTGTACTTTTACTACCGAAAGTAGTTCAACAAAGATCAACCAGTAAAACTTCCATCGTTATTTCAATAAAATATTTTGTCATTTTTCAATCCGATAATAATTTTGTTGTGGGGTCCACCTGATGATTGAGTAGTTATACGAATATTCCCCGCTAAACCGAATATTCACGACCAATCGAATATAATATAACCACTTGCATACTATGCAAAATTTATAAATATTACCCACAACTATAACATTATATCAAATTATTCCATAATATTCAAAAATAATATTTATAGAAAATTCATCTTTATTTATAAAAGTGGGGTCTTACAACCTCCCTTCTTATGAAATTTCGCCTCGAAATTAGGTACGACTGGTATGTCGAAGAGGTAAGGATACCTTGATTTCATTTCAGATTCTAACTCCCAAGTCATTTCCTCAACAACGTGGTTCCTCCACAAAACTTTGACTTGAGGTATAACCTTGGAGCGTAGAATATGTTCCTTCTTATCCAAAATTTGAACAGGAACCTCTTCATACGTCAAATCTTCCGTTATTTCGTCCGGTTCTAACTCAATAATATGGTTCGGGTCTTTCACATATTTACGTAACATGGATATGTGAAAAACGTTATGAACACGAGACATATTTGGCGGTAAAGCAAGCTTGTAAATCCCGACTTTTAACAAGCCTTTTCAACCATACATCTACACATAAATTATTCTGATTAGCATATAGTTTATACACACAACAAATAAAAGTTTTATATAAGTTATCTTTTATTTTATTTTATTTGACGATGAACTTAGTCAATTCATTTCTTTTTAAACTCTATATGAGTTATTTATATTTTCAATGTTTTCCTCTGTCCTAAGGTTATAGCCTAAGGTCTAGCCTACCTAATGTTTTTAACCCTAAGTTCTGATACCAACCTGTAGAGCCCCCAAATCCGGGTACTTGAAACCTGAACTCGGTGCTTTAAGATACCATTTCTATGAGCGGAATAATACTAATAATAATAACAATAATATAAATTTCAAACTTAATTTACATAATTATCAGAGTCTAGCTCCCAAGTACGTAACCTTTATTACATTCATTACATATCATGATAGATAATGTATATCATATTTGTCTTAATAAAGTTAACTATTACATAACATAACATTTCTTTCATTCAGCAACCTTTCCCTTTTCCTTGTTCTTAGTAGAGCATTCGGTCGTTCACACTTAGTCGAAAACATTTAAATTAAGCAAGGATGAACATTTGAGTTCCCAACAAGTAATAATAAGTAATTATATATAAGTGAAATTTTTAAATGTTTTTTTTTATACTACCCTTCTACAACGATTCAACAATTGTGAAGTAATATGTACCAATGATAATAATATATCAATTCTATACCAAATCATTGAAACTACGTACGGACTATAAATAAGGTTTAGTTGACATGCTATGAACATTGTTTTCAATTTTCAAATAGGTTAAACAGAAATTCATCTGCAAACCGTCATAACTTACTTAGCACGGGGGTGATCACCGTTATGCCTAAGATTGATCAATACTACTACATACAAGAACGAGGGTATCGTTCACTCTATCCACCTTGGGTACATAAAAAGTTTTCCCGTGTAGGGATGTTCATACTTGTCTGGGTTCCAAATTAAAGGTTTTATCTTGTTCAACAATAATCTATAATTCAACATATATGTATACGTGTAATTGACAAAGGTGTATCAACATGTGATTAAATACAATGATTATCCAAGTGGGGACACTTGTATAACCATTTATCTAAATTAACGAACATAATATATATCTGAATTATCATATACTAACATGTTGATAATCAATTGGCGTATATAATATAAGGTTAATAATATAATTCATAATTATTCTTCCTCACGTCCATTGCATTAAGGAAATGCAAAGGTAAGATACTTGCCTGATGCGCTGCTTACAATTTGCAATTTAGATTTATCGTTTATATCACGACCTATCATTAATCGGATCGATTGTTCGATTAGAACAATATAGTATAAATACATAAGATCTTGCATTTTGTAGTCAGACATAACCTAATCACATTGTTACATATGTTTAACAACCATTAAATCACAAATAAACACATATTTAATCAAATTATTTAAGTCCAGATCAATTTCTAAAACATGTCGGTGTACCGACAGCTTTATCGGGTAATTATCGAGTCTAAGACTCTGTCATATAACTCAATATCTATAAATATCAGTCATATTATTTTTAAATGACTTATTATAATTTAAAAATATTTATTATAATTTATCATGAATTTTTAAACATCGGAATCAATATTAAATGATTTAAATATTAAACAATTCTATTATCATTAATATTTACTTAATATTAAACTATTAATGAAATCATTTTCAAAATGTTAAAGTTATTTATAATAACCTGAAATACTTTTAAAGTATTAATATTACCCTTAAATGATTTTTAAAACATTTAAAATCATTTTTAAATAATTATCGTTAATATTAAAGTATTAATGTTCTATTTATCAAAATATTAAAAGTCTTTAAGTATAACTTAAAATATTTTTAATTCATTTATATTCCTTTTAAATGATTTTAAATTAATAAAATATTTTTAAACTATTTATTTAATATAATTATTAAATAAATTTAATATCTTTAATAATTAGTTAATAATTATTAATATTAAATTATTAAGGAAATTATCCTTTAAATATTAAAAGTTATACTTTATATCTTAAAATATCTTTAAACACTTTATTTTCATTTAAAATGATTATTATAATGATAAAATCATTTTTAAACTTAATTATTTAATATAGTTATTAAATAACTTTAATATCATTAATAATAATTAATTAATGAAATTTACCTTTAAATATTAAAAGTTATATTTTATAACTTAAAATATTTTTAAATAACTTATTATCATTTAAAATGATTTTAATATAATAAAATCATTTTTAATTAATTTATTTAATTAATTTAGTAAATAAATTAATATTCATTAATATTAAATAATTAATGAAATTTGTTTTAAAATATTAAAAGTTATATTTTATAACTTAAAATATTTTTAAATAACTTATTATCATTTAAAATGATTTTTAATATAATAAAATCATTTTTAATTAATTTATTTAATGAATTTAATAAATAAATTAATTATCAATAATATTTAAATAAATACTAATATTTATGAAAAATATTTCAAATTATTAATATTTAATTTTTATAATTTAAAAAAATTTAAAATAATTTTTGTAATTTTCGGAAATTAAATACTATTTTTAAATAATTTTGGAATTTAAATAATTAATTTTAATAAAAGTGTCATTTAAAGATCGCATTTATAGCGACGTAATCATCGCTACAGTGTTCTTCGTGTTCTCGCAAAACCCGTAAATTCAAGTCATTTCTTTAGGTACCACGTTTGACCAACAATTATTCTTCACACAAAGTGTTTCTGGACATGTTATTGATTAGATCATGTAGTACTCATACAAGACTACACGATCCAGCAACAAGAATGATCATAACATTCATAACGAAAGAGATCCGAGCCTTCAAAGAAGCTGTCAGAGCTGTTCTTCATTTCTGGGTTACCCAGAAATGAAGAACAGTTCGACTGCCCTACTTTGGGCTTCAATAACTAGTGATTCGTGTACAGGTTTAGTGATTTGAATCTTTCAGTGTGTAACCAACATGTAGGACAAGAGATCTATCACATAAAATCATGACAATAACAACACAATCAACATGTATGCTCCGATCAAACCATGTCAGAAATAGCGTTCTTGAACTTTCTAGAAATTCCAGAAAATGCATTTCATGCTCATACAGCCTACTTTGACTGTCGATTTCCTTCATTATCTTGTTTATATAAGCGATCTAGGAGCATACATATATAGTACACATAACCGAACATAATCCAGATACACTAACAACATCAAAACATCATACAAACGCAAGATCTAGCCTCAGAAAAATCTTGTCAGACACGGTTAAAGGATTTCTGGGTTACCCAGAAATCACTTGGTCATGGTCGGTCAACCGACTTTGACCAAGTATAACTTTCAATCCATACATTATTTGGTCCTGATTCTTTTTGCATATCAAAGACCACATACCAGATGTGACGCCCCCAAAATTAGGTATACATCACCCATCTTGGGTAGTCAGATACATGGTACAGAATTTAAATACAACTTACTTAATATAAGCGTAGGTACAATACGACATAAATTGTGAGTTTGAATACAAATATTGTCTACTAGATATTATACAAACTCAAAAGGAGTCCTAATTACAATTATTATCACACTATTTCACAGAATAGTGAGGACTACTAATGCTATCCTCGGACCATTACTCCGCTCTCCCGACTCGTCTCCGCAAATATGTTCTCATTTTCAAGAGAAAAGTAAAAGAAAGAAAGGTGAGCTCAACTAGCCCAAGAAGAAATATTATGACTAAGATAATGCGTAATAAATTATCAATAGCCTTCAACATTGTTAAACCGATAAAATATAATAAACATCAAGTTTAATCTGCAATGAACAAGCAATCCATTAAAAGAGTCAAGTAGAAAATAAAATCTACTATCTTTTATGATTTAAAAGGTTTTTCATCATTTGTTATAGTTGAGACTCAAACTTTAATAAATAATCCACATCATCGAATCACCCCGCACTACTACCAAGGATATTTTTTAGTATCACGACAACAATTATTCTCGCACTACGGGCCAAGAATAGTTGTGTATTCATTAATGGTCATGATCATGCCAACAATCGTCCATCAATGCACTACTACCATCGAGGACTTTTTACCACATCATTTGTAACATTATCGTAATGATTACACCGAATAATCCCTAATATAATCATACCAAGTCCATCTATGCTCTATGTGCCATGTAGATGACTTTAAAAAAATATAAACATGAGGATGATGACAATGATATAAGAATTCAATAAAACAAGTTCAAGAATTAAGTTATTCAGAACTAATAACATCCAAACTGTCAACATGATCATCGCTTTGTAGAGTAAAATTCAAGAATACCGAGAAGAATATTTCTATGAAAGGATCTTTGGATGAAGCGTAAATGTCAAGGATATTCCACTAATTTCATGGAGTATAGAAGTCAAAGTTTTAACCAATCTGGGTATAATAAAGAATGTAATAACAAAAAAATCACCATGCATGCGATAGACAAGAGACAAAAGTGAGTTATTCCACAGAATAATAAATAACGGAATCGGTGTCCCGTAGAAAACGACATACATGGATATTCCAATGAATAATAATAAAGACGGAACCAGTCGGTGTAAAATACATGTATGTGGATGTTCCAAATGTAATAATAATAAGGCGGAACCAGTCCGATGTAAAACACATGCGATGTGATGTTCCAACGTAATAATAATAAGATTTTAACCAGTCCTGTGTAAAAAACACATGCATGTGATGTTTCAATGTAATAATAGAAGAATGTCACCAAGTATAGGTAGATCATGTATACAAAAGTTATTCCAATGTAATAATAAAGAATGGAACAATGTATGATTTCACCAAGTATAGGGGAGTTCGCAGTACAAAAGTTATTCCAATGTAATAATAAGGAATGGAATAACTAAAGTTCTCTTCATGAATACAAAAGAATAATATCCCTTACGAGTACAATAAATAATATTCCCTACCTTAGAAGAACTGAATATTGGCAAACTGAAGTAGCAGAATACTTTTCTTCTTTCTCTCTATAGTTTCTCTCTCTAGAGTTTCAGTGAATTCGTAAGAAAATAATGAAGGAATGAGCTCTATTTATAGGAAAATAGAATGCATAGTAATTAATCCATGAACGGTCCAGATTGATTTACTTTAATCTGACGGTCCATATTTAAAGCAAAATCATTTAAATAAAATATAATATATTCTATTTATATAAAAACATTTTACTATGCAAACACTATGCAACACTATGCAAAACACTATGCAAAACACTATCCATAATAAAATATAATATATTTTATTTATAGAATAACTTTAATAAAGTATTCTCATTTTATATAAAAGATGTTTCGTTTTATTACGTTAATAATATCTGAATAAAACAAAACGTCATTATCGCTATAATAATTCATATTATTAATCGACAATAATGGAATCAAACTGAGTGACTTCTCACATAAGCATCAATAATCAATACCGTGTGCTACTATGCAACCACACGTATTACTGTACTTTTACTACCGAGTAGTTCAACAGTATCAACGGTAAAACTTCCATCGTTATTTCAATAAAATATTTTTGTCATTTTCTCAATCCGACAATAATTTTGTTGTGGGGTCCACCAATGATTGAGCCGTTGTACGAATATTCCCTGCTAAACCGAATATTCCCTGACCAATCGAATATAATATAACCACTTGCATACTATGCAAAATTTATAAATATTACCCACAACTATAACATTATATCAAATTATTCCATAATATTCAAAAATAATATTTATAGAAAATTCATCTTTATTTATAAAAGTCGGGTCTTACAACCTCCCTTCTTATGAAATTTAAGCCCTCGAAATTAGGTACGATACTGGTATGTCAAGAGGTAAGGATACCTTGATTTCATTTGATTCTAACTCCCAAGTCATTTCTCAACAACGTGGTTCCTCCACAAAACTTTGACTTGAGGTATAACCTTGGAGCGTAGAATATGTTCCTTCTTATCCAAAATTTGAACAGAACCTCTTCATACGTCAAATCTTCCGTTATTTCGTCCGGTTCTAACTCAATAATATGGTTCGGGTCTTTCACATATTTACGTAACATGGATATGTGAAAACGTTATGAACACGAGACATATTTGGCAGTAAAGCAAGTCTATAGGCCACAGTTCCTACTCGATCAAGGATTAAAAATGGACCGATGAATCGAGGATTAAGTTTTCCTCTCTTTCCAAATCTTGTAACTCCTTTCCATGGAACAACTCTTAACAACACATGATCTCCTATATCGAATTCCACGCCCTTTCGATGAAGATCAAGATAACTCTTTTGTCGATTTTGTGAGGTTTTTATACGTTGTCGGATCGTTTGAATCTTTTCCGTAGTCATACGCATTCAACTCCCGGTCCCAACAACGTTGCTTCACCCACCTCATCCCAAAGATCTTTCGAGAACGACACTTTCTTCCATGCAACGCTCGAATGGAGCCATGCCAATACTTGCTTGTTAACTCGTTGTTGTAGGAAAACTCCACCAATGGTAAGAACTTGTCACAACTCCCCTTGAAATCAAGGACACAGAGTCTTAATAGATCTTCAAGAGTTTGAATAGTCCTCTCCGATTGTTCGTCCATCTGAGGATGATATGCCGAGCTAAATCGTAAGTCTGTGCCCATAGCTTTTTGCAAACTAACCCAAAATCGTGAAGTGAATCTTGGGTCTCGATCGTAAACTATGGATACCGCAGATACCATGCGATCTTACAATCTCGTTTATGTACATCTGATGAGCAAGACGTTCAAGTGTATAAGTTTCTCGATTTCAGAAGAAATGAGCGGACTTGGTCAATCTATCAACAATGACCCAAATCGCATCAATGCCTTGAGAAACCTTAGGAAGACCTAAGAACTAAATCCATGGTAATGTGCTCCCACTTCCATTCCGGAATTTTAAGTGGTTCAGAATGGACCTTTTCGTACTTGATGCTCCGCTTTAACTCGTTGACAAGTTAGACACCTTGAGATAAACATCGCTATCTCTCTCTTCATATTGTTCCACCAAAATGTATGACGAATATCATGATACATTTTGGTACTCCCAGGATGGATTGCAAATGGTGTGTTGTGCGCCTCCATCATGATATTATACTTTAAATCAGGGTCGTTAGGAACACAAAGTCTGGAGTTGACTCGAAGTAATGAAGGAATGAGCTTCTATTTATAGGAAAATAGAATGCATAGTAATTAATCCATGAATGGTCCAGATTGATTTACTTTAATCTGACGGTCCATATTTAAAGCAAAATCATTTAAATAAAATATAATATATTCTATTTATATAAAAACATTTTACTATGCAAACACTATGCAACACTATGCAAAATACTATGCAAAACACTATGCATAATAAAATATAATATATTTTATTTATAGAATAACTTTATTAAAGTATTACGCTTTTATATAAAAGGATGTTTCTATTTTATTACGTTAATAATATTTAATAAAACAAAACGTCATTAACGCTATAATAATTCATATTATTAATCGACAATAATGGAATCAAACTGAGTGACTTCTCACATAAGCATCAATAATCAATACCGTGTGCTACTATGCAACCACACGTATTAATGTACTTTTACTACCGAGTAGTTCAACAGAATCAACGGTAAAACTTCCGCCGTTATTTTAATAAAATATTTTGTCGTTTTTCAATCCGATAATAATTTGCTAGGGTCCACCAATGATCGAGTCGTTGTATTTAATATTCCTCGCTAAACCGAATACTCCCCGACCAATCAAATATAATATAACCACTTGCATACTTTGCAAAATTTATAAATATTACCCACAACTGTAACATTATATCAAATTATTCCATAATATTCAAAAATAATATTTATAGAAAATTCATCTTTATTTATAAAAGCTGGGGTCTTACACCAGACTACAAGTACAAGGCTTTAAACTACTAAAACACATAACAGGTAACGATTAAAGAGGCCTGACATTCTGTTGTCAGACATCAAACAAAATTTTTCCAGATTTTTCAAATCTTCAAATCCGAGCCTCTAGATGTTATGGATCTAACATCTAGCAACCCAGATCATCATTAGACACTATAATAAACATATTCTAATACTCAAACATAACATCTAACACATAATTTATGGACAGATTCTCAAGTAGGGTTTCTACCTTTTCTTTGAATAATCTTGATCCTAGGCTACTGATTTGTTAGGGATGGTAGTGGGGCTCGGTTCTTGACTGATTTTAGCAAAAGGATTTCGTTGGTTTAAGTGAGAGAGGGTCTTGGATGCATGTATGCTGAGATATGTTGTTGTTTGCTGAGATTGTAAGTCACAATTGTCAACATAGTTGGTCACCAACTCTAACACTTGTCAAAATCAAATAATTCAAGAGGGTAAAATGGTCTTTTTGCTTGGAAATTTAAGGGCAATCTTGTCATTTGGCAAACCCTTAGGGTTTGACCCCTAGGGTTTAATCCTAAGTTTTAGCACAAATCAATTATAGGATTTCCAATTTACGGTTTGCAAAAAAATAAAATAAAATTAAATAAAAATTAAATGTATTTTAGTTTCTTAAATTTTGTAATTAGGGTATCATAATTATGATTAATTTTCTAATTACTTTATACAGGAACATTAGGGTTTAACATCTCTAATTATAATTAACTTTGTTAATTTAGCAATTAGGGTTTATACTTTTGGTAATTAGGATTACCAAATTAAAATTAGGGTTTCAATTACTAAATTAAAGTTCTAGTTAAGTAATTAGGGTTTAACAATTTATGGTTTCTATAATTAACAATTATAATTTTAATACTTGTGAATTAGTCATCTTATCACAATTACTAATAATCTCAAACTCTAATTTGAATTTCAAATTAGGGTTTCTCATTTCCAAAAATTAGGGTTTTATTAGGGTTTCCTAAATATTAGGGTTTCTAGAATTTTAATTAGGGTTTACCTAATTAATACATTTAATATACGACATAAATTATATAACACACTTATAAAACAATCTTGTACTCTAATTTGGTTCTCAAATTAGGGTTTAACATTATTACTAGTGTTTGGTCATAATACATCGTAATTGACCAACCATTATCAATACGAAAATACAGTACCTATTCATAGTGATCGAAAAATCAAAATATAATTAATATTATATTATTATTCTCATACCTTGACAATAATCCAAAATTAGGGTTTGGATTCCATGTCTGATTTATTCTTCATATTTAACCTTAATAATTAAGTTAAAATAATTAACTTAATAATCTTTACTAAAATTCATATAATAAAATAATTATTATAATTATTCTAAAATCACTCCATATATTATTTAAATAATATATGATTATATTTTCATGGAAAATAATTAATAAAAACATTTCCACAATACAATTAATTATTATAAAATATACTTTTAATAATTAATAATTCTAAAATAAATTTACTTGTAAATAATCATGTAATAAATATATTTTTATTTACCACATAAATACATATACACATTATCTTGTACAAATCCTCATCCTTAAAATAAAATAAAAATAAAATAAAATAAATTTATACTCAAAATTTCTTATTTATTTATATAGAAAATATCGGGTTATTACAGAACTTCATCCGCAAACCGTCATAACTTACGGGCACGAGGGTGATCATCCCAATGTGCCCTGTATTGATCAATACTACATGCAAGAACGATATTATCGTTCACTCTATCCACCTTAGGTGCACAAAAGTTTTTCCATATTCGGGATGTTCATACTTAGTTGGGAATTCGAACCAAAACAATCTGGTTGGATACAATAACGTTCTATCTTGTTCAACAATATTTTTATGTCTAGATGAATTAAATAGCTTAGACGGCTTTTAAGTCAACATATACATACTCAAAATCAATAAGAATGTATCAACATATGATTAAATACAATGGTTATCCAAGTGGTGACACTTGTCTAACCCTATATACGAATTAACGAACAGAATAAATATCTGAATTATACAATAATACAATGATCGGATAATGTAAGAACTTGTACAAATACAAAGATTGAATGCATAATCAATAATAATAGAGTTAGTAATCTGGCACAATAATAATATAATTCTGAAACTTTCTTACTCGTGTCCATTAAAGGAAATGCAAAGGTAGGATACTTGCACAATGTAAATAACAGATCAAATACTTGCTCAATAATAATTGGAGTAAGTTTAGGAAACTTGCATAACATGATATACGTGTTTACACGAAATAAAAGTAGTGCATAAGGTTTAGATACTTGCCTGAGCTGCTGCTTACAATAACACAACTTAGTTCTATCTTTTATATCAAAATCTATCATTAATAAGATCATTCATTCGAATAGAATAATATATCATATCACATAGTACTACTAATTGCACTCAGTACATAACCTAATCACATTGTCACATATGTTTAACAGTCATTACATCATAAACAAACATGTATCTAGTCAAATTATCTAAGTTCAAATCAGTTTCAAATATGTCAATTAAAAAAACCGGCTTTATCGGGTAATTATCGAGTCTAAAACTCTACCGTGTAGTTCAATATTCGTTTAGATATTCTAAATATCAGTCATATTATTTTTCATAGCCTTATAATAATTTTTAAGTAATTATTATACTTTATCATGAATTTTTAAACTCTGAAATCATTATTAAATGATTTAAATATTAACTAATTCTATTATAATTAATATTTAATTAATATTAAACTATTAATAAAACTCTTGCCAAAATATTAAAGTTATTTATAATAACTCAAAATATTTTTAAAGTATTAATATTACCCTTAAATGATTTTTAAAATATTTAAAATCATTTTAAATAATTACCATTAATATTAGAATATTAATTTATTATTTATCAAAATATTAAAAGTCATTAGTTATAACTTAAAATATTTTAATTCATTTATTTCCTTTTAAATGATTTTAATTCAATAAAACCATTTTTAAACTATTTATTTAATATATTTATTAAATAAACTTAATATCATTAATATTAAATTATTAATGAAATTTACCTTTAAATATCAAAAGTTAGATTTTATAACTTCAAATATCTTTAAACTATTTATTTTCATTTAAAATAATTTCTACAATATTAAAATCATTTTAATTGATTTATTAAATATAATTACTAATTAAATCTAATATCATTAATATTTAATAATTAATGAAACTTATCTTAAAATATTAAAAGTTATGTTTTATAACTTCAAATATTATTAAATACCTTATTGTTATTTAAAATAATTTTTAATACAATAAAATCATTTTTAATTAATTTATTTAATGCATTTATTAAATAATTTAAATACCAATAATATCCAAATAAATATTAATATTTATGAAAATATGTTGAATTATTAAAAGGTAAATTTAATAACTTAAAAGGTAAATATTCTTCCGAGCATTCTTGAATTTTACTCCACAAAGAAATATCATGTCGACAATTGGAGGTTATTAGTTCTGGACAAATTAATTTTTGAACTTGTTTTATCAATTCTTATATCATTGTCATCATCCTCATGTTTATATTTTGTTGAAAGTCATCTACGTATTCTCGTAGTGTATAAATAGACTTGGTATGATTATGACTGAGGATTATTTGGTGTAATGTCTTAACCGTAATGTTACAAATGATACGGTAAAAGTCCTCGTTCGTCTGTAGTGCATTGATGGACGAGTTGTTGGCATGATCGTGACCATTAATGAATAAACGAATGTCTTTGGCCCGTAGTGCATGGATAATTTGTGGTTGTGATACTAAAGAATATCCTTGGCCGTAGTGCAGGGGTGATTCGGTGATGTGGATTATTTATTAAGTTGAGTCCCATCGATAAAAGTGATGAAAAACCTTTTAAATCATAGAAGATAGTAGATTTTATTCTCTACTTGACTCTTCTAATGGATTGCTTATTCCGCTGCAGCTTTTGATCTAAAACTTGTTGTCTATTATATTCTATCAGTTGTTATACTGTTGAAGGCTATTGATAATTTATTCTGCATTATCTTAGTAATAATATTTCTTACTGGGCTAGTTGAGCTCACCCTTTTCTTTTATTGTTCTCTTCAGGAAATGAGAACGTAGCTGGGACTAGTCAGGGAACAGAGTGATGGTCCTAGATGTTTTCATTAGTAGTCCTCACTATTCTGTGAAATAGTGTGATAATAATTGTAACGAGGACTCCATTTGAGTTTATATACTCTCTAGTAGACAATATTTGTATTCAAACTCACAGTTTATGTTTTGTCGTATTGTACACGACAGTTGTATTATTAAGATTGTATTTGTATTCTGTACCTTGTATTTGGCGACTCAAGATGGGTGATGTATATTGATTTTGGGGGCGTCACAAACGGCCTTAGTGTTGTGGACTCCTTTTCAAGTATGAAAACTGAAATTTAATGTTCATGGTCTATCGACCGGTTCAGAATTCCTAATCTATTCTATACTTTGGGAATTGATGTTATGAACTGTTAAAGTATTATTGATTCATAATACCTCATAACTATTGTTCAGTTATGTTGGAATTGTCATATAATTCATGAATGTGGTATTTCCGTTATCCTTGATTAAACTTGTTGAGCTGCCATGCTCACTTCTTGCGTGAATTATATAACTGCAATTAAAGATGAACGTAATGTGAATGCCAAGAGAGATAAGGGCAAAGCTAAGATGGATGCTTAGGCATTGTGCAATAGTTTAATAAGTTTGTATGTATTATACATTATGAGCAATGAAAAATGTAACTGGTTTATGAACTTGGGAAGGATTATACTATGATTGTAATAAGAAGATTGTAATTACCTTCATTTTGTTGTATCTCAATGGAATGATTGTATGGATGTTAGTACAGTGGAGCACCATCAGTCGGGTTGGAAGATACCCGAATTTGGGGGAGTCACAGGTTGGTATCAAAGCCTTAGGTTATAAAACTTAAGGGGGAAAAACCTTAGGCTAATAACCACATAAGGAAGGTAAAGTCTGAGGAATGAAATTCAAGTCAATTGAATTAAGAAGATATTGAGATAACTCAGTATCGAAGGAATTAAAAGATGAAAATTAATCTTAAAGATATTAAATGTGATTTGTGCTTATACTATTGTGTATTATGTACTAATCAACGTGTTATGTGTTTGTAGATGTCAATCGATAGCTTGATGTTTAGAAACGTGGAAATGATAAGTGAGGACTCAGTTAACCAAGTTGAGATTGTACCAATGCCAGTGGCAGAGATACCGATAGTTATACTAGAAGACTCAGACATTGAGGAGTACATCTCTGAGGAGGAATACTCTGAGGAGACTATGGGATTAGCATCATACCTTAATGAGATGCTAGATGTGGAGGAGGAAATGGAGGTGACATCGATTAACACGGTGTTACCTACTCAGGAGCCAGCATCTCTAGATGAAAGAAGAGCATTGTATCTGGCAATGTTGGATAGGAATGTGCATTTGCGTACTCAGGTAGAGGCACATATTGAGGAAATAACTGCCTTAAATGAGGCGAAAGAATCTGCAGAGGCAGACTTTGAGTCAGAACACGATGAAAAAGTGCTTATGACTGATAAGGCTCGTAACTATAAGGATGAGGTCCTTGAGCTACAAAAGAAACTGGTTGAGAAAGACCAGAAAATAACTAGGATGTCATACATCCATGAATGCGCTCACGAGGATTTCAAGCTAAAAATTGCTTGTTATTTTATTGAGTCCGGGCAGACTCGACATACCATAAGCCGAGATATAGTGTCGATTCTGGCAAATCAGAAATATGAAAATTCCGTTCGACAGTGTTAGTAGATTGCTAGATCTTTTTGGTATATAAGTAGTGACGTAAAACCCTCTTTTGTATAACTAAGGGTAATCTTTTTGTAAATCCCAACTTTTGTAGAAGGCAATCGTGGGATAGTATGTAATAGCTTTTGGCTAAGGGAACATGATGTAAATAGTTTTGACTATGAAAGCATATTTATATAATGAAGTTTTTATTTAACATGTTTGCTGTGGTATGAATGGTTGTTGTTGATTTAAAATGATAACCGAGTAGTTAAATAGATAATAACGAAGCTTTATTTATTTAATCAGAATTATGCCGCCGAGAAGGAGACAACGGAACCAAGAGGCCGAGTCTCATAATGAAAATCAGGGGGGTCCTAACAACCCTATGAAAGAGTTCATTAATTTATTAACGACTGCATTTAACCAAGTAGGGGGTGGGATTCCTATAGCTCCTGGGGTAGCAAGAACAACTTCCTTTAAGGACTTTAAAAGAGTGGGTCCTCCCGAGTTCTAAGGAACGACGGATCCACTAGAAGCCCAGACATGGATTAGAGAGATTGAAAAGGCGTTTGTGATAACAAACGTAGGTGAGGCGTAAAAGAGTTCTTTTGCAACTTACATGATGAAGGGGAAGCTTAACCATTGGTGGGAAGCTCACGAGGGTGGGGCTAGATGGAAGTCATTACGTGGGAACAGTTTAAGAAGGTTTTCTTCGAGAACTATTTCCCTACTAGCATGCAGGTAGGATGGAAATTAAGTTCTAGAACTTAAGCGAGGGATACGACAGTTCCTCAAAGATGCCGCCAAGTTTAACGAATTGGCGAGATTTGCTCCACATCAGGTGGATACAGAGGAAAGGAAGGCGCGCAGATTTGAGCAGGGCTTAAAACCCTGGCTTTATAGTAGGATATTGGTTTTCCAGAGTGATTCCTACGGGACCATTCTGGAGAAGGCGATAATAGCTGAAGGTCGTGGTGTGGCTTTGTCTCAGTACCACAAAGAATGGAAGATTAAGAGTAAGTTAGAAGGAGGTAATAAGGCTGAAGTTGCCAGCGGAAGCGGCAACTTGCCAAAGAGGAAGAGTTTTAACCCAATACCGGGGTAAAGTTGGGAGATCCCAAACGGAGAACTGAAGCATGTAAGACATGCGGAAAATCTCAAATAGGAGTCTGTTAAAAGGGGAAAGCAGTATGCTACAACTGTGGGCAGGAGGGGCATTTGTCACCCAACTGTCCTAACCCTAAGAAAAACCAGGGGTGTTTTGTCTGTGGGTCAATGGACCACATGGCAAGAAATTGTCCGAAGAAGGGTTTAAAGGGGAATAAGAGTTCTGGTAGTGGTAAATTAGCCATAAATGGACCAACACCATCAGTGGGTAAACCTCACCAGACGTTTAATACGACTATTCAAGATGCGGTTGATCAACAGATGTGGTAGTGTATCATTCCTGGCCAATGAGATAAATGCTTATGTGCTATTTGACTCGGTTGCTACTTGTTCTTTTATTGCATGTGAATTTGCTAAGCTATTAGGTTTAATCCCTGAGAAGTTACCGATACCTTTAGACGTTAAGGTAGCAAACGAAGAGATAATCCCCATTGAACATATTTATAAGAATTGCTGCGTGGAAATTAGAGGGAATAAGTTATCGGTAGATTTGGTACCGATAAGGCTAAAAGAATTCGACGTAATTCTTGGTATGGATTGGTTGGTGAACCATGAGGCGATTATAGATTGCCATAGAAAAGTGTAAACCTTCTGCTTTCTAAGAAAACCAAGGTAGTGTTCTTGAAGAGTAATTCACCGAGACGCGCTCTTGTTGTCGCTCATGACACAAGCTAGGAAGATGTTGAGAAAAGGGTGTGTAGGTTATCTATGCCATGTGGTGGATACCCAAAGAGTGGGAACACCCTTGGATCGGATAACTGCCAGCAAGAGTTCGCGGATGTATTTCAGGAGGAGTTACCGGGTATTCCACCGGACATGGAGGTGGAGTTTGTAATTGATCTGTTACCGGGAGCGACACCAGTTTCAAGGGCACCATATCTAATGGCGCCAGTCGAAATGAAGGAGTTAATGATTCAATTACAAGAACTATTAGACACGAAGTACATTCAACCAAGTGTGTCTCCTTGGGGAGCACCAGTGTTGTTTGTAAAGAAGAAAGATGGGTCGTTAAGACTTTGTATCGACTATCGAGATTTGAACAAGTTAACGATTAAGAATAGATAACCTTTGCCCAGGATCGATGATCTATTTGATCAGTTGAAAGGGGCAAAGTATTTTTCTAAAATAGACTTGCGCACGGGGTATCATCAGTTAAAGGTGAGGAAGGATGATGTACCTAAGATGACATTCAGAACTCGTTATGGTCATTACGAGTTTCTGGTAATGTCGTTTGGGTTAACTAATGCGCCAGCCACATTTATGGATATGATGAACAGAGTGTTCAAACAATATTTGGACAAGTTTGTCGTAGTGTTCATTGATGATATTCTCGTCTATTCAAAGACACCAGAAGATCATTCAGAACATTTAAGAATAATGTTGGAGACACTACAGAAGGAGAAGTTGTTTGTGAAATTCACAAAGTGTGAATTTTGGCTTGAGAAGGTGCAGTTTCTAGGGCATGTTATTGATAAGGATGGCATTTCCGTAGATCCGATAAAAGTAGAAGCAATTAACGAATGGGAGCAACGGAAAATGCCAACTGAGGTTCGGAGTTTTCTGGGATTAGCGGGATACTATAGAAGGTTCATTCCGGACTTTTCTAAATTAGCTACTCCATTAACAAATCTGACAAGCAAGTCGGTGAAGTATGTGTGGACTGAAACATGTGAGAACAGGTTTCAAGAGTTAAAGAAGAGGTTAAGTGAGGCACCAGTATTGTCCTTACCAGACGATACAGGGAATTTTGTAGTGTATAGCGATGCTTCGCATAAAGAACTGGGTTGTGTGCTCATGCAGCATGGCAATGTCATTGCGTATGCGTCACGTCAATTGAAGGATTATGAGAAGGTCTATCCTACTCATGACTTGGAATTGCCAGCTGTAGTTTTTGCCCTAAAGATATGGAGGCATTATCTTTATGGTGAGAAATGTGAGATATACACGGACCACAAAAGTCTGAAATATATCTTCACACAAAAGGAGTTGAACATGAGACAGAGAAGGTGGTTAGAGTTAATAAAAGATTATAACTGTGATATTTTATATCATCCGGGGAAAGCAAATGTAGTAGCCGATGCGCAAAGTAGGAAGGGTAGGGAGAAATTATCAGTGTTAACGACTCAGAATGAGTTGGTAACAACGATGGCAAAAATGGAGCTAGAAGTTAAGTTACCGGAGGAAGCGGTAGAGATGTTATTTTCCATGGAAACCCAACCTACCAAAGTGGAGCGGGTTAGGGGAGTACAACTGAGCAATAAGGAGTGCAAGCAGATGCAGAAGAGGATAGAAGATGAAGAAAAGACTGAGTATAACCTCGATAAGGAGGGATTACTTCGTTTTGAGGGAAGAATTTGGGTTCCTAATGATCTTGAATTAAAAAAATAAATTATGATGGAGGCCCATAGTTCGAGGTACTCGATACATCCCGGTAGTACGAAGATGTATCAAGACCTTCGTCAGAACCATTGGTGGCCAAATATGAAGAGGGAGATAGCAGAATATGTTAATAGGTGCTTAACTTGTCAAAAAGTTAAGGCTGAACATCAACGACCGAGTGGGTTGTTACAACCGTTAGAAATTCCAGAGTGGAAGTGGGAGCACATCACGATGGACTTTGTGGTGGGACTTCCAACAACAAGGAAAGGATGCGATGTTATTTGGGTGATAGTGGATCGATTAACGAAATTGGCTCATTTTCTACCATTAGGAGTTAGGTATAACCTAGATCAGTTAGCTAAGTTGTATGTCAAGGAAATTATTTCCTGACATAGAGTGCCAGTTTCGATTGTGTCAGATCGTGATCCATGAGTCACATCGAACTTTTGGAGAAGTTTGCAAGAGCAGATGGGAACGCAGTTAAGATTGAGTACGGCGTATCATCCTCAGACGGATAGTCAGAGTGAGCGGACAATTCAAACGCTTGAAGATATGTTAAGATCTTGCGTTATGGATTTCAAAGGGAGTTGGGACGAATATCTACCGTTGGTGGAATTTTTGTACAACAATACTTTTCACGCTAGTATAGGCATGCTGCCTTACGAAGCGTTGTATGGGAGGAAGTGCCGAACTGCATTGTGTTGGGATGAGGTGGGCGAACGTCGGATGTTGGAACCTGAGATGGTTTAGCAGACGGCGAACCTGATAGAATTAATACGTACTCGATTAGTTGCGGCTCAAGACCGGCAAAGGAAGTATGCAGATCCTCACAGAGAGAATAGAGAATTCAATGTAGGATCTTTTCTTTTTCTGAAAGTATCGCCTTTGAAAGGGAAGATACATTTTGGAAAGAAAGGGAAGTTAAGTCCAAGGTTTGTAGGACCTTTTGAGATTTTAAAAAGGATAGGGGAGGTAGCTTATGTAGTAGCCTTACCTCCAGGGATGGAACGCATTCATAATGTGTTTCATGTGTCAATGTTGCGTCCTTATAAACCGGACTATAAACACATGATAGAATATGAGTCTATTCAGATAGAGAAGGACTTGTCCTATGTGGAACTTCCAATTCAAATTATTGATAGGAAGGAACAAGTTTTAAGAAATAAGGTAATACCTTCAGTGAAGGTGTTATGGAGAAACCACAATGCTGAAGAAGTAACGTGGGAGCTCGAAAGTAAAATGAAGGAAGATTTTTCTCATTTGTTTTTGTAATTATAAGCTAAGATTCTGGGGACGGAATCATTATAAGGGGGAGAGAATGTAACGCCCAGGAACCACATTATTGAGTTAGAACCAGACAAAATAGCGGAAGATTTAATGTATGAAGAGGTTCCTGTTCAAATCTTGGATAAGAAGGAACATATTCTAAGGTCCAAGGTTATACCTCAAGTTAAAGTTTTGTGGAGAAACCACGATGTTGAGGAAATGACCTGGGAGTTAGAATCTGAAATTAAATCAAGGTATCCTTACCTTTTCAATATACCAGGTACGTACCCTAATTTCGAGGGAGAAATTTCATAAGAAGGGGAGATTGTAAGATCCCAACTTTTATGAATAAAAATGAATTTTCTTTAAATATCATTTTTGAATATTATGGAGTAAATTTGATATAATGTTATAGTTGTGGGTAATATTTATAAATTTTGCAAAGTATGCAAGTTGTTATGTAATATTCGATTGATCGGGGAATATTCGTTTTAACAGGGAATATTTGTACAACGGCACAATCATTGGTGGACCCCACAACGGAATTATTGTCGGATTGAGAAAACGACAAAAATATTTTATGAAAATAACGGTGGAAGTTTTACCGTTAACTGTTGAAACACCCGGTGTTAAAAGTACAGTTATATGCGTAGTTGCATAGTAGCACACGGTTTTGATTATTGATGCTTACGTGAGAAGTCACCCAGTTTTATTCAATTATTGTTACAGTAATTGCTGCATATTATCTCACGTTATTTGATTCAATTATTGTCGATATTTTTATATATTATTAAATCAATAATTGAGACGACGAAGTTATTAATATTATTATTTGCAATATTAACGATGTCTAGAAGTTCTGACAAGGAGAGGTTTGGTCACCTAATTGCGCGCCAATAGGGAGAAATCCTTATTGGAAAGCCCCCTCTTTCTTGGGAACGACCTGGTCGATTAATATTGTGAATTATAATAATGATAATAAATGTTGTTCAAAATATTAAGAGAATTTTTATGAAGTATTTGTTATATTTATGAACTGTAACGCCCGGGAAAATCGGATTTTTATGACAATTAAATTTTTATTTGATTATGTGAATTAAATGAATTTAGTTGATTTCTTTATGAGTAAGCTATGTGAAGGTCGTTTTATGACCTAGAATGTGCTAACGTGGTTAGTATTCTGGCTACGTGTTAGAAATAGTTGTTTGGAATTTCCAAGACGATAATAATTATTTTTTGAGAAATTTCCGTAAAAACACTATTCATCCGTTTCTATTCGTGGAATTATTTTGAAATTTCGGGAAACGCGTAATGATAGAATATCGGGATGAGATGGAATATCTGATAATATTTCATTTATGGCAAACGCAGTTTTCGCCTGCGGACTTAAAACCTAAGGGTTGAGTATATTGATTTCCGAGAAGGAAATAATATGCGTAGGAGGAATGGCGTTAGGGTTAAGGCGAGTTTTATGCATTTGGTGATACTATTTATTATCTATGTATAATACATTGGGTAAATACGAAGTACAATACGATTATTGTACGAGTAGTATATGGAAATAATGCATGAATTGTACGTATGTGATACGATTCGTATTATAGAATTAAGTTAAGACTTAATGTCTAATTCATTTGATTTGGATTATTAATTAATCCAATCATTTGAATGACCAAGGCCTAATGATAATTTAGTTAAGCCCAATTCATTAAAATTGAATCGTGGGTCAAACCGGTGGGTCACCGAATGGGTAAAACCCATGGGGCAACCCATGGGATGTCACATGAGGAGGTGGGCCGGCCACCTTGGTGTGATTTGGTCACCAAGTGTTTTACTTGGTGACCACAGATGAATAGTAAGGAGGTGATGGTTCTTTGACAATTATGCCCTCCATTCTAGTTTTCTATAAATAAAAACCTAGGTTGATTCATTTGTGAGTTTTTCAACTTGCCAACCTAGATTATTTGAGAGAGAAAGAGAGCTATCATTGCAAGCATACACTTTGGAAGCTTTAATTTCTATTTTTCCGAAAGATTTCTCAAGAGTTCTTAAGGTATAATCCTTACCTTTCATCTCCATCTCTTTTAGATTTTCTTTCATTTTAGAGAATCATGGAGGGGTGGTATATGTCACGAGTGAGGATTTAAAGATGACTTACCATAGATTCAATCTCTATAACTCATGAGATTATAAAAATAATAAGGTTTAATATAGTTTTGAACCATGACAATATTGATAGTTGAGATCGATTGTTGATAAACAATTGAGCTCCATCAATACGTTTGTATATGCTTCTTGTTTGGTTAGGAGGTAGATATGAAATCTATGGAGTATTCCATGTGATTTGGCTTAGAGAACCTTGGTAACGAAGTTATGACGAATTTTACGAAAATAGACGTTAAACGTCGAAAACGTAAAAATTATGGAATGGTAGTCGAAAGTTACCGTGAGACTTGAAAACGTTAGTTTTCAATGTCAACACGTGAGATAGGGTGATTAAGAGTTGTGGGTTTGAGAATCGTCGGATTCTGACTTAGAACGAAGAAAACGAGCATTGAACGCTCATTAACGTTTACGAACGTATATAAAATGAACTCAATAGTGAATTCTGAGTTAACGGATTTGAAAGTGTTGAATTCTTATATGAACACGCAAAAGATGTAATTCTTGACTTGTAGGAATTCGAATGGGTCAATTCGGATGTAAAACGAACAAATTAGGAAGCCGGGAGTTTCGTTAGAAAACCAAAACTAGTTTGTCCAACTGGTGCACAGACTTGGGCCATGTCACCAAAACCAAGACAAAGTGGTGGCGTCACGATTGCTGAGACTACGGTGAGTAATAACTAACCTAACTTTCAAGCATACCACTAAAATATTAAAGGATGTCAATGCATACAATGTGACAAAGAGAAAAAAAGTTGACCAAGTTAGGGTTTAGACTTCAATTATTTAGAGACCTACCTGAGTTGAGTTTATATACTCAATAAATGTACTAAGACTAATCCTATACTACCTATACTAAGGTATATGGTATGAAAATTAGGAATGTAATGCATGTTAACAAGTTATGTACAATGAACAAAGTTAGTACCTTCACAACGTTGTTTAAGTCCGGTTAATAAACGTCAATTGAGTGATAAACCGGGACGAAGGGTAATAAGTCATGTTGACTTTAATAAAGATATTAAGTTAACAAAGACATAGAAGAGAAAGAAGCTTGTAGGAACAATGTGAATAGTTGTTTGGTAGCTAATTACAGTGCTATGTGAACATATCATGTAGATTCTGTAAAGGTTGTGGTCAGTCGAATAAGTTATTTGAAGACGCTGAAAGGCAAGTTTTCTTAACGCTTGTCTAACTTCCATGTTAGCCAAGTTTTATGTGATTCGTTGAACTGAATTGCAAGACTTGTTTTAAAAAAAGGGTCGATGCCAGATTTTGACTCGGCTAGACTATTCGTAATATATAGATTGATTATTATACATATCATTCTATAAAGAAATGTTAACGCTATCATATGCCAGTAATTGGTACGGACGTGAAGGTAAGGTTTGTCTATGAACAAACAAAAGTATTTTTCATCGATTATTCGATGGGCACGCGAGTTTGCCAAAAATATTAAACGTAAATACGTTTAATGAATGTAGGGTTGATCATCATAGAGTTCTATAGGCTGATCACCTATAAGTGCTCGTAAGTTATACGGATGAACGGCTTTAGTGCTGTGGACTCCTTTTCAAGTATAAAAATTGAAATTTACTGTTCATGGTCTATCGACCGGTTCAGAATTCCTAATCTATTCTATACTTTGGGAATTGATTTTATAAACTGTTAAAGTATTATTGATTCATAATACCTCATAACTATTGTTCAGTTATGTTGGAATTGTTATATAATTCATGAATGTGGTATTTCCGTTATCATTGATTAAACTTGCTGAGCTGCCATGCTCACTTCTTGCGTGAATTATATAACTGCAGTTAAAGATGAACGTACTATGAATGCCAAGAGAGATAAGGGCAAAGCTAAGATGGATTCTTAGGCATTGTGCAATAGTTTAATATGTTTGTATGTATTATATATTATGAGCAATGAACAATGTAACCGGTTTATGAACCTGGGAAGGATTATACTTTGATTGTAATAAGAAGACAGTAATTACCTTCTTTTTGTTGTATATCAATGGAATGATTGTATGGATGTTAGTACAGTGGAACACCATCTGTCGGGATGGAAGATACCCGAATTTGGGGGTGTCACATGAACCCCTTATTTACCCATTTTTCAAAATAGTCATGAGAAAGTTATCTCAATCTTTGTTTTATATATATATGTATATATATATATATATATATATATATATAACACAGTACTCCTTAAGTAGTATATATATATATATATATATATATATATATATATATATATATATATATATATATATATGTGTGTGTGTGTGTGTGTGTGTGTGTGTGTGAATTATGTCGCATGGTATGATTATGGGGGGAAAGATTCTTCTGGCAGGGAGGGTGTATAATAATAATAATTATATATATATATATATATATGAAGTAATTTGAAGTTGGCTAGTTGAGTTCACGGGGTTCATAACCCGTTACTAATGTTATATATATAATATATATATATATAATATTATATTTTATTTTAAAGATTTACTTTAATTATGGACCTTCTGATTAAAAGTAAATCAATCTGGACCGTTAATGAATTAGTTACTATACAGTCCATTCTTCTATAAATAGAAGCTCATTCCTTCATTATTCTTACGAATTCATTGAAACTATAGAGAGATAAACTATAGAGAGAAAGAAGAAAAGTATTCTGTTACTTCATTACTCATATATTCAATTTCTTTTACGGTAAGGGGTATTATTTCTTTCGTATTCATGAAGAGAGATTCTTTTCTGTTATTCCATTATTTATTATTCGGTTGGAATAACCTGTGGTGAAATTCTTCTGTTATTCCATTCGTTATTATTCTGTTAGAATATCCTGTCTGTGCGTTTTACGCCGAACCTGATTCCGTCTTTATTATTACATTGGAATATCCTATCCAGTACATTTTACTTAGGACCGATTAAAAGTCTTTTTATTATTTTGTTGGAATATCCATGCTCACATGCGTTTTTACTACGGACCGATTCCGCGTCTTTATTATTCTCGTTGGAATATCATGTCTCGAAGCTTTTACGTTGGACCGGATTCGTTAATTATTATTCATTGGAATAACTCGCTGTGCGGTCTATCGCATGCCCGGTGATTTCTTTTGTTATTCCATTCCTTATTATACTCGGTTGGTTAAAGTTTTGACTTTATACTCCATGAAATTAGTGGAATATCCTTGATATTTGCGCTTCATCCAAGATATTTTCATGAAAATATTCTTCCGAGCATTCTTGAATTTTTACTCTACAAAGCAAAGATCATGTTGACAATTTGGACGTTATTGGTTCCTAGATAAATTAATTCTTGAACTTGTTTTATTGAATTCTTATATCATTGTCATCATCCTCATGTTTATATTTTGTTGAAAGTCATCTGTGGCCTATAGTGCATAGATGGACTTGGTATGATTATGACCAGGGATTATTTAGTGTAATCATGACCGTAATGTTACAAATAATGTGGAAAAAGTCCTCATTGGCCCGTAGTGCATTGATGGACAGTTGTTGGCATGATCATGACCATTGATGAATACACGAATGTCCTTGGCCCGTAGTGCATAGATAATTTATGGTCGTGATACTAAAGAATATCCTTGGCCGTAGTGCAGGGGTGATTTGATGATGTGGATTATTTTTTTAAGCCGAGTCTCACGATAAAAGTCATGAAACACCTTTTAAATCATAAAAGATAGTAGATTTTATTCTCTACTTGACTCTTTTAATGGATTGCTTATTCCGCTGTAGTTAAACTTGATGTTTGTTATATTGTATCAGTTTAACACTGTTTAAGGCTAATGATAATTTATTCTGCATTATCTTAGTCATAATATTTCTTACTGGGCTAGTTGAGCTCATCCTTTATTTCACTGTTCTCTTCAGGAAATGAGAACGTAACTGGGACGAGTCGGGGAACGGAGTGATGGTCCGGATGATATTATTAGCTAGTAGTCCTCACTATTCTGTTAAATAATGTGACAATAAATGTAATGAGGACTTATTCTAAGAGTGGATATTGTCTACAAGACAATATTTGTATTTTAACTCACAGCTCTCTTGTTGTATAATTAAGATTGTATTTATATTCTGTACCATGTATTCGGCGACTCAGAATAGGTGATGTATACCTATTTTAGGGGCGTCACATATATTAATTCCAATAATTATTTCATATATTATTTAAATAATATAAAAATCATATTTTCTTAGAAATTAAATAACAAAGACATTTCTACTATAAAATTAATTATTATAAGTATATATTTGATAATGAGCAATAATCCTAAAATAAAATTATTTGAATTTATTCATGTAATAAATAAATTTTATTTATCTCATATATACATACACCTTACTTGGCACATATTCTTATCTTTAAAATATATAAAATTAATATTTATATGCAAAATTTCTTAATTATTTATATAAAAATATCGGGTTATTACATTTGCCCCACTTCGATATTTGTAATAACAAATGCCTTCTCTATTTTTTTTACCCAAGTCTGGGCTTCTATGGGGTCCGTAGTTCCTTTAAAACTCCAGCGGACCGACACTCTTAAAAATCCTTAAAAGTAGTAGCTCGTACTACCACATGATTTACAGGAATATTCGCCCCATTCCTATTAAAAGTGCCCGTTAACAAGTTAACGAACTCTTGCATTGGGTTAACCGGACCTCCCTCCGGTTGATTTACATTAGCATCTTGATTTCGTTGTCTTCTTCTTGGCAGCATTTTTCTGTTAAGAAAAACAACACGTCAATATTACCTTTTTTTTTCTTGTTAGCAAGTTATTATTTATTATTAAACAATAACTTTAACTCATTGCACAATATGTTCCATAAAAAAGCTTTTATTAATTTTCTTCTTGTAGTATAATACTACAACATTCGTCATTACACATCCTTAACTGATTACATTACTATCCCGCAATTGCTTTCCAAAAATTGGGATTTACAAAAGACTACCCTTTGATATACAAAAGAGGGTTTTACGTCACTACTAGATACATCATATTTACATATCTAACTCTACTCTAGCTACTATTAGGTTACATCTACCTTATGGCATCCTCAAAATCCGTGTTGGGAAGACCGAAAATAATATCTCGGCTGATAGTATGCCCCGTCTGCCCGGCCTCTATCAGATACTGATAAGTAGGTTTTACACCAACTTATTCGGTATCTGTTACTTGAATTTGTTGCTTAATCTCATGTTTCTTAGTTACTTTTCATGCATTTTGTGATCGTTTTGTAGATTATATGCTTGGGAGCTGTGATTACAAAAGAATTGGTATAAAATCACAAAGAAAAGCAATCCGGACATCATTTGGGCTTTCATGTTAATTTCATGTTTTTGGCTTGGAACTTGGATTACATTTTAGAGCTTCTTCTTAGATTTTCGAAATAACTTGAATCATTCCAATCAGAGTTTGGATGCAAGAGTTATGAAATTTGTACCAACGGACGTCGAACGTCACTGTTTCAGTGGTCATTTACATAACAGCCACTTCACAGCTTCTTTCAACATTTCTCCACTCCTTATTTCAAAATCTTCAAAGCATGAAAGTTGTATATCTACGTCTCCTCTTTCCGGAACATCTTGAATCATCAAATTCGGAGTTCAGACGAAGAAGTTATGACCATTTTCCCAAAGGATGTTAGAGCAGAAAAAGTTCATTCACAAAACCCCCAACGGGGTTGGCATACCAGCTACAAAACAGGCCTCCTAGCCCACCGAGGCTGGCCCTTTACAAGCCTAGACCCCCGCCGGGGTGGGGGTATGCCCAAAAAATACGAATTTAGGTCAAATTTGAGTCTGAGAAGGATTGTTTCGATCCGATTGACTCAAGGACTTCCAAGAGGACTTCCAAGAGGACTTAAAGATATATAAAAAGACTTATAAAAGGAGGAGAATCACAAGGATTAGGAGTGATTAGACTAGAGAGAGGATTCCATTAGATTAGATTAGAGTAAATTAGATCAAAAACACTAGTTCTTATTAGATTTGGAGATCGAAGCAACTTGGAGACCATTGAAGATTCAAAGTAGGAGCGAGGATGGAGCATCAAATCTATAGACAATATATTCTATCTTCTTATCTTCTTCTGTCTTTGTCTTTTAATGTGTATTCAGGTGTGGATTCTTAGTTTTAATTCAATGAACTAATTCTTTGTTGAAGATTACAATGGATCTTATTGTGTAGTTTATTTTAATATGCTTCGCTATCAATTATTATGTTCTATCGTGAGGATTATCTGTTGTGATTTGGACTTAATTGCTTAATTGTCTATCTAACAATTACCGTGATAATCTATATGAACTCGAGAGATGAAGTATTGATTTAGATCTTATCATGATAACATGTGTTTGTGATTTCTGCATAGATGGAATTCATGATTCGTGTTTAGGATAGAGATATGCCTTTACGCCATATGTAATCTTATAGAGAACGTGTGCTTTAAATCCTTTTTAATTGTAATTCACATAGAGATATAGTGGATTAGTTAATTAGGGTGTCTTGCTTATTTCTATCATCTATGGATTTAAGTGAGTATGGGTTTTATGCATCGAGAGGTGGTTTTATCTGCTTTAGTGTTCTTGATTAACAATTCAGGATAGAAAATAATTGATGAGAAGTGTGTTAACTTAAATGAAGCAAAAAGTGAAGTTGCGATCTTAAATCTCCGTAATCTTAATTTAACTAGTGGAATTTAATAGTAGTTTAATTATAAATTGAAATTCATTCGTTTAAATAAGATTGAGTTGGTTACGGGTTAGTACTTGGTGATTTATATTAAACAATTCCTCGTTGGAATGATACTCTACTTTCACTTTATTACTTGTTGACCACGTATACTTGCGTGTTGTGCATAATTAGATTTTACCCAACAGATACCCAGCCACTTGCTGCTAGAAATCCCCATGAGAACTCCTATGTATATAGGACATCCTCCCAATCTTCTGCTTCTCGACCTTTAGCTCCTGCCTGACTCCATACTGTTCTTATCCTCTAGGATTTCCTGGACCTCCTCCTTCAACTCCCTAACTTCCTTCCCCAGCTGGATATTTCTATCCAATATCATCATGAATATTTCCTTCATCGACTCCCCCGGAGTCATCTCTTCTACAGGTGCTACGGTGTTAAATGACACCGCCTCCACCTCCTCCTCTGACATGCCATCAAACAAAGACATGAGGTCTAAACTTTTCGAGTCTCCAGACTTGATCACAACCACTTCAGGCTCTTCTGTTATAGGGGTCGGTAAGATCTCTACTTGATTTACGGACTCCCCGCTAACAACATGTATATCCCTATACATCTAATAATTTTCTGACATCTACAACAAAACAATTTAGTTTGATTAGTACCCGTCAGTAGAATAATAAAAACACATATCACATTTAATGCATTTTTAGGGTTAACTTCATCTTTTACTTCTTGAACTTTTCTTAAGGTTATGACTTAAGGTTCCTTTCCCCCCCTTATGTTTTATAACCTATAGCTTTGATACCAACCTGTGACTCCCGCAAATTCGGGTATCTTCCAACCCGACATATGGTGCTACACGGTGCTACATTTCACACATACATTCAATTGAAATGCCTTAAAAGAATGAATATGTCTTATATATATTCCAAAATAATATTACCATTGCTAGGTTCTTTATAACCATTACATGTGTTATTGTCATAATATCAAATAATAACAACATTTAACCTATACTATTATAAAGGCAACCTATTGGTTCGCCTTAGTCTTCCTTTTATCTTTACCGGATCCTTCAGTCCATTCGGTCTTAGCTGCATTCATATGGTTCAAGCAAGAGTGAGCATAACTAGCTCAGCAAGTATGACAATTTAATTTAAACAAGAGGCTTGAATCATATAAATCGTATATCTTCTACAACTGAATCAATAGTTATGAAGTAATATTGATAATTCAAAATAGCACTTCTCTTTTCTTTAAAACGTTTCATAATGAACAACATTCATTAAACATCAATATTGGTCCAAGACATTGAGCATTTCATTCTTTCTTTGAAAAGGACAACCCAACACCAAGTCCATAAGTCTGACATATCTTACGAGCACGTCTAGGTGATCAGCCTATAGTACTCTATGTTGTACAACACTACTTTCTTTAAACATATGTACTTTTAAGGTTTGGCAACCTCACGTACCTGTCGATTGACGACAAAACATTTGTTTATGCACACTCAATCTTTCTTTGATATCAATAACAAAACAGTTTGGCAAAAAATAGCAACTTTGACAATGGTTTAATAGATTAACTGGAAATCCACAAAACACCTTAAGTCTAGCCGAAAGAATTGGCTTCGACTTCATTATTATACATCAAGTCATGCGTAAGGTACATGAATTATAAAGCTTGTCTAGAATGAACATAGACAAGGGTTAGAACACTTGCCTTTAGCGTCTTCTACAATAATTATACTTTTCTTTTGAGTCTTTAAGGTTTCTACAATATATGATCACATAAGATACCACATTAGGTCATATATAACCAAGTAAGGTCACTACTATATCTTACCCTTCTTCTCAATCTCATCATGCTTTAGATTATTTATCAATCGTTACGGTTTATTGTTACATTGTATTTACTTTCACGTAATCATTCATCAACATTTAGTTGAAATCTTAAGGTTTTAAGTATCATCAATGATGTTACTTCAATTCAATTAAGTATGCAATTCACCCTTTATTCACTTCCTTATTCCTTATGTACATAAACATTCTTCTCTGTGTTCTTCCTAGTGCTGGCACTGCGGTGCCAGCTTCCTTCATATAACTCGCGATGCGGTGCGGGTTAGCAGTGTCTATATCTTGGGCTTGGCGCTGCGGCGCCAAGATACTCTACTAAAGTCCACAACAGTGAGCAATGGTCTCGGTTTAGCGCTGCGGAGCCAAGGTTAATGCTTTGGGTGGCGTAACGGCGCCGACCCTGAGCCTCAGAAAATTTTGACATTCCTTTTCTTGTGTGAATTTTCCAACCTCATAACTTAATCGTTATAGGTTCGAATTGGCTCGTTCAAAAGCCATTAGCTCACAAATCACATGCTCTATGATTCCATTAGAAAATATTTCATTTTTGAATCTTTCAACTCAAAATTCACCAATTAGTTCATTATTACGAAAACGTTAAACGTTCGTGAACGTTCAAAGCTCATTTCTTCGTTCTAAGTCAGAATTTGGTCATTTTTGAGTCCGCAACTCTAGGATGCAAATTAACAATAATCTCCATCGAAAACAAATGTTTCTGAGTCCAATGCTAACTTTTGACTTTTATTCCGAGAATTTAACGATTTCAACGTTTATCGTCTAATCTCGTAAATTTTGCCATAACTTCGTTACATGAAATTCTTACATCGTTAAAAATGGATTCATTCCATCATTCTAACATCCTAACCAAACATATTTCATTTAAATCTATATATGACAAATTCTTTCGAGTTCTTCATTAGTTCATCACTAAAATAAGTATGAATTACCCGAACATGACTTATTAAGGTTTAAGTCCATTGATTAGCCATCTTTATCATTTCTTATCATAAATGTTCCACTAATCAACACTTCTCTATCAAACTACAATTGAAGAGATGGAAGATTAATAATCTAAATATTCTCACCCTTGAAGTTTAACTTGGTTCTTCTTTCTTTCTTGATAAAACAAGTTTAGCTCTTACTTTTCTCTCTCAAATATAATCTAAGATGTTGGTGGAATTTGAACTAGGCAAGAAACGAAAACCAAAGCTCTCTATTTATAGGATTTCCAAAGTTAGGGTAGTTTGGTCATTAGGCCATCCCACCTCCTTAATCCTACCTCCTTACTATTCATTACTTGGCCTCTACTCACCTTATCCTTTGCTTACTCACCAAGATGGCCAGCCATGACTCATTCATGGGGCCCTCATGGGTTCCATCATGGGTTTTCTTACCCGTTTACCCATTGGTTCCATCCACGGATCCGATTGTTAGTTTGGGATTTAGTTTAAATAACTTTGGGCCTAACGTTGGGCTTGCATTTCATAATCTTTGAGCTTTAACATAATACCAATTGGGCTTGCACAATTCCTACACAAATCATATAAGTCCAATGCAACAGGATTAAAGTGTTTAACGTAAAATCCTCGTATCCTTTACGTATACTAATTCATATAATCTTTCGTCATACACGTTATGCTAACTTTCATATATACTCGTATAATATATCGTATCATACTCGTATTCATTGCCTCGTATAAGACTTGCTATTATACGATCATCAATTATTCCAATCCTTACGTTCCTTAACATTCTCAAATTTAGTATGCAGGCAAAAAACCGCGTTAGCCATACTTGAATTATTATTACTTTATCCATCCTCGCTTATTATTCTATCATTACGTATTTCTCGGAAGTTCAAAAATAATTCCCGAGCAGAAATCAGTGAATAGTGTTTTTCAGAAAATTTCTCGGAAAGCTTTTATTTTCGTCTCAAAAATTCAACCACTTTAATTCCTTCACGTAGCCAGAATACTACGACATTCTGATATAATTAGGTTATAGAACGACCTTCATCTTACTAACACATAATAATAACATATAATATAATTTTATTCATTATTTTAATTAAATAAAATTATTTTAGAATAAACTCTGAAATTTAAATAGGTACACTTAGAAGGGGGGGTTGAATAAGTGTGTGAGCAATCTATTACCAATTTTTGAACTTTAGATCAAGCTATTAAATTCAGGCTACTATATTGATGAATTCAGCTTGCTGAATTAATATGACCTACTGAATTGACTAATTATATTTTATGAAAATATCCTGTTGAATTTATAACTTAAATAAAATACTTGGTGTTAAATAATTTATCTTAAAATAATGCAAATATTCAAATTTTAATTCTTAAGATAATTAAATATCTTATGTGAGTAATTAAAGTAAAACAAGTAATAAAATCAACACCAAGATTTTGACGTGGTTCAGATATTACCCTATATAATAATATCCTAGTCCACGTCCAATACCAACTAGTATTGGAGACTCACTTTATTTATTTCTTTATAAATAAACACTGATTACAAAATAGATTCTTACAAGAATTAATAACAATTAATTTCTCTTGAGCACTCTTGTTCCTTGTGCACATATGCACTCTTCAAGCACCTTTGCTGTGACGCCCCCAAAATAGGTATACATCACCGATCTTGAGTTGCCAAATACATGGTACAAAATTTAAATACAAACTTCTTTTATACAGTATGACAAAACGTAGCTGATAGTTTCAACACGGATAATGTCTCATAGAGAGTATCCAAACTCAAATAAAATCCTCATTACAATTATTATCACACTATTTCACTGAATAGTGAGGACTACTAATCCAAAGAACTGGATCGTCACTCCGTTCCCCGACTAGTACCAGCTATATTCTCATTTCTTGAAGAGAACAATGAAAACAAAGGGTGAGCTACTATATAATATAAAATTATTGCACATACAAATTTAATTCCTTCAATTATTCATTCATTAAATTATTAAATGGATGCTTATTCCTTCACTTTGCCACACTAGGCATATCACACAAGCTTACATTAAGCTTATTACTTATTCTCATTACTTATTCATTTCCCACCACATTACTATAATCAAAATTATGTACTTCTCCATAGCATAAGATGTTTTTATCATGTTTTCTCTAAATATAAGAACTAATCATAATAACACGATTACTCATTTTCGCAAGATATTATTCTTAATATAATATCTTTGTATTATTAAAATATTTACATGCACGACACACGTACACACTATATATATAAAAATAATTTTGTTTCCTATTATGATAAATTGTTTCCATCAACTTATATAGCAAATATGTTTTAATATATTTACCACATTACTTAAGTCCTAAGACAAAGTTACATAAGGTAATATCAAAATAATATTCCCCCTTTTATTAAAATAATCAAATGGTAGAATTTATTTTAATATCCTTTAGTAGAAATATACTATAATTATTTCTCTTCCACCAAATCACATAATTCAAGGTATATATATAACACATATACATTCCTTTAATTTTCCCTTCTCGCCGTGTATCAAATTACTCAATAATTCTCTAACCACTTTAAAGGTATATCGATTTTCTTCTCTCGTCAACAATGTACATATATATAAGTCTAAACCTAGCACACATCGAGTCTTTAATGGTATTAAATATAGCACACTGAGTGGTTTCCCACAAAAAACCAACAAATTAGTTTCGTTCGCGTCTAATGCTTGCTTTCACAAATGAGTTAGATCGGCCATTAATGTGACACCCCAAATCTCTGCATTTCATTACCTCAAGATTTGGTGTTCACGTAATCAAAACATTCATTTATAACTACCCAATCATAAATAAAATTGAATAATAAACCTGCCCATACAGGAAATACATAAAATAAAATCTCCCAAGTTATCTAACCTTTACAAACAATCATTCATGCGGAAAATTTAAATAAACTTCATTACATTCATTAAACCAAAGTCTGATAATAAAACTATCAAAACTATTACAAGACTTAAGTACTTATTCATCTTTCCCTTTCCTTTACTGGTGCTAGGTACGTCACCCTTTCCATCTTTAGTTGTAAGGATTTTGCAGGCAAGAGTGAACAAACAAGGCTCACTTAAAATAACAATGAATAACTTTTACATTCTCTGCCCATTCAAGGGCTCAATAGAACTGAACAATAGGTTCTATTAACATCCTAAACATTCCTTGCCCATTCAAGGGCTCAATAAAACTAAATAATAAGTCCTATTAACATCTTAGCATTCACTGAGGGTCTAATGACCACGAACCTTATCCATAGTTATAAGTAATCTTTCAACTTAAACTTTTACAATCATACGACCATAATGACTTTAAGGTACTTAGGGGGATCAACCCTTCATACATGTATTGTATAAAAACATTTCAGCTCAAAGTACAAAACTAAGCGTAACCCCTATAAATAGGGTTGTTTATCTCAGTATTTTAAGTATAAGTCCGCCCCAAATATAGTTTGGTTTGGATACACTACAAGGTAATTTGGAGTTCAACGGACATCAACTAAGGATTAGTTGAATAAAGATAATAACACTATGTTATTGAATGATCATACTGAATAAACATTTTGTTCTAAGTTCATGCTTTAGGAATAATATAATAGCATAACAATTGAATAGTCTATCATACCTTGCTTTGAACAACATTAAGCTAAGGTTACAACTTAGAATTTAATATCAAGCATGCATAACAACAATAATTTGAAACGATAAACTGAGTTAACAGAATAAAGGTACTTGTATGTTAATATAACAAGTTTAGAGTTTGGAAAAACTTGCATAATCATAATAACTATCTCAACGAAAGTGTGGAGATGGGAAGCTTGTATCATCATGAATAACTGGATACAATTAAATTTCTTAATGGAAATACTTTACTCAATAAAGTATAGCATATGGAATTTGCATAACGAAGCTTTAGGATTAGAAAATTGCTCAATGTAAAAAGATAGGGATTTAGAATCTTGCTTTGTGCGTAGATTAAACTGTTATAATTCAAATCACAATATCCTATATACATGTGTTAACATGATATGATTAGTCATAATCAACGCTACATCACGTATGGTTTAAATCTCTAACCATATAATCAAATCGCATAATCAACTTCTATCTAATAAAACTAATAACAATATTTGTTAATTAGTAATTCCATGTTCACTCATAGTATTAACATACTATAATACCAGAAATACATACTCAACATTTATCATATATAATTCCTTTAAAAAAATCATACTTTTGTGCAAGACAAAAGTCGTTTCTGAACTTTCTATTAAGTGGCACCGCGGCGCCATAGTTTGATCTGTAAGGCGCGTTGCACTTGTGGTGGCGCTTCTACCGAGACTTACATAGGACTTCTACATTGCGGGCGTGAGGTCTCGACGGCTGGCTACGATTTCTTGGCTGCCAAGCGCTCAAGTCCGTCAAAAGTGCGACTTTTGGCGCTAAGGCACTAAACTTGATATCATTGAGCATGAATTTTGACGTTGCGCCTAAAATCACAGTAAACAAAATGAAAAACAGAGCCAAAGCTACTCATCTTCATTTCTAACAACAATCAACACCCAATAACCTCAGATAACTTCACAAAATTACACATAAAGTTATAAAGCATTTGTGTACAAATTTTACACAACTAAACAACAATAGCAGAGAACTAATTCTCGAAAAACACCGTGTTTTAAAAAAATATGCACTCCATCAAGAAATATCTTGTCACAGTAAACACGGCCATCTCCATTCGATTCCTTGCTCTACTTAATTTCTTACCCAATTACACACAAGTCTCAATTAACATAATCACATACTAATTTTTATTAACTTTCAAAAATCATATTCATGCATATAAGTTTACTGTAAAAATAATTCCTTTCGTGTATACGTAATTTATCATACTCTTACCTATACATTATTGAACATACAATCATCAATATATATGTTATCTACTACTAATACACATGATTTCATAATCAAAAAGTAAAACATTCGAACTCTAGAAAGTTTGTAAAGAACTTCGTCTTACAGTCAAATTGAGAACACCGAGACAATATAAACTCACATAAAATATATGGCGTAAAATAGCTATGGTTAAGTTATGTACATACCTTTTGTTTTAGACAATCTTTGTTAAACACTAATAACTTTCTTTTGCTACTTCTCTCTCTCAAATTCTCTGAAACTTTTCTTATTCTCTGAAAACCTCTTCTTAGACTAAGCAAAACTGGAGCATAAACACTTAACAAGTATGTGTCAAAATAAAACAAAACTTATATGGCAATAATAAGCCTATTTACTCTTATCAGTTACCAAACATATAACGTATAATCTTATAAATATAAATATATTTTATTTATATATTTGTTTTATTCTATGAATAATATAATTTAAAATTAACAAGAATTTCAAAAACCATAAGGCCTTGTTTGGCAAACCATTTATAAAATAAAGGATTAATATACTTACACCTTATTTGGCAACACTAAATTAAAATTACTTTAATTTTTTTTAATAACTTTTTATAACATAGCTATTTGTCATACTCTATTTAATAACAATTTATTAAATAATTCCCTTAATCACATAAGTCAATCCATATAACACATTCATTATTTAACAAATAAATAATTAACTAAATACTCAATCAAATTGAACAATTATTTATTCAATAATAAACACATCCAAACAACGCATTCGTTACAACTAATTCGTATATACCTCCGCTCTCTGAATGAATCGTTTAGCCCAGCTCCTATACATCCACCATCAAAGGGTACGGTTGCACTGCCTTAGACTTAATACATACTCATACATGTACTCAAGGAATTGGTGATTATCAAAGATATTTAATGTCACCAACTAAGATAAAATAATTCTATAAATTATTTAATGCCGATAGATAAGTCTTATCCATCTTCTTACTAATTCATCTCTACAATTTATAATAAATATATAATAACGATATATATTTATTAAACAAAACATCACTTATTTCATAGCTCATATTACCCTATTTAACAAAATACCACATACCTCGTAACACATTTCTATTCTTGTTCGAACCCTTCACATGCCTTAAGAATTTTATTTACTAAATTCTTATTTTAATATTTTCTGAAAATTTGGGTTCTTACATCCTCTCCCCCTTATAAGGATTATGTCCTCGGAATCACTGAAACCTCCTCTACTCGATGCTATTCTGAATATTATATATTCTTTTTAAATTATTTTATTCATTCTCTTTTCGAAAGTTTTATTATAACTTGCTCTCTTGCATTCTACCGCATTCTCTTTTCTAATGAACATTCTACTTACTACATCCATCATTCAGAATAATAAGAATCTTCCATAATTTTTCAATAATCGGGAAGTAGTATGAATAATCTTAGATTCCAAATTATGCTGAGGGGTCACAAGACTGTGAACTCTTCTCTAGGTTTACAAATGCTTCAACAAAATACTTCACACTGCAAACCAGAGTGTTTATAATAACAAAGACTGAAAACACCCTCCACGTGTACACTAGGTGGCCAGCCTATTGTACCACTATGTTGGGCCGCAACGTAGTGTTTTGTAACAACTATATGCGTTATGCTTGGAACCATTGACCCCGAAAACATGTCCCCTTATAGGGTTGTTCACCTCAGCTTTTTCACATCTGAATCCGCACCAGAACAATCTGGTTCGGCACAAATACTCAAGAATGCTTGAATTTCACAAATATATTTTTTCAACATTCGTCTAGCCGAATCAAATAGCTTAGACTTTTATCAACAACTCAAACATCAAACAAAATAATTTAGCCAACTTAATTGACCTTCTTCATAATCTAAAAGAAAACCAAAAATTCTTTTATGACATCATGATACCGTACCAGATTAGTAGTACGTTGAGGATTCCGCCATTACGTGACTTTGTCATACTACACCGTACAAAAATTGGATGATGATCTTTTGATCACAACCAACACTAGGTTCAACTGCATTGAAGACTCCATCGTTTACCATTTCTACACCATACCAAATCATGTAAATGGTCAGAAATACATTTTGAAAATTTTCAAATCATTTTGTCTTAGCCGAAACAATTAGCATAGACATATGGATAACGATATTGTTTTTAAAACATCATTGGTTCAATCACATGATCCAAAGTTTTTTTTTCGAGAAAACAAAAATGCAACATCAACACGAAGTCAATAAATTTTGAAAATCTAGCAGAGCTAGAAGATTTAGAAAATCCACGTTTCTCCATCAACTTCAATCTTTACTATACCAAAATTTCTAACTTCATAACATATATATACCCGATACAGTTCATCAAACTTACCACACTTTGGAAATTCAAGAACTTGCCACAATTATATGAGTTTAAGAACTTATCCTAGTCAGACCATAGGCATCCATTCGCTGAGGGGTTCAAAAAAAATTCATATAATTATGAGTCACGAACGTACCATGTGCATGAGTTTTAAGAACTCGCGCCTAATCTTAATATCTCTATCTTAATCTTAATAGTCTCTATCTATAAAATATGATATGAGAAAAGAATCACCTTTTCACCATAAGCATATCGATAGCGTGGCACCAACATTCCATTGATTATCATTGTGAGGAACTGAGCGTGAGCACAAAGCCTCCGCCCACACAAAGGTTTGTACAACTCAGCTCTCACATGAGTTCTCAACTGAAATCTCACTTAACTCTATCTCACTCATAACTTGCTCTTTGCTCGATACGAATTCTTCGTATCTCATCACATACAACTCCTCTTGAGTTCATATCGTACCATTTCATAGTACAATCTCTTATAGCATCAAGTTATACACACTTAGTCGTTACAGACTATTTATCACTTTATAGCTTAATCTGATCACGTCGTGATCGTCAATTTACCTTAGGGTTCTTTCCCTATTATCAACAAAACTCCACTCGAGTTCATTTTTATTATCTTTGTCATATTAATCATATAGACATCATCTTATCATCTTTACTACCGGAGTTAGTAAACTCCTGAATTATCATTCTCTTAGATACTTCAAGATTCTTCTTTGAATCTTCAGTTATATATTTTAATCTTTATCTTTTTCTCTCTCTCAGGTTATAGCCTAAGGTACACTTACCTAAGTTTATAACCTACAACTTTGATACCAACCTGTGACGCCCCCAAATTCGGGTCCCTTCGAACCTCGGATTCTATTCGCCACTTATATACTACTATCATCAAACTATTTATATTTTTCATTCATAACTTAATGAATAAAACTTTACCTATTACAATTTAGAATATAAATTCATTCCATTTTCTGGATCTACCCAATGGCCCCAAACTTTTATAAGTTTTTTATCCTGGTCATTTACTATTCCTGTATTACATCACATTCGATATTATAAAAATGCGGAATTATTTAAACTTTTTCAATCTCTTGAATAAAATATTTTATTGATTTAATAACTTTAAACCAATTACAATTCTTGAATCAACAATATAATATGGTTCAGTCTACTGGAATTACTGTATAAGATTTTACATCTTGATTCGATATCCTCTATGTATTAACTAATACATCCTTACAATACAACAAGTATTAAACATCATAAGTATATATCAAGTACACTCCTAGAACCTAAACATGGTTCAAGTAATAATCTAAATAGTATCCTTCCTTACGAAACTATCTACTTTGTCAACCAAGAAGCACGAAATCATTACCGTGAGTCCTTAACCTGCAAAAGTGGTTATTTGCAAGGGTGAGCTTGACAGCCCAACAATTCTAACAGTTTTCATGCAGCACATAACATATAATAGCATATTCAGTTCATACATTCATAATCAATTAATATTAACTACGCATGTTACTTCACACATAACATGTATAGAAATTTACTTCACAAGCATATCATCAAAGATCAACTTTCAACTTTCATACATATCTTATATGCATTTCATATATATACATCAACATTATCATAGAAAAATATAGCTCAGCTAACAGTTATCGAATTCATATATCAAATAGAATCGAAAGATTTGTTCGATTCAGTAGTTTATCAACTACGAAGTTAATCGCTAAAGCTTATCTCGAATCTGCAGATATTCCTACACAGTTATATAATCACGGATTCATATCCATTAGTCATACATTTCATATGTCCTTAATATACCAATAAATATTACATCGTTTCTTAACTAGGTTTGTAAAACCTTCATTTCACTTTCTCATCGTACTTTTAGAATTGCTATGTATGTATAGGTATTCCTTAACCATCCGTACTTGTCATCAACTTCATATACATTTATCACACACTTGACTCGCTATGTGTTCGCACATATTTAAAGTTTATAGATACGTGATCTACGTCGTTCATATTCATAACTACTTAGTTTCATAATGATTTATTTCAATCAATAAGGCTTAACAACTTTCTTTAACAAGATTCGATGATATAAGCTTTTAAACTAATAAACTTCTACTAGCATGCTTCACATGTATATAGCATAATTTATTTGAAAATGTATTTTAAATCACACTTGAAACGTCCAATTCATGCTTAGATAAAAGATGAACATAATCGTCATGTCTAGGGGCATAAGGCGTTCACGTTCACTTTTAAAAGTTATTCTAGGCCAAGGTAAAGCAACTAGGTGAAACTTTTAATCTCATTTCATAGCTAACTAATCCATGAATATATGTTATCATGTTTAGAACTTTAAGTACACAGGTTACTTTAAGTTCGTTCTTAAAGTTTCAAGTTTTCTTTAGAAATCATTTTCAACTAAGCTATTGTAAGTTGATAATAAGTAAAGTAACTTTAAATCACTTCTCATTTTTAAGTATACTCATAGCTCAACAAGATTTATGTGTTAAAATATCATAACTTCAAAGACTCAAGGTTCGTCAATATTTGTTTTTCAAAACTCTAAGTTTCTTTTTAAAAAAAATACTAAGCCATGCTAAAGCATTCTATAATGAGTAAGGTAATCTTATATGTCATGTCTATTATCATGTATTTTTATGTTACATCACTTAGAATAACATATTCCATCGTCGGGAGCACTATACTTGCGCATATGCTCGCTCGACGCCCTCCGATGGCCTTCGATTATGTAATAGTAACAAAGATTACTATTTTGACCCTTCCTAATGACCTCAAATTGAAACACTTAAAGAACAAACGTTGTAGGTCTATTCGTTCTCGTTCCGGATCATCTTGAATTTCCACAATCGGAGTTCGTATGAAAATGTTATGGGCGTTTTACCAAAATATGTTCTGTCAGATTTTTCTCATCATCTGTAATAGACCACCCCCCGCCAGGGCGGGGGTCTTGCCTTAAAAATAGCCAATTGAGGCAGGCATAGCTACTGTAAGTGGGAAATTTCATGCCCTATTACGAGCTAATAAGCCAAACTTCCCTTCTAACATTCATAATATGAGTTATACATGTCCAAATTAGTCCTTTTTCAATTCTATGGATTCGTAATTCATGGAACTATAACATACTATAATAACCGAAATATAAACATTAAATAACCGAAATATGAATCTATAACTCATGTTTATGCAAATTATCATGTTTTGGACAATTTAGCAAAATTATTCACTACGAATTCGATTCTAAACCAAATTGGTTTATTTAACTTCCGTTGATTTCGTATTCAACCATATTAACGATGTCTAGCATCAATTCATGGATTATAACAACCCTTAGCCATCAATTTTGTGACTCAAAAGCTACTTTTTATTTCATTTCTATTGATTGAAAACTTTTGAAATAAAAAGCATTTGGGATAGTGTTATTACCTCTTGATTGCTTGAAGTTGCTAATTCTAGCTCTTCAATCCTCCCATTGCTCTCAATACTACTGAACTTCCAAGTTCTTAAAACATTTGTATGCTCTTAATCTCACACTTAGCAATTCTCAGCAATGGAAAATAGAAGGAGATGGGTTGCATTTATAGAGAAACAAAAGCACAGATATTGTCATCTCCCACTAAATTAAACACATGGATTGAAGGATGGTATGAAGGTTAACAAGGAGTTGTTGGAGGTTAGTTGGATTGCATCACTATGCCCACTCCTCCCATGATCATGATCTAGCAAGCTTGGAAGAAAATGAAGAACATAGGCCTTAGCCTTTTTGTCTAAATACGTGACTGAGATATGAGGGAGCAAATGAGACTCTCAATTTGGGACAATACAATATCTCAGCATTCTTGTATACTCCTACACCTTCTCACTCTTATGTTATATTTTATGATGAATTCATATCATATAGTTTCAATATACACTAGTCCATAAATTTTAATCTTTAAAATATGTGTGGACTTAATCTATTTGCTCACTAATAACTTAATATCTCTTTTTACTATTTACTTACACATTGGTATTGAAATAAATATTTTAATAACACATATTTATTTACTCCAATCTTTTAGGGTACACATATAATTGCCTCATCACCTAGGATGAGATAACAAAACTTATTTAAATCAACTTTATGATTTAATCACTTTTATCATATGTATATCATTAGTCCCAATTAATGTCACACTTCATTTCATATCATATAGATGTAAAGAACTATATAATATAAAATCATTGCACATACAAATTTAATTCCTTCAATTATTCATTCATTAAATTATTAAATGGATGCTTATTCCTTCACTTTACCACACTAGGCATGTCACACAAGCTTACATTAAGCTTATTACTTATTCTCATTACTTATTCATTTCCCACCACATTACTATAATCAAAATTATGTACTTCTCCATAGCATAAGATATTTTTAGCATGTTTTCTCTAAATATAAGAACTAATCATAATAACACGATTACTCATTTTCGCAAGATATTATTCTTAATATAATATCTTTGTATTATTAAAATATTTACATGCACTACATAATAACCTAACACACTATATATAAAAAATTAGTTTGTTTCCTATTATGATAAATTGTTTCCATCAACTTATATAGCAAATATGTTTTAATATATTTACCACATTACTTAATCCCACACATTTCCTCGTACAAAGCTACATAAGGTAATATCAAAATAATATTCCCCCCTTTTATTAAAATAATCAAATGCTAGAATTTATTTTAATATCCTTTAGTAGAAATATACTATAATTATTTCTCTTCCACCAAATCACATAATTCAAGGTATATATATAACACATATACATTCCTTTAATCTTCCCTTCTCGCCGTGTATCAAATTACTCAATAATTCTCTAACCACTTTAAAGGTATATTGATTTTCTTCTCTCGTCAACAACGTATATATATACAACTCTAAACCTAGCACACATCGAGTCTTTAATGGTATTAAATATAGTACATTGAGTGGTTTCCCACAAACAACCAATAAATTAGTTTTCGTCTCGTCTACACTGTTTTCGTAGTGAGTTAGATCAGTTACTAATTTGTATATACCTCCGCTCTCTAATTGAATCGTTTAGCCCAACTCCTATACATCCACCATCAAAGGGTACGGTTGCACTACCTTAGACTTGATACATACTCGTACATGTATTCAAGGAATTGGTGATTATCAAAGATATTTAATGTCACCAACTAAGATAAAATAATTCTATAAATTATTTAATGCTGATAGATAAGTCTTATCCATCTTCTTACTAATTCATCTCTACAATTTATAATAAATATATAATAACGATATATATTTATTAAACACAACATCACTTATTTCATAGCTCATATTACCCTATGTAACACAATACCACATACCTCGTAACACATTTCTATTCTTGTTTGAACCCTTCACATGCCTTAAGAATTTTATTTATTAAATTCTTATTTTAATATTTTCTGAAAATTCGGGTTCTTACAGCGTCTCAGTGCTTTATTACTGTAAATTACTACCTTGGGTTTTCTTAGAAATCAAAAGATTCATACTTTTATTCTAACAATTTATTAAAGTTCTATGGTTACTTAACTCATTCCTACCGAGAATTTCTTCAAATTCTCTCAACATTAACAGTACTTATCTACCCACACTTACTTACCTTGATTATCCATGAAACGATTTCCACGAATATAATTAACGAAAGTTATTTCCTCCTCCTCTACCATAATGTTTAAAAGTACTTATAATCCCTTCCAGACAGAATCCTAGATGAGTCTTTCCATATGTCTTACACACCTCGATACTATGATTGGGATCCCCTTGTTTCACTCCAGTATTCCCAGAGTTAAAATTCTTTCTTTTTGGCATACTGCCACTATTACTGGTATTCTCTATCTTGGTTCGGCCCTCTCCCTCGCTCTCATTCTTTCCCTCTTTGTGGTATTGAGTCAACGCCTCACTACTATCCCCTAACATAATTACCCTCTCCAGAATGGTCCCATAGGAAACCCTCTAGAACACTGCAATCCTACTATAGAGCCAGGGTTTCAGGCCCCGCTCAAATCTACGAGCTTTCCTCTCCTCAGTGTCCACTTAGTGTGGAACAACCCTTTCAAATTCATTGAATTTGGTCGTGTACTGGGGAACCGTCATGTCCCCTAGTTTAAGTTCTAAGAACTTAATCTCCATCCTCCCTTGCATGCTGGTAGGGAAATAATTCTCAAAGAAAACCTTCTTGAATTGTTCCCATGATACCACATCTATTCTAGTCCCACCCTGGTAAACCTCCCACCAAAAGTTGGCTTCACCTTTTATCCTGTAAGTCGCAAAAGAAGTCTGTTGCGCCTCACCTACGCTTGTAATAATAAACGCCTTCTCTATTTCTTTTATCCATGTCTGGGCCTCTATTGGGTCCGTCGTTCCTTTGAACTCCAGCGGACCTACGCTTTTAAACTTTTTGAAGGTAGTCATTCTGGCTACTCTACGTCCCGCGGGTAATCTACCCCCAATTTGGTTCAATGCAGTCATTAATAAATTAACGAACTCTTGCACAGGGTTGTTTTAATACCATTGGTTTTCTTTATGTGATTTTCGCTTCTTGATTACGTTATCTTCTCCTTGGCGGCATTTTCAGATTAAATGAATAGAATTTTATTATTATCTATTTACTTACTTCGTTATTATTCGCCATATATCAACTTATACCATAAAAAAGCATATTAAATGAAAACTTCATTATATTCATATGCTTCTTCGTAGTTTGAAACTATTTACAACTTGTTTTCATAGCCAAAAGCTATTGCATTTGTATCCCAAGATTGAACTCCACAAAAGTTGGGATTTACAAAAAGACTACCCTTTTTAAACAAAAGAGGGTTTTACACCAATATAGACATATTTATAACTCTAACATTCTAATAATGAATAACATCATCCTCGTATTTCTCATTCACAATCGCCGCTACAGTATCCCGACTAATAGTATGTCGAGTCTGTCCTGACTCATTGGAATAACAAGCAATTTTTAGCTTGAAATCCTTATGAGCACTCTCATGGATGCAAGACATCCGTGCTATCTTCTGGTCCTTCTCCCCAAGTTCTTTACGAAGCTCATCTGCCTCCTTCTTAAAATCCCTAGCCTTATTTATCATGAGCACCTTCTCATCATGCTCTGACTCAAAATCTTCTTCTGCAGACTCCTTCGCTATATAAAGAGCACTAATCTCTTCATTCTGTTTCTGCACAAGTGTACTCAGTTGCACATTTTTGTCAAGCTCTGCCAGATATAATGATCTCACTACATCTGGAGGTGATGACTCTAGTGGAGGTACCACCGTAGTAACCGATGTTACCTCCATTCCCTCCTCCACATCGTTCATCGTACTAAGGTATGATGCTATATCCATATCTCCCTCAGAGTAGTTTTTCTCATAAAAGTACTCCTCTGCCTCCGACTCCTCTAGAATCGCTATTGGTACCTCCGCCACTGGCATGGGTACAAGCTCTACTAGGTTCACAAGCTCTTCACTCACCGTATGTATATCTCTATACATCAAGCTATCGATCGACATCATACAATAACACATAACATGTTGATTAGTACATAACATATAATAATATAAGCACAATCACATTTAATTCCTCAATACGTTATTGACTCATTCAACTCAAGTAAAGCTCGAGTTTACTTCTTTCGAACTTCTCTTCCATAACGAGGTTATTAGCCTAAGGTTCTTCCCCCCTTAAGTTTTATAACCTAATGCTTTGATACCAACCTGTGACCCCCCCAAATCCGGGTCTCTTCCAACCCGACATATGGTGCTCCACGGTGCTACAGTTCCCACAAACATTCAATTGAAAAGCCTCAAAAGAATGAATATGTCTTATATATATATTCCAAAACAATACTACCATTCCCCAAGTTCTTTATAATCGTTACATTTGTTCTTGTCATAATATGAAATATTATCATTACAAACCTATACTATTACATAGGTAATCTACAAGTTCGCTTTAGCCTTCGCTTTATCCTTGATGAATCCTTTGGTCCATTCGGTCTAAGCTGCATTCATATGGTTCAAGCAAGAGTGAGCATAACAAGCTAAGCAAGTACAAAAATTTCATTCTAAAAGAATGCTTGAAACATAGGAATCATATATCTTCAATAACTGGATGATAGTTACGAAGTACTATCAATAACTTAAAATAGCGTTCCTTTTCCTTTAAAACATTTTACAATTACAATATTCAGTAATACATTAATTCTGGTTCAAGATGTGAACGTCTTATAGTTTCTTTGAAAAGGACAACCCGACACGAAGTCCGTAAGTTCCGCATATCTTACGAGCACTTCTAGGTGATCAGCCTATAGTACTCTATGTTGATCAACACTACATCCATTAAACGTATGTACGTTTAAGTTGTGGCAACCTCACGTGCCCATCGAATACTCGATGAAAATACATTTGTTTATTCATATTCAGGCTTACCTTGAATCAGTACCAAACAATTGGCTTAGGATAGCGTTATCAATTTTATATGGAAAACTTGTAAAGAAATCAATCAAGTCTTTCGTAAAACCATTCATGCATCTCATAACTTGAATCATTTGAAAACTTGACTAACACGAAGGTTAGACAAGAGTTTAGAAAACTTGCCTTCAGCGTCTGCTACAGAATAATTACGTTTCCTTTGAGTCTTTATAGTCTCTACAATATATAATCACATAACATACCACATTAGGTTATGAATTAACATACTTGGTTCCTAAAGAATCGTACCCTTCTTCTCAATCTAATCCCGTATAAGATTTGTTATTATTGGTTCCGGCTTGCCATCGTTCCTTTACATCGTTCTTACCATCTTCGTTCTCTTCTATAACTTAACTGAAATTATTTCATTAATATAACTTGGTTCGAGTTAAACACCTTTCCTCATGGCTTACTAACGTCCTTACGTTATTATTCAAAACTCGATCGTCATTGGTCAAATATACTTATTGAATATCCTTTACGTTCACATTCAGTTGACTTAACTCCTACCTTTAGCGTTATACTTATGGTTTATAACACCCTTAATGATATTGCGTTAAGTTAATTAAGAATTTAATTCACTATTAATACACTTTTCCTTCTCTTTATAGTCAAAACCTTTCTTCTCTATCTATTACCGAATTGGCTCGTTCAAGAGCCTACGGTTCACAAATCACATACTCTACATGTTCATTCAATAATTTTATCTTGTCCATTTCGTTTGCTAAAATTCCACCTATTAGTCCATTTTTAACGAAAACGATAAACGTTCGTAAACGTTCAATGCTCGTTTCTTCGTTCTATGTCGGAATCTGGCCATTTTCGAGCTCGCAACTATTTAATGCCAAATACGACTTGTCTCCATTGAAAACCAATGTTTCCAAGCTCAATATCAAAATTTGACTTCCATTCCGAGAATTTCACGAATTTGACAATTGTCGTCTAATCGTGTGAATTCAGGCGAAACTTTGTTACTTGAGATTTTTAAACCGTTTCAATTGGATTCAATCCATCATACTAATATCTTGTCATTCATATTTCATTAATTATAAACATGATAAGTTATTACTTGTTCTTGGTGAGTTTGTAACTTATTAAAGTATAAAATACTTATGTTTCCATTTCTCATGACTTATGTCTTCTTTTCATATGACTTAATATGGTTAATGACTTCTAACCATTATTCTTTCTTCTTATTATCATACTAACTTCATTAATGTAACCATGTTACAAGTTCTAACAAGTTCTTATACTTTCATTCTAAGTTCATAACTTATATAAGTATAAATGACTTATTCATGACTTATTACGGCTTAAGTCCATTAATCATTCATTCTTATCATTCCTTAGCATGCTTGCTAGTTCTACCAATACCCCCTTCTCTAACAATGAAAAAAAAAGAGAATCATGGTTTATGAGTACTTACTCTTTGATGAAATCTTGCTTAGGCTTTATTCTCCTTCTTGCTTCTTGAAATATGAACTATAGCTTTTCTAGTTTTTGTAGCTTATTATCTCTAACCAATAAGCTCTCAACTTGTGGGATGAAATGAACAACCCACAAAATGAAATTCAAGCTCTCTATTTATAGGAAAACCAAAGTTAGGGCATAATGGTCATAAAACCACTCCACGTCCTTACTATTCTTAGCTTAATCATTAAGTAAACTTGCTCCCTACATTATTTACTTAGCCATTAAGTTATCTTGCTCCCCACAACACTTGGCCATTAAGTATACTTGGTTATCACACTTACTTAGCCATTAAGCTACTTATTCATCACATTGGATTATCCATGGGTTGCCCCATGTGTTTAAACCATCCATAACCCATTGGTTACTTACTTTGGGCCTTTAACTTAATTATTCTTAAGTTATATCATTTGGTTTTGCATTATATTACTTTGGGCTTCATATTACAAACACTTGGGCTTGTATATTAATTAACATCGGACTTAACCATTCTTACATTTGGGCCTTGTCACACTTCCCTTTGGACTTTAATAATTCCTACACAATCCCACATATTCAATACATTTGGCTTAAAGCCTTATAAAGTATAATTTACGTTCAAGTCTCGTATTCTAACTCGTATACTTCATCAATCCATACAACATACCATAATTCATACATACTCGTATAATACCTCGTATCACAGTCGTATTCATCACTTCGTATAATACCTACGTATTTATACGATCATTGTTTAATTCATTAATCGCATTACATTTCCTTCTCGTAAATCATTTTCCTTAAACGTTAGGTTTTAAGTCCACATGCGAAATATTACGCTTTCCATAACTGAAATATTATTGGATATTCCATCTCACCTCGATATTCTATCGTTACGTATTTCTCGGAAGTTCAAAAATAATTCCCGAGCAGAATATCGTGAATAGTGTTTTTTGAAAAATATCTCGGAAAGCTTTTATTTTTGTCTTGGAAATTCAAACACTTTAATTCTATCACGTAGCCAAAATACTACGACGTTCTGACATGTTTAGGTCATAGAACGACCTTCAATTAGCTTGCTGCCATAAATAATCAATTAAATTAATTTAATCATTATAATTAAATAAAATTTTAATTCTTCTAAAAATTCAATTTTTCTTGGGCGTTACAAGTGGCGCGCCTTGATCATGAAGCTCTACCATAATCTTCTAGAGAGTGGAAATAAAATGAGAGATAACAAAGGACTTGAGCCAGCTGGCTCGGAAGAGAGGAGAGAGAAGTAGGTCGCGCCGCAATGCGAGAGGAAAGGAAGGGGCACGTCGCCGCAATGCCGATCCAGGGCAATGCCCAGAAATGAGATTTTAAATGCTCAATTACTAGGGGATGTGCAAGAAAGAAATATGAACATATAGTTCACCTAAAATAATACTTAAGAAAATGACTTAATCCTTTATTAAAGGTTGAACGTAATGATTAAACGAGATTAAATAACAAAGAATATAAATCACGAGTTACGTAACCGATGTCCGGGGACCGTAGTCGGGATGAACGAACGTGAGGAATTTCTATGGTTGTGATTCCTTAGACGTTGAGTGTCGAGGGTAAGGAATAACATTTCGATGTTATATCATGATAATGAGAGATAAGTGTGAAGTGTATAGACGCTTTGAACGAAACGTTGTTGCGATGATCGATCGGTCTTAGCATACAACAATTGGTATGGCTTCGAAACTAAGAACGAGTAATGAACATGGGGTTCATGTAATGGATAATGAAAGTATTAAATAAGATAAGAATATAAATCATCCAAGATGATTAACGTTTTGAGTACGACATCTCCGTATGTCATAAAGTAGTAAACTGGTAAAGGAAGTTAGTCACGTAAATTCATATTACAAGAACGCAAACCCTAAGAAGTTAAGTTAAGTAAACCAATGCATAAGTTCAATATATGACTAATTGGTGTTTATGTTTTCTCCTTATATGTTATATAGGAATTGAAATAAGTAGTTCAGCGTATGCTATTGTTGGACGTAAGGAAAGTTTCCTAACTTCATTCATATTACATGAATGCTAGTTTCTTAAACTTCTCAGATGTTGTACTTGAGAAGTCTTGTTTATGTGCATATGTGTGATGTATGTACAAGGTGGTAGAATGTATTAGGCCTTGAGCCATAATTTGAACACTTCGGTGTTTCTATGATATGTATTGTTCTGTGATTGAACTGTTCAATACAAGTATGTTATGTTTATACATGAACCGTTATTGTTAAGTCTGTGCTAATGATTCTAGCCAGACATGATGTGTATTAAAAAGGTAGAGGGATGAAAGTATTTCAAAGTGAAAGTGATTAATGTTTTAAGATGATAGGAATCGAGACTATTCCTATTATTCAAGCTGCTTCATAACCTTTGTTCGGTTATAGAAGTTCTAAAGAAATGTTTTAATTCTGAAGTTGTTTGTTCAACTGTTATGACTTTCTGGGCAATTGAATGCTCACACTTGCTTTAAATGAAAAACAATTTTCAGCGAACAAGGTTAGAAGAACTTAAGGATCCCGTAAAGATCAAACTGACGGTATCCAGATGAAGTTCCATTCAGAAGGTGAATGAGCGAGAAGATCAAGTGAAGACTTGTAATGTAAAAAGATTAACTTGAAATATAGACTAGTTCATTGAATTGTTATTTATCCTTTGTGGCTGATAAAAGTCACTCTTGTAAGATGAAATGAATAATGTATTTATTAATATTTGTAATGAAAAGGTTATAAGGTTTCGAGAACCGGGATTTGAGAGTGTATGTTGTTATATTTCTAAGTATATAATGATGATCGTTGGATGAAGAATGTACTCGTGTGACGACGTCTGAGTCCGGGTGTGAAGATGTAACCGGATTTCGTATGTTACATTTACTATTGAGCAAGTTAATTAATCTTTATTTATTTATTCCAAACGAGATTACTTTGGTTATTCAAAGTCTGTAATGTTGTTGTAAGAAATGTGTTTATTCAGCTACTAATAACTATTGTTTGATCTTCATTCTCCAATGTCATTGTACTATCTTACACTATTGTACCGAACTCTAAGTTCCCTAGCGATTCTTTGTCAATTCAACTAATCCTTAGTTGATGAATGTTCTAAACTCTAAATTACCTTAAATTCAATCCAAACCAAACTTCCTTTGGTTTGCTTATGTATTCACATAATTTTGAAAGTATGTTGTCGATGATACCATTTGTTCAATTTAAAAATTGTTAATACTCTAGCTCTTATTGATTCATCGATATACCTTGTTCATGAAACTATTATAATCAAACTCTTGAATAGTTATTGGTCTCTATCTAATTCAACCAGTACTTGGTTGATGAGCATTCTAAAGATCTAGAATTTCCTTTGAAGCTAATTCCCAACCAAACTTCATTTGGTTCGGATCCTGCTAATCTAAGTTGAGATGAACAACCCTATATTAGGGGATTATTTTAGAACTACGCAATAGCGTTAAAATGTTTACACAATACATATTACAAAGGGCTGATCACCTGGAGTACGGGATGATGGTCCATATAGTCGTTTAAACTGTTAAAGGTTACAATAGAAACTGGGACGCCCCCAAATTTGAGTCTCTTCCAACCCGATATATGGTGCTACATGGTGCTATAGTTCACACAAATATTCAATTGAAATGTCTCAAAAGAACGATTATGTCTTATATATATTCCAAAACAATACTACCATTCCCCAAGTTCTTTATAACCGTTAAATTTGTTCTTGTCATAATATCAAATATTATCATTACAAACCTATACTATTACATAGGTAATCTACAAGTTCGCTTTAGCCTTCACTTTATCCTTATCGAATCCTTCGGTCCATTCGGTCTAAGCTGAATTCATATGGTTCAAGCAAGAGTGAGCATAACAAGCTCAGCAAGTAGAACAATTTCATTTAAAAAGAATGTTTGAAACATAGGAATCGTATATCTTCAATAACTGGATAATAGTTATGAAGTACTATTAATAATTCAAAATAGCATTTCTTTTCCTTCAAAACATTTTACAATAATAATATTCAGTAAAATATCAATTTTGGTCCAAGACCATGAGCGTTTCGTAATTTCTTTGAAAAGGACAACCCGGCACGAAGTCCGTAAGTAAGACATAGCTTACGAGCTCTTCTAGGTGATCAGCCTATAGTACTCTATGTTGATCAACACTACATCCATTAAATGTGTGTACGTTTAAGTTATGGAAACCTCACGTGCCCATCGAATACTCAATGAAAATACATTTGTTTTTCATATTCAGGCTTACCTTGAATCTGTACCAAACAATTGGCGTAGGATAGCGTTATCAATTCTATATGGAAAACTTGTAAATTAATCAATCAACTCTTTCGTAAAACCATTCATGCATCTCATAACTTGAATCCTTTGAAAACTTGATTAACACAAAGGTTAGATAAGCGTTTAAGAAAAACTTGCCTTCAGCGTCTGCTACAGTAAAATTACGTTTCTTTGGAGTCTTTACGGTCTCTACAACACATAACTACATAATATACCACATTAGGTCATGAATGAACTTAACTAGTTCCTAAAGAATCTTACCCGTCTTCTAAATCTAATTACGTATTAGTTTGGTTATTATTGGTTCCGACTTTCCGTCGTTCTTTTACATCGTTCTTACCAACTTATTTCCTTATTATAACTTAATTGAAATTATTTCATTAATACAACTCGGTTCGAGTTAAATATCCTTCCTCGCGGCTTATTAATGTTCTTACGTTATTATTCGGAACTCGATCGTCATAGGTTAAGTACATTTATTGCATACCATTCATGTTCATATTCGAATTATCTTCAACCTTTAGTGTATTACTTATGGTTTACAATTATCTTAATGATGCTACATTAAGTTTAATTATGTATTGGTTCATTACTAATCAATTATCTTTATTTCCTTACTTGTAAGCTTTTATTACTGTGCATGATCTAATGCTGGCACTGCTGCGCCATCTTCTCCTCTTGGGCTTGCGCTACGGCGTGGGCTTTTGGTTTCTAGAATTCGGTCATGACTGTCATTTACCATACCTAGTGTCGGCCATGCTTTGTTGCGCGATTAACGTGGTCTCGAGTCCGGTCATGCTACTGTGGTGCCGGACTTTTATGCCTTGAGTCGCGCCGCGATGCGGACTCTGTGCATTAGGCAATTTTGACAGATTTTTATATTTTGTGAGATTCCCGGGTTTGTAACTTCTTTGTTATAAGTCTGAATTGGCTCGTTCAAGAGCCTACGGTTCACAAATCATATACTCTACATGTTCATGCAAGAATTTTATCTATTCAACTTCGTTTGCTAAAAATTCACTTCTTAGTCCATTTTTAACGAAAACGATAAACGTTCGTGAACGTTCAATGCTCATTTCTTCGTTCCAAGTCGGAATTGGGTCATTTTTGAGTCTGTAACTCTATAATTCCAAATTAAACTTGTCTCCATTGAAAACCAATGTTTCCAAGCTCAATATCAAAATTCGACTTCCATTCCGAAAATTTCACGAATTCGACGATTATCGTCCAATCGTGTGAATTCTGGCAAAACTTCGTTACTTAAGATTTTTAAACTGTTTCAATTGGATTCAATCCCTCATACTATCATCTTAACATACATGCTTCATTAACTTATAAACATGATAAGTTATTACTAGTTCTTTATGAGTTTATAACTTATAAAAGTATAAACTACTTATGTTTCCATTTCTCCTGACTTAGGAAAGTTTATGACTTCTAACCATTATTCTTGCTTCTTGTTAACATACTAACTTCATTTGTGTAAACATGTTATAAGTTCATATACGTTCATTATAAGTTCATAACTTATTTATTAGTTATCTTACAACATGACTTAATTATGGCTTAAGTCTTTTGATTTATGCATTCTTACCTCTTATTAGCATACAAATCCTACCATACCCACTTCTCTAAGAAATGAAGAGAAAGAGATTCATGGCTTAGGATTGCTTACCCTTGAATATCACTTGGTTAATCTTTGGTCTTCTTCTTGCTTCTTGAAAATATAATAAAGGAAGTCTAACTTTATATGTGCTTATTCTCTCTACCAATTAAGTTGCTTAGCTTGGAAGAAAGTTAACAACCAAATAATGAAATTTGAGCTTGTTATTTATAGGAGTTGCTAGGTTAGGGTATAATGGTCATTAAGCCATCCACCTCCTTACTATTGCAAGCTTAGGCATTAAGTTAACTTGCTCCCCACCTTATTTAATTGGCCATCACAACACTTAAGCATTAAGTTTACTTTGTCATTAAGTTTGCTTGGTTACCACACTTACTTAGTCTTTAAGTTTGCTTGCTCCCTACTTTGGATCATCCATGGGTTGCTCTATGGGGTTTTAAACCATCCCATAACCCATTGGTTACTTACTTTGGGCCTTTAAATTAATTGATCTTAACTTATTCATTGGGCTTGCAATAAAACAATACTTGGGCTTGTTCATTAATTCCTTTTGGACTTTACAATAACCAATACTTGGTTTTAACATTAGTTCGCATTGGGCTTAACCTATACACTTCCTACATAATCCTACAATTATAATTACATATGGCTTAAAGCCTTAAAACGTATTATATACGCATTAATCTCGTATTCTAATTCGTATACTTAGTCAACATATACGACATACCATCATCCATACATACTCGTATAATAATTCGAATCATACTCGTATTCTCTACCTCGCACAATACCTACGTATCATACAATCATTATCCTAACTTTTTAACGCTTGATTTTCCTAACGTTCTCAAATTATGTCCACAGGCGAAATATTATATTTTCCATAACTGAAATATTATTGGATATTCCATCTCATCTTGATATTATATCGTTACGTATTTCTGGATGTTCAAAAATAATTCCCGAGCAAAAAATGCGTGCATAGTGTTTTTCAGAAAATTTCTCGGAAAGCTTTTATTTTCGTCTTGGAAATTCAAACACTTTAATTCTACCACGTAGACAAACTACTATGACGTTCTGATATGATTAGGTCATAGAACTACCTTCAATTAGCTTGCTCCCATAAATAATCAAATAAATTTATTTAATCCACATAATAGAATAAATTTTTAATTCTCCTAAAAATTTGATTTTTTGGGGCGTTACACTCTTCCCTCCTTATAAGGATTTTGTCCCCATAATCTCGCTACTAATACTTACACCATTGAGGAAAATTTTTCCTTTATTTTAAATCTCGAGTTCCCACAATGCTTCTTCAACATTGGTTCTTTTATTTCACCTTCTAAGAAGGTATTATCTTAATTCACATGACTCGTCACTTCCTAGTAATAATCTGAGTTGGAAGTTAAACACTTATTAACATATTACGCTATCTTACTTTTATTAGTCCTTCTTTTAACTCGGAATTATATGAAACTCAAATTCTTCTATCAAAATAAGATTATACTTGATCTTCTCTTCATCCTGCATCCTATTCTTCATTCGTTTGCATTCCTCTTTACCTAGTTGTACTTAATTAACTCGTTCCATTTCCGTGGATTGAGTCTATATTATGAATAACATTTTTACCCCTTTTTTCCATAATTTAACTTTTATTTCTGATCTTGCCATCTTTGTTATTAACTCATTCTGAGTCGTTAACATTGATAGCTTCCCCGACCCTTCCTATTTAACGCGTCGGCTACTACGTTTACCTTCCTTGAATGATATAACATATCACAGTCCTTCTCTATATTGCATATTCCACTCCTTCTGTGTGAAGATATATTTCAGACTCTTAGAGTCCGTGCATATCTCACACTTCTCCCCGTATAAATACTATCTTCAGATTTTTAATTCAAAACTAAAGCTACCAATTATAGATCATAAGTAGGATATAACTTATCAAAATCCTTAACTGGCGTGAAGCATACACAATGACATTCCCATGCTATAAGAGCACACAATCATGTCATCTATGTGAAACATCAAGACACACTACAAAATTCCCCGTATTATCTGATAAAGACAATATAGGTGCTTCACCTAACTTTCCTTTTTTAGTTATTGAAAACTATTTTCTCACTCCTCATTCCCAACATACTTATCATTAATAATTTTGTCTATCTTTTAAGCTAAAATTCACACTTAGTGAATTTTGTATCCAACTCCTCCCTCCGCAGTGTTTCTCACACTACCTTCAAATGTTCAGCGTGATCTTCTGGCGTCTTGAATTTAGACTAGAATATAACCAATGATCATTACGACACCCTCGTCCAAATATTATTTGAAGACTCTGTGACGCTAATGGTACCTTCAACTATAGCACCTCACAAGAGTACATATCAATTTGCCACCTTCTTCCTTATTTTCTACCGACGATATCTGGTACACAAACTTATCTAAGAAAAATTGTTTGACCCTTTTTAACTAATCAAATAGATCATCAATCCTGGGCCATGGGTATTTACTCTTAATCATTAAATTACTCCTACTATTATAGTCGATATACAAACGTAACTACTCATCCTCTTCCTTAACGTCTTCCTAACTTGCGTCAAGGTTAGATAACAAGAGCGTCGCGATATTTTATTACCGTAAATTACTACCTTTTATTTTCTGAGAAAACTAAAAATTCACGTTTTTCTTATAACAACTTATTAAAGTTCAATGGTTAATCAACCCCTTCATACCGAGAATTTCTTTAAACTCTCTCAACATTAACAGTACTTATGTAAGACCCCGAATTTTATGAAATAAAAGTATTCAATTTTTCTTATAATTACTATTCAGTAAATGGTTAAATTGATAAAAGTTAAAGTTAAGGGTGATATATGAATTTTTTCAAAATACACAAGTGGTTATAAAATATTCATTGTTGTTTGGGAATATTCGTTTGGTCGTGGAATATTCTTTTCGCTTGAGAATATTAGACGATTTGCCGTAGTGACCATTTTTGGGCCCCATAATGTAATAAGCGCTCGGATGAAGAAAATGACAAAATTAAGTTTTTATAAATAACTACAGAATCGTCGTTCAAGTAACACGTTGGAATACCGGTTGGTAAAGTAAAGTAATACGCGTTGTTGCATAAAGAAGCACACGGTACAAGACAAGATTTTTTTCAATTATTGATTCTTACGTGAGAGAAGGCACTACTCAATAATTGTTACAAGAATTCTTGTTCAATATTTTATTTTATTGATTCAATAATTGTTGTGTTGATATTTTATTATTATTGTTCAATAATTATCATCGCACAAGATTTCCCATTATCATATCAATAATTCATATTATTTGAATAATATTATTAGATAGCATTATTGGCAATGTCTAGAAAGTTCATCGAGGAGAGGTTTGGTCACCTAATTGCGGCGCCAAGAAGGAGAAATTCTTATTGGAAAGCCCCCTCTTTCCTGCGAACTGCCTGGTTGTCATTATTGTGATTCTGTAATATTATTTGTGAATAATTAGATATTGATTTATATGATAAGAAAATATTTATTTGATGTGGATATAAATGATGGATTTATTTATGTATTTATAAGTGAAGGAATTAAAGATGAGGTGTTTTATCAGTATTTGTCAAAATGGAGAACAAAATATGGGATTTTCAGAAAAATTAGTTTATTACTTGATTTTGTAAAATCCATAACTCTTTGTGTATAATGAGTTAAGAGATGAGCCATATATCAAAAGAAAGCCCTAGAAGTAAGCTAATCAGAGAAATTTGAATCACCCAAAAATTCTTTTGTAGATATTTCGTGGTGAAATTTTGAATGAAATGGTCAGAAGGACTAATAGTCAAAAAATCGTTGTTCTTCAAACTATATTAATGTGAGTTATAAATTTTGATCCGACTGTTGGATCGTTGTAATTTTTGGATATGTTATGCATATATAAGTTGAGTATATGTCCACAAATTTTGAACCGTTTAAAATGAACGTATGATTTGTTATGAATTTTAAGAGGTGGCGATTCGTAAATTAGGTTTTGGTGGAAAATTTTAGAATTGAGTGGGCCCCACTCTTGGTTAGTGGGGAAGATGGCTGATTTTTGGTGGGTGGAATAGTAGCAGTAAAGCCATCAGTAGTTGTGTCAAGTCTTCTTCTACACGTGCTAACATTTTCCTATAAATAGAAGGCTAAGTTAGAATTGAAAATCACACCGTAAACATAAGCTTTCTCTTTTTCTCTAAATTATTGAGTGTAATTTGTGAGTATTTAGATACTTGGTGAGTTGATATTCATCGCTGCAAGTTTCCTTCGTCATGTCATATCCGATATCCCGTCGGAAGTCTTTGCTCTTTTGAGGTAAGGGATAGTAAGGGATATTATTTTTTTTTTCAGAATGATATTATTTCTTCAATATCATTATCTTCGAAATGTTGATCTGAAGTTTTTATCAAATTTGGAACTTTTTCATGTCGGGATTACTATTCATGAGTTACTATTCACGAGTTACTATTCACGAGTACTATTCATGAAGCGTGAAGATGTTTTTGTGGAATTTCTATCTTTTGATGTCGGAGTTACTATTCACGATACAAAGACTATTCACGATATCTGGCACTATTCACCGAAAAATAAAATTTCTTCTTTTCGTCCAAAATATCTATTCTGGATACTAGCTTTGATTGTATCCATGTTTTGATCATTCTTGAATTTTACACCACTATGATTATTTTGAGGTATTTTTGGATGTATAGATTAGGAGTTATGGATTTTATGATAAAAGACTATTTTAAAAGTAACTATTTATAACTCCTTGCGGTTAACTCCAAAATTGATGAAATTTTTATTAAGAGTACATCTATATAATATCAGAGTACTCTGTGAATTTCGGAATTTTTGGATAAAAGTACAATTTATGATAAATGTTTAAATATTCGGTGGTTTTGGCCATATGAAAAATAGTAAATGAATTTTTAAAATTTCGAGAAAAATATATGTTCAATATGGGACTATTTTATGCTAAATCCCAGAAAAGAAATATTTTTAGAAGTGATTTGGTATTTTTCATGAAAATGTTCTAGTTATGAGCAAATGAATTAAATATGTTATGTGAAGTAAGAAAATTATAAAATATGATTTTATGGTTTGAGAATCATATATGAGGTATATGCAGATTTTTGATGAGGGTTTTAGTTATTGGTGATGAAATTTTATGAGTTTGGCATTTTATGATGATTAAATGCATTAATTAGTAAAGTGTAAACAATTTAATTAAATTGTTTATAAGTTTGAGAAATGATTAAAATATTATTATAATATTAATAATATTAGATTATGAGATTTCTAAGTGATTTATAACATTTGGATTAAGGTGTTATAAATATGGATATGAATTTTAATATGAAACTTTATCTTTTCGTGTCGAGGTTACTACGCACGTATACGGGACTATGTACGAATACGGGGGTACTATTCACAACAAATTGGTTTCTTCTCGACCAAATTATCGTTGATTTATGAATCTTACTCTTGAAATTAAAACCATGTTTTGATTATATTGTTTTTATATAACATTCTTATAACCCTAATGGTGATATTTCTCTTTGACTTGAGTGTAAAGATGGGTAAATTATTGGTATGATCGTGACCATAGGTTCTCTTTTGCCGAAGAGTGCAAAAGTTGAATTGTTGATGGGTATGATCATGACCATTGAATTTACAATTGAATATTTTTAGCTTAAGTGCAAAGGTGAATTGATCAACATGGTTATAATTATTGTTATATAACTTCTGAAATGATTATGTATTTATTTGAGATATGAATATCTTTGGCCTGTAGTGCAAAGATGGTTTGTTGATGAATATCTTTAGCCTGTAGTGCAAAGATGAATTATTGATGAATATCTTTGTCAGTAGTGCAAAGATGGCTTGTTGATGAATATCTTTTGCTCAGTAGTGCAAAGATGAATTATTGATGAATATCTTTGGCTCGTAATGCAAAGATGACTTGTTGATGAATATCTTTGCTTTGAGTGCAAAGATGAATTATTGATGAATATCTTTGGCTCGTAATGCAAAGATGACTCGTTGTTGAATATCTTTTGCTTTTGTAGATCTTTGTTGATGAATATCTTTGGCCGTGGTGCAAAAAGATGAATTTATTAGTATGATTATGAGCAGAACCGTGATTTGGTATAACCATGATATTTGATGTTTCGTAAAGACAAGTGATGAAAATTATCTTCGTCCGGATGAGAAGAGGAATTTAGAATCACAATTATGATTATGAGTTATTCATATGATTGTGGAAAGGAACCTGTTGATTGATGTTACAGGATAAAATATTGTTGGTGGACTTTTAACGTGAGAAGACAATAGACTTTATAGTCTATTTGACTCTTTTAATGGATCGCTTCGTTCACGTTAACTATGGTTGAAATGTTTTATCATCTACCATATGTTCTAAATCTCGATTCATTATCGATGAAGACTATTGATAATTTATTTGTCTTTAGTCATAATATTCTTTATCGAGCTAGTTGTTTCACCCTTTTGTTTCACAATTCCTTTCGTGTAATAAAAGTGTAGTGGGTCGAGTCGGCGGGGGATAGCGAGGAATAGAGTGGTGGTCTATAGATGTTGAGGGTGAGGAGAATTTAACTTGAAGGGTGTTTTGTCACTATCATACAAGATGTCTAATGACATACAAACTCGTGTTATCATAAGACAAGGTTGTGCACATCCACTTCTTCGAGTATATTTACAAGCACTACCTATATAATCTTGGTGTTTGTTTGGAGTATAATACCCAATTAGAGATAGTGGAGATAATGATATATCAAGAAAAGTCTCACCATTGGGAAGAATATGATAGTAATCTTCTCATTTTTCTTTGGGGTCTATTGGGTCAACCAAGGATAATTATGTGGCTATATGATATCTACCATAACCTAAAAGCATGGCCTCCCATGTACGAAGGTTTCCTTGAGCACTTCCCAAAGATTCTAATTTCTAAAACAGTTTTTGACTATACCTTTATGTAAGGTGTCATTGTGACGCGTGATACTGCTTGGTATATATTTGCATCCAAACGCACAAAGATATGTGTTGTTGTATTTTGCACGACAATTGTTGTAATAAAGTTGTAGTTATTTTCCGTACCATATATTTGGCGACTCGAGAATGGGTTGGATGGAATGGACCTATTTTGGGGTCGTTACATTTGGTATCGAGCTTAGGATATGATCTCCCATGAGATCGGGGAATAGAACTAGGAGGGAGAGATGAGTAAATCCTTCGCTAGTGTGTCCTACCTAAGCTTATTTGTTGGTCACCATAATATCGGGATATTATGTGATATGTTAATTTATTCAATTAACCCTTGTTTTGAAGTTGTATTCTAGAATGATATCTCAAATACAGGAGATGAGCAATGGAGAAATCATAATGACAGGAAAGATGAAATCGGAAATGAAAGCAAGGTATTCTCAACTCTTTGAAATACTGTGCACGTAAATTTCTGGGATGAAATTGCATAAGGAGGGAGATTGTAAGACCCCGAATTTTATGAAATAAAAGTATTCAATTTTTCTTATAATTACTATTCAAGAAATGGTTAAATTGATAAAAGTTAAAGTTAAGGGTGATATATGAATTTTTTCAAAATGCACAAGTGGTTATAAAATATTCATTGTTGTTGGGGAATATTCGTTTTGGTCGTGGAATATTCTTTTCGCTTTGGGAATATTCGTAGAACAAGCAGACCATTTTTGGGCCCCATAATGTAATAAGCGTCGGATGAAGAAAACAACAAAATTAAGTTTTTATAAATAAGCAGTAATAATCGTTACAAATTAACATCGTTGGAATACCCGGTTGGTAAAGTAAAGTAATACGGCGTTGTTGCACAAAGAAGACACCAGACAAGACAAGATTTTTTTCAATTATTGATTCTTACGTGAGAAGGCACTACTCAATAATTGTTACAAGTAATTATCGCTCAATATTTTATTTTATTGATTCAATAATTGCGTGTTAATATTTTATTATTGTTGTTCAATAATTATCACCGCACAAGATTTCCCATTATCGGATCAATAATTCATATTATTTGAATAATATTATTAGATAGCATTATTGGCAATGTCTAGAAAGTTCATCAAGAGAGGTTTGGTCACCTAATTGCGCCGAAGAAGGAGAAATTCTTATTGAAAGCCCCTCTTTCTGGGAACCGCCTGGTTGTCATTATGTGATTCGTAATATTATTTGTGAATAATTAGTTATTGATTTATATGATAAGAAAATATTTATTTGATGTGGATATAAATGATGGATTTATTTATGTATTTATAAGTGAAGGAATTAAAGATGAGGTGTTTTATCAAGATTTGTTTAAATGGAGAACAAAATATGGGATTTTCAAAAAATTAGTTTATTACTTGATTTTGTAAAATCCATAACTCTTTTGTGTATAATGAGTTAAGAGATGAGCCATATATCAAAAGAAAGCCCTAGATGTAAGCTAATCAGTAGAAATTTGAATCACCCAAAATTCTTTGTAGATATTTCGTGGTGAAATTTTGAATGAAGCCTGGTCCAAGGACTAATAGTTCAAAAATCGTTGTTCTTCAAACTATATTGCGTGAGTTATAAATTTTGATCCGACCGTTGGATCGTTGTAATTTTTGGATATGTTATGCATATATAAGTTGAGTATATGTCCACAAATTTTGAACCGTTAAAAATGAACGTATGATTTGTTATGAATTTTAAGAGGTAATCTGATTCTAAATTAGGTTTTGGTGGAAAATTCTAGAATTGAGTGGGCCCCACTCTTGGTTATTGGGGAAGATGGCTGATTTTTGGTGGGTGGAATAGTAGCAGGTAAAGCCATCAGGTAGAAGGTCAAGTCTTCTTCGGCGTGCTAACATTTTCCTATAAATAGAGGGCTAAGTTAGAATTGAAAATCACACCGTAAACATAAGTTTTTCTCTTTCTCTCTCTAGATTATTGAGTGTAATTTGTGAGTATTTAGATACTTGGTGAGTTGATATTCATCGCTGCAAGTTTCCTCAAATAATATATTCGATATCCCGTCAAGTGTTGCTTTTTTGAGGTAAGGGATAGTAAGGGATATTATTTTTTTTCGTAATGATATTATTACTTCAATATCATTATCTTTGAAATGTTGATCTCAAGTTTTTATCAAATTTGGAACTTTTTCATGTCGGGGTTACTATTCACGAGTTACTATTCACGAGTACTATTTATTAAGCGTGAAGATGTTTTTGTGGAATTTCTATCTTTTGATGTCGGAGTTACTATTCACGATACTCAAGACTATTCAAGGAAAATAAAATTTCTTCTTTTCGGTCAAAATATCTATTCTGGATACTAGCTTTGATTGTATCCATGTTTTGATCATTCTTGAATTTTACACCACTATGATTATTTTGAGGTATTTTTGGATGTATAGATTAGGAGTTATGGATTTTATGAGAAAAGACTATTTTAAAAGTAACTATTTATAACTCCTTGCGGTTAACTCCAAAATTGATGAAATTTTTATTGAGAGTACATCTATATAATATCAGTGTACTCTGTGAATTTCGGAATTTTTGGATAAAAGTACAATTTATGATAAATGTTTAAATATTCGGTGGTTTTGGCCATATAAAAAAATAGTAAATGAATTTTTAAAATTTCGAGAAAAATATATGTTCAGTATGGGACTATTTTATGCTAAATCCCAGAAAAGAAATATTTTTGGAACTGATTTGGTATTTTTCATGAAAATGTTCTAGTTATGAGTAAATGAATTAAATATGTTATGTGAAGTAAGAAAATTATAAAATATGATTTTATGGTTTGAGAATCATATATGAGGTATATGCTGATTTTTATGAGGGTTTTAGTTATTGGTGATGAAATTTTATGAGTTTGGCATTTTATGATGATTAAATGCATTAATTAGTAAAGTGTAAACAATTTAATTAAATTGTTTATAAGTTTGAGAAATGATTAAAATATTATTATAATATTAATAATATTAGATTATGAGATTTCTAAGTGATTTATAACATTTGGATTAAGGTGTTATAAATATGGATATGAATTTTAATATGAAACTTTATCTTTTCGTGTCGAGGTTACTTATGCACGATATACGGGACTATGTATTTAATACGGGTACTATTCACAACAAATTGGTTTCTTCTCTGACCAAATTATCGTTGATTTATGAATCTTACTCTTGAAATTAAAACCATGTTTTGATTATATTGTTTTTATATAACATTCTTATAACCCTAATGGTGATATTTCTCTTTGACTTGAGTGTAAAGATGGGTAAATTATTGGTATGATCGTGACCATAGGTTCTCTTTGGCCAGTAGTGCAAAAGTTGAATTGTTGACTGGTATGATCATGACCATTGAATTTACAATTGAATATTTTTAGCTTAAGTGCAAAGGTGAATTGATCAACATGGTTATAATTATTGTTATATAACTTCTGAAATGATTATGTATTTATTTGAGATATGAATATCTTTGGCCCGTAGTGCAAAGATGGCTTGTTGATGAATATCTTTAGCCTTGTAGCAAAGATGAATTATTGATGAATATCTTTGGGCCGTAGTGCAAAGATGGCTTGTTGATGAATATCTTTAGCTTTGTAGTGCAAAGATGAATTATCGATTTAATATCTTTGGCTCGTAATGCAAAGATGACTTGTTGATGAATATCTTTTTTCAGAGGCAAAAGATGAATTATTGATGAATATCTTTGGCTCGTAAATGCAAAGATGACCTGTTGTTGAATATCTTTAGCCTGTAGTACTGTTGATGAATATCTTTGGCCGTGGTGCAAAGATGAATTTATTAGTATGATTATGAACAGGAACTGTGATTTGGTATAACCATGATATTTGATGTTTCGTGTAAAGATGTGGTGATGAAAATTATCTTCATTCCGGATGAGAAGAGGAATTTAGAATCACAATTATGATTATGAGTTATTCATATGATTGTGGAAAGGAACTGTTGATTGATGTTACGAGGATAAAATATTGTTGGTGGACTTTTTAACGTGAGAAGACAATAGACTTTATAGTCTATTTGACTCTTTTAATGGATCGCTTCGTTCACGCAAGAACTATGGTTGAAATGTTTTATCATCTACCATATGTTCTAAATCTACGATTCATTCTTGATGAAGACTATTGATAATTTATTTGTCTTTAGTCATAATATTCTTTATCGAGCTAGTCAGGCTCACCCTTTTGTTTCACAATTCCTTTTCGTGTAATAAAAGTGTATTTGGGTCGAGCGGGGATAGCGAGGAATAGAGTGGTGGTCTATAGATGTTGAGGGTGAGGAGAATTTAACTTGGAAGGGTGTTTTGTCACTATCATACAAGATGTCTAATGACATACAAACTCGTGTTATCATAAGACAAGGTTGTGCACATCCACTTGCTGAGTATATTTACAAGCACTACCTATATAATCTTGGTGTTTGTTTGGAGTATAATACCCAATTAGAGATAGTGGAGATAATGATATATCAAGAAAAGTCTCACCATTGGGAAGAATATGATAGTAATCTTCTCATTTTTCTTTGGGGTCTATTGGGTCAACCAAGGATAATTCTGTGGCCATATGATATCTACCATAACCTAAAAGCATGGCCTCCCATGTACGAAGGTTTCCTTGAGCACTTCCCAAAGATTCTAATTTCTAAAACAGTTTTTGACTATACCTTTATGTAAGGTGTCATTGTGACGTGATACAGTTGGTATATATTTGCATCCAAACGCACAGCATATGTGTTGTTGTATTTTGCACGACAATTGTTGTAATAAAGTTGTAGTTATTTTCCGTACCATATATTTGGCGACTCAGAATGGGTTGGATGGAATGGACCTATTTTGGGGTCGTTACAACTTATCTACCGACACGTACTTACCTCTTATTATTCATGAAACAATTTCAACGAATATAATTAACGAAAGTTATTTCTTCCTCCTATACCCTAATGTTTAAAGGTACTTATACACCCTTTCAGACAGACTCATAGATGAGTCTTTCCGCATATCTTACACGCTCCAATCGTATGCTTAGGACCCCCTTGTCCCACTCCAGTATTCTCGGAGTTAAAAATTCTTTATTTTTGGCATACTACCCCTAGCATTCTCTGCCTTGGTTTTCCTTCTCCCTTGCTCTCATTCTTTTCCTCTCTTTGTGGTATTGAGTCTACGCCTCACTACCACCCTTTGCTATAATCACCTTCTCCAGAAGGGTCCTATAGGAAACACTCTTGAATACCAAAATCCAACTATAGAGCCAGGGTTTCAGGCCCTGCTCAAACCTACGAGCCTTCCTCTCTTTAGTGTCTACTTGGTGTGGAGCAAACCTTTCCAATTCATTGAATTTGTCCGCGTACTGGGGAACCGTCATGTTCCCTAGTTTAAGTTCTAACAACTTAATCTCCATCCTCCCTTGGATGTTTGTAGGGAAATAATTCTCAAAGAAAACCTTCTTGAATTGTCCCCATGTTACCACATCTGTTCTAGCCCCACCCAGGTAAGCCTCCCACCAAAAGTTGGCTTATCTTTTCATCGTGTAAGTTGCAAAGGATGTATTTTGCGCCTCACCTATGCTTGTAATAATAAACGCTTTCTCTATTACATTTACACATGTCTGGGCCTCTATTGGGTCCGTCGTTCCTTTGAACTCCGGCGGACATACACTTTTAAACACTTTAAAGGTAGCCGCTCTGGCTACCCTAGATCTTGCGGTTACTTTACCCCCGGTTTAGTTGAATGCAACCGTTAATAAATTAATGAACTCTTGCATAGGGTTGTTCTGACCCCCTTGGTTATCATTATTTGATTCCGCTTCTGGATTACGTTGTCTTCGTCTTGGCTAAAATTTCATTATTATATATTTACTTACTTTGTTATTATTCGTCACATAACAACTCATACATAACAAAGCATATTAAATGAAAACTTCATTATATTGATATGTTTCTTCATAGTTTAAAACTATTTACAATTTTTTTTCATAGCCAAAAGCTATTACATTTCTATCCCGCAATTGAACTTCACAAAAGTTGGGATTTACAAAAAGACTACCCTTTTATACAAAAGAGGGTTTTACGTCACTACACACATATTTATAACTCTAGACTTCTAATAATGCATAACAACATCCTCGTGTTTCTCATTTGCAATCTTTGCTACAGTATCCCGACTAATAGTATGATAGGTTTGTCATGACTTAATGGAATAAAATGTAACTTTCAGTTTGACATCTTTAACGCCCCGAAATCCGTTATTTCTTCACACCCGGATTCTGTACGTCACGAGTACATCATTCATCCAAACATACATCATTATATACAGAAATATAACAACATACACTCTCAAATCCCCAGTTCTAAAACCTTATAGCTTTTCTCATTACAAATAATGATAATTACATTATTCTTTACATCTTGCACGAGTGACTTTTATCTGCCACCAAGGATACATAATCGTTCATTAAACTATTCTATAGTTTAATTCTCATCTTTCTACATTACAAGTCTTCACTTGATCTTCTCGCTCATTCACATTCTGAATGGCACTTCATCTGGACACCGTTAGCTTGATCCTTACGGGATCCTTAAGTTCTTCTAACATCATTCACTTAAAATGTTTTTCATTTAAAGCAAGTGTGAGCATTCAATTGCCCAGCAAGTCATAACAGTTAGACATACAACTTCAAGAGTTTAACATTCCTTTGGAACTTCGATATCCGAACAAAGGTTATGAAGCAGATGGAACAATATGAATAATCTTGATTCCTATCATTTTAAAACATTAGTCACATTCACTTTGAAATACTTTAATTCTCTACTCTTTTTCATACACATTCTGTCTAGCTAGAATCAATAGCATAGACTTAACAATAATGGTTCATGTATAAACAAAACATTCTTTTATTGAACAGTTCAATCATAGAGCAGTTCATCTCACAGAAATATTGAAGTGTTCACATTGTGGCACAAGGCCTCATACATTCTACCACCTTGTACAAATATCACACATTCACACATAGACAGAACTTCTCAATTTCAACATCTGAGAAGTTTAAGAAACTAGCATTCATTTGAAATATGAATGAAGTTAGGAAACTTGCCTTACGCACAGCTACAGCTTACGCTGAACTATTCATTCCCATTCCTATGTAGCACATAAGAAAAAAAACACACACACCAATTAGTCATATATATATTTGACTTATGCATTGGTTTACTTCACTTTACTTCTTAAGGTTTGCGTTCTTGCAATATAATTTTACGCGATTAACTTTCATTACCGGTTTACGGTTTCATGACATACGAAGATGTCTTACTCAAAACGTTCATCATCTTTGATGATTCACATTCTTATCTTCTTCGTATACTTCTCTAGGACTCAGCACACATCGTTTCTCTGCTAGTAGTCCATATGGTACTCTGAGTGGTTTCCCATAAACAACCAACAAACAAGTTCCCGTCTCATCTACACTGCCATCACAGTGAGTTAGATAGGTTACCAGTTTTGTATATACCTTCGCTCTCTGAAGGAATTGTTTAGCCCAGCTCCCATATGTCAACCATCAAAGGTTACGATCGTACCACAACCTAAATTTCTCTTAACTTATACGAACTATTAAACTATAATGTTCGTTAAGTCAATTTCTTATTCCTTATGGCTTTCTAGCAAGTCATTGCCATACCTCAGGACTCATTCTTATCCGAATCACATTCGACTTTCATTAATCTTATTACCGTTCGTTACTGCTTTTTCAAAAATTCATATTTCACGTACTACCTTCGTCAACGTCTATGTCATACAACCAGGGTATACTTAGAACCTTCGTCCGACGTGAATACGATTTACGATGATCGTTTACGTATTCAACGTTCACGTTGCTCGTCTCTTAACCTCTCATTCAACCTTTACTCAAGGTTTTAATTACTTTCAATTATTATCCATCCCCTGAACCCCATGTTTCTTGTTCTTTCTTAATGTCGAAGCCATACAGATCATTGTATGCTAAGAACAATCGTTCTTCACAACCACGTTGCGTTCACAACGTCTATACGCTTTACATTCATCATACATTACCATATCATAACATCGAAATGTTATTCATTACCTTCATCACTCCACGTCTAAGGAATCACAATCATAGCAATCCCTCACGTTTGTTCATTACGACTACGATCCCCGAATATCGGTTACGTAATCTAGCATTTACATTCTCTATCTTTTAATCTCGTTAAATCTTTCCGTTCAACCTTCACTAAAGGTTTAACACACTTACTTAAGTGTTACATTACTTGAACTACATGTTCATACTTCTTTCTTGCACATCCTCCAGTACTTGAGAAATAATAATCTCATTTCAGGTATTATCCAAAGACCACCGGTAATGCATGTGTCTGTGCCTTCTCTTCCTTTCTCTCTCACGTCATGTGCATGCGACCTATTTCTCTCTCCTCTCTTCTCAACAGTATACAAGAAAGTCCTTTGTTATCTCTCGTAATGTACACTAATTAACAAAGAAATTAAGCTTCGAGATCGTGACATGGCGCCACTTCTCAAAGCTCAACCGGCGCTGTGGCGCCGAGCCTAAACCCTAGAAAAATTTCTAAGTCTTTCATTAAGTTTGAGACGCGTACATTACGATCTCATAACTTCTTCATTATAACTCGGAACGAGGTCGTTACAAAGCCATTCTCTTCCTTATCTTACGTACTTCAATACCCCTCGGACAAAATTTCGTTCTGAATCCGTTAACGTGCCATTCAATTGGCTTAATCTTAACCCTTCGTTCATTTTTTACGCTTTTAATGTTCTTCGCTCGCTAGTCCGTAATTCAGTTATCCGAACTCGGAATAGCTTAATTTAAATCCGCTCGTCTTTTACAAAATTTTCGCCATAACTTCGTTATAGCTTAATTTAAATCCGTTCTTTTTGAACGTTTCTAACGTTCATAACCAAGCAATAAGCATCTAACTTATACACGATGGTTTTAAACTTGTCCATCAATAACAATTACACGAATATAATTAACGAATGTTATTTCTTCCTCATATACCCTAATGTTTAAAGGTATTTATACTCCCTTTCAGACAGACTCCTAGATGAGTCTTTTCGCATATCTTACATGCTTCGATCCTACGCTTAGGATCCCCTTGTCCCACTCTAGTATTCTCGGAGTTAAAAATTCTTTATTTTTGGTATACTGCCCCTAGCATTCTCTGCCTTGGTTTTCCCTCTCCCTTGCTCTCATTCTTTTCCTTTCTTTGTGGTATTGAGTCAACTCCTCACTACCACCCTCTGCTATAATCACCTTCTCCAGAATGGTCCCATAGGAAACACTCTAGAACACCAAAATCCAACTATAGAGCCAGGGTTTCAGGCCCTACTCAAACCTATGAGCCTTTCTCTCCTTAGTGTCTACTTGGTGTGGAGAAAACCTTGCCAATTCATTGAATTTGATCGCGTACTGGGGAACAGTCATGTTTCCTAGTTTAACTTCGATGAACTTAATCTCCATCCTCCTTTGCATGTTTGTAGGGAAAAAATTCTCAAAGAAAACCTTCTTGAATTATTCCCATGTTACCATATCTGTTCCAGCCCCACCCCGGTGAGCCTCCCACCAAAAGTTGGCTTCTCTTTTCATCGTGTAAGTTGCAAAAGAAGTTTTTCGCGCCCCACCTATGCTTGTAATAATAAACGCATTCTCTATTTCATTTACAAATGTCTGGGCCTCTATTGGGTTCGTCGTTCCTTTGAACTCTGGTGGACCTACGCTTTTAAACTCTTTAAAGGTAGCCGCTTTGGCTACCCTAGATCCCGCGGTTACTCTACCCCCGATTTAGTTGAATGCAACCGTTAATAAATTAACGAACTCTTGCATAGGGTTGTTCTGACCCCCTTGGTTATCATTATGTGATTTCGCTTCCGGATTATGTTGTCTTCATCTTGGCTAAAATTTCATTATTATATATTTACTTACTTCGTTATTATTCGTCACATAACAACTCGTACGTAACAAAGCATGTTAAATGAAAACTTCATTATGTTGATATGCTTCTTCATAGTTTGAAACTATTTACAATTTTTTTTAATAGCCAAAAGCTATTACATTTCTATCCCGCAATTGAACTTCACAAAAGTTGGGATTTACAAAAAGACTACCCTTTTATACAAAAGAGGGTTTTATGTCACTACACACATATTTATAACTCTAAACTTCTAATAATGCATAACAAAATCCTCGTGTTTCTCATTTGCAATCTTTTCTACAGTATCCCGACTAATAGTATGACAGGTTTGTCATGACCCAATGGAATAATAAGCAATTTTCAGCTTGAAATCCATATGAGCACTCTCATGGATGTAAGACATCAGAGCTATCTTCCAGTCCTTCTTCCCGAGTTCTTTACGAAGCCCATCGGCCTCATTCTTATAGTCTCTAGCCTTATTTATCATGAGCACCTTCTCAGCATGCCTTGACCCAAAATCTACTTTTGCAGACTCCTTCGCTATATAAAGAGCACTAATCTCTTCATTCTATTTCTGCACGACTGTACTCAGTTGCACATTTTTTGTCAAGCTCTACCAGATACAGTGATCTCATTACATCTGGAGATGATGACTCTAGTGTAGGTACCAACGTAGTAACTGATGTTACCTCCATGCCTTCCTCCACATCGGTCATCATACTCAGGTATGATGTCCAAGCTGCATCTCCCTCAGATTAGTCATCCTCAGAAAAGTAATCCTCTGTCTCTGACTCCTCTAAAATCACTAATGGTACCTCCGTCACTGGCATAGGTACAGTCTCTACTCTGTTCATAGTTTCTGTACTCACCACGTGTATATCTCTATACATCAAGCTATCGATCGACATCCTACAAAATAGTATAAGCACAAATCACATTTAATTTATGTAGGGTTACTTTCCATATTTTAAATCTTTCGGTACTGAGTTTCCTCAATACCTTATTAACTCATTCGACTTAAGTAAAGATCGAGTTTACTTCCTTTGGACTTTTCTTACTTAACGAGGTTATGAGCCTAAGGTTCTTCCCCCTTAAGTTTTTTAACCTAATGCTTTGATACCACTTATGACGCCCCCAAATTCGGGTCTCTTCCAACCCAACATATGGTGCTACACGGTGCTACAGTTCACACAAATATTCAATTGAAATGCCTCAAAAGAACGATTATGTCTTATATATTTTCCAAATCAATACTACCATTCCCCATGTTCTTTATTATCGTTATATTTGTTCTTGTCATAATATCAAATATTATCATTACAAACCTATACTATTACATAGGTAATCTACAAGTTCGCTTTAGCCTTCACTTTATCCTTGTCGAATCCTTCGGTCCACTCGGTCTAAGCTGCATTCATATGGTTCAAGCAAGACTGAGCAAACCAAGCTCAACAAGTACAACAATTTCATTTAAAAATCATGCTTGAAACATAGGAATTGTATATCTTCAATAACTGGATAATAATTATGAAGTACTATTAATGATTCAAAATAGCATTTCTTTTCCTTCAAAACGTTTTACAATAATAATATTGAGTAAACCATCAATTCTGGTCCAAGACCATGAGCGTTTCATAATTTCTTTGAAAAGGACAACCCGACACGAAGTCCGTAAGTCCGACATAGCTTACGAGCACTTCTAGGTGATCAATATATAGTACTCTATGTTGATCAACACTACATCCATTAAACGTGTGTACGTTTAAGTTGTGGCAACCTCACGTGCCCATCGAATACTCGATGAAAATACATTTGTTTATTCATATTCAGGCTTACCTTGAATCTGTAACAAACAATTGGTGTAGGATAGCGTTATCAATTCTATATGGAAAACATGTAAATTAATCAATCAACTCTTTCGTAAAACCATTCATGCATCTCATAACTTGAATCATTTGAAAACTTGATTAACGCAAAGGTTAGACAAGCATTTAAGAAAAACTTGCCTTCAGCGTCTGCTACGGTAACATTGCATTTCCTTTGAGTCTTTACGGTCTCTACAACACATAACCACATAATTTACCACATTAGGTCATGAATGAACATAACTGGTTCTTAAAGAATCTTACCCTTCTTCCCAATCTAATTACGTATTAGATTTGTTATTATTGGTTCCTGCTTTCCGTCGTTCTTTTACATCGTTCTTACCAACTTATTTCCTTTCTATAACTTAATTGAAATTATTTCATTAATACAACTCGGTTCGAGTTAAACATCCTTCCTCACGGCTTATTAATTTTCTTACGTTATTAATCGAAACTCGATCGTCATAGGTTAAGTACATTTATTGCATACCATTCATGTTCACATTCGACTTATCTTCAACCTTTAGTGTATTACTTAAGGTTTACAATTATCTTAATGATGCTACATTAAGTTTAATTATGTATTGGTTCGTTACTAATCAATTATCTTTATTTCCTTACTTGTAAGCTTTTATTACTATGCATGATCTAGTGTTGGCGCTGCTACGCCAGCTTCCCTCTTGGGCTTGTGTTGTGGCGCGGGCTTTTGGTTTCTAAAATTGGTCACGCGGCTTCTGGTAGCTGCATCTAGTGTAAGCTGCCAAGGCCATGGCTCCAGATTAACAAGGGCTAAGGTCCGGTCTCGTGTCATGCAGTATGAGACTTTTATGTTTCGAGTCGCATTGGTACGGACTCTGTGCATCAGACAATGTTGACATATTTTTATATTTTGTGAGATTCCCGGCCTCGTAACTTCTTCATTATAAGTCCGAATTGGCTCGTTCAAGAGCCTACGGTTCACAAATCACATACTCTATATGTTCATGCAATAATTTTATCTATTCAACTTTGTTTGCTAAAAATTCACCTATTTGACCATTTTTAACGAAAACGATAAACGTTCGTAAACGTTCAGTGCTCGTTTCTTCGTTCTAAGTCGGAATCCGGTCATTTTCGAGTTCGCAACTCTATAATGCCAAATAAGACTTGTCTCCATTGAAAACCAATGTTCCCAAGCTCAATATCAAAATTCAACTTCCATTCCGAGAATTTCACGAATTCGACGATTATCGTCCAATTGTGTGAATTCTGGAAAAACTTCATTACATAAGATTTTTAAACCGTTTCAATTGGATTCAATCCCTCATACTAACATCTTGACATACATGCTTCATTAACTTATAAACATGATAAGTTATTACTAGTTCTTTATGAGTTTATAACTTATAAAAGTACAAACTACTTATGCTTCAATTTCTCATGACTAATGATAGTTTTCGACTTCTAGCCATTATTTTTGTTTCTTGTTAACATACTAACTTCATTTGTATAAACATATTAAAAGTTCATATACGTTCATTATCAGTTCATAACTTATTTATTAGTTATCTTATAACATGACTTAATTATGGCTTTAGCCTTTTGATTTATACATTCCTGCCTCTTATTAGCATACAAATCCTACCACTACCCACTTCTCTAACAAATGAAGAGAAAGAGATTCATGGCTTAAGATTGCTTACCCTTGAATATCACTTGGTTAATCTTTGGTCTTCTTCTTGTTTCTTGAAAATCTAACGAAGGAGGTCTAACTTTATATGTGCTTATTCTCTCTACCAATTAAGTTGCTTAGCTTGGAAGAAAGTTAACAACCAAATAATGAAATTTGAGCTTGCTATTTATAGGAGTTGCTAGGTTAGGGTATAATGGTCCTTAAGCCATCCACCTCGTTACTATTCCAAGCTTAGGCATTAAGTTAACTTGCTCCCCGCCATATTTACTTGGCCATCACAACACTTAAGCATTAAGTTTACTTTGTCATTAAGTTTGCTTGGTTACCACACTTACTTAGCCTTTAAGTTTGATTGCTCCCTACTTTGGATCATCAATGGGTTGCCCCATGGGGTTTTAAACCATCCCATAACCCATTGGTTACTTACTTTAGGCCTTTAACTTAATTGATCTTAACTTATTCATTGGGCTTGCAATAAAACAATACTTGGGCTTGTTCATTAATTCCTTTTGGACTTTACAATAACCAATAATTGGCTTTAACATTAGTTCACATTGGGCTTAACCTATACACTTCCTACATAATCCTACAATTATAATTACATATGGCTTAAAGCCTTAGAACGCATTATATACGCATTAATCCCGTATTCTAATTCGTATACTTAGTCAACATATACGACATACCATCATCCATAAATACTCGTATAATACTTTGTATCATACTCGTATTATCTACCTCGCACAATACCTACGTATCATACAATCATTATCCTAACTTTTTAAGGTTTGATTTTACTAACGTTCTCAAATTAAGTCCACATGCAAAATATTACGTTTTCCATAACTGAAATATTATTGGATATTCCATCTCATCTTGATATTATATCGTTACGTATTTCTCGGAAGTTCAAAAATAAATCTCGAGCAGAAATGTGTGAATAGTATTTTTCGGAAAATTTCTCGGAAAGCTTTTATTTTTGTCTTGGAAATTCAAACACTTTAATTCTACCACGTAGCCAAAATACTACGACGTTCTGATATAATTAGGTCATAGAACGACCTTCAATTAGCTTGCTCCAAAAAATAATCAATTAAATTTATTTAATCCACATAATAAAATAAAATTTTAATTCTCCTAAAAATCTAATTTTCTGGGGCGTTACACTCTTCCCTCCTTATAAGGATTCTGTCCCCAGAATCTCGCTACTAATACTTACACCATTGAGGAAAATTTTTCCTTTATTTTAAATCTCGAGTTCCCACACTGCTTCTTCGACATAGGTTCTTTCATTTCACCTTCTCCGAAGGTATTATCTTAATTAACATGACTCGTCACTTCCTAGTAATAATCTGAGTTGGAAGTTAAACACTTATTAACATATTACGCTATCTTACTTTTATTAGTCCTTCTTTTAACTCAGAATTATATGAAACTCAAATTCCTCCTTCAAAATAAGATTGTACTTGATCTTCTCTTCATCCTGCATCCTCTTCTTCATTCGCTTGCATTCCTCATTACCTAGTTCTACTTAACTAACTCATTCCATTTCCGTGGATTGAGTCTATATTGTGAATAACATTTCTACCCCTTTATTCCGTAATTTAACTTCTATTTTTGATCTTGCCATCTCCGTTTTTAACTCATTCTGAGTCGTTAACATCGATAGCTTCCCCCGACCCTTCCTACTTAACGTGTCGGCTACTACGTTTACCTTCCCTGAATGATATAACATATCACAGTTCTTCCATATACTGCATATTCCACTCCTTATGTGTGAAGATATATTTCAGACTCTTAGAGTCCGTGTATATCTCACACTTCTCCTCATATAAATACTATCTTCAGATTTTTAATTCAAAACTACAGCTGCCAATTATAGATCATAAGTAGGATATACCTTCTCAAAATCCTTAACTGGCGTGATGCATACACAATGACATTGCCATGCTATAAGAGCACGCAATCATGTTATCTATATGAAACATCGAGATACACTACAAAATTCGTCGTATTATCTAATAAAGACAATATAGGTGCTTCACCTAACTTTCCATTTTTAGTTATTGAAATCTATTTTCTCACTCCTCATTCCCAACATACTTATCATTAAAAATTCTGTCTATCTTTTAAGCTAAAATTCACACTTAGTGAATTCTGTATCCAACTCCTCCCTCCGCAGTGTTTCTCACACTACCTTCAAATGTTTAGCGTGATCTTCTGGCGTCTTGAATTTAGACTAGAATATCACCAATGATCGTTACGACACCCTCGTCCAAATATTATTTGAACACTCTGTGATGCTAATAGTACCTTCAACCATAGCTCCTCACAAGAGTACATATCAATTTGCCACATTCTTCCTTATTTTGTACCGACGATATCCGGTACACAAATTTATCTAAGAAAAATTCTTTGCCACTTTTCAACTAATCAAATAGATCATCGATCCTGGGCCATGGGTATTTACTCTTAATCATTAATTTACTCCTATTATTATAGTCGATATACAAACTTAACTACTCATCCTCTTCATTAATGTCTTCCTAACTTGCGTCAAGGTTAGACAACAAGAGCGTCGCGGTATTTTATTAGCGTAAATTACTACCTTTGATTTTCTGAGAAAACTGAAAATTCACATTTTTCTTATAAAAATTTATTAAAGTTCCATGGTTAATCAACCCCTTCATACCGAGAATTTCTTCAAATTCTCTCAACATTAATAAAGATGCTTATCTACCGAAACACGTCTTTACCTCTTATTATTCATGAAACAATTTCCACGGATATAATTAACGAAAGTTATTTCTTCCTCCTATACCCTAATGTTTAAAGGTACTTATACTCCCTTTCAGACAGACTCATAGATGAGTCTTTCCGCATATCTTACACGCTCCGATCCTACACTTAGTGTAAGACCCTAAGTTTTTTTTTATAAAAATGAATTTTCTATAAATATCATTTTTGAATATTATGAAATGAATTTGATATAATGTTATAGTTGTGGGCAATATTTATAAATTTTGTAAAGTACGCAAGTTGTTATATAATATTCAATTGGTCGGGGAATATTTGTTTTAACAAGGAATATTCGTACAACGGCACAATCATTGGTGGACCCCACAACGAAATTATTGTCGGATTATGAAAATGACAAAAATACATTATGAAAATAACGGCAAAAGTTTTACCGTTAACTGTTGAAACACCCGATGTTAAAAGTATAGTAATACGCGTTGTTACATAGTAGCACACGGTATTGATTAGTGATGCTTACGTGAGAAGTCACTCAGTTTTGTTCAATTATTGTTACAGTAATTGCTGCATATATCTCACGTTATTTGATTCAATTATTGTCAATATTTTATAATCAATAATGGAGATGACAAAGTTATTAATATTATTATTTACAATATTCACTACAAGAAAAGGGTCTATCAACGATCACAGACGTATCGTGATCGCATGTGGTCGTGAGATAGCTATTAGCTTGACCGAATTAATCGATGACGATAGTCGTCGCATAAAATCTGGTCGCTGGGATGCAAAGCAGCGACCACTAGTAGTGACCGATATATCTGCGACCGCGTATAGAGACCGAATTCGTCATGTCGATCACTAAGTTGAGTCAGCATGTCTCAGAGCCAAAGGTTGACGTGGTCCACGTGTCTGCGACTGCTATCAGCGACCACAGGCGATCGCTGATACCCTCAAATGCTAGCTGTTGCTAATAGATTTCTAAAAAAACTGAAAAATAACTTTTTGCCGTTTTGCATAATTCCCAAAAAACTGTACCTGTTTTGTACCTGCTATATCCCAACACACATACACAACAATATAAACATCCATCGTCCACCAAACTAGCTAGTATATAAACAACCACAAATTTTCAATACAATAAGCATATTAACATCAATTAGCATATTAACATCAATTTACATCAATGATAAGTAGATATATTAAAGCAATTTACTTCATAGTTCTATACATCTTGTATAAATAGAATCTTAAATGCTTATATATAAATGATATATTCGGGATGTACGTGATATTCAGAGGAGGGCGAATCTGAATAAGAATTCGATCATCCGGATTAGTAGGGGCCTTGGGCACATGATTAGGCCCCCCTACCCATGCCGCGCTTTTTCTGCGCTGCTTCAGAAGCCATCTATATATTACAAATTTCAAGATGTTATTATGAGTTATATTTGATTACATGTATATATGACAATAAACATGACAGTGATATAAACATGTATATATATGAATATTAAATCACAATAAACAAAAGAAATTTACATCTAAGTTCTATTTAAATAGTTTAGTACATAAACATGACGACGATATAAAAAATATGTAATGCTAAACATACATTTCATGTGTTCAAGTGTCAATATCTGATTCAGAATCATCCTGTATACGTGTTTCAGATTCATAACCATCATCTGCCTCAGATTCAGTGTTAGATTCAGTCAATAACTCTTCCTCCTCAGTATCAATGTCATCTGGCACAAGTATTGACTCAGGATCTAATTTATGTGGTTCATCTCCACCATCTAACTGGATTACTTCATTGTCGTCCTCCACATTTATTATAGTTTGACTATGAAGCATCTGCTCTTGGTAAATCTCCCCATCAACTACTTTTACACGACTACGCGCGGGAGTATGAATTACAACTTGCCAATCTGTAGGCGGTCTATCCCTTTTCCGAACAGGACTAGGAGTGTAGTATATTTGTACTGTTTGAGTTTGTAAAATAAACGGTTCGTTGGAGTACGCAGACCTATGGAGGTCAATATCGACGATTCCATGTTTGTCAACAGGTATCCCTTTTTCTGAATCAAACCAACGGCACTTGAATAAGTGAATATGACCCCCGTACGTGCCCTTGTACGATAACTCTACGATTTCCTCCAACTCCCCATAAAAGGCACGACCAAGCTCATTGTAACAATCTCCTTGGACACACACTCCAGAGTTTGTTGTTCTTTTACCGCATCCATATGCCTTTATGTGAAATTCACAACCATTTATTTTGTAACCATTGCGGCTGACTTGGTCCCTGTCTGGTCCCATAGCTAGGACTTGTACATTAGCCGGAATCGTTGATCCCTCAGTCAAAGCCTACAAAAACTCCATCTTATTAAATGAAGTTATAGTTAACATAGAGTATATATATTCTACGTGCTTAAAAATTGAACTTACTTTGTCCTTTAGCCAAAGTGCAATTTTTTTATCACGATTGATTTGAATATCTTTATAAGTTATGCCGGGATACTTCACTTTTAACTCGTCATCGTACAATCTATACCATGTTATAAACATTAACATGTTGGAATAAATTTTCAACTTAAAAGATAAATTATCAAGTTTACATGTGTACATCACAAATTCGTCAATCTCCTCGCAATTGAGAAGAATGTAAGTATGTGCAGCATGTAATTCTTGCTCAGAGAAGAATATGCGCTTCCCTTTTCCATAAACGCGGCCCGATAGACCAAATACAGAGAACCGGCCATTTAGTTCAACATTTCCCCCATCATTATGCCTCGATACTCGATTGGCCTTTGTCAAGACTTCGTCCGAAAAATAGTCTGAGACCAACGTAGATATCTCATCGAAACTGTATGCCTCACATAGCGACCCCTCGACATAAGCTCTATTCTTCACCTTCCTCTTAAGGTTTCCCATTACCCTCTCGAAAGGGTACATCCATCTATATTGAACTGGACCCCCAACACGAGCTTCATATGGAAGATGGATTTGCAAATGCTCCATAGAGTCAAAAAAACTAGGTGGGAATATTTTTTCAAGTTTACACGTGATCTCTATGATGTTCTTCTCAAGTACAGACATGTCCTTCTCATTTAATGATTTTGAACATAAGTCTTTGAAGAAACGACTAAGTTCCGTCAAAGCATCCCATATTGGTTTATCAAGCGAGATCCGAAATGCTATAGCATGAGTCTCTCCATGAACACAATGCGGTCATGACTCTTCATCCCTTGCAATTTCCCACCCGTAACACACCTTGTAATGTTTGACGCATATCCATCTGGTAGTTTCAGAGATTTAACCCATGTGCACACATCTTCAACTTGCTTTTTGGACAATGTGTACCTTGTAGTCACACCCTCTTTATTAGTCCTAAACCGATCATGACTGCAAAACGTGAACCTTGTCATCTGTTCATTTTCCTTATAAAACAACATGCAATCGTTAGGACATGCATCGATCTTTTGGTATCCAAGACCCAACTTCTTCACCATTTTCTTACAAAAGTAATAATTACCAGGCAATTTCTCACCGTCAGGCAACATACTCTTAATGGCCTTCAAGAGCGACTCAAAACACTCATGGCTCATGTTGTGATCAGCCTTAATGCTAAGTAATGTCGGCACTGCAGACAATATAGTGTGTTTGGTGCAACCATGCCACAATGGCTCGCTATCCTCGTCTAATAACTTAAAGAAGTCTTTGGCATCAGAATTCATAGGTTGCTCTCTGCCTTATTCCCAATCAAAATCTGGCCCTGCAATATCATGAACCATTTCATTCATACGATGAGTACTACTGCCCGAATTGTGTACTTCTGTGATGCCAACATCTCTTCTCTGCCCATGTGCCCACCAGCATTCTTCGTAATTTCTCATGAACCCAGAAAAAAGTAAATGATAGTTTATCACATCTCTATCCATATAATTTATATTCTTACACTTCAAACATGGACATCGTATCTGCGACTTACCATTCATACATTCCGGGTGACTATACGCATAATCCAAAAACATTTGGCAACCAGCTCTAAATTCAGCTGTAGCACCTATCTGGGCACTTGACTTTCGTCGTGCCATCCAACTACGGTCTGAATAGAGGTCCATGATACCATGGTACCTACTACAGACAACAATATAAATGTTAACATATGACTTGAGCATACTTGTAAGCATGCATATGATTAACATTTAAGCATACTTGTAAGCATATGACTTGAGAGCATACTTGATGTTAACGAATGAATGCAAATTAAAGTAGTATGAGAAACTTTAAATGTTATTAAATTTAGTATGAGAAACTAAGTAAATGCTACTTAGTTTAATAGTTATATTATATCATGTTATTTTATTTTAATTTATTTTAAATTTGTTTTTATTGTTTATCATAAGTGAATACGTAAGGTATTTCATTCATGCTAGCTTTATATCAGAGTTTGGTAACTCATTTATACAACTTTTGAGTATCTTGAGATTCATTCATATCAACTAGTGTGTGCTAAGCGCTTTAACATGTTTTAAGATTATACCCTTCACGGTCCCTTTCTATAATCTTTTATGTTTTGGGATAGTCACAACTTGGTTGAGCAATTTATAGCTTTTATAACATTTTGTAGCTTTATTCTTGTATACATAAGTGTTAAATACCCTTGTTTTTCTGTTATAGAAAAAAGCAGGTCTCTTTATTGACCAAGTGTGTCTAGTTACCTTCTCTCATTGCACTAAGGTTCCCTAGCATCGTCTATTTTGGCTTAATGACTTCTAACAACCAAGCTTGGCTTGGCCCCAGTGAGGCTTCAAGCTAAGCTTGGCGTGGCCTCGCGGCCCAAAGCCCAGCCCATCAGCTCCAACATCCCCTTAATAGGCTCTAGTGGATCACCAATAGGCTCGTTAATAGTATAAATGTTCGGAACAACCCGACCAATAAATTTTTTTTGCTTGCCAGAGTCTCCCCTGTAATATGGACTAGCCACATGCACGACGGCATGTATATATGGTCATTTCTAGGCACCCAAGACATAAACCAAGAGAAATATACAAATTCCCAATATAATAATGCAAATTAAAGCATTAAAAAGTTATATTCGATAAGAACATGGTTTAGCAACATGGCCCACAAGGTTAGCATGATTATGCAACATATAGTCACAATGAACTGATTTTGCTCCTATAGAATCCATCATGATTTATAAGTTATATTAAAACCTACTACACTTAAGCATAGAAGCATTCTTAAAGCATTAGGTTTAATATTTAAGCATTAACAGAAACAAATATTCTTCATACTAGTCCATGAAAGAAAACTAAAAATGCCTTATGGCTAAGTAGTCTTGTGTAAGAAAACAGGAGAAAGAAGTCATGTGTTAAGTAGTAGGTGATATTGGTAGTACGAAAGAGGTACAATTAAGGATAAGTAAGTACGATGAAAAAACCCTGGTCAAATTCCAAGTGATTGGGTGTTACATGCCATGCGAGTTCTCTATTAGTATTCTACAAACAGTTGGCTTTTTTATGAAGAGCTCGGTGATAGGTTCTTAGGTTTCATACAAATGTATTGGAACTAGCTTATTTTACTAATACCCAATGGGGGAGGGGGAGGGGGGTGGGGTGGTATTTTTAGTTTATTCTCCTAATACTAAACTCAATTACCAAAAAATAGCCTTTCAATTATGTTATCACATTGTCAGTCCAACTCCCATTGTTTCTTGTAATTTGCAATTCAATTTTCAGAGTTCAATTTGCAGCAGCGGAAATTACTTACAACCTCGCTTTCCTAAATTATTATCATGTCAATCCAACATTACACTAATTTAATTAATGAACAGGAAAGTGCTTGTTAATCCAACACTGCACTAATTAAATCCAATTCAGAATGTAATCTAATCTAACATAAGATATAAATATTTGAAATGTAATATTGGGAGAAAGAATAATACCAGTGCTCGGTGGTGGCGGCGGCTGGCCGGTGGCGGTTGCTACCCCTTTCTCCCTCTTCTACTTCTTCTCTTCTTCCCCTTTCTCCCTCTTCTCTATTCTGAGCTCTCCCCCTCTTTTCTTTTTCCTTTCGTGTTCTATGTAGAGTGAATACCTGTTACTGATAAACTTAATTTTGATCAGCGACGGCTATCAGCGACCGCCTGCGGTCGTTGATGTTTAATGATATGGACTTATCAGCGACCGCATGCCAAAACATTGGCACCAAAATTTTACGAGGTAAATTTGTGCTACCGACCACTCAGCGATCGCATGCGGTCGTGGATATTAAATAGCGACTAGATTAAATGTCGGTCGCCAATGCTGGTCGCTATTACTATTATCAGCGACCGCATATCCGGTCGCTGATAGGCATTTTTCTTGTAGTGATTAATGATGTCTAGAAGTTATGTCAATGAGAGGTTTGGTCACCTAATTACGCGCCAATGGGGAGAAATCCTTATTGGAAAGCCCCCTCTTTCCTGGGAATGACTTGGTCAATTAATATTGTGAATTATAATAATGATGATAAATTTTGTTTTATTAGTATTATTAATGTAATAAAACAGAAAACTTTTTATATAAAACAGAATACTTTTATAAAGTTATTCGTTTTATTAGACTATAAATAGAATATATAATATTCTATTATGCATAGTGTTTTGCATAGTAAAATCTTTTTATATAAAATGTAATACTTTTATAATGTTATTTGTTTTATTATACAATAATTAGAATATATTATATTTTATTATCCATAGTGTTGCGTGAGTGTATGCATAGTGTTTTTGTATAGTAATTTTTTTTTATATAAAATAGAATACTTTTATAAAGTTATTTGTTTTATTAGATTTAAATAATATATATATATATAGAATATATTATATTTTATTGCATAGTGGAGGATAGTATCCTTTCTATTTTCCTATAAATAGGATGCTTAGTTAGAAAAACCACACCAGAAGTTCAGAGAATTCTTCTATAATCTTGAGCGTATTTCTTTAGAGTTTTAAGAAGCTTTGAGCGTAGTGCAAGTTTTCTTAAAGAATATCCTCGCCCTACCAGTCGGAATACTCTTCTTTTACAGTAAGGGATATTATTTGTTGTACTCATAAGGGGTATTCTTTCTTTCTTATTCGTGAAGAGGACTTCTTTTATTCCATTCTTTATTATTCTGTTGGAATAACCTGTATACGCAGGATACCCTATATTTGGTAAAATTCTTCTGTTATTCCATTCTTTATTATTATGTTGGAATAACCTGTCTATGCAAAGTACTGCATACATGGTGAAATTCTTCTATTATTCCATTCTTTATTATTCTGTTGGAACATCTTGTCTGTGCGTTTACGCATAACCTGGTTCCGTTGTTTATTGTTCTGTTGGAACATCTTGTCTGTGCGTTTACGCATGACCTGGTTCCATTGATTATTATTCTGTTGGAATATTCTGTCTGTGCGTTTACGCATAACCTGGTTCCATTATTTATTATTCTGTTGGAATATCATGTATGTGCGTTTACGAATGACCTGGTTCCGTTATTTATTATTCTGTTGGAATAACCTGTCTGTGCGGTCTATCGCATGCCTGGTGATTTCTTTTGTTATTCCATTCTTTATTATACTCAGTTGGTTAAAGTTTTGACTTCTATACTCCATGAAATTAGTGGAATATCCTTGATATTTGCGCTTCATCCAGTATCTTTTCATGGAAATATTCTTTTGAGCATTCTTGAATTTTACTCCACAAAGAAGTATCATGTTGACAATTTGGACGTTATTAGTTCCTAGATAAATTAATTCTTGAACTTGTTTTATTGAATTCTTATATCATTGTCATCGTCCTCATGTTTATATTATATTGAAAGTTATCTGTGTCCTATAGTGCATAGATGAACTTGGTATAATTATGACCAGGGATTATTCGGTGTAATTGTAACGCTCGAAAAATTTGGATCCTTTGTAAAAATATTTGAAAGAATTAATTAATGAATAAAATAATATTATTTGTTATTATATGTGTTAATAAGATGTATGTCGTTCTATAACCTAGAAACGTCGGAAGATCGCAGTATTCGAACCACATGAGAGAATTAAAGTATTTAAATTTTTAAGACAAAAATAAGTGTTATCCGAGAAAGTTTACGAAAAACACTATTCACCGTTTACTGCTCGGGAATTATTTTTGAACTTCTGAAAAATACGTAATGTTAGAATATCGAGACGAGATGGATTATGTAATAATAATCTCAGTATGGAAAATGCAATAAATTGCATGTGGACTTAATTTGGGAAAATAGGTATTAAAACCTAATGAAATGAATTAATGTAACTTTGCATAAAATACAAGTCCATAGGCTGTAAGGTGTAAACCTATGTAGGATTTATACTAAACCCAAGTGATTAATAAGGTGAAGCCCAAACTATTATAGTGCTAGCCTAACAAAGAATTTGCTAGATTGATTACTAAGCTCAAAAGATGATCCAATGGGTAAAGCAAGATCCATGGGGCAACCCATGGGTGAATTGGTAACCAAGCATTTGGAGTGATGAGCAAGAACTTTAAGTAATGACCAAGGAATGGATAAGAGTTATGGGCAACAAGTAATGAATAGTAAGGAGGTTAGTTTATGGAGGTGGGATGACATAATGACCTAATTACCCTAACCTTGAAAGCTCTATAAATAGCAAGCCTTTTTATTCATTTGAGGTTTGTTATTTCATCCAACTTCTCTCAAGATAAACAACTTATTTGTTAGAGCCCAAAAGCACTTTGAAGCTTAAACCTTCCATTGTTAGTTTTCAAAGAAGAAGTACTAGTTCATCAAAGGTAAATTATCTTGTCTCTTCCATCTCTATCATAATAGGATTGATAGAGAAGTGAGAAGGTTTGATGATAGCATGTAATAGGTCATTGATGAATGAACTTAAGTCGGATAAGTTGAATAAGCAACTTGAACCTAAATAAGTTAATGAACTTATGAAGAATTTCCATTTGTTGTCATAAGCATGAGAATTGTACTTAATAAGTGAAATAAGTCATTAGCTTATGTGAATAAGTCAAAACCTACCATAGATTAATTTGGTGTAATAAGTAGCTTGTAATGTCTTCATGTTGTTTAAAATCCACCTAGAATGATTAGTAATGAGGTTTCGCCGGAATTCACACGATTAGACAATAATCGTCGAATTTGTGAAATTCTCGGAATGGAAGTCGTATTTTGTGTTTGAAATCATAAATGGTTGTTTTCAATGGAGACAAGTCATATTTGGCACTATAGAGTTGTGGACTCGAAAATGGCGGGATTTCGACTTAGAACGAAGAAACGAGGGTTGAACGTTCACGAACGTTTATAGTTTTCTTTAAAAATGGACTAATAGGTGTAATTTTAGTAAACGAAGTCGAATAGATAAAATTCTTGAATGAACGAATAGAATATGTGATTTGTGACCCGTAGGCTCTTGAACGAACCAATTCGGAGTTATAACGAAGAAGTTACGAGTCCGGGAATCTCACAAAATAAAAAGTCTGTGGAAATTTTTTCAGTGCATGTGAAGAGTCAGGTGTGGCCAAATTTCAAGGCCATTTCACCATTACGCATACAATAGCGAGCTTGGTCGAGCAAATTCATAACCTTTCGGAGAGAGGAAATACAATACCTACTATTAACATCGAGACTCGTCATGCAAATACGAAGTCAAGGTTCTAAGCGATAATAGGTGATATGCGTAGCACGACGACACCAATTAAGTAAAAAGTCATGGCCATGACTCAAAACCTCAAGACCAAGACAATAATGAATGTTTATATATCGAGTATGGTTAGTAATTGATAAACAATTAAATGAAGATCTTAACAAAACTCTGTTAAGACATATTAGAACTTAAGTATGCACACTTAAGGTTAAGACTAAGTCAATTACTTATGAATATAAGAATAATGTAATGGAAAGCCGGAACCTATAATAACAAATCTAATATGTAATTAGATTGAGAAGTAGGGTAAGATTCCTTAAGAACCATGTATGATCATTCATGACCTAATGTTCTATGTTATGCTATCATCTAATGTAGAGACCTTAAAGACCTAAAGTGCACGTGTTATAAACCGTAGCAGGCGCTAAAGGCAAGTACTCTAACCCTTGTTCCAGTTCGATCTGGGAAAGTCTTTGTGATTCATGTATTCTTCGTATGAGTTAGTATCTGAGGAATGTCAAAGCCAATCCTTTCGGCTAGACGTATGCTATGTTATTCTATCAAGTGTTGATAAGGATTTACCAAACTAATATTGTTGTGGTTTTCAAAAGTTTATTTAGTATGCTAAAAATGTTTTGTCGTCAAACGACAGGCACGTGAGGTTGCCACAACTTAAACGTATACACGTTTAATGAATGTAGTGTTGATCAACATAGAGTAATATAGGCTGATCACCTAGACGTGCTCGTAAGCTATACCAGATTTACGGACTTAGTGCCGGGATGTCCTTTTCGAAGTACTTATGAAATGCTTACGGTTTTGAACCGGAATTGATGTTTTACTGAATATTGTTGTTGTAAAATGTTTTGAATGGAAAGAAGTGCTATTTTGAATTATCAATAGTACTTCGTAACTATTGTTCAGTTATTGAAGATATACGATTCCTATGTTTTAAGTATGCTATTTTACTAGAATTGTTGTACTTGCTGAGCTAGTTAGGCTCATTCTTGCTTGAACCATATGAATGCAGCTAAGACAGAACGGACTAATGGATCCGGCAAGGATAAAGGGAAGGCAAAGGCGAACCAGTAGATTGCTTATGTAATAGTATAGGTTTTGTAATAAATAATATTGATATTATGACAAAGACATTGTATTTGTTGTAAAGAACATGGGGAATATAAATATTCTTTTGATATATATATATAAGACATATCCGTTCTTTTGAGGCATTTCAATTGAATGTTTATGTGAACTGTAGCACCGTGTAGCACCATCTGTCGGGTTGGAAGATACCCGGATTTGGGGGCATCACATGTTGGTATCAAAGCAATAGGTTATAAAACTTAAGGGGGGAAATATAACCTTAAGTCATAACCTTAAGAAAAGTCAAAGAATAAAAGATGCAAGTTAACCTTATAAAAATGCATCATATATGTTATGTGTTTTATTATACTGACGTTTACTAATCAACTCTTTTTGTTGTTATAGATGTCAGGTAAAAATAGAGATGTATAGGTAGTCAGCGAAGGGTCGGTAAACCAGATAGAAATCATACCGAACCCCATAGCAGCAGTTTCGGAGATAGTTGTGGTGGAGTTCGGAGACTCTGAAAGCTTAGACCTCATGTCTGTATTTAACGGAATGATAGAAGAAGAAGTGGAGGTAGTATCCTTCAATCCAGTGGCTATAGCAACAGAGATAACACCAGGGGAGTCGATGATGTCACTGTTCATGTCAGTGATAGATAAGAATGTACATTACTGTCAGGAGGTCAAGGAGCTAAAGGCGGAGCTTCAAGCGGCTATAGAGGACAAGACGGACGTGGAGTCCATGTGGGAACAGGAACATGACGAGAGAGTATTGGCTAAAGACAAGGTCCATGAGCTAAAACAAGAGGTCTTTGAGCTTAGGAGCGAACTAAAGACCAAGAAACAGAAGATAGGGAGAATGTCCTATATTCATAGGAGTTCTCATGAGGATTTCCAGTTGCAGGTAGCTGGGTATCCTGTAGAGATAAGGCAGACGCGGCATACTATCAGTCGTGATATTATTGCCGATCTTGCCAAGGCAGATTTCAAGAATGCCTTAAGGCAGATGTGATCGAGTAATTGTTAGAGTAGTTAGGTATGTACATATTGTGTATATAGTAGTGACGTAAAGCCCTCTTTTGTATAATCAATGGTAGTCTTTTGTAATTCCCAATTTTTGGAAAGCAATAGCGGGAAAGTAATGTATCCAGCTTAGGCTGTGTTTTGTAACCGATGTAGTGTTAGACTACGATGAATTAATAGAAGTTTTCATTTTTGAAAAATGTTTAAGTTAATGTTTAATATGGAATAATAACTAACTGACAGGAAATGCATAATAACAAAATATGTGTTTATCATAATAAAGACAAAATGCTTGTGAAAGAGTACCACGCACTCCAAGGTGCAAAACGAATCAACCAGGAGGAGGTCAAGTTAACCCCAAAGAAGAATTTTTGAACCTTTTAACCATGACTTTTTAACCAAACTGGGGCTAATATCCTCATGAATCTGGTGTAGTACGAGCTACTACATTTAAGGACTTTAAGAGTGTGGGTCATGGGAGTTCAAAGGAACTACAGGCCCTATGAAGCTCAAACGCGTGGGTGAGGGAGATAGAAGGCATTTGTGATAGCAAATGTCGACGAAGCCCAAAAGGTTGCTTTTGCAACCTACACGATGAAGGTAGAGGCCAACTAAAAGACCCCAATTTTTTGAATAAAGATTAAATTTTCTCGAAATATATTTTTGAATATTATGGTGTGGATTTGATATAATGTTATAGTTGTGGGTAATATTTACAAATTTTGCAAAGTACGCAAGTTGTTATATAATATTCGATTGGTCGGAGAATATTCATTTTAATAGAAAATTTTCGTACAACGACACAATCATTGGTGGACCCCCACAACAAAATTATTGTCGGATTGAGAAAACGACAAAAATACTTTATGAAAATAACGGCGAAAGTTTTATCGTTAACTGTTGAACTACCCGGTAGTAAAAGTACAGTAATACGCGTGGTTGCATAGTAGCACACGGTATTGATTATTGATGCTTACGTGAGAAGTCACTCAGTTATACTCAATTATTGCTACGAGAATTCTTTGCATCATATCTATCATATTATTGATTCAATTATTGTCACAGTATCATCTACATAAAATGTTTTTTATTAAATCAATACTTGAGACGACAAAGTTATTGATATTATAAATTTCAATATTTATAATGTCTAGAAGTTCATCAAGGAGAGGTTTGGTCACCTAATGCGCTGGCTTGATAGGGAGAAATCCTTATTGAAAGCCCCTCTCTCTCAGGAACGACTGGTTGATAAATATTGTTAGTTATAATATTAATGATGAATGTTGTTCGGAGTTGAATTTGGAGACGCGGACGTGATATTTGAGTCCGGAACAACGAAATTAGTAAAAATAGTCTATAAACACAAAAATTTTCGGGATTAACTATTTGGTCAAAAAGTCAACATTTGACTTTTTCGGGAAAAGTCAAACTTTGAAATTTCAAAATTTATATTTTTGATAAAAATAGTTTCATTATGTTGGAATTTTTTGTGTTAGTGAAAATCGACATTTATTTCGATGATAATTGATGTCTAGGGGTTATATGATAAATCAGGTAATTTATCGGATAAATGAGCAATTAATTGCTACAAATTCACATGTTTATATAACTATTTGTTCACATATGTGTACTATTGAATCACATTATCTACTATTAGGGGAGTTGGTGCAAGATTGATAATACTTGCATGACTAAGTTAAAAATGGAGGTACCATAATGTAATTCATATTTTTCACATGATTATACTATTGATTCACATTATTTATTATTAGGGGAGTTGGTGCAAGATTGATAATACTTGCAGGACTAAATTAAAAATGAAAGAAAAGTTGGAGGTATTGTACTATAATTTTTCGAGCCCCAAAACGTGCAATTATCGAAACTATATTTTCCTATAAATAGAAGCTCATTCTTCTTTCATTTCTCACCAATTCACAAAAGCTTTAGAGCGATTATTATAGAGAGAAATTTTAGAAAGAAGAAGAGAAGTCTGCTACCTCACTATTCCAGTATCCAATTTTTCTAAGGTAGGGAGTATTATTTCTTTCTTATCTATGAAGAGAACTTCTGTTATTCCATTCTTTGTTATTCTGTTGGAATAACCTGTATACGCGGGCTACCCTATACTTGGTGAAATTATTCTGTTGTTCCATTCTTTATCATTATGTTGGAACATCTTGTTCAGACGTTCTACTGACGAACTGGTTCCGTCTTTATTATTATTCTCGTTGGAATATCTTGTTCATGCATTTTACGCCGGACTGATTAAAATCTTTATTATTACGTTGGAATATCCACATCACATGCGTTTTTATCTGGGACTCGATTAAAATCTTTATTATTCTCGTTGGAATATCCTGTCACATGCATGCTCTAATTTTAAGGGGACGATTCCGTCTTTATTATTCTATTGGAATATCTTTTACATACGTTTCTATTTGGACATGATTTCGACTTTATTATTCTCGTTAGAATATCATATGCATGCGCTTTTCTGTTGGACCGATTCCGTTATTTATTATTCATTGGAATAACTCACTTTTGTGCGGTCTATCGCATTCCTGGTTATTTCTTTTGTTATTCCATTCCTTATTATACTCAGTTGGTTAATGTTTTGACTTCTATACTCCATGAAATTAGTGGAATATCCTTGATATTTACTCTACAAAGCAGTATCATGTTGACAATTTGGACGTTATTAGTTCCTGGATAAAATAATTCTTGAACTTGTTTTATTGAATTCTTATATCATTGTCATCATCCTCATGTTTATATTTTGTTGAAAGTCATCTGTGGCCTATAGTGCATAGATGGACTTGGTATGATTATGACTAGGGATTATTCGGTGTAATCATGACCGTAATGTTACAAATGATGTCATAAAAGTCCTCATTGGCCCGTAAAGCATTGATGGACAATTGTTGGCATGATCATGACCATTATTGAATACACAAATATTCTTGGCCCGTAGTGCATGGATAATTGTGGTCGTGATACTAAAGAATATCCTTGGCCGTAGTACAAGGGTTATTCGATGATGTGGATTATTTATTAAGCTGAGTCCCAACGATAAAACTGATGAAAAACCTTCTAAATCATAAAAGATAGTAGATTTTATTCTCTACTTGACTCTTTTAATGGATTGCTTGTTCCGCTGCAGTTAAACTTGATGGTTGTTATATTGTATCAGTTTAACACTGTTGAAGGCTAACGCTAATATATTCTGCATTATCTTAGTCATAATATTTTCTAGTGGGCTAGTTGAGCTCACCTTTTTACTTTTATTGTTCTTTTCAGGAAATGAGAACATAACATGGACTAGTCGGGGAACAGAGTGACGGACCAGATGATAGCATTAGTAGTCCTCATTATTCAGTGAAATAGTGGAAAATAAATGTAATAATATTGAATTTGAGTTTGTATAGTATCTAGGCGACAATATTTGTATTAAAACTCACAGCTTATGTTTTGTCGTACTTTACACGACAGTTATAATTAAGTTGTGTTTGTATTCTGTACCATGTATTTGGCGACTCAGAATAGGTGATGTATACCTGTTTTGGGGGCGTCACAGTTGGTATCAAAGCTTAGGGATATGATCCCTGGCTAAGATGTGAGACTAGAACTAGGAGGGGAGAGACGGGGAATTCCTTCGCTAGTATGACCTACCTAAGTTTATTTGGTATTTAATTGGTTGGTCAGAGTATATGGATAATATGTTGCATGTCAATTAACCCTTGTTTTGTGGCAGTATTTGAAAATGGCATCCGAGGATATTGAGAATAGCAATGGAGCACAAGATACCGTTGAGTCTCCACATATCAACAATCAGAATAATGTGCATCAGGAAGGCGACAATCCTCATGCAAACAACAACATTGACCAAATGATGAACGATGGAATGTTCAGAGGCTTTATACAATTCATGCAACATCAGGCGAGAGCGGCTCCTGTCCAAAATGTAGGTGGAAACACTGGAAACTCTCGGACGATTATCGCTAAACAGTTCAAGGAGCTGGGACCACCCGAGTTTATTGGAGAGCCAAAACCACTTTAAGGCGGAAGCATGGATAAAGCAGATCACCAAGATATTTGATGTTTTGGGATGCTCCGAGGAGCAAAAGGTTCCCTTCGCCACCTTCATGTTGTGTGAAGAGGTAGATTACTAGTGGGAATCTATAAAACGTACCCAGCCTAACGCACTCAAGACGTCTTGGGAGAAGTTCCAAGAGCTATTCAACGACAAGTACTTTCCCAAAAGTATTTGTCACATGAAAGAGGTGGAGTTTATCAAGTTGGAACAAAACAATATGACCGTGTCGCAATACGAGGCTAAATTTGCAGAGTTATCCCGGTTTGCATCCCATTTGGTCGATAATGAGGAGAAAATGACACGAATGTTTTTAAGAGGTTTGAAACTGGAGATACGTCAATATCTGATTTCTCATAAACTGTGTTTGTACTCAGATGTTGTAGATAGGGCTTAGTTATTGGAGTGCGGTAACGAGTCAACACAACCAAGAGAAAGCAGCCGGCAACATGAAAATACCAGTGTGTATCAGTCATCGAAGCGGTGACAACAAACGTGGAGGGAATCAACATGCCAGAAATGGTAACCACTTCGGTGGTAATCATGGCCATGACAGTAAAAATGGACATTTCAAGAAAAGCAGATTCAACAATGATGGAAAGACGTCAGCATCAGCAATAGTGGTTAAGGAAGGAGAACAACCACCTATCATATGCTTCAAATGCGGAGGGGAGGGACATATCAGTCCAAACTGTGCGGTGCCATCCAAAGCGTGTTATAATTGTGGAAGAGAAGGTCACCTAGCTCGATTTTGTCGTTCACCGAAGATAAGTTCAGCTAGGATGGAGGCACCAAAGGCTGTCCTAAAAAATTCAAAGCCGGTAGTGCAAGGGAGAGCGTTTGTTGTGACCTCCCAGAAAACAAGGAACCCAAACGAGGTCATCACGGGTAAGCTTATTATAAACTCTAGCGAAGTTTATACCTTATTTGATACCAGTTCTACCATTCTTTTATTTCTCCTACTTGCGCTCAACGATTAAATTTGACTCTGGAGAAATTAGACTTTGACTTATCTATTGAAACTCCATTAGGAGAAATCTTCATTACATCCACTGTTTATAAGTCTTGTTTGATTCAAATCGGTAATCGCACGTTACCTGTCGATCTTACCTCCTTAAAAATACTTGCATTTAACGTGATTATAGGGATTGATTGGTTAACTACTCATCATGCTAAAATTGATTATTTTCGTAAGGTTGTTAGCTTTCATATTCCTAATAAACCTATTATGCGAATTCAAGCGACCAAACCATTAAAATCAATCACGGTCATCTCAAGCCATAAAGCTATTCGTTTATTGAAAAATGGATGTCAAGCTTTCCTAGCTCATGTCATGGATTTAAACAAAAATACATCAGATTTGAAGGATATTTCTATTGTTAATAAATTTCCTGACGTATTCCCTGAAGAACTTCCTGGCCTACCCCCAGAGCGTGAAGTTGAATTTTGTATCAACCTTGAACCCGGTACAAAACCCATTTCCAAAGCCCCATATCAAATGGCTCCTATTGAACTTCAGGAGTTAAAGACCCAATTGTAGGAATTGTTAGACATTGGTTTCATTCGTCCTAGTACGTCTCCTTGGGGTGCTCCTGTTCTATTCGTGAAGAAGAAAGATGGGAGTATGCAACTTTGTATTGATTATCGGGAGTTGAATCATGTCACCATCAAAAATAGGTACCCATTTCCATGTATTGATGACCTGTTTGATCAGTTACTAGGAGCACAATTTTTTTCAAAGATCGATCTTAGTTCTGGATATCATCAGCAGAAGGTTAAAACTGAGGATATTCCAAAGACTGCCTTCATAACTCGGTACGGGAATTATGAATTCTTAGTCATGTCTTTTGGATTGACTAATGCTCATGATGCCTTCATGGATATGATGAACTGAGTATTCAAGGAATATTTGGATCATTTTGTGGTCGTCTTTATTGATGACATCCTCATATATTCCAAAAGCCGTGAAGATCATGAGCAACACTTGAGGCTGATACTCCAAAAGCTTCATGAAAACATGCTATATGCCAAGTTGAAGAAATGTGAGTTCTGGCTTGAGGAAGTTGCATTCCTTGGGCACATGATATCAAATCATGGAATATCTGTTGACCCAGCAAAGATTGAAGCTATTCAAAGCTGGGAGGAACCTAAATCAGTGACCGAAGTACGTAGTTTTCTCGGGTTAGCTGGTTATTATCGGAGATTCGTGGAAGGATTTTCTCGAATCGCTACTCCATTAACTCAGCTGACTCGAAAAGATACAAAGTTCGGTTGGAGTGAGGAATGTGAGAAGAGTTTTCAAGAACTCAAGACGAGACTCATTTCAGCACCTGTTCTGACAATACCATCAGGCTCGGAGGGATTTTTCATCTACAGTGATGCTTTAGGCAAAGGGTTAGGATGTGTTCTCATGCAACATGGGAAAGTCATAGCCTATGCCTCACGACAACTCAAAGAATATGAGAGGTATTACCCAAGGTTTCTCAAGGCATAGATGTAATTTGGGTCATTGTTGATAGATTGACCAAGTCTACTCATTTCCTACCTATACGAGAAACTTATACACTTGAACGTCTTGCTCGTATGTACATAAACGAGATTTTAAGACTTCATGGTATGCTAGTATTCATAGTTTCTGATCGAGACCCAAGATTCACTTCAAGATTTTGGGTTAGTTTGCAAAAAGCTATGGGCACGGATTTACGATTTAGCTCAGCATATCATCCTCAGATTTAAGCAGGCGTTCGGAGAGGACCATTCAAACTCTTAAAGATCTATTAAGACGCTGTGTCCTTGACTTCAAGGGAAGTTGGGATAAGTTCCTACCATTGGTGGAGTTTTCCTATAACAACAATTATCAAGCAAGTATTGGCATGGCTCCATTTGAGGCGCTGTATGGAAGAAAGTGTCGTTCTCCAGTATACTTGGATGAGGTGGGTGAAGAAACGTTGTTGGGACCGGAGTTGGTGCGTATGACTACGGAAAAGATACAAACGATCCGACAACGTATAAAAACCTCACAAGATCGACAAAAGAGTTATGGTGATCTTCATCGAAAGGACGTGGAATTCGATATTGGAGATCATGTGTTGTTACGTGTTGCTCCATGGAAAGGAGTTACAAGATTTGGAAAGAGAGGAAAGCTCAACCCTCGATTCATTGGTCCATTTTTAATCCTCAATCGAGTAGGAACTGTAGCGTATAGACTCGCTTTACAGCCAAGTATGTCTCGTGTTCATAACATTCTTCACATATCTATGTTACGTAAATATGTGAAAGACCCGAACCACATTATTGAATTAAAACCAAACGAGATAGAGGAAGATTTAACTTATGAAGAGTTACCTGTTAAAATCTTGGATAAAAGGATCATATTCTACGCTCCAAGGTTATACCTCAAGTCAAAGTTAAATGGAGAAACCACGATGTGGAAGAAATGACCTGGGAGTTAGAATCTGAGATGAAATCAAGATATCCTTACGTCTTGACATACTGTGCAGTCGCGCACCTAATTTCGAGGACGAAATTTCATAAGAAGGGAGGTTGTAAGACCCCAATTTTTGAATAAAGATTAAATTTTCTCGAAATATATTTTTGAATATTATGGTGTGGATTTGATATAATGTTATAGTTCAGGTAATATTTACAAATTTTACAAAGTACGCAAGTTGTTATATAATATTTGATTGGTGGGGAATATTTGTTTTAACAATGAATATTCGATAACTAAGACAATCATTGGTGGACCCCACAATGGAATTATTGTCGATTGAGAAAACGACAAAAATACTTTATGAAAATAACGGCAAAAAGTTTCATCAGTTAACTATTGAACTACCCCGGTAGTAAAAGTACGAAGAATACGCATGGTTGCATAGTAGCACACGGTATTGATTATTGATGCTTACGTGAGAAGTCACTCAGTAATACTCAATTATTGCTACAATAATTGCTGCATCATATCTATCATATTATTGATTCAATTATTGTCAAAGTATCATCTACATAAAATGTTTTTTTATTAAATCAATACTTGAGACGATAAAGTTATTCATATTATAAATTTCAATATTTACAATGTCTAGAAGTTCTGTCAAGGAGAGGTTTGGTCACCTAATTGCGCGCCAATATAGAGAAATCCTTATTGGAAAGCCCCTCATCACAGGAGCGACACGGTTGATAAATATTGTGAGTTATAATATTAATGATGAATGTTGTTCGGAGTTGAATTTGGAGACGCGGATGTGATATTTGAGTCCGGAACGACGAAATTAGTAAAAATAGTCTATAAACACAAAATTTTCCGGGATTCACTATTTGGTCAAAAATTCAACAGTTGACTTTTTCAGGAAAAGTCAAACTTCAAAATTTCAAAATTTATATTTTTGATAAAAATAGTTTCATTATGTTGCAATTGTTTGTGTTAGTGAAAATAGACATTTATTCTGATGATAATTGATGTCTAGGGGTTATATTGATAAATCGGGTAATTTATCGGATAAAAGAGCAATTAATTGCTACTAATTCACATGTTTATATAACTATTTGTTCACATATGTGTACTATTGAATCACATTATCTACTATTAGGGGAGTTGGTGCAAGATTGATAATACTTGCATGACTAAGTTAAAAATGGAGGTATAGATGGAGGTACCATACTGTAATTCATATTTTTCTCATGATTATACTATTGATTCACATAATTGAACTATTGATTCACATTATTTACTATTAGGGTAGTTGGTGCAAGATTGATAATACTTGCAGGACTAAATTAAAAATGAAAGAAAAGTTGGAGGTATTGTACTATAATTTTTTGAGCCCCAAAACGTGCAATTATCGAAACTATATTTTCCTATAAATAGAAGCTCATTCTTCCTTCATTTCTCACCAGTTCACAAAAGTTTTCGAGCGATTATTATAGGGAGAAATTATAGAAAGAAGAAGAGAAGTCTGCTACCTCACTATTCCAGTATCCAATTTTTCTAAGGTAGGGAGTATTATTTCTTTCTTATCTATGAAGAGAACTTCTGTTATTCCATTCTTTATTATTACATTGGAATAACTTTGTATACGCTGAGCTACCCTATACTTGGTGAAATTCTTACATTGTTCCATTCTTTATCATTCGTTGGAACATCCTATCTCATGCGTTCTCTGTTGGACACAGATTCTTTCTTTATTATTATGTTGGAATATCCCATGCATGCGTTTTTAGGACTCGATTTCGTCTTTATTATTACATTGGAATATCGTATGCATTCGTTTCTACACCGGATCCGATTCCATCTTTATTATTACATTGGAATATATCACATGCATGCGTTTTACGTCGGACTGATTCCGATTATTTATTATTCTATTGGAATAACTCGCTGTCATGATCTATCGCATGCCTGATGATTTCTTTTGTTATTCCATTCCTTATTATACTCAGTTGGTTAAAGTTTTGACTTCTATACTCCATGAAATTAGTGGAATATCCTTGATATTTGCGCTTCATCCAGTATCTTTTCATGGAAATATTCTTCTGAGCATTCTTGTATTTTACTCTACAAAGAAGTATCATGCTGACAATTTGGACGTTATTTGTTCCTGGATAAAATAATTCTTGAACTTTTTTTATTGAATTCTTATATCATTGTCATCATTCTCATGTTTATATTTTGTTGAAAGTCATCTGTGGCCTATAGTGCATAGATGGACTTGGTATGATTATGACTAGGGATTATTCGGTGTAATCATGACCGTAATGTTACAAATGATGTGGTAAAAGTCCTCATTGGCCCGTAGAACATTGATGGACAGTTGTTTGCATGATCATGACCATTATTGAATACACAAATATTCTTGGCCCGTAGTGCATGGATAATTGTGGTCGTGATACTAAAGAATATCCTTGGCTGTAGTGCAGGGGTGATTCGATGATGTGGATTATTTATTAAGCTGAGTCCCAGAAATAAAAGTGACGAAAAACCTTCTAAATCATAAAAGATAGTAGATTTTATTCTCTACTTGACTCTTTCAATGGATTGCTTGTTTCGCTGCAGTTAAACTTGATGGTTGTTATATTGTATCAGTTTAACACTGTTGAAGGCTAACGATAATATATTCTGCATTACCTTAGTCATAATATTTCCTACTGGGCTAGTTGAGCTCACCCTTTTACTTTTATTATTTTCTTCAGGAAATGAGAACGTAGCAGGGACTAGTCGGGGAACGGAGTGACAGACCAGATGATAGCGTTAGTAGTCCTCACTATTCAGTGAAATAGTGGAAAATAAATGTAATAATATTGAATTTGAGCTTGAATATTGTCTAGGCGACAATATTTGTATTAGAACTCACAGCTTATGTTTTGTCATACTTTACACGATAGTTATATAATTAAGTTGTATTTGTATACTGTACCATGTATTTGACGACTCAGAATAGGTGATGTATACTTGTTTTGGGGGCGTCACACCAACTTTTGGTGGGAGGCCAATCAGGCGAGGGCCGGAATAGATGTTATAACATGGGTGAGTTTCAAGGAAATATTCTATGAGAACTAATTTCCCACGAGTAAGCAGGGAAGGATGGAGATGCGGTTTTTAGATTTGAAACAAGGGGACATGACGGTTCCCCAGTATGCCGCCAAGTTTAATGAACTGGCAAGGTTCGCTCCACATCAAGTAGATACCGAGGTGAGGAAAGCTCGAAGGTTCGAGCAGGGCTTGAAACCCTGGCTCTATAACCGTATTTCTGTGTTCCAAAGTACTTCCTTTGGAGTTGTTTTAGAGAAGGCAATAATTGCAGAAGGTGGTAGTGAGGCGCTGAGCCAATACCACAAAGATAAGAAAAGCAAGGGGAAGGTTGAAGGTGCCAGCGGTAGTGGTGAAGGGTATAAAAGGAAGGGAGTTAGCTCGGGGAATACCAGAGGGAAACAAGGAGATCCTAAGAGGAGGATGGAGGCCTACAAGACCTGCGAGAAGACTAATTTAGGAGTCTGTCTCAAGGGTAAGGCCGTGTGTTACAACTTCGGACAAGAGGGGTATTGCGCCAAATTGTCCAAGCCCGATGAAGAATCATGGGTGCTTCGTATGTTGGTCTACGGACTACATGGCAAAGAACTTCCCAAAGAAGGGGACAAACGGGAATAAGGGCGCTAATAGTGGTAAGTTAACTATTGGGGGTCCAGCGCAGCCGGGTAGGCAGATGGCCTGTACCTTTAATATGACCGTCCAAGACGCGATGGCCTCGGGGGACGTAGTCATAGGTATTATTCTGATCAACAACTTAAATGCATAAGTGATGTTTGATTCGGGTGCTACTTGTTCGTTTATCGCATACGATTTTGCTAAACGACTAGGATTACTTCCCGAAAAGTTGCTTATACCCTTGAACATTAAGGTAGCAAACGAAGAGATAATTCCTGTTGAAGATATTCATAGGAGTTATTGCGTAGATATTCGAGGTTGTAAATTATCCAGAGATCGATCATCGATAAAGTTAAGAGAATTCGATGTAATTCTCGGAATGGATTGGTTGATAAATCATGGGGCAATTATAGATTGTCAAAAGAAATGCGTTAGTATTAAAACATCAATTCAATCTCATGTAATATTTTACGGGAATAAATCGTCGGGATGTTCGTGTTGTCTTACCATGACACAAACTAGGAAATTATATAGGAAAGGGTGTGTAGGCTATTTGTGTCATGTGGTTGATACCAAGAGAATGGGAGCGACAATGGAACAAATACCTATAGTGAGTGATTTCATGGATGTACTTCCAGGCAAGTTACCGGGTCTTCCACCGGATAGAGAGACCAAGTTCGTAATAGACATCGCGCCAGGAGCAGCACCAGTTTTCAGGGCACCGTATCGCATGGCGCCGGTGGAGATGAAGGAGTTGATGGTACAACTGCAACAATTGTTGGACAGGAAGTACATTCAACTTAGTGTTTCGCCGTGGGGAGCACCGGTGTTGTTTATCAAGAAGAAGGACGGATCGTTGAGACTTTGTATCGACTATCGAGAGTTGAACAAGTTAACAATAAAGAATAAGTATCCATTGCCCAGAATCGATGATCTTTTTGATCAATTGAAGGGGGCAAATTATTTTTCCTAAATAGATTTAAGGACGGGGTATCAATAGCTGAAGGTTAGGAATGAAGATGTGCCAAAGACATCATTCAGGACTCGTTATGGTCATTACGAGTTTCTAGTGATGTCATTTGGGTTGACTAATGCACCTGCTGCATTTATGGACATGATGAATAGAGTGTTCAAACAATATTTGGACAAGTTCGTCGTAGTATTTATTGATGATATACTAGTCTACTCTAAGATGCCAGAAGATCATGCTGAACACCTGAGAATAGTGTTGGAGACACTAAAAAAGGAGAAGTTATATGTGAAGTTCACTAAGTGTGAATTTTTGTTAGAGAGGGTGCAGTTTTTAGGTCATGTTATTGACCATGAGGGTATTTCAGTAGATCCAGCGAAGGTGGAAGCCGTGATGAATTGGGAACAACCAAATACAGCCGTGATGAATTTGACATCGTTCTTACCAACTTATTTCCTTTCTATAACTTAATTGAAATTATTTCATTAATACAGCTCGGTTCGAGTTAAACATCCTTCCTCAGGGCTTATTAATGTTCTTACGTTATTATTCGAAACTCTATTGTCATAGGTTAATTACATTTATTGCATGCCATTCATGTTCACATTCGATTTATCTTCAACCTTTAGTGTATTACTTAAGGTTTACAATTATCTTAGTGATGCTACATTAAGTTTAATTATGTATTGGTTCATTACTAATCAATTATCTTTATTTCCTTACTTGTAAGCTTTTATTATTGTGTATGATCTAGTGTTGGCGCTGCTGCGCCAGCTTCTCCTCTTGGGCTCGCATTGCGGCGCGGGCTTTTGGTTTCTAGAATTCGGTCACGACGATGCGGCGCCATACCTAGTGTAATCGGTCGCGCTGCTGCTCCAGTTAACAGGGGCTAAGGTCCGGTCTCGCTACGGTGCTAGACTTTTATGCCTTGAGTCACGCCGCGGCGCGGACTCTGTGCATCAGAAAATTTTGACAGATTTTTATATTTTGTGAGATTCCCGGGCTCATAACTTCTTCGTTATAAGTCCGAATTGGCTCGTTCAAGAGCTTACAGTTCAAAAATCACATACTCTACATGTTCATGCAAGAATTTTATCTATTCAACTTCGTTTGCTAAAAAATTACCAATTAGTCCATTTTTAACGAAAATGATAAACGTTCAATGCTCGTTTCTTCGTTCTAAGTCGGAATCCGGTCATTTTTGAGTCCGCAACTCTATAATGCCAAATAAGACTTGTGTCCATTGAAAACCAATGTTTCCAAGCTCAATATCAAAATTCGACTTCCATTCCGAGAATTTCACGAATTCGACGATTATCGTCCAATCGTCTGAATTCTGGCAAAACTTTGTTACTTAAGATTTTTAAACTTTATCAATTGGATTCAATCCCTCATACTAACATCTTGACATACATGCTTCATTAACTTATAAACATGATAAGTTATTACTAGTTCTTTGTGAGTTTATAACATATAAAAGTACAAACTACTTATGTTTCCTTTTCTTATGACTTAGGATAGTTTATGACTTCTAACCAATATTCTTGTTTCTTGTTAACATACTAACTTCATTTGTGTAAACATGTTACAAGTTCATATATTTAACAACCCAATATTTTCTATATAAATAAATATAAAATTTTTAAGTATAAATTTTTTATATATTTTAAGGATGAGGATTTGTACAAGATAATGTGTATATGTATTTATATGGTAAATAAAAATATATTTATTACATAAATATTTAAAAATAAATTTATTTTAGAATTATTGATTATTATAAAGTATATTCTTATAATAATTAATTTTAAGATAGAAATGTTTTTATTAATTATTTTCCATAAAATATAATCATATATTATTTAAATAATATATGAAGTGATTTTAGAATAATTATAATAATTATTTTATTATATGAATTTTAGTACAGATTATTAAGTTAATTATTTTACCTTAATTATTAAGGTTAAATATGAAGAATAAATCAGATATGGAATCCAAACCCTAATTTTGGATTATTGTCAAGGTATGAGAATAATAATATAATATTAATTATATTTTGATTTTTCAGTGCTATGAATATGTACTGTATGTCTGTATTGATAATGGTTGTTAAACATGGGTAATAATGTGATTAGGTTATGTTCTGACTGTGAAATGCAGTACTATGTGTTATGGTATATTGTTCTAATCAAACGAATGATCTGATTAATGATAGGTCGTGATATAAACGATAAATCTAAATTGCAAATTGTAAGCAGCGTATCAGGCAAGTGTCTTACCTTTGCATTTTCTTTATGCAATGGACATGAGTAATAATGTTTCTAAACTATATTATTATTGTACAGATTATTAACCCTATATTATATACGCTCATTGATTATCAACATGTTAGTATATGGTAATTCAGATATATATATTATGTTCGTTAATTTCTTTAAATGGTTATACAAGTGTCCCCACTTGGATAATCATTGTATTTAATCACATGTTGATATACCTTTGTCAATTACCCGTATATATATGTTGAATTATAGATTATTGTTGAACAAGATAAAACCTTTGATTTGGAACCCAGACAAGTATAAACATCCCTTACACGGGAAAACTTTTTATGCACCCAAGGTGGACAGAGTGAACGATACCCTCGTTCTTGCATGTAGTATTGATCAATGCAGGGCATAACGGGGTGATCACCCCCCGTGCCAGAAAGTTATGACGGTTTGAAGATGAATTTCTGTTTAACCTATTTGAAAATTGAAAACAATGTTCATAGCATGTCTCCTAAACCTTATTTATAGTCAGTACGTAGTTTTAAAGATTTGGTATAGAATTGATATATTATTATCATTGGTACAGATTACTTCACAACTGTTGAATCGTTGTAGAAGGGTAGTATAAAGAATTAAAACATTTAAATTCTTTCAGCTTATATATATAATTACTATTACTTGCTGGGCACTCAAATGCTCATCCTTGCTTAATTTAAATGTTTTCAGCTAAGTGTGAAGAACCAGAAAGCTCATGCAGAAACAAAGGAAAAGATAATCTAACCAAATAAGATTTGTGGTATTCTATGTAATAGTTTGAGAGTATTAAGACAATGATATATATATATATATATATATATGTATTATCTATCATGATATGTAATGAATGTAATAAAGGTTGCGTACTTGAGAGCTAGACTCTGATAATTATGTAAATTAAGTTTGAACTTTATATTATTGTTATTATTATTAGTATTATTCCGCTCATAGAAATGGTATCGTAAAGTACTGAGTACGGGTTTCAATTACCCAAATTTGGGAGCTCTACAATATACTTTCATTATAAGTTCATAACTTATTTATTAGTTATCTTACAACATGACTTAATTATGGCTTAAGTCTTTTGATTTATGCATTCCTACCTCTTATTAGCATACAAATCCTACCACTACCCACTTCTCTAACAAATGAAGAGAAAGAAATGCATGGCTTAGGATTGCTTACCCTTGAATATCAATTGGTTAATCTTTGGTCTTCTTCTTGCTTCTTGAAAATCTAACAAAGGAAGTCTAACTTTATATGTGTGTATTTTCTCTACCAATTAAGTTGCTTAGCTTGGAAGAAAGTTAAAAACCAAATAATGAAATTTGAGCTTGATATTTATAGGAGTTGCTAGGTTATGGTATAATGGTCATTAATCCATCCACCTCCTTACTATTCCAAGCTTAGGCATTAAGTTAACTTGCTCCCCGCCTTATTTACTTGGCCATCACAACACTTAAGCATTAAGTTTACTTTATCATTAAGTTTGCTTGGTTACCACACTTACTTAGCCTTTAAGTTTGCTTGCTCCCTACTTTGGATCATCCATGGGTTACCCCATGGGTTTTTAAACCATCCCATAACCCATTGGTTACTTACTTTGGGCCTTTAACTTAATTGATCTTAACTTATTCATTGGGCTTGCAATAAAACAATACTTGGGCTTGTTCATTAATTCCGTTTGGACTTTACAATAACTAATACTTGGTTTTAACATTAGTTTGCATTGGGCTTAACCCAATCCTAATTAAACTATACACTCCCTATATAATCCTATAATTATAATTACATATGGCTTAAAGCCTTAGAACGTATTATATAAATATACGCATTAATCCCGTATTCTAATTCGTATACTTAGTCAACATATACGACATACCATCATCCATACATACTCGTATAAAACTTTGTATCATACTCGTATTCTCTACCCTGCACAATACCTACATATCATACAATCATTATATTGACTTCTTAATACTTGATTTTCCTAATGTTCTCAAATTAAGTCCATAGGAGAAATATTATGTTTTCCATAACTGAAATATTATTGGATATTCCATCTCATCTTGATATTATATCGTTACGTATTTCTCGAAAGTTCAAAAATAATTCCCGAGCAGAAATACGTGAATAGTGTTTTTCAGAAAATTTCTCGGAAAGCTTTTATTTTCGTAGCCAAAATACTACGACGTTGTGATATGATAGGGTCATAGAACGACCTTCAATTAGCTTGCTCCCATAAATAATCAATTAAATTTATTTAATCCACATAATAAAATAAAATTTTAATTCTCCTAAAAATCCAATTTTTTGGGGCGTTACAGAAACACCTGTTAACCTAGGACATAGATGATGATTATAGTCTTTTAGACTGTTAATGGTTAAAGTAGAAATACTTGAGACCTAGAGTATAGTGCGTGGTCTTGTGACCCTCAGTGTATTCTTTGATGTTGATATCTATTGTTAACTTAACGTTCATTATTCCTTTTGAACTCAAAGTTGTTGAATTAAAGTTTATTGTTCTGGTAAGAATACTTTACCATTGAAAGCTCAATAATTGTCATTCATAAAATGTTATTGTATATTATCCTTCTTGTGGGCAATTGTTGTTCACTCTTGCACAAAACAAGGCAGATGAAGTTAAGAAGTTTGAAGAGCTTTCTACAAGCAAGGGCAATGACAAAGTGCTTGATTAAACGACAACGTTTAATTTATCTTTTATTGATGAAGCTTATGTAATAGATTTAATTATGATCATGATTTAATTTTTCGCTGATAATTGTAATAAAGGTTAGATGACCTGGGATTTATTTTAGATTATGCAACCCTTTAATGGGAGATTGATTGTTTTAACTTTTGAGTTTAATTTTATCCTTTGGATATTCGTAGTTAGTTATGATTTAATTGGACAGTGAACACCAAATCTGTGGGATTGAAGTGCCCGAATTTTGGGGTGTCACAATGATCGTAATCTTTCAATAGCTCAAGCCATCATCGTTCCCGCATGTTGAGTTCCTTTTGAGTGAAGAAATATTTGAGGCTTTTATGATCCGTATAGATCTCCACCTTCTCTCCGTACAGGTAATGCCTCCAAATCTTAAGCGCCAAAATGACAGCTACCAACTCTAGATTATGAGTAGGATAATTCCTCTCATATTCTTTGACTTGTCGTGAGGCATAGGCTATGACTTTACCATGTTGCATGATAACACACCCTAAACAATTGCCTGAAGCATCGCTGTATATGACAAATCCCTCCGAACCAGCTGGTATTGTCAAAACAGGTTCTCAAATGAGCCTCCTCTTGAGTTCTTGAAAACTCTTCTCACATTCTTCGCTCCAACCAAATTTTGTATCTTTTCGAGTCAGCTGAGTTAATGGAGTAGCGATTCGAGAAAATCCTTCCACGAACTTCTGATAATAACCAGCTAAGCCGAGAAAGCTACGTACTTCGATCACTGACTTAAGTTGCTCCCAACTTTGAATTGCTTCAATCTTTGTCGGGTCAACAGATATTCCGTGATTTTATATTACATGCCCAAGGAATGCTACTTCCTCAAGCTAGAACTCGCATTTCTTCAACTTGGCATATAACTTGTTTTCACGAAGCTTTTGAAGTATCAGCCTCAAGTGTTGCTCATGATCTTCACGGCTTTTGGAGTAAATGAGGATGTCATTAATAAAGACGACCACAAAGTGATCCAAATATTCCTTGAATACTCGGTTCATCATATCCATGAAGGCAGCAGGAGCTTTAGTCAATCCAAAAGATATGACTAGAAATTCGTAATGCTCATACCGAGTTCTAAATGCAGTCTTTGGGATGTCATCAGTTTTAATCTTCAACTGATGATATCCAGAATGAAGATCGATCTTTGAAAAGAATTTGGCGCCTTGCAACTGGTCAAATAGGTCATCAATGTGAGGCAACGAGTACCTATTTTTGATGGTGACATGATTCAAATCCCGATAATCAATGCAAAGTCGCATACTTCCATCTTTCTTCTTCACGAATAGAACAGGACCACCCCAAAGAGACGTACTAGGTCGAATGAAACCGATGTCTAACAATTCGTGCAGTTGGGTTTTTAACTCCTGAAGTTCAATAGGAGCCATTCGATATAGGGCTTTGGAAATGGGTTTTGTACCGGGTTCAAGGTCGATATCAAACTCGATTTCACGCTCCGGGGGTAGGCCAGGAAGTTTTCTGCGTTAGCCAAACTTGAATTATTATTAAATTATCCATCCTCCTTTATTATTCTATCATTACTTATTTCTCGGAAGTTCAAAAATAATTCCCGAGCAGAAATCAGTGAATATTATTTTTCAAAAAATTTCTCGGAAAGCTTTTATTTTCGTCTCACAAATTTAAACACTTTAATTCCTTCACGTAGCCAGAATACTACGACATTCTGATATAATTAGGTTATAGAACGACCTCCATCTTACTAACACATAATAATAACATATAATATAATTTTATTTATTATTTTAATTAAATAAAATTATTTTCCAATAAACCCTGAAATTTAAATAGGCACACTTAGAATGAGAGGTTGAATAAGTGTGGAAGCAATCTATGACCAATTTTTGAACTTTAGATCAAGCTATTAAATTCAGGCTACTATATTGATGAATTCATCTTGCTGAATTAATATGACCTACTGAATTGACTAATTATATTTTATGAAAATATCCTGTTGAATTTATAACTTAAAAAAATACTTGGTGTTAAATAATTTATCTTAAAATAATGTAAATATTCAAATTTTAATTCTTAAGATAATTAAATATCTTATGTGAGTAATTAAAGTAAAATAAGTAATAAAATCAACACCAAGATTTTTACGTGGTTCAGCTATTACCCTCTATAATAATAACCTAGTCCACGTCTAATACCAACTAGTATTGGAGACTCACTTTATTTATTTCTTTATAAATAAACACTGATTACAAAACAGATTCTTACAAGAATTAATAATAATTAATTTCTCTTGAGCACTCTTGCTCCTTGTGCACATATAGGTATACATCACCTATCTTGAGTCGCCAAATACATGGTATAGAATTTAAATACAAACTTCTTTTATACAGTACGACAAAACCTAACTGATAGTTTTAACACGGATAATGTCTCGTAGAGAGTATCCAAACTCAAATAAAATCTTCATTACAATTATTATCACACTATTTTACTGAATAGTGAGGACTACTAATGCAAACAACGTGACCGTCACTCCGTTCCCGACTAGTCTCAGCTATATTCTCATTTCCTGAAGAGAACAATGAAAACAAAGGGTGAGCTCAACTAGCCCATTAAGAAATATTATGACTAAGATAATGCATAATAAATTATCGTTAGCTTTCAACAGTGTTAAACTGATAAAATATAATAAACATCAAGTTTAACTGCAGCGGAACAAGCAATCCATTAGAAAAGTCAAGTAGAGCATGATATCTACTATATTCCATGATTTAAAAAGTTTATCATCAATTTTATCGATGAGACTCAGCTTAATAAATAAACCACATCATCGAATCATCCCTGCACTACGGGCCAAGGATATTCATGTAATTATCAATGGTCATGATTATACCGAATAATCCCTGGTCATAATCATACCAACAACTGTCCATCAATGCACTACAGGACAATGAGGATTTTTACCACATCATTTGTAACATTACGGTCATGATTATATCGAATAATCTGTGGTCATAATCATACCAATCAATAGTACATCTATGCACGTAAGCCACAGATGATTTTTATCACAATATAAGCATGAGGATGATGAAAAAGATATAAGAATTCAATTAAAAGAAAGCAAAGGATAAATTTTTAAATATTTATAATTTAATTTATCCCGAATTCAATAACATCCAAATTGTCAACATGATACTGCTTTGTGAATTAAAATTCAAGAATAATATTGTATCAAAAATAATTTGGATAACAAATAAATTAATTTTTATCATGAATAATTCTTTGGGTGAATAGTACCCCATGAATAGTACTTCGGGAATAGTACCCCGTGAATAGTACTTTATGAATAGTACTCATGAATAGTACCCGTGAATAGTACTTTGTGAATAATATCCCGTAAATAGTACTTTGTGAATAGTACCACGTGAATAGTTCTTTGTGGATAATACCGTAAAAATGAATACTACTCATGGACAGTACTCCGGCATGAAAAGCTTAAAATTTAACAAGAATGTGTAGAAAATATCCTTGTGAAACGATACTAGATGAAGCGCAAATTTTAAGGATATTCTACTAATTTCACGGAGATCAGGTCTGCGTAGCTCGAACCTAGTGTAAGAGGTTCAACACTGTATGGTAGAAAAAGGTGTAGGAATGTTTTTATTTTTTTGTAAGGACGAGGGGTAGAAATGTTTTTGTTGGTTTTGTTTTTGTAAGGAAAGGGGTGGAAATGTTTTTATTTTTTTTGTTTAATTGCGACCGGGCCATAAGAAATGGTTGCCTACGTACTCCTATTGAAGAGGAGATCAGGTCGGCGTAGTTCGCCCCTATGTACGAGTTGAAAAGCGTGATCCCATGTACAGGTTAAACTGCGAAGAAGAGAAATTTTGATCCTAGGTTGAGGATAAACTATAGGTTTAAAAAGTTTGATCCCATGTTTGGGGTAACAAACTGTAAGTGCAAAAGGTTTAATCCCTAGTGGGATGACCGCAGTCATAGGAACGCAGAGAAACCAGGCTGCTGGCTTGAAAAGTATGTTTCCCTGAGGGGCAAAGTGTGGAAAAGAGTTGTATGTGGTAAAGGGTTAAAGAACCGTAATGACTGGTGATCTGATGATCCAACACCAGGATGTTTGCTTGATGGTAACCTCAAACATAGTACCATCTCATGGTGTCTGAGTTAATCAGTTGTGGAAATTCATCGCCGTCCATTTCTTGCAATTTGGGAGTGCCTCCTGTCAATATTTCCTTGACAACAAATGGCCCTTTCCAGTTAGGAGCGAATTTTCTTTTAGATTGATCTTGGCTGTCAATGATCTTCTACAAAACCAAGTCATGTTGTTTTAACTGTCGTAGCCAAATTTTTCTGTTGTAGGATCTAGAAATCCTTTGTTGATATAACTAACCATGGAAGATAGCCGCGGTTCTCCTTTCATCTATTAGAGACAATTGGTGATACATGTCTTGTACCCATTGGTCTTCCTTTAGCTGAGCATCTATCAACACTTTGAGGGACTGCATTTCAACTTCTATGGGGATAACTGCTTCCATCCCATAGGTTAATACGTAGGTGGTTGCCCCGGTGGAAGTGTGCATTGATGTTCTGTAGGCTAACAGAGTAAGAGGCAATAAATCAGGCCATCCTTTGTGATTGGCGGACATCTTTTGCATAATCTTCTTGATGTTTTTATTAGCCGCTTCAACAACACCATTCATCTTTGGACGGTAGATGATGAAGTTAAGATGTTTGATGTGGAATTTACTGAATAACTCCTCCATCATCTTGTTGTTGAGGTTCTTAGCATTGTCTGATACAATCACCTCTGGTTGTCCATATTGACATATGACATTGTTTCTAATGAAAGCAACGATGACTTCTTTGGTAACCTAGGGGAAGGAGGTTGTTTCTACCCACTTGGTAAAGTAGTCGATCATGGTGAAGATAAATCGATGTCCGTTACTGGCTTTAGGCTCAATGGGCCCAATAACGTTCATTCTCCACATTGAGAAGGGCCAAGGTGAACTCATATTGTGGAGTTCCCATGGAGGGGCGTGGATAGCATTCCCATGAATTTGGCACAGTTAACATCTCCTGACGTGGTCATTGCAGTCAGCTTTGAGAGAGAGCCAGTAATGTCCTGTCCTGAGGACCTTCTTAACAAGGAGGGGGCCACTCATGTATGGGCCACAGACTCCACCATGGATCTCATCCATAAGCCTTTGAGCTTGGTCTTTGTCTAAATATCTGAGGAGACCTTGTCCTGCATCTCTCTTATAGAGAGCATCTCCACTCAGGTAGAATTTCATAACAAGTCGATGGATCCGCCTTTTCTCAGTCGGGCTCGCTTCAGCGGGTATAGATCCATCTCGTAGGTATTCCTTGATATGGAAATACCAAGGATGTTGGATGGGAGGTAGATCATCTGATACTTCCCCAACGTAGTTCCCATAGGCTGGTGCCTTGTGTAGGGAAATTGTGACGCTTGGCATGTGTCCTTTGTCAGGTATGTGAATCAAGGAGGCTAAAGTTGCTAATGCATCTGCAAAGTCATTCCTATTACAAGGAATGTGTAGAAAGGATATTTCTTTAAACTCCAAAACCATCTGTAAAACCTGTCGATGGTTAGGCAGCAAATGTAGCTCTTTAGTTTGATAGATTCCCGTGGATTTTTTGATTACCGACTCTAAATCTCAAAAGACAGTTAACAGCCTGATGCCCATTGAACGGACAAGTTTTAGCCTCATGAGATGACCTTCATACTTTCGGTTGTGTTGTTGGAAGCGATAAACCGCAATTTCACAAAGAACGGATCTCGTTTCCACGTGTCGAGATACTAGAACTCGCTCGGCTCAAAGACCTTCCATATTAACAACTCCATCGAAATACATCTTCCATGTTTGGAGTGTATCGTACTGATGATGTTGATGAACTGTCATTACTCCTTCATCGGGGAAGTATGTTTCTAAGGGTTTGAAGTCCCCTGAAGGTGCAGCGGCCAGTTGATCCGCAATTCATTGACCTTTGATGGACTTTTGAGTCACGTAGATGATGTCAAATTGTTGTAGGATCAACTGCCATCTGGACAGCCGGCAATTTAACATGGGTTTACTAAAAACATACTTGAGAGGATCCACGCGGGATATGAGATGGGTTGTGTGACCATGGAGGTAATGTTGTAATCTCATGGAAGCCCATGCTAAAGCACAACAAGTCTTCTCAATTAGAGTGTACTTATGTTCACTGCTGCTGAATCTTTTGCTGAGGTAATAGATAGCTTGTTCTTGGCCTCTATCGTCTTTCTTTCCCAGCATGCAGCCCATGGCATTGTCACTTACGGACATGTACATCAACATGGGAACATCATCCCTGGGTGGTACCAAAATGGGAGCTTTGACTAGTTGCTCTTTGATTTCAATGAAGGCCCTCTGGCACTCATCATTCCACTTCATGGAGGAGTTCTTTCTTAACAGCTTGAAGATTGGCTCACAGGTTGCTGTGAGTTGAGAGACGAACCTACTAATGAAGTTAATTCTTCCCAAAAATCCCCATTTTTCTTTCTCTGTCTGAGGAATGGACATTTTCGTTATGGCCTGGATTTGGGTAGGATCCAGCTCAATCCCTTTATGGCTGACTAGGAATCCTAGAAACATGCCTGATTTAACGCCAAAGGCGTATTTGGCTGGATTCAACTTCAAGTTATAGTTACACAACCTGTTGAATAGCTTCTTGAGATGGTCTAAGTGGTCTTCCTCCTTCCGGGATTTGACAATGATGTCATCCACGTAGATCTCCATCTCCTTGTGCATTAAGTCGTGGAAGAGAGCCATCATAGCTCGTTAATAGGTGGCTCCGGCATTAATGAGGCCGAATGACAACCGTCTATAGCAAAAAGTTCCCCAAGGCGTGATGAAAGAAGTTTTCTCACGATCTTCCTCAGCAACCATGATCTGATGGTACCCCGCAAAGCAATCAGCAAAGGAGTATATGCAGTATTGAGCAGTACTGTCAATGAGAATGTGGATAAATGGCACGGGAAAGTTATCTTTAAAGCAAGTTTTGTTCAAGTACCGATAATCCACGCAAACTTGTACCTTTCTTCCAGGCTTAGGCACGGGAACGATGTTGGATATCCACTCAGGATATGTGGACACCATGATGATGTCAGCTTGAAACTGTTTAAGAATTTCTTCTTTCCCCTTTAAACTCCACTCAGGTTTCAATCGCCTGAGCTTCTGCTTAACTGGCTTGAATCCCTCTTTAACGGGAAGGTGATGAAGAACAATGTTAGTGGACAAACCCACCATGTCTTCATGAGACCATGCAAACACATCCTGGAATTGGGTTAGTAGCATAACCATGTCATTCCTTTGGTTTGGGGTAAGGTCTGAACCAATCTGGATTAACTTAGGGTTTTCTAAGGTTCCGAGATTGAAGAAAGTGGTTTGATCAAGGTTGGGCTTAGGTTTGTCTTTAACCCATTCTTGAATTTCTGGAGGCACCTCAATTTCCTCATGTATTTCCATCAAGGTTGAATTCATCTCTACATCAAAGGCAAAATCCTTGTGGAGAAGAGGCACCGTATCAGCAAGTACAAGCACATCTAAATTGAGGGTCCTAAAACAAAATATTCTTTCACTTAGTATATATGAAAGAGTTTGATCATACACAGTGTTAGCATATACTGACAAAATAAAATGATGGTATTGTACAGAAAATTAAGCAGTTATGATATCTACATGGAAGAAAGATTTCCTGTCCATTTTACCCTTGTCGGCCAATGCAAGGAATGTTGCTCCAATTGGCAATGGCAAAGTCCGGGTGGACTGCAGTGATGGAGGGGTTGTCATAATCCTTCTTCATCCCAAATGATGGCCATTATGTCAGGGAAATCATCGTCTGGGGTATATCTGTTTGTATGCTCATTATGGACAATGATGTGTATGCCTGACATCATCCGGATGACGTCTTGCTTGATTCTTCATTCCACCTTTTCCACTGCTGGATCTGGAACAAAGACTTCTTTCACCTTCACCGGTACCGGCTTGGGAAATAACATAGCCATTACGTTGGCTGACACCTTTATAGGAGGTTGTGTGACACCCCCAAATCCGGGTTACTTGACCCCCGAGTTTGGTGTTCACGATCCACAATATAATAACATCTAACTACCCATTTAAATATAAATAGGAATACATAACTCATTAACATAAGTTGTTAATACATAAGTCCCAAGTTCTCTAACCTTAACATTACAATCATATCTTTTCGATATACAAAAAAGGTTTACAAATACAACATATTCATAAGGTTTATAAAAACTAATCCATCATTTTGCCTTTACCATTGTTCTTCTTCGATCTGCTGGCTTCTTCGATTCTAATTGAAATGTTTTATATATAGCAAAGGTGAGCAACAAGTTTGCCCCGCAAGTTAAGATATACAATAAATGTATACGAATCAATAAGAATAGACTATCTATTTTGATAGAATAAAACCAAAGTTCGGTGAACTTTGAAATAGCTGAACAAATCGTTAATCAATAACAATTCTTCTCGTATTCTAGGCAACGCAATAATCTGATAATGAAAGAGTACAACGTTTTCAAAGTTCTACGATATTCTATTGAATAATCAAGAATCAATTCTACGCAATAACAAAGTGGAATGTTTTCCAGATTTATGTTTAGTGATCCATTTGATCTAGAACTTCTACTTTCTTGGATATCTATCAAAGATTTACTTTGATACATACGCAGGAGTATTAGATAACCATAAAGATTAAATCATACTCCTCTGCAAGTACTTAGAGCCGACCAACTCCTTGTACCTTATATTATGTATAATACTTAGGTCGCGCGCAATGGTCGAATATACGACTTAAAAATGTTCCCTTTATATAAAAGGTTATTCTTCTCAGTCTCATGATCAAGATTTGATTTAACAAAGAAATTTAATGATTTCAATTTCTATTTACTTATCGATCTAGTCGAAATAATTGGCATCGATCTATCAATAACAATTGAATTCTCTTCTCGAATCTATCAAGTTCTAACAAATGTTTGTCTAGCCAGAATAATTAGCTAAGACATTTCTCAACATAATTTGACTATAAACGGGAATTATCTGTACTGTCAATTCTATCTTCTATGAATATGAATATCCAACAACAGTTATTCTATAAATGTATATTCTCCGAATCAGTAATTCAATTTGGATTATTAATCATGCACTAACTGCGAATAATCAACAATAAATTCCCTGGACATGGTATAATTAGCAATAATTAACAATTATAATAATTGGATGAATATAACTCATGGTTGAGTTATGAAACTTGCCTTCCGCGTTGATTACAGCTACACAATAAACTTATCTGCGTTAGTAAGACCTATAACCAATAATATTGGTCTCACAATTAGTACAAGAATTTATAACACGTAACACTGTGATTTACAGTCAAACTTCTCCTAGGCACATTACCACATAGCCACATCAGTGTTTATAACCTATATAAAAACTTATCAAGTTTAATTAGTTCGGTCTGGTTGGACTTCGGTCCATTCTCGGTGTTCTGGTCACCCTATCCGACAATTAACACAGTTATTGTCAATTAAATTCGGTTTCTCAACTTCAATATTAATTTAGATAGGTCAATTATCATTAATAATATTTTTCAAAAGTTTTTAATAATTTATAAACAATTATTATAATTTATAATAATTTTTCAAAAACTTAAATCATTTTTAAATGATTTAATTATCAAATAATCTTATTATTATTAATACTTAATAATATAAAAATATTAATAATGTACTTGTCAAAATATTAAAGTTATTATTCATAACTTAAAATATTTTTAAATCATAAATATTCTACTTAAATGATTTTTAAAATAATTAAAATTATTTTAAATCATCACCATTAATATTTAAATATTAATGAAATTATTATCAAAATATTAAAAGTCATTAATTATAACTTAAAATATTTTTAAAACATTTTTATCATTAAAACAAATAAAATATTAATTTATTTAATATAAAACCATATTTAAATCATTTATTTAATATAATAATTAAATAAATCTATGTCATTAATATTAATTTATTAATGATAATTCTCCAAAAATATTGAAAATTAGATTTTATAATTCAAAATATTTTCTAACACTTTATTCTTATTTAAAATGATTTTTAAATTAATAAAATCATTTATAACTTATTTATTTAATTTAATAATTAAATAAATCTAATATCATTAATATTAATTTATTAATGAAAATTCCCAAAAATATTAAAATAATATTTTATAATCTCAAATATTTTTAAATACATTATTCTTATTTAAAATAATTTTTCATAATATTAAATCATTATTCTCTAATTTATTTAATATACTAATTAAATAAATTAAATATCATTTTATTCAAATAATTATAATTATTAAAGAAAAATGTCTCAAATAATTAGAAGTTATTTTTCAGAATTTAAAATGATTTTTAAAACCATTTTTAGTAATTTTTATAATTTATTTCTAATTTTAAATAATTTCTGGAATATTCAGAAATTAGAAAATAATAAAACCTTCGCTAAAGGCCTTTAGCGACAGTAACCGTCGCTGTTAGTGTTCTTGAGCCCAAGAACACTAACAGCCGGCAGTATCAAGATGTCAACTTTGACCGGCTTTAATTCTCAACCAAAGAGGTTTATGGGCTTGTTTATTCACGGATCGTGTAGCTAGATTGTAATACTACAACAACCAACCATCATCTAAGTCATAACACAATATAACATGACGATCTGAGCCATTAAACATGATGTGGGGCGTCGCTTTGGGTTTTTCGAAACCCGTGCGATCATCGAGTGGCTATATTGCAGCTCAATTAACTAAGTGTTCTGATCATGGTTCATATGATCTATTGGCTGAAATATGTACTCCTTATGTAAAGTAACATCACTAAATTAATATATCAATTTATCATCAACAGGATCACCAGGAATCATACGGTCAAAGTGTGCATTTAAGGATTGAATTACAAACCATATACCCGGATCATCCTTTATGCATAATTATTAATTAAACAAAAAGATAAAGAATAAAATCATACCCTTGAAGATCGAGCTTCCTCAGGTACAAGTTCACCTCCAAATCCTTTTGCGTTCAATCTTGAATCCACCGGGTTTGGTTCCTTCCTTTGATCAACGTTAGCCACCCAAATGTTTGGCCTCTGAGGTGATCCACGAGGAAGAAGAAAATTCAAGAAGAAGAAGGGTGGTTGGCTAAACCCTAGTTTTTCTATCTCTATAGAAAAAGTGTACTCTCCCAACTATTGGAATTATTACGTTGTAAAAGTCAACAACCCATACCACCCATAATAAGACTCCTCTTATTTATAGATGTGGGCAACCCATCTTAACAATTAAGGAATTGAGTTTTAATTAATTAATTAAATTCTTTTAATTAATTAAGCTCCCTAATCTTATTAGGGATAATTAATTAAACTCTTTTAATTAATTTAATTTCCTAATCCAATTAGGAATAAATGAGAGTACTTATATTAAATTAATTCCTAAACTCTTTTAGAAATTAAAATAATAATAATTGTAATAATATTAATAAGACTCCTCTTATTAATTTATATTTAATATTTCTAAAATATTAAATAATAAATATTAAGCTATTTAATTTATTCTATCACCATAGATTAAATTAAATATACTTAATATATTATTACGATTATGCCATTAACTTCTTAAATAATTATTCTTCCTTTTATGGTGTGACCCTTTAGGTTCTCCATATTAAACCTAGAGTCGAAATACATATAATTAAATAAAATAAGACTTGTGGTAATTCCATGTCTTATATTTAATTGGGACATTGTATGGTGGAAGGATTGAATTATATTTAAGTAACTATTTACTCAAAGGTTCTTTAATGATTAATGTTGAAATCTATATTATACGGAAAGTCGTTGATCGCTAGGAGGCTTATCCTATTGTAGAATAAATATTATTTATTTAAATAAATTAATTGTTTAATTTATTTATTTAAATAAGATTAGAATTGTTCTAATTGATTTATTCACAACCTAGGTTTAATATGGAGAACCTAAAGGGTCACACCATAAAAGGAAGAATAATTATTTAAGAAGTTAATGGCATAATCGTAATAATATGTTAAGTATATTTAATTTAATCTATGGTGATAGAATAAATTAAATAGCTTAATATTTATTATTTAATATTTTAGAAATATTAAATATAAATTAATAAGAGGAGTCTTATTAATATTATTACAATTATTATTATTTTAATTTCTAAAAGAGTTTAGGAATTAATTTAATATAAGTACTCTCATTTATTCCTAATTGGATTAGGAAATTAAATTAATTAAAAGAGTTTAATTAATTATCCCTAATAAGATTAGGGAGCTTAATTAATTAAAAGAATTTAATTAATTAATTAAAACCCAATTCCTTAATTGTTAAGATGGGTTGCCCACATCTATAAATAAGAGGAGTCTTATTATGGGTGGTATGGGTTGTTGACTTTTACAACGTAATAATTCCAATAGTTGGGAGAGTACACTTTTTCTATAGAGATAGAAAAACTAGGGTTTAGCCAACCACCCTTCTTCTTGAATTTTCTTCTTCCTTGGTGGATCACCTCTAGAGGCCAAACATTTGGGTGGCTAACGTTGATCAAAGGAAGGAACCAAACCCGGTGGATTCAAGATTGAACGCGAAAGGATTTGGAGGTGAACTTGTACCTGAGGAAGCTCGATCTTCAAGGGTATGATTTTATTCTTTATCTTTTCGTTTAATTAATAATTATGCATAAAGGATGATCCGTATACGGTTTGTAATTTTTTTAAACTCGATTTTACCACGCTTCAAGCACTTTTATGCAATTTGATTGCGTTATGAATATTACAAACCTAACAGTGGCATCAGAGCCAAACCTTTATGCGAATTATTAATTGTTTTAATTTGATATTATATTGATATGTGTTTAGAACAATTTAATTGGGCATAATTTAATTGTATAAAATTTAAAAAAAAAAAAAACGTTAATTCCTGTTAATTTGCGGATTCTGTTTTGACCAAGGATTATATTATATATGCAAGGAAGCACGTAAAAAAAAAAAAAAAAAAAGGGCGAATCCTGTCAATCCTTATTCACATGGCCGCATAAACCTGACTCACGTTTTTTTTTAAAATCCAGCAGCACAATTTTTTTTTTTGTATGCGGTCCACGGAAATCAGTTAACCTCCTGGTTAACCTCCTGGCTTGCACGGAATTTAAAAAAAAAATAAATAAATAAATAAAAAGGAACGGTTGTTATATTATATATATATATATATAATAGTATATATATATATATATATATATATATATATATATATATTATTCTTAATTATTTTATAATTAAAATAAAATGTTTATTTTAATTTTAAAATAAAAAGTTTATTTTAATCTTAAAATAAAAGTTTATTTTAATTTTAAAATAAAAGGTTTATTTTAATCTTAAAATAAAAAGGGTTTATTTTAATTTTAAAATTAGAATTTCATGCTAACTAATTAGAGTTGGAATTGGATTCCATGATAACTAATTGGAGTTGAAATTGGATTTTATTTTTCCTTAAATAAAGGAGTTTGTTTAGATATGAAATAAGATTTCATATTATTCAAAATAAAAGAGTTTATTTGTGAATAGGAAAGAGAATCCGTGTTTCCTTAAATAAAGGAGTTTATTTAAATATGGAATAAGATTTCATATTATTCAAAATAAAGGAGTTTATTTGTGAATAGGAAAGATAATCCGTGTTTCCTTTAATTAAAGATTTTTTTTACATGGAATTGGATTTCATAATTAATTAAAATAAAAGAGTTTATTTTAATTAAAGATTTTTTTATTACATGGAATTGGATTCCATAATTAATTAAAATAAAAGAGTTTATTTTGATTAAAATTTTGATTAAAATAAAATAGTTTATTTTATTCAAAATAGGATAAATTAAAATAAAATAGTTTTATTTTGATTTAAATTTGGATTAAAATAAAAGAGTTTATTTTAATTCAAAATTAGATTTTATACTAACTAAATTTGCCCATTAAATGATATCAATATATATATTAAATGTTTATTATTCATGAGATGAATGTTATTTATTGATGCATATGGTGATGTGTATGATAATAAATGGGATTGATTAAGGACTATTGACCAATGCGATTGGATTTTATTTTAGTTGGATGCATGAATGTATGGGTTTTATTAAATGGGGTTCACAGCCTTGTCTTCTCTAATTTTTTCTTAATGTAAATTCTATCTCCCTCCTATGTACTTCCCCTTGACTGCTGATCAAGGTTTCTATTTATTTTTAATAGTTATGTAATAGGAATAGTTAGAATTAATTTTGAAAAATTAGAGATCAAGGAGCAAGGAGCGCTTGAAGACCCGTTTGTAATGAAGCCCGGGTTTAAATGTAATAGTTATATTTAAATATTATTTCTTGCACCCCTAGGGTTTGACCTTTTGGTTCACTTGGTGGCTCTAGTGAACCAAACTAGAATAAAAGTCCATAATCAATCCGGGTAGAATATAGTATTCTATATATGCGTGCTTATACTATATATATATTATATATTATGCAAACATGCTTCAGCATGTTTATTAATATGACGCGTATTTTATATATATATGTGCATGTATTAAACAAGATGAGACAAATTAATTACAAACCCCTCAATTTTTATATTAAGTCCTAAGCGTTCAAAGATATTTGGAATATCGAACGTCGCTTTCTAGCATGATAAAATTAATAGAGTATTAAATATTTAATATGAGTTTGTTGTGTCACCACAAGGCAAGTATTAAGTATTTAAGATGTTAATTTATCACATTTGATGCTTATAAAGAAAATTGAACAATATTGTTTTGTTGTGTCACCACAAGGATGATATTTTCTTTTTGAATATATGGAGTGCTAGGTTGGACTTAACTTGGATAATTTTGATTCTGGATGTGCCACCACTTGATCAAAATAATCTAAGAGGCAAAATACAAGGAGTTGCATAGTTGATGTAATTGACAAAAGTTGTCTACCTATTTATTTATATATAGTTTGTTGTGTCACCACAAGGCTATATACATTTGAAATGGAATCCTTATTCTCACTAGCAAATCTTTAATTAGATTTTGCTTGCGAACTATATAAGTGAGGTAATATAGTTTGAAGAAAATAGTGGGAGATACCAATTTAAAACAAGACCTAAATTATTTTGGTAATTAATAAAAGAATGTATGTTAAAATGTTGTTAATTACAAATTCATTTACGTAATTTTACAATGTCTAAAATTACTATCATCGCGAAGCATATTAGATGCTAAGTTAATCGTAATAGAATTAAAGCGGATTGGTTAAGGAATTTGAGAATAGTTCTCATAGTGAAAAGCTATCTTATGTCCTTAATCGCTATTATCCCGCAATGGTTGCGCACATTGCCTCTCGAGGAAGACATTGCTACTTTTAGAAAGTGGCAAGATGATGCTGATTGGCTCAACGCATCATGCTCGTATCCATGAGTAACAAGCTTGACACGACTGAAACTATGGATACTTCTACTATACTCCCGCACGTCAAGTAGTTGATGATGAAGAAAGTAGGATGATAGATATCGAGATATCTAAGGAGCTCTTCCGATAGAATGGCCAATGGCACTATAAGATGCAGATAAAAAGTTCTTAACATAATCAATTTGATTGATCAATTAGGACAACTAGTTTTGTCATGGATGGAGAGTTGAGCCAAGATTTGATCTTGCACTCACTCCCAGGACTCCTCTTTCACAATTGTTGTGAATTTTTCATATAAACAAGCTAGATATCGCCTCATTGATTTGCTTATCATGTTGAAAATGTTGAGAGTCACTTTCCAACCAAGAAAGACCAGAGTCTTACTTGGTAGGGGCCAAAGGATCTTCAAAAAGGAAGAACGATTCAAAGAAGGTAAATAGAAAGGCGTAAACAAAGGATAATAAGAACAAAGCCCGACATGGATAGCAAAGGAGTTTGCTTCCACCGCAATAAGCTTTGGACTTTGGAAAGAAAGCTGCGAGAAGCGTCTTGCGAGAGGCTAACCAAAGAAGCTTAGTGAAGTTTTGGTTACATAATACGTTTTTTTGTTCATGATTGAAATAAATTTTTTCTTTAAGTCAAGGTTCTACTTAGGTATTGGATACCGACATTGGTTATCATAAATATAGATTTATGAAGGGACCAAGCAGAAGTAGAAAGCTAAACAAATATAAGTAATCCTATGTGTGGGAAATGAAGCAAAGGTTGCAACATTAGCCATAGAAACTTATAATTTAGCAATGCCTACGGGCAAATCTATTAAGTCAATAAGTTGTTATTGTATTCCAATTCTTGTTAGAAACATTATTTCCATTTTATTGTTGGACAATAAAATTTTTGGTATTATAATTAAGAACAATTGTTGTTCTCTTTATAACAATAATGTTTTGTATAGAAATGGAATATTACTTAATAAATTTTGTATACTTGACTTACATAAAAATAATTTTGCATATTGAACAAATTAGTACAAGAAAAGGAGATGACCATTCAAAGAGTTGAATGTATGTATTTGTTGAAATACAAGTGTGAATTATTTGAAAGGTTCAAAAAATTCAGAAGTGAAACAAATTGGCAAAGTATTAAGATTCTTTGATTAGATCAAGGAATAAATACTTGTGCAATAAGTTTCTAGATCATCTCAAATGGTTTTCTCATAATGGACGCCTCTCGATACATAATTATTGATTGATGTATCTGAAAGGAAAAATCGTACCTATTTGGACATGGTGCGGTCCATAATGATTTTATCGACATTCCAGTATCCTTCTAGGGTCATGTCCTAGAAATGGCTGCATATCTACGAAAAGGTAACCTCAAAATCCAGCCCCAAGACTCCATAAAAGTTATGAACAGGGAGGATTCCTAATCTTAAGTATGTTAAGATAAGGGGTTGTCCAACTTATGTGAAAAAGGTTTCAAAGGATAAGCTTGGGACAAGATTTGACAAGTACAATTTGTGGGACATCCTAAAGTAAGTTTAGGGTATACGTTCTATAATCCTACATAGCAAAAGGTGTTTATTGTGAAACACGCTACCTTCTAAGATAAAGGTGTTTATCATTAAAAGGGGCTAGTGGGAGGATAATAGATCTTGAAAAGTTCAAGAACCACAAAACACTATAAGTCAAATAAGAGGAACCTGTAGATAGACCTATTGTACCACAACCGAATCATAAATCTGGAATAGTACCAAAGATACCTAGGAGGTATGGATTCATCATGGATGATGATGATGAGGTACACATCATAGAAGATGATGATCCAGAGTTACATTCGATGAGGTAAGACTTCTAGTGTGTACAAAAGGGTCAGTGGGAGCGTCGTGAAATTTCTAGTATTATATGTTGATATACTACGGATAAGGAATGACATACCAATGCTACAATCAGTAAATGATAAAGTTGTCTAAACATTCCTCCATGAATGATTTGGAAGAGTATCTTAGTTGGGGATATAAATCTATATAGATAGATTTAAGAGGATGCTCGACTTAACCCAAGGAACGTATATTCATTTGATGCTAAAGTCGTTTAGCATGGCAAACTCTAAGAGATGTCTCATGTCGATGAGCTATGGAGTGTATCTCTCTTAATAGTCCCCACAGACTCCTGAAAAGAGAGGTCGCATGAGTGACAATCATGTATGCAATGATATATACGAGAGAGACGATGATGATCGGTCATAATGCGGGCGGTGAAAACATCTTAAAGTGCTTAACCCAAGACTAAGGATGTGATCATATTCATGGTGAGTCTAAATTAAAACTAGAGGCCTTAATGAGACTCAAGTTTTTCAGACGCATCAAGACGACAGAAAAATCCACTTTAAGGTAAAGGGTTACCTTGAGCGGTGGTGCGATGAATTGGAAAGGTTCCAAACAAAGAAAGAGTTCTTTGGTTTAGTGATAAAGACAAAGTATATAGCTATAAATGAAGTCGCAAGTTGATTGTTTGGATTAAAAGTTCATTCGAACTAGGAATAGTTCCTAAGTCTCATCTTGGATCTAAACATGTGTTGTGGCACTTTCATTTGATTATTAAAATCATTGAAAGATGGGAAATCACTATAGAGATAGTGGACTCTCAAGAACAACATTACATATCCATTAACTAAAGCTTATCCAATGACAGGATAATCGTCACTTAGAGAAGAAGAGTATGTGATACCATGATTTATGGCTTTAGTGCAAGTGGGAGATTGAAAGTAGTATGCACACAAGCCAATCATGTTTGATGATAAAGCATATACTTTGTAACAATCTTATTCATTTATTAATAAAAAGTATTAATTTATTAAAGGCTTTTAATTATCTACATGATCTTTGTTTTATAATATGTGATAAACCCATAGTTTTAAGCAATGCTTTTAGAATAATGATGATGATCATTCTAATGAGATCTAAATTCTTAGAACGCTTAAAACTAAAATAGTTCCCAATCATTGGATTACTAAATTGGGGATTAGTGAATCCGGATAGATTGTACATACACGTTGCTTGCTCATTGGATGAGGATGATTGATCTCATGATCATTTGTGTGGAGACACTAAAGCAAGTATGTAGTGCTTATTAGAGAATAAGTACATCGAAGCATTGGCTCGCTAAGGAATACCTAATGGAGTTTTATTTGCTGTCAATAGGAATTCTGTAGTGATAGTAGTACAAGTAATCCTTGGACTTGAGATCATCATAGTATCTTGTGTATGATGAGTTATACTTTGACTTATTCCTTAAGACCCTTAGGGTATATCAAAGGGTATGCTTGGGTATAATAAGTTGTACATGGAGATAATGTATGATCAATAAAGAATCTACCACTTCTAATAAAAGAAGAGAAATGTCCTATGTGATTCGATAAATGACAACCCAGTAGTCCTTGGCCAAGGCAGAATGAAATTAGAAAGGAGTTTCTAACTTGCATTATAGGGAGTTGTGCATTTAAGAGTCGAAATACATATAATTAAATAAAATAAGACTTGACAGTATTTCTATGTCTTATATTTAATTGGGACATTGTATGGTGGAAGGATTGAATTGTATAAGTAACTATTTACTCAAAGGTTCTTTAATGATTAATGTTGAAATCTATATTATCTCGGAAAGTCGTTGATCGCTAGGGAGGCTTATCCTATTGTAGAATAAATATTATTTATTTAAATAAATTAATTGTTTAATTTATTTATTTAAATAAGATTAGAATTGTTCTAATTGATTTATTCACAACCGGTTTAATATGGAGAACCTAAAGGGTCACACCATAAAAGGAAGAATAATTATTTAAGAAGTTAATGGCATAATCGTAATAATATGTTAAGTATATTTAATTTAATCTATGGTGATAGAATAAATTAAATAGCTTAATATTTATTATTTAATATTTTAGAAATATTAAATATAAATTAATAAGAGGAGTCTTATTAATATTATTACAATTATTATTATTTTAATTTCTAAAAGAGTTTAGGAATTAATTTAATATAAGTACTCTCATTTATTCCTAATTGGATTAGGAAATTAAATTAATTAAAAGAGTTTAATTAATTATCCTAATAAGATTAGGGAGCTTAATTAATTAAAAGAATTTAATTAATTAATTAAAACCCAATTCCTTAATTGTTAAGATGGGTTGCCCACATCTATAAATAAGAGGAGTCTTATTATGGGTGGTATGGGTTGTTGACTTTTTACAACGTAATAATTCCAATAGTTGGGAGAGTACACTTTTCTATAGAGATAGAAAAACTAGGGTTTAGCCAACCACCCTTCTTCTTGAATTTTCTTCTTCCTTGGTGGATCACCTCTAGAGGCCAAACATTTGGGTGGCTAACGTTGATCAAAGGAAGGAACCAAACCCGGTGGATTCAAGATTGAACGCGAAAGGATTTGGAGGTGAACTTGTACCTGAGGAAGCTCGATCTTCAAGGGTATGATTTTATTCTTTATCTTTTCGTTTAATTAATAATTATGCATAAAGGATGATCCGGGTATATGGTTTGTAATTTTTTTTAAACTCTGATTTTACCACGCTTCCGCACTTTTATGCAATTTGATTGCGTTATGAATATTACAAACCTAACACAAAGTATGTCAGACGTCCTGTTCTTATGGTTTTCTAGAATTTCCAAAAACTCATAATCAGTCTAGGATGGCTACTTTGACCATCTCTTAAATCCAACACAAATGTTGTTTAACAGGTTTTAAGGCACGAATTTATACTACATCTAGCAGGCTATAACATGTATTCAACAACATCAACAAACAACAAACAACCTGACAGATATGGACCGTTCAAATAGTTGTCAGACACTACTTTAGCCTTTCTGGGTTACCTAGATTTGGCCCGGTCAATGTCGGTCAACCGACTTTGACCGATTATAAAATGCAAACTAGACATTCAATCTCTGTGATTCCACTTCCAGATTGAAGAAAATATAACAAACTACCAATAAAAACTTTAAAACAACAAATACTTTACACGAGCCATGATCTGTGGCCACTGACATTCGGTTGTCGGACCACAAACCATGTTCTTGGCAGTTTTGGTAAAAATCGATTTTGAGGCATTTTGATACTATAGATATATGTTTGATCATCATAGATCAACATAAAACATCAATTAGCAAGATTCTAAACACAAAAACATCAAAGCTTTCTAAGCATACATGATCAAATTAGATTTTATGGTTTATACCTTCTTGTTCCAATTCTTGATCTATGCTCTCCAATCTGTTATTGTTTGATCTAGGGTTGTTTCTAGGACTGATATACTAATGTATTTCATTGGTTTAGGAGAGAGAGAGAGTTGGTGAGAGCATGGAGCAAAATGGCTAGCTTTTTATGAACTTTCTCTATCTAAATCTCTTATATAATGCTTATGTTGTTGCTAGATATGATCAAATTGAGCTAGAGGCTGATATATTGTCTCACAAAGTCAACATAGTTGCTTACCAACTAAAGTTTCTAGCACATTTTGCAAGTTACATATTAAAATAAATGAAAAAAGGTATTTTTAGTCATTAGCAAATTAAATTTAATGGCATACTTAGAATTTGGCATACCCTTAGGGTTTAACCCTAAGGTCCTAACCCTTAGGTTTTACATCATTAACTTCTAGGATTTTCTAAATTAGGGTTTTAATTATAAAAATTAAAATTTTGAAACTAAAATTAGGGTTTCCTAATTAAATTAAGTTTTCTTAATCATATCAACGTTTAATAAATATATTAGGCCTTCCAATTAGGATTAGGGTTGCCTAATTAGGGTTTAGAAATCTCTAATATGAAATTAGGGTTTTAAATATAAATATTAAAATTTCTAAATTACAATTAGGATTTGTAAAATAGAAATTAAGATAACTAAAATATAATTAGGGTTTTCAAATCATATTAAAGTTTAATACACACATTAGGCTTGCCAATTAGGATTAGGGTTTCCTAATTAGGGTTTTAGGATTCCCGAATATGAAATTAGGGGTTTTCGACTTTCGATTAGGGTTTCTAACGGTACGTTAGGGTTTCTAATCCTGAGATTAGGGTTTTAGATTAGGGTTTTTAATCTCTTATTAGGGTTTATAATTTTAAACCTTATCCGATCAATCATTGATCAATAAATCTCTTCGGTACAAACACATACTCATTAAAATAATTATTTTAATTATATTTTCTATCAAATCCTTATCAAGAAATTAGGGTTAGGGTTTCTAAAGCTGTTAAGCACAACTCTACTCTAAAATTTATTAGTCAATATACAAATTGACTTTCTCGAGACTCGTATCACAGATACTTGTCACAAAATTAATAATCAATATAAATTTTATTATAAAAAAAATTTATTCGTCAAATTTTGAATATTCGAAATCCCAGGTTATCACATTCACCCCTCTTTAAAAGGATTCCGTCCTCGGAATTACCGCTTTCTTATTCTCTACAATCTTTTAAAGTTGTATCATCAATTCATTTTTATCAACACAATATTAAATTGTCTTTCAAATTCTAAATGTGACTTGAATCTATAAGAGAAAACAGTTCACAGAATTATCCAACTCATATTACTCGCGTAATTAAATTTCTAAACGAAATCATTACATGCTGCCACCTCTTGAGTAGCCACTGCATCCTGCGTCGTCATGTTGAATGTACGGGCTGTTGGTCTTCCTGACTGTGCAGGTCCTCGAGTTGCCAAGGTTCCGCTACTGGGTCCCTTGTTGATACTTTCCTTCTCAGCATTCCTCTTTGGAAAGTTCCGTACCATATGGTCAGTTGATCCACAGGCATAACAACCTTGTATCTTCTTTGGACTAGGACAATTGGGCAACATGTGTCCTTCTTGCCCGCAGTTATAGCAAACTCCCTTCTTCTTCAGGAAAACTCCATCATGGTTCTTCCCACAATTCGAATATGGCTCCCTTCCTTTCCTATTATCTTCTGTCATATTACCGACTGGGTATTCTCACTCCATTTCCTCTAATTCGGATTACTACCACCACTGCTTCCTCCATCGTTTGTCTTCTTCTTCTTATCCTGATGAAATCAAGACGCAGCTTCATTCCCTCATTTGGCAATTAACGCTTTCTCCATCAAAGCCGCGAACGTATTGACCTGCAATACCGTTACCTTGTTGAATATCCCCGGCTTCAGTCCGTTCTCAAATCTTCTCGCCTTTCTCGCTTCTGTGTCCACCTGATGAGGTGCAAATCTTGCTAACTCGTTGAATTTGGCAGCGTATTCTGTTACCGACATGTTGTCATGCTTCAATTCTAGAAATTTAACTTCCATCCTGGATTGTATACTTGGTGAGAAGTAGTTCTCAAAGAAAAACTCTTTGAATCTGGTTCATGTCACTATGGTTGTACCCGCTCTCGCTTGATTTGTCTCCCACCAGTAATTAACTTCTCCCTTCATTAAGTATGTCGCAAAAGCTATCTTTTGCTCCTCCGCTACTCTGGCGATAACGAATGTTTTCTCCATCTCCTTCACCCGTGTTTGGGCTTCAATCGGATCTGTGGTCCCTTTAAATTTAGGCGGTCCTACCGCTTTAAAGTCCTTGGAGTTAGCCAATCTATCAGCTGGCTGATTTCTCGTTCTTCCTCTTGCTGGAGCCATATTTTCCATAGCTTCGGCTATCATATCTGCAAAGTTTTGCATCTGGTCAGCTTGACCTCCTTCATTATTTACCGATTGCTCTTCCCGTTGGTTTCGATTTTGTCGTCCAGGCGGCATGATCTGATTTAAATAAAAATCTTATATTAATTCTCACATAATCAATTATTTATTCAAATAGCACAAAGTTCATTTAGTAATTCACATATTACTATCCCTTTTTAAATCATATCAGGATTATTAACAAAACTTTACACAAAAAGTTGTTATTCTCCATTCACACACGGTTATTATCAGTTCGTCAAACTTACCACACTTATGAGTTCAGGTACTTGCCACAATTATATGAGTGTTTGAACGTATCCTAGTCAGACCTTTGGCGTCCATTCGCTGAGGGGTTCAAAACATTTCATATAATTATGAGTCATTAACTTACCATAAGTATGAGTTCTAAAAACACACAAATTAATCTTAATCTTATATTCATATAGAAAATAAAGATTTCATTCATACAAACATATTTATTTACATATGCTTAAACATCGTTCTCGATATTACAACACTTAATATCATAAATCTTCTACCAAAAGATACTAACGCTCAGACTTAAGTTGTCTACCGACCACTCCCTTAACCAGTCTTCTTCTTCTTGGCACACTTGTTGAATCCGTGACCCGTCTGCCTACATGAAAAACACTTCCTCAAATTCGGCTTAGGACAATACAGAGAAATATTTCCTTCCTGCTTGCAGTTGAAGCACACTTTCTTCCACATCATGCACTCTCCCGCGTGAGTCTTTCCACACTTGCTACAGGTTTGCTTCTTCTTCGGGTTTGACTTTTTCGAATTATGACTGTCATTTTCCCTCTTTCGCTTATTCTTGTCTTTTTCCTGCTTGATTTTTCCTTCAGACGATCCACCACCTTCAGTCTTCATCCTTTCCACTTGCGCCTTGAGCTCATTTCGTGTAACGCTCGCTGTGTCTTCCACAACTCCTCTAGAAGAAACACTTTACTTCGGAGTTCCTGGACTTCTGCAGATAGCTAATCTTGTTCTCCCACTATGATCTTATCTTTTTTCTCCACCCTAGTTTGCTCAGACTCTGCCTCCTCATCTCCACTCAGATACATCTCGGGATAATCGTCATGATCGCTCCCCAGATTAACCATTAGTTCATCTTCTCTCAACTTCTCAACTGATTCGCTTTGCGCTGGCACCTCGGCTCCTGGCATTGGTGCAACAGCTGCTAGCATCTCTGCACTCATTTGATCTTCTCCAGACATCCTACAATCAGTTTAAGCAACTTGATTAGTACTCCACCAGTACAAATTTCTCACACTATGTGTACACTTATCTCACTGTTGATTCACTTTGGTAATCACTCACTTAAAACTCTAAATGAGTTTTCTCTATCTCGCGTATGGTTATAATCCTAGGATTTTCCCCCATCCCACTTAAGGTTTATAACCTACAACTCTTCTACCAACTTGTGACACCTTGGTCACTACAGCTTTGATACCAACCTGTGACACCCCCAAATCCGGGTTACTTGACCCCCGATTTTGGTGTTCATGATCCACAATATAATAACATCTAACTACCCATTTATATATAAATAGGAATACATAATTCATTAACATAAGTTGTTAATGCATAAGTCCCAAGTTCTCTAACCTTAACATTACAATCATACCCTTTAGATATACAAAAAGGGTTTACAAATACAACATATTTATAAGGTTTATAAAAACTAATCCAGCATTTTTCCTTTGCCTTGGTTCTTCTTCGATCCGTTGGCTTCTTCGATTCTAACTTAAATGTTTTATATATAGCAAGGGTGAGCAACAATTTTGCCCCGCAAGTTAAGATATACAATAAATGTATACGAATCAATAAGAATAGACTATCTATTTTGATAGAATGAAACCAAAGTTCGGTGAACTTTGAAATAGCTGAACAAATCGTTAATCAATAACAAGTCTTTTCGTATTCTAGGCAACGCAATAATCTAATAATGAAAGAGTACAACGCTTTCAAAGTTCTATGATATTCTATTGAATAATCAAGAATCAATTCTACGCAATAAAAAAGTTGAATGTTTTCCAGATTTATGCTTAATGATCCATTGGATCCAGAACTTCTACTTTCTCGGGTATCTATCAAAGATTTACTTTGATACATACGCAGGAGTATCAGATAACCATAAAGATTAAATCATACCCCTCTGCAAGTATTTAGAGCCGACCAACTCCGTGTACCCTATATTATGCATAATACTTTAGGTCGTACATGAATGGTCGAATATACGACTTAAAAATGTTCCCTTTATATAAAAGGTTGTTCTTCTCAGTCTCAGAATCAAGATTTGATTTAACAACGAAATTTAATGATTTCAATTTCTATTTACTTATCGATCTATCAATAACAATTGAATTCCCTTATCGAATCTATCAAGTTCTAACAAATGTTCGTCTAGCCAGAATAATTAGCTAAGACATTTCTCAACATAATTAGATAATAAACAAGAATTATCTGTACTGTCAATTCTATCTTCTATGTGACGCCCCCAAAATTTGGTATACATCACCCATTCTGAGTCGCCAGATATATGGTACAAAATTCAAATACAACTTCATTTATATCTAATTGTTGAGTCGTCAGTATAGAATCGACCACGATTAATCGTGAGTTTTAATACAAATATATATAACTCTCATGGTGCCTCGACCACAACCTTACAGTGGTACTTTACATAAAAGTATAGTCAAAAACTGTTTTAGAAATTAAAATCTTTGGGAAGTGCTCAAGGAAACCTTCGTACATGGGAGGCCATGCGTCTAGGTTATAATAGATATCATATGGCCACAGAATTATCGTTGGTTGACCCAATAGACCCGAAAGAAAAATGAGAAGATTACTATCATCTTCTTTCCAATGGTGAGTCTTCTCTTGACATATAACTATCTCCACTGTCTCTAAGTGAATATTATATTTCAAATAAACTCCAAGATCAAATAGGTAGTTCCCGTAGATATACTCAACAAGTGGATGCGCACAACCCTGTCTTATGATAACATGAGGTTGTATGTCATTAGACATCTTGTATGATGATGGCAAAACACCATTCCAAAGTTGGGTTCGCCTCACCCTATTTGATTCACCAAATATAACTACTAAATGATATATAGAATACAACACACTTTTCTATACTGTTTAGGGAGAACCTCCATAGCTAGAGACCACCGTTCTATTCCCCTATTATCCCCGCTTGACCCGGCAACACTCTTACGGCAACACTCTTATTACCTGAAAGGAATTGTGAAGCAGAAAGGGTGAGCACAACTAGCCCAGTAAAGAATATCATGATTATATGGTAGATGATAAAACTTTTCAACCATAGTTGCAGCAGAACGAGCAATCCATTAGAAGAGTCAAATAGACCATAAGGTCTATTATCTTCTCTATGTTAAAAGTCCACCAATAATGTTTTATCCATGTAAAATAAATCAACAGTTCCTATCCACAATCATATGAATAACTCATAATCATAATTGTGGTTCTAAATTCCTCTTCGCAACCAGGACGAATATAATTTTCATCACCTATCTTCACCTTAAACATCAAAAATCATGGTTATACCAAATCAGAATTCCTGCTCATAATCATACTAATAAATTCATCTTTGCACTACGGCCAAAGATATTCATTAACAATTCATCTTTGCACTACAAGCCGAAGACATACAACTGTATTTTAGAAGAGTCAAGTAGAGCATGATATCTACTATCTTCTACAAATTAAAAGTGTATAGCCAATATTTTATCGTTGAGACTCAGCTTAATAAATAATCCACATCATTGAATTATCTATTCACTACGGCCAAGGATATTCATTAGTATCACATCCATGAATTATCCATGCACTTCGGCCAAAGATATTCATTATTATCACATCCATGAATTAATATTTCATCGCTGAGACTCGGCTCAATAATTAATCCACATCATCGAACCATCCCTGCACTACAGGCTAAGGATATTCATTAGTATCACGACCACGAATTATCCATGCACTACAGGCCAAAGATAATCGTGTTTTCATCAACGGTCCTGATCATGCCATAAAACAATTCATCTTTGCACCCTTGGTCGAAGAGAATCCATAGCCATAATCATACCAAAAATTGTCCATCAATGCACTACGGGCCAATGAGGACTTTTTCCACATCATTTGTAACATTACGGTCATGATTATACCGAATAATCCCTGGTAATAATCATACCAAGTCCATCTATGCACTACAGGCCACAGATGACTTTCAACATAATATAAACATGAGGATGATGACAATGACATAATAATACAATAAAACAAGTTCAAGAATTAATTTATCCAGGAACCAATAACGTCCAAATTGTCAACATGATACTTCTTTGTAGAGTAAAATTCAAGAATGTTCAGAAGAATATTTCCCTGAAAAGATACTGGATGAAGCGCAAATATCAAGGATATTACACTAATTTCATGGAGTATAGAAGTAAAAACTCTAACCAACTGAGTATAATAGAATATATGAAACTGCAAATGGATCTTCACCCGCCATGCGATAATTCTACATATACAGAACATTACCACAATTTAATAAGGAATGAATACAAAGGATCATTCACCATGCATGTGGTAATCCACATAGACAGGTTATTCCAACATAATAATAAAGAATGGAATAACAGAAGGATTCACCATGCGCATGCGATAGCGCAGAAAGGTTATTCCTAACGAATAATAAATAATGGAACCCGTGTCAGCATAAACGCCGGGCAGGATATTAAACGAGAATAATAAAGACAAAACTGTGTCAAAGTAAACGCCTTGCAGACGTGATATTACGATAGAATAATAAAGATTAAACCCAATTAAGATAAAACGCAGACAAGATATTCCAACAGAATAATAAAAATGGAATAAAAGAAGAATTTCACCAAGTATAGGGTAGCCCGCGTATACAGGTTATTCCAACAAAATAATAATGAATGGAATAACAGAAGTTCTCTTCATGAATACAAAAGAAATAATACCACTTACGAATACAACAAATAATATCCCTCACGAGTACGACAATTATATCCCCTACCTTATAAAGAAAAGTATTCCGACTGGTAGGGCGGGAATATACTTGAAGAAAACTTGCACTACGCTCAAAGCTTTCTTAAAATCTAAAGAAATGCGCTCAAGATTATAGAAGAAGAACTCTCTCTATAGTTTCTCTCTCTAGAGTTTCAGTGAATTAGTAAGAAATAATGAAGGAATGAGCTTCTATTTATAGAAGAATGGACTGCATAGTAACTAATTCATGAACGGACCAGATTGATTTAATTTTAATTGGACGGTCCATATTTAAAGCAAAATCTTTTAAATAAAATATAATATATTCTATTTATAATCTAATAAAACGAATAACTTTATAAAAGTATTATGTTTTATATAAAAAGATTTAACTATGCAAAACACTATGCAGGCACTATGCAACATTATGCATAATAAAATATAATATATTCTATTTATAGAATAACTTTATAAAAGTATTCTGTTTTATATAAAAAGATTTTACTATGCAAAACACTATGCATAATAGAATATAATATATTCTATTTATAGAATAACTTTATAAAAGTATTCTGTTTTATATAAAAAGTTTTTCTATTTTATTACATTAATAATACTAATAAAAAAAAATTGAGTGACTTATCACGTAAACATCAATAATCAATACCGTGTGCTACTATGCAACCACGTGTATTACTGTACTTTTACTACCGAGTAGTTCAACAGTTTTAACGGTAAAACTTCCGTTGTTATTCTCATAAAAATATTTTTGTCGTTTTCTTCATCCGACAATAATTCTGTTGCGGGGTCCACCAATGATTGTACCGTCGTACGGAAATTCCGTGACAAAAAGAATATTTTATATCAACTTGCTTACTTTGCAAAAAAAAAAGTTCACATATTACCCTAAACTTTAAACTTTTATCAATTTAACTATTTACCAAAATAGAAAAATTGCATACTTTTATTTCATAAAATTCGGGATGACATCATTGTCAAGTCCCGGAAGGAGGATGACCGTATAGACCATCTTAGAAAGTTGTTCAACATGTTGCGTAAGTATAACTTGAAGTTGAATCCAGCTAATTGCGCCTTTGGCGTTAAATCAGACAAGTTGCTAGGATTTCTAGTCAGCCACAAAGGGATAGAGTTGGATCCTGCCAAAATCCAAGCCATCACTGAAATGCCCATTCCTCAGACAGAGAAGGAAATACGGGGATTTTTGGGAAGAATCAACTTCATCAGCAGGTTTATCTCCCAACTCACAGCAACCTGTGAGCCAATCTTCAAGCTATTAAGGAAGAACTCCTCCATGAAATGGAATGATGAGTGCCAGAATGCCTTCCTTATAATCAAGAAACAGCTAGTCAAAGCTCCCGTCTTGGTACCACCCAGGGATGATATTCCCATGTTCATGTATCCGTAAAGTAAGTGACAATGCCATGGGTCGCATCTTTGAGACGAGAAAAGACAATAGAGGCCAAGAATGAGCTATCTATTACCTCAGCAAAAGGTTTAGTAGTAATGAACACAAGTATACTCTGATCAAAAAGACGTGTTGTGCTTTGGCATGGGCCTCCATGAGGTTACAGCATTACCTCCATGGTCACACAACCCATCTCATATCCCGCGTGGATCCTCTCAAGTACGTGTTCAACAAACCTATGTTAAATTGCGGGCTGTCCAGATGGCAGTTGATCCTACAACAATTTGACATCGTATATGTGACTCAAAAGTCCATCAAAGGTCAAGGAATCAAGGATCAATTGGCCGCCGCACCTTCAGGGAATTTCAAACGCTTGGAAACATATTTCCCCGATAAAGTAGTAATAACAGTGCAGCAACACCATCAGTACGATACACGCCAATCATGGAAGATGTATTTTGATGGAGCTGTTAATATGGAAGGCTCTGGAGCTGGAGCAGTTCTAGTATCTGATACGGGGGAGCAGTATCATGTCACTGTCAAATTACAGTTTGTCAGCATCAATAATACGGCTGAGTATGATGGATGTCTCATGGGGCTAAAACTTGCCCGTTCAATGGGCATCAGGCGGTTAACTATCTTTGGAGATTCGGAGTTGGTAATCAGACAATCCATCAGAATCTATCAAACAAAGGAATTAAATTTCCTGCCTTACCATCGGCAGGTTTTGAAGATGGCTTTGGAGTTCGAAAAAATCTCCTTTCTACATGTTCCTCGTAATAGGAATGACTTTGCGGACGCATTAGCAACTTTGGCCTCCCTGATTCGCATATCAAACAAAGAACATTTGCCGAGCGTCACAATTTCCCTGCACAAGGCCCTAGCCTATGGGAATTACGTTGGAGAAGTATCGGTTGAGCTACCTCCCATCTAACATCCTTGGCCCTCCACGGGAACTCCACAATATGAGTTCACCTTGGCCCTTCTCAATGTGGGGAATGGACGTTATCGGGCCCATTGAGCCTAAAGCCAGTAATGGTCATCGATTTATCTTCACCATGATCGACTACTTTACCAAGTGGGTAGAAGCAGCCTCCTTCCCCAGGGTTACTAAAGAAGTAATCATTGCTTTCATCAAAAACAATGTAATTTGTCAATATGGACAACCAGAGGTGATTGTGTCAGACAATGCAAAGAACCTCAACAACAAAATGATGGAGGAATTATGCAGTAAATTCCACATCAAACATCTCAACCCTGTCATCTATCGTTCGAAGATGAACGGTGCTGTTGAAGCGGCTAACAAAAACATCAAGAAGATTCTGCAAAAGATGTCCGCCAACCACAAAGATTGGCACGACCTATTGCCTCGACTCTGTTAGCCTCTGTAACCTCAAAGTGCACTTCAACCGGGCAACCCCTATGCTTTAACCTATGGGATGGAAGCAAGGTGCTCCCTATAGAAGTTGAGATGGAATCTCTCAGAGTGTTGATCGACGCTCAGCTGGATGAAGACCAATGGGTACAAGACAGGTATCACCAATTGTCTCTAATAGATGAAAGGCGAACCGCGGATATCATCCATGGTCAGTTATATCGGCAAAGGATCGCCAGATCCTACAACAAAAAAGTCTGGCTACGGCAGTTTAAACAACATGACTAGGTTTTGAAGAAGATTCTTGACAACCAAGATCAGGCTAAAGGAAAGTTCGCTCCTAACTGGGAAGGCCCATTTATTGTCAAGGAAGTATTGACAGGAGGCGCTCTCAGATTGCAAGAAATGGACGGTGATGAATTTCCCCAACTCATCAACTCAGACACCGTGAAACGGTATTATGTCTGAAGTAACCAGCAAACACCCTGGTGCATAATCATCAGGTCACCAGTCATTCCGGTTCTTTAACCCTTTACCACATACAACGTTTCTACACTTTTCCCCTCAGGGAAACGTACTCTTCAAGCCAGCAGCCTGGCTTTCTCCTTTGCGGTCATACAACTTAGGTCATCCCACCGCAGATTGAACCTCTTGCGTTCGCAGTTTTTCTACCCATACCTGGGATCAAACTTCTCATACTTGCAGTTTATCCTCAACCAGGGATTAAACTTTCGCCTCCCCGCACTCTGACCTGCACATGGGATCACATTTTTCTTCTCGCCCTGAGGGGCGAACTACGTCGACCTGATCTCCTCCTCAATAGGAGTACGTAGGCAACCATGTTACATGGCCCGATCGTAATAAAACAAAAACCACAAAAACATTTCTACCCTCTTCTCCTCACAAAAATAACAAAAACATTCCTACACCATTTCTGCCATATACAGTGTTGAACCTCTTACACCAGGTTCGAACTACATTGACCTGATCTCTTCTTCAATAGGAGTACGTAGGTAGCCATTCATGGTGCGGTCTCACCCCCTACCAAAACACAAACCCTTGTCAGTTGGTACTGGGATCAAACTTCAATCCACTACATTTCATTTAGCTTCAGACCAAAGGGATGGAATTACCTAAACTCCTCCCAAATAGGAGATTCGGCGACCATCTAAGTTGCGGTCATACCTTGAAGAGCAACACCAATCCATAAGAAGTGGAATTAACTAGGCTTGTCCTAAATAGAAGTATTGGCGACCATCTATGGTGCGGTCAATCTCAGAGAGGAAAGCCACACTCCTCTCCACATTTCCATCCAGAAACTAGACCCAAGACAACAAAGATGGTAGGGATACACATAGATCAATGATCCATTCTGAACTATCTAGAGACAACTCAATGTCCATCCACCCAGGAGGAATTCAGAATACATCAAGATCACAAGCCCTAAAGAAGCAGGCAAAATATCAAGCAAATAGCAGGGCATATCTAAAAGGGAAGTGATCCAAAAATATATTTTCTTGTCATATATATAATGTTGTTTGATCTATACAATGTAAACTGTACATGACAAAATGGCTAAGCTAGTCTGTGTAGGTAAATACAAGCTCATCTACAAGTCAGGATATATGCGAGCTAACAAGCCCAACATGGCGTCCCTCTCAGAAGACGGAGGCGAAGTTGTGGTCTCCTGTACGAGAATATCCACACAACCCAAAAGATCTATAGCCATCTGCATGGTGACCATATGATCATCAATATATGCATTCATCTCTGCAATCATGCTAGTGGTAAGGGACCTCACTACAGTACTATCTGTGACGGCTACATCCTGGGCAGATATAGCACTTTCCCGCTCAACTATCACTGCATCTCTAGCTGATATAGCCTCATCCCGCTCAACAACAGCGGAATCTCTGCGATCTAATGCCTCGTCTCTCTCCAATAGAGCGGCGTTCCTCACATCAAGAGCAGTCGACATCATAGATCGAATCTGGTCTCTCTCAAAGGTCATCAGATGAAGACTTCCGCTCTAAATCGCGTCCGAGTCTGTGAATCGCAACAAGATCTTGGTACTAGGAGAATCTGGAAGAAAACATGGCAACCCAAAGATCGGGCTCCTCCTCGATGTAGGAATTGATGTCCTCCATGGGCTCTACATCATCGTCGACTCACTATTCGCATCATGTAGATGCCGCATTAGTGATAAAATCTGTCTCCATCCATGCGGAATACTCTGCAGAACTACGGATGATCGACGAAAAAAGAAGCTATCTCACGCTGATCCCAAAGAAGCGTATACAGATCGGTCCTTTCTTTCGAGAGGTATCGAGAAGTCGAACGACGACGACTGCCCCTCGAAGGATGAAAATCGAACCGGTCGAATCAGCGACATCACTACCAATGGGTGATAAGTAGTCACACCCCTCAAGCCAGCCGGAGGGAAGAAATTCATGCCCGGAGCGTGAGTAATGAAGCTGTATGGTGAGCAAAGCCCCGAGCACAGCAATATGCTAAATGGATCTTTTATATCTGCCAAAAATGCAGACCAGGACTGAGCATCCGTACACTCTGATAGCTAAAAGGAGTATGACATGGCCACATCATGGGAGAAGCGATACCCATGTCGTCTAAAGGTACCAACCGGTCTTAAGTGTGACATAAACCATACGTACAACATGACCGAACTCCCTGTGAACACTCTTGTAGGATACGTGTAATAATAGGATGCTGACAGCAGGGTCTCTGCTACGATAATAGGTACAATGGTGCGACCCTCTCTAAGAGCTCTTACAGCCATAATAACACCAATGTCTATCTCGTCTATATATCATGGCATATAGACATACGACAGTACGCACAGCAGCAGTACATCAACTCTGGCCAAACGCCAATGGTCCTCTGGTGCGGTGAAATCCCCAGAATATCGTGAATAGCTATCCTCTGAGCCAAATCTATCATACAAAAAATGCTAGGAAATCACATGGCTAGATGTCAGCTCGTCCTGCACTACTCTGCGCCTCAATCCTGTGAGAGTCATGAATCGTCTACTCATGTCTCCCAAAACTAGATGCACGCAAGGTCTGTCTAAAGGCAGCATCGTCAAATGTGCATACTCCTCCAGAGTAGGAGTCAACTCATGGGTGCCAAAACGGAATATCTGCCTATCAGGTAGCCAATACTCTAGCATCCCGTCTACAAATCCTACAGGAACCTGAAAAGGCAATAAAGTTATGGTATGCTGCAGTAACTGATCTACGGTCACCCTATCTGGGGGTGACATGCTATCGTACCACGATCGCATACCTAATGCCACCACTGACGGTGGGGTATTAGATATACGGCTAACTGTCGAAGAAGACATCTGTGCGGGCAGTGTCATAAGACCATTCAGGGGTCAATGCCGAATATCTCTAGACATACATACATATGCTTAACATGATACATGCATAACAGATAATGGAGGGCAATATGATATAGGGAATGAAAAACGGTGCATACATTCCTAAGTATATCATCATCTAATACATCAGCTCTGTACAGCTACAAATACAAGGAAATGGGGCATAGCCGCCCTACTACTAACAGAGGCCTATCAAAAGATATAGCGAGAATGGGGAACAACCACCCAATATCTAACAGAGGCCTATTAAAAGATATAACGAGAATATACATCAAAAGAAAACTAGGGTCTCGATGTCTACGTCCTCAATCCTGTCCACCTGATGTAACTCCTCCTGAGTCATTGGATCTCTATTAACAGGGATGTCAGGCCTATAAAGAGGAGGATCTGCGCCGGCAAAACCGAATGGGTCGTCTTAGGGGCCAGCGCCTGAGCTGGAAGGAACTAATGACTCCGCCTCTTTTGGATCTCTGCCCAAATGCCGGATAAATATGTGTGCCTGATCCAACTGCTGGGTCAAGCTATCAATCTGGGTCATATGAGTCGTAGCTCGGACATAAGCTACCCGATCCGTCATCATCAAGGATTCTGGAACCATATCCCCATGAATCGTGGTGGCGCGGATCGGGCTCCAATAGTGCGAGGGACCACCACCACATTTGAACGTCTCCTGAGTACATGGAACCTCTGATAATGAAAAACCATCAACCCCCAACAATGGGATATCAGTGACGGGTGACTGTGATATGGGCCAATGACGCCTGGCAGGAGGCAAGATCGGTATACGGATCTCCCCTGTGGTACTCCTAATAGCACGCTCTCCTAAATAGAGCTCCCAGCCTCCATTAGTGAAGAGAGGAACTCTCATGGTAGAGATCAAATACTCGACTCCAATCGGATGTCCATCCTCAAAGCCAATTGTCAAATGCTCCCCTGAATAGGGAATCCATGTAATGGTACCCACCGTCAGCAACTCCAGCTACATACGGCAGTGACTCAGCTACAAGGACCTCCGGTAAAATAGAATGGTGCCATCGTCGTCCTCATGGATAGGTATCTAAACCTAACACACTCACATGACCCAAACATGGGAGCCTCTCATAGGCCCAAAACTACCAACACAAAGGCAAAACATCTGCTATCAGTAAACACTCTTAACCTATGAATGGGAAAAGACAAGAGAAGTACTCACCAGCAGAAATGGGTAAAATCCTAGCCAAGCCTCGGTCAAACTCTATGAGCGCATACGCATGCCCCAGAGGAAATAGGCAAAGGTGTAAGAGCCCCAATCATACTCTCCAATACGGTCCACATCGCGTGTGGCGCTGACCAAAGCGAAAGATACCGTGGAAGAGTTATCTGCTATGAAGCAGCCTCGAATGATCATCAAGAACAATCGCAGCATAACGCGATCCCTGATCCTGACATCATCAGGCATGGGCTCACTCAAAAGCCCACTCATAGCATCTACGCTCAGAGGACCTGAACGGACAGTCCTGCCTTTGAGCACCTCCGCCGAATCTCTTAATAAGGATCTGACGGCAGTAGGGGTGATATTTGCCATGCAAGGAACTGGCTCCCCTCCAAACTCCATACCTATGATAAATTGCCAATCCATAGGCATCATCATTACCTCGCAATCCAGCAGATGGAGTGACTGAGTCTGATGAAACCATCGCTCAGACAAAGCCCTGAAGTAACCCCAGGGACATCGACAGAGAAGGATGGAGAAGAATGCCCTGAATCCCCACTTATGCACTACCGCTCTGTAGTCAGGATGAAGCGCCTGGTACATGGAGTGAATGTTAAACTAGTTCCCTCGAGGCTGTGTAAATCCTGGAACCTGCATGAAATGCAGATCAACATCAGAACCCTTTAATCCTCAACAATAGGAAAGAATGAAGATCAAAGTCTAACGCCATACCTCGTTAGCATGCAAATACATCGATGGATGTCTGCCCAAATCACCCAACAACTCTGCGTTCACCACCTGAATGCTCAGAAGCTCCCTGCGAGGGACATGTGCAGCAGGAGCGGGATCCTCAATCGGAATATCTGCTTCCTCGTCCTCAACGTCTGGATCATCTACCGGACAGGCGATACACACTTCCACCAACCTGGCCGGAGAAATTTGTTTGATGTAACGAGGACGAGGCACTTCAGAAGCCCTCCACCGTACGCCAGAAGCGGTCCTGTAAGAACTACTCGGCTGATCCGGATCCATAATATCTGGACAATAAGTCTCTAAATCACCTTAGAAAGGGTGTGGTGTTTCCTTACCTGGAGCTTTTTAAAATGCATTTATGAATATATGCATGCATGTATTTACTTTAGCATATAATAGAGTTAAAGTGCATGTCTACACAATGCCTACATTTGGAAAAATTTTGCCATAGTCCCCTTTGAAAATAGGACTATCCCCATGCACATAGGCATGTCTAGGTGGCCATTCAGTAGCACACCTGCCCCAAAGTCATATACATAATATATGCATTAAAAGTTAAAATCATCATGCACAAGGCCAACCTCAATGCGAGGAGTAGTTTTCCTTTCTACCTTTTGCTCATTGAACCTCAAATAGGACAAAAAAAATAGCAGAAAAAGGTGCCAATTTGACTGTCTCAAAAGTCAAATTTTTTTACATCATTATGTTCAACATGGTTTAATACTAACATTTACTATGTTGAATATTTTTTATCAAGTCATTTGTGCATACATAATCACTACTATGTGTTTAGATGCATTTCGTGCGATAACTCACAATCTAACGGATAGAAACTGAAAAAAAAACATGTATACGTTACCAGGATAGTGTAGAACACTTGTACGGTGACAGAATTTGCATAAAGCAGCCCGAACTCAGCAGATCTGAAGATGGCTCGCGGTTTTCTCTATGCGAAGCGAGTTGAAAATGACTTGTGAAGACCAATTTTGCAAGATTTATGATCAGGTGCTGTCAGCAGCCCACATGCGCTAAGCAGTTAGTGCACCTGTGGCTCCCCTATGGGGGACCCACCCCTCTGGCTCGGCCTAGTTCGAGTTAAAACGGAGTTTTTACGGACTTGAAAGGTCAAATCAAGAATAAAAATGCCACACGATTGAGCAAAACTGCATACAATCCTAGTCTTCTCAGATGAGACTTTGAATTTGTACAGTACTCATTGGTAGTCACCTAAATACAAGGTATACCCTACCAATGATCCCAGTTGTCACAAGTCACATACGGTAATACCTTTTACAGGTCCGATGCCGCCGACTCCGGGTCATTACCCTACGTATATCCCCGACGGGGGTTACAACGTATATCTCCGACAGGAGTAATAACGCATGCTCAGCCGTTGACACACCTATCAATGAACGTCAAATAGCCTTGACGTTATCTCAGCCGATGGCAAGTAAACCCATCAAAGCGTTGAGGGCTGTGCGATTATTGCGTATTCACTCATAAGTCCCCAGTAGATCCCCGACGGGGATTACAACGTATATCTCCGGAGGGAGTAACAACGCATGCTCAACCGTTGACACACATATCAATGAAGGTCAAGTAACCTTGACGTCATTTCAGCCGATAGCGATTAAACCTATCAGAGCTCTAGAGCTATTCGAGGTTTTCATACCCAATCTGTTCAGATTCGGCGGATCCCCGTGGGGTCATACAACGCAATGTCCGTTGATCTACACGACAATGAAGGTCAAGCAACCTCGACAATCTCTGATTCTCGCCGTTGATTCACATCGCCAACAAGGTCAGCACCTTGACAAGATATCCACAGATGATTTCTCACCGTTTATTCACATCGCCAACGAAAGGTCGCATCCTCGAAAACATCTCACGTTGGCGATAGAATCCAACAGGATCTTGACATACTCTGGCGATACTACCCGGAAAAGTTAATGTTATCAAAGAGGATAGATGATGGAATATGTTATACACATCCTCAAACAGATCAAGATTTATCCCCATAGATCTCTTACACATAAGAGGTACATCTTCAGGATCAAGTCATAATCAAAAAGATAGGGATTTGGTGATAACTCCAACATCAACATCCTAATGATTCTGGCTTTTACACATCGAATTGTCAAGATTGCCAATCCGGTTGAAGCAGCAACAGGAATCAAGAATCATCCCCAGCGTGTTGAGCTACAACCCCATACACATTCATCATACATTGGCATCATGTTGCTATCCATAGTACCATGTTCGTCTTGTTACTTTTCAAGTGTCTAGGATTCTTTATCCTACCCATGCATCGCCATGCATGAGTATGATAAAGAGGGCATCTGTAGACACTCGAAATTTTCTCAGATTCATTGTTTCTAACATCAGAGGGACAGATTCGTCTTTTAAGAGGGAACCCCGAAAGACAATCCAAACTGCATCAATACTCAGGAAGTTCAAAGATCAAACCCCGGATCGCGATGCGGGAGTAACCAAATCCAACCCGGAGATAACCCCAAGGCTCCCGAGATACAATACCAGAACACACACCGGAGAAGACTGATTAATCTTGGAGATGACCCCGAGGTATCCAGTCTCAGTCCGAACCATGGGAATAGCCACCAACCTCGGTGATGACCCCGAGGAATGCAATTTCGGAGATAACCCCAGAAATGCTTGTTTCAAATACGACCAGCTTCAATCTCGGTGCTCACAACGAGATCCACTGTACCAACCTGGCGACAACATCAGGAAGACAGACACACTTCAAAGATGATAATGAGGACCTTCAACAAATTACAGCAGTCCAATCTCAGCGAAGCTTGAGCAACGTCTGCCTTATCAGCCCAATTCGGCGATAACACCGGTGAGAGCCAACATCGTCATCTCGTCAACACGATGCCACATCACGTCTCTACGCAACAATGTCCCACAAGACTAACCATTCCTGAGTAACTACTGTGCGGGGTAACAGATGAAAGTTGAAGCTTGAAGACCGGAGGGCATCGTCCCATCTTCAATGACTTCGCACAAACTCTAATCCCATGCCATCGTACAATTCTCGACAACGGCGGTCCGAAATAGGTCCTATATACCTCAAACGGATGCCCGAATTTCACTTTTGAAAGTTCGAGTGGACATTACAATGCCTGAGTGCACGTACTTCGAGACGACTTGACCCAAAAAACCCGGGCAAACCCGGGTTGCCTCTGGTAAACCTGCGGCTAATATGCCTATAAACAGAGGGCTTGGGGTGCTGATTTTAAAAGAGAAAAAGACGGGGAAACACTGCACAATTCGCTCCGCACTCGCCCATACAGTGTATTTCCCCCCTTTTAAACACATGTGAGCTCATATTTAGCCTCTTTTGTACCCACAAAAGCCAGTGTTTACCCACTCTAAAGATATAGAAGCCTTTTTTAGCCGTCAGCTGTGACGCCCCCAAAATAGGTATACATCACCCATCCTAAGTCGCCAAATACATGGTACATAATACAAATACAATCTTAAATATACAACATGAGCTGTGAGTTTTAATACAAACATTGTCTTCTAGACAGTATTTAAACTCAAAATAAGTCCTCAATACATTTATTAACACACTATTTTATAGAATAGTGAGGACTACTAATGCTATTCTCTGGACCGTCACTCCGTTCCCCGACTCGTCCCAGCTATATTCTCATTTCCTTAAGAGAATAATGAAAGCAAAAGGGTGAGCTCAACTAGCCCAGTAAGAAATATTATAACTAAGATAATGCAGAATAAATTATCATTAGTCTTCAACGATGTTAAATTGATAACATACAATAGATATCAAGTTTAACTGCAGCGGAATAAGCAAATCCATTAAAAGAGTTAAGTAGAGAATAAAATCTACTATCTTTTATGATTTAAAAAGGTTTTCATCACTTTGATCGCTGAGACTCAGCTTAATAAATAATCCACACTATCCTTGTCAAGGATATTCATTAGTATCACAACCATAAATTATCCATGCACTACGGGCCAAGGATATTCGTGTATTCATCAATGGTCATGTACATGCCAACCACTGCCCATCAATGCACTATGGGCCAATGAGGACTTTTACCACATCATTTGTAACATTACTACCATGATTACAATCAATAATCCTCGGTCATAATCATACCAAGTCCATCTATGCACTCATGTGCCACAGATGACTTTCAACAAAAATATAAACATTAGGATGATGACAATGATATAAGAATTTAATAAAACAAGTTCAAGAATTAATTTGTCCAGGAACCAATAACGTCCAAATTGTCAACATGATATTTCTTTGTGGAGTAAAAGTCAAGAATGCTCAGAAGAATATTTCCATGAAAAGATACTGGATGAAGCGCAATTATCAAGGATATTCCTCTAATTTTATGGATTATAGAAGTCAAAACTTTAACCAACTCGAGTATAATAAAGACCGGAATAACAAAAGAAATTGCCATGCATGCGATAATCGCAGCAAGCAAGTTATTCCAATGAATAATAAAGGCGGAATCGTCCCGGCGTGAGAACGCATGCATAAAGATATATTCCAATGTAATAATAAAGATTTTAACCAGTCCGGTAGAGAACGCATGCATGTGATATTCCAACAAAATAATAAAGACGGAATCAGTCCCACAGAAAATGCATAAACAGGATATTCCAGCAGTAATAATAAAGCGAAAATCAGTCCCGCAGAAACGCATGCACAAGATATTCCAACAGAATAATAAAGAATGGAATAATTGAAGAATTTCACCAAGTATGCGGTACTTCGCATAGATAGGTTATTCCAACATAATAACAAAGAATGGAATAACAGAAGTTCTCTTCATGAACACTTAAGAAAGAAATAATACCCCTTACGAGTACAACAAATAATATTCCCTACCTTTGAAAGAAACTGGATATAGGAGTAGTGAGGTAGCGGGCTTCTCTTCTTCTATAGATTTTTTCTCTACAATTTCTCTCTATAATAATTGCTCTATAGCTTTAGTGAATTGGAGAGAAAAGAAGGAAGAATGAGCTTCTATTTATAGAAAAATATAGTTTCGATAATTGCACGTTTTGGGGCTCGAAATATTATAGTACAATACCTCTAACTTTTCCTTTATTTTTAATTTAGTCATGCAAGTATTATCAAACTTGCACCACCTTCCCTAATAGTAAATAATGTGATTCAATAGTAAATCATGTGAATCAATAGTTCTAGACATGTGAAAATACGAATTACAGTATAGTACCTCCATCTATACCTCCATTTTTAACTTAGTCATGCAAGTATTATTAATCTTGCACCAACTCCCCTAATAGTAACAAGAATGTGAAACAATAGTATACACATTTGAACAAATAGTTATAATCATGTGAATTAATAACAATCAATTGCTCATTTATCCGGTTAAATACCCGATTGGTCAATATAACCTCCAGACATCAATTATTATCGAAATAAATGTCGATTTTCACTAACACAAACAATTTCAACATAATGAAACTATTTTTATAAACAATATAAATTTTGAAATTTCAAAGTTTGACTTTTCCCAAAAAAGTCAACTGTTGACTTTTGACCAAATAGTGAATCCCGGAAAATTTTGTGTTTATAGACTATTTTTACTAATTTCATCGTTTTGGACTCAAATATCACGTCTGCGTCTCCAAATTCAACTCCGAACACAACTTCAATTTTAATAACATTCATCATTAATATTATAACTCACAATATTTATCAACCAGGTCGTTCCCAGGAAAAAGGGTGCTTTCCAATAAGGATTTATCCCTATTGGCGTGCAATTAGGTGACCAAACCTCTCCTTGATAGAACTTCTAGACATTGTAAATATTGTAATTTAATAATACAAATAACCTTGTCATCTCAATTATTGATTTAATAAAATAACATATTATGCAGATGATACTGTAACAATAATCGAATCAATAATATGAGATATATGATGCAACAATTACTGTAGCAATAATTGAGTATAACTGAGTGACTTCTTACGTAAGCATTAATACTCAATACTGTGTGCTACTATGCAACCCACGCCAGACATCAGATTTCTTTTACTACCGTGTAGTTCAACAAAGATTAATCGGTAAAACCTCCACCAAATTATTTTCATAAACTATTTTTGCCATTTTCTAACTACGATAGTACTTCCGTTGTGGGGTCCACCAATGATTATGTCGTCGTACGAATATGACCCGACAAAAAGAATATTATATAACAACTTGCATACTTTGCAAAATTTATAAATACTACCCACAAGTATAATATTATATCAAATCTACACAATAATATTCAAAAAAATTATTTCGAGAAAATTAAATATTTATTCATAAAATCTGGGGTCTCACAATCTCCCCTCCTTATGGAGTTTCGCCCTCAAAATTTGCGTACGTACCTGGTATGCTGAAGAGGTGAGGATACCTCGTCAAATTCTAACTCTTGAGGTATAACCTTTGAGTGTTGAATACGATTCTTCTTATCCAAGATTTTAACACGTATCTCCTCATACGTTAAATCTTTTTCTATCTCGTCTGGTTCTAAATCAATAATGTGGTTCGGGTCGTCCACATATTTACGTAACATAGATATATTAAAAACGTTATGAACACGCGACACACTTGGTGGTAAAACGAGTCTATAGGCCACAGTTCCTACTCGATCGAGGATTTTAAATGGGCCAATTAAATCGAGGGTTAAGATTTCCTCTCTTCGTCGATTCTTGCTTCTAGAATAACGCCGTCTTGAACCTTCTTAATTCTTCACAATCATAAGCTCTGAATGTGTAGTTTGAGCGGCATTACTTTATCGATTAAAGTCAATGCTAATCGTATATTTATTATCTTGACGTGGGTCCCTAGAGTCTTTAACTCTATCTTTATCATTTGTAAGTTATACGAAATGAGTCTTTATGTTAACAACATCGCACTCGTAAACGCATACGATCTTTTACTCAACATGTCAGCTACCACGTTCGCTCTTCCACGATGATATTGAATGATACGATCGTAATCTTCAACAGCTCGAGCCAACGTCTTTGGCGCATGTTACGTTCATTTTAGTTGAAGAAATATTTGAGGGTTTAAGAAATGGGTTTTATACTAGGGTCAATACAAAATTCGATTTCACGCTCTAGGGTAGGCTAAGAAGTCTTCAAGAATACGTCAGGAAATCTATTAAAATAGAAATGTCATTCAAAATTGTGACTCTCATCCAAGACTTGGATAGTATGTCACATTGATACATATCAACTTGCCATCGTCATTCACGACATCACCTACAGAAAGTCTGGCTTCGGTGTATTCCACACAAGGAAGTCAACAACGAAAGGCGCGGGGCTCTTTACTTATGGCTTGATATGATAGTGATTGACTTTAGGGGTTTGGTTACGTAAAAAGTTAGGAATATGAAAGCTAACAACCTTACGAAAAGCATGATGAGTAGTTAACCAATCAATTCCAAAAATCACATCCATGCAAATATTTTCAAAAAGATAAGATCGACAGGTAACGTGAAAGTATTGATTTGAATCAAACAAGATTTATAAATAGTAGAGGTAACGAAGGTTTCTCCCAACTGAGTTTCAACAGATAAATCAAAGTTTTACTTCTCCGGAGTTAAATTCAAACATTGAACACAACTAGGTGAAATAAAAGAGTGAGTAGAACCGGTATCTAACATGGTATAGACTTCGTAAAAGTTTATGATTAACTTACCCGTGATAATTTTATTCAGGTTCCTCGTTACGAAAAAAAAACTCTCTCTTAAACTACCAGTTTTGGCTTGTCTGGGACATCCTTTGGCATCACTATCCCAGCTGGACTTGACTTCACCATACGACAAAATCGAGCTAGGTGACCTTCTCTTCAATAATTGAAACACGTTTTGGATTGCTGCGTACAGTTTGGACGGATGTGTCCCTCCTGTCCGCATTTGAAACATACGACCGATGATCGTTCTTCTTCCTTTGAAACGGGTGCTGGTGCTGCTGTCTTTCCATCATTATTGAACCTTCTCTTCTTGAAATTTCCACTTCTATTATTTTGGCCATGATTACCACCGAAGTGGTTATCATTCTTGGCATGATAATTTCCCCCACGATGGTTATCATTGTTCCGATGACCGTTGCCACCGGTACAATTATTATCGTGTTGTTGGTCGTTGCCTTTTGGTTGTGCTGACTCATTATCGCGCTCCAAAAACTGAGCCCTATTCATAACATCTAAATATAAACAAAGTTTGTGAGAAATAAGATATTGACGTATCTCAGGTTTCAAACCTCTTAGAAACATTCGCGTCATTCGCTCCTATGACGCCCCCAAATTCGTGTAACATCGATTACAGGACATGGTGCTCACGATACAACATACATCATCATTTATCTAAGTAACTCTAATAATTATAATAATAATATTAACTATTACATACTTATTCAAAATAAAGTCCCAAGTCTTTACAACCTTTAATAAACTAAAACTTAAACTTAGCGTTTATCGCTACATCACATCATATACGGAAATATAATTATTACATAAATAACTCTCATCATTTCATCTTAGATATTCCTTTGTCCTTGCCCGAGCCCTCAGCCTTATCATCCTTAACTGAAAGGTTTAAGCAAGAATGAGCACAAATTGCCCAGCAAGTATATAAAGTAGTTTGAGAACATACATCAGAAGTAAAAGCATTAGTATGAATATTTCTCAACAGTTGAAATAAATATCAAGAGATAAACTGGAATATCAAGATAAGAGTTCTGGAATTCTCAATAGCATACTAAGGGGTGTTAGATACCCTGAACATTACTTTGTTTCATCAAAAACCATCAGACGGTTTAACAATCCAATAGATTGTAAACGGTCTCTGCAAGTATTCCAGGTGATTAGCCTATCGTACCCAACATTGTGCACAAGTATAAAGTTTAAACGCATAAGCGTAAATGGGACTATATGCCCGATATATGTTTGCCTGATTATTCGGGTTGTTCATCTTTGTATTCATGCGAGACCTCACCAAAGCAATTTGGATTGGTAAACATTAAATAGCTTCAAAGGATTTGAATTGTTCAAACAATATACTATGTTTGTATTAATAACATCTAGCTGGAACGAAAACTAGAAAGCATGTTTGAATATAGTTCATTGAAGGAATACAAACTTTAAAATATAGTAGTTGCAATAGGAACTGAATAATCAACAGTAACATTTCGCATCACAATTGAAGTTATAGAACTTTACAATAAATGAGCTTGCACGAATGATTAATTAATCACAAGCCCAAACTTACCCTCGCTGCAATCAACTGAATAAGAGTTGAATTAATTGTTAGGTTTTCGTGAAATCAAAGTAGCAATCAAAATTGCAAAAATAGCGGAAGCGAGATAAAATCAGATTTTAAAATTTTTCACAAACCAATTACCCGGATCATCCTTTATGCATATTATTAATTAAACGAAGAATAAGAAATTATGAAATCATACCCTTGTAGAAACGAGCTTCCTCAGGTACGAGTTCACCTCCTACTTCTCCGCGATCTCCTTGAATCTCCGGGTAGATTCCTTCCTTTGATTAATGTAAGCCACCCAAGTGTGTGGCCTCTACAGGTGATCCACCAAGGAAGAGGAATTTTTCAAGAAGAAGGGATTTGGCTCAAACCCTAGTTTTTCCTATCTGAATAAGAAAAGGGGTGTACTCTCCAAATCTAGAATTACGTATATTAGATATCTAATATAAGACTCCTCTTATAAAGATATCATGTAACCCTATTTTAATTAAAAATAAGGTATTATTTATTTAATTAAACTCTTTTAATTAAATGGGCTCCCTAATCCTATTAGGAATAATTAGTTAAACTCCTTTAACTAATTTTCTTTCCTAATCCAATTAGGAATAAATGAGAGTACTAATATTAAATTAATTCCTAAACCTTTTAGAAATTAAAATAATAATAATTGTAATAATATTAATAAGACTCCTCTTATTAATTTATATTTAATATTTCTAAAATATTAAATAATAAATATTAAGCTATTTAATTTATTCTATCACCATAGATATACTTAATACATTATTATAATTATGCCATTAACTTCTTAAATAATTATTCTTCCTTTTATGGTGTGACCCTTTAGGTTCTCCATATTAAACCTAGGTTGTGAATAAATCAATTAGAACAATTCTAATCTCATTTAAATAAATAAATTAAACAAATAATTTATTTAAATAAATAATATTTATTCTACAATAGGATAAGCCTCCCCAAGCGATCAACGACTTTCCAGATAATATAGATTTCAACATTAATCATAAAAGAACCTTTGAGTAAATAGTTACCGTACAATTCAATCCTTCCACCATACTATGTCCCAATTAAATATAAGACATGGAATTATCGCCAAGTCTTATTTTATTTAATTATATGTATTTCGATTCCTAAATGAACAACTCCCAATGAATGTAAATTAAAACTACTTTCTAATTTCATTCCACCTCGCCAAGGATTCCCGGGTTGTCATTTATCGAATCACATAGGACATTTCTCCTTTTACTAGAAGTGGTAGATTCTTTATTGATCATTCATTATCTTCATATATAACTTATTACACCCAAGCATACCCTTTGATATACTCTAAGAGTCTTAAGGAATAAGTCAAAGTGCAATTCATTATATATAAGATACTATGATGATCTCAAGTCTAAGGATCATTTCATTACTACTATCACTACTGTGAATTCCTATTGACATGTAAGTAAAACTCCATTAGGTATTCCTTAGCGAGTCAACGTTCAAATGAACTTATTCTCTAATAAGCACCTACATACTTTCTTTAGTGTCTCCACACAAATGATCATGAGATCAATCATCCTCATCCAATGAGCAAGAACGATGTACCAATCTATCCGGATTCACTAATCCCTATTTAGTAATCCAATGATTGGGAACTATTTTAGTTTTAAGCTTTCTAAGAATTTAGATCTCATTAGAATGATCATCATCATTATTCTAAAATCGTTTCTTAAAACTATGGGTTTATCACATATTATTAAAACAGCACCATGTAGATAATAAATGCCTTTAATAAATAATTCTTTTATTAATAAATAAATAAGATTGATTACACAGTATATGCTTTATCATCATACATGATTGGCTTGTATGCATAATACTTTCATTAATTCATAATAAAAATAGGGTAAGAAACTTGCCTTGGTCGTTGTTTACCAATAACAGATTAACAACTTACAGCTATCTGCACTTCACGTGCCCTACACAATTGTATAATCATGCACATCAACTATTAGCAACGCATAGTAGTTGTAATATAAACTTTACTCTATAATTTTCAGAGTTCACTCTATGATTTTCACTCTACTATCTGCACTCTACGATTTTCACTGACTCTACGATTTTCAGTGTTGACTCTACGATTTTTACTCTACTATCTGCACTCTATGATTTTCAGAGTTTACTCTACGACTTTTATTGACTCTACGATTTTCAGAGTTTACTCTATGATTTTCACTGACTCTACGATTTTCATTGACTCTACGATTTTCAGAGTTTACTCTACGATTTTCACTGACTCTACGATTTTTAGAGTTTACTCTATGATTTTCATTGACTCTACGATTTTCAGAGTTTACTCTACGATTTTTGTTGACTCTACGATTTTCAGAGTTAACTCTACGATTTTCATTGACTCTACGATTTTCAGAGTTTACTCTACGATTTTCACTGACTCTATGATTTTCAGAGTTAACTCTACAATTTTCATTGACTCTACGATTTTCAAAGTTTACTCTACGATTGTCACTGACTCTACGATTTTCAGAGTTAACTCTACGATTTTCATTGACTCTACGATTTTCAGAGTTTATTCTACGACTTTCATTGACTCTACGATTTTATTCCCGCTAATCTAAAGATGATATGACCATGATACTTGGACACAATAACCTTCATACATCAAGGTATTTTACAAAAATATAACATTCATAAAACTAGCATGCTAAGACCACAAACCAACTACATAGAAAAGAGTGCAAGCACTAGTTTTATACTTAAAAAAAAATTCAGGAATTTCCAAAATTCTGCAGATTTTATTACCAACATGCATGCTTACGATTTTCATAACCTGCTCAATTTAACTCCCTTTCCTATGAAATTTGGACAGGTTGTACCTCATGTTACATACTATTTTATAAAATTATTACATATGTTAATCGAGTCATATACACCATGATCCTGAGGCTCCGAAAAACCCCAAAAATCATAGATTACAAGTTAAACCCAATTTGACAAAAATCCGGGATTTTGCTTCTAGCATGAAATTAAATTATTCCTAATGTCCAGATCATCTACTCTCACATGTTTTCACATTTCACAACATCAAACTTCAACAAACTTCCACCTTTTTGATTAATTTAGCACCTTAGAGACATTTTATCAAAGGTAGAGCATGCATTGCTTAATTCTTTGATTTTCTATGAATTTGATGCATGATTAACCCATATCTTTTGTTGTTAATGATCTATAATCATCAAACAATAGTAACATGGCAACACAAAGCCACAACAAATCATTTATCTATTCCTACTATTAGATAAAATAAATTACTTCCACCTTAGCTATTATGTAATATACGTATACTCCCCCCCCCCCCTTGTCCCAATTTAATAGTCTCATGGGTCCATCAGTTCAGCTGATTTCTATTAAAAAAAAATACATATATTATTTTAATCAATTAATCAATTAATAAGCTATTTGACTATTTTACCTTCTAACCAAACTTTTGCGAACCATATATCTATTCCTACTAAAGTCAACGTCCGGACGTCAAGGACTATCTGCTTAGTCAAATTCATCTCGAAATTCAGTAGTTGACTTTTTTCATTAAAAAAGTCAAACAGTTGACTTTTGACTAAAAAGTCAATCGTGACACTTTTTTCGTGATTACGTCTATCCTCGACTAATTTCGACGTTCCTGCACTCGAATACACAAATTCGCATCTCTAAATTTCGCTTCCTAACTCCAAATTTCATGATTTAATACCATCCCACATAATAAAATTGAATAATTCCTACTTAATTTTATTTAAATAGTTAAATAAAATTAAACCAACCATTTAAATACATCTCATCACATATCTTGAAATAACACATATATGTACCACACACATACATCTAATAAATGAAATCACCCAAAAGTTTCATATAAATTGCTTATTAACAATTCTTAAATTACATAAAAAAATATTAAAAAATAAAATAAAACTCGGATATTACGGCTCCTCATTAACGACCAAATGGGATGCAAACGGACAACTCGCAAATTTAGCCTCACATTTGGGACACGGCCATATTATTTTTCTCCAAATTTTGATAAACTCCACCTCCTTCATGTGATTTAATACTTTCGGGAAAGTACTTGTCGTTGAATGACTCTTGGAACTTCTCCCAAGACATCTTGAAAAGGCCACCGGGTACATTTACTGATTCCCACCAATGATCCGCTTCTTCACACAACATAAAGGTGGTAAAGGAAACCTTTTGCTCCTTGGAGCATCCCAAGACCTCAAATATCTTGGTGATCCGCTTTAACCACCTCTCCGCCTTTAAGTGGTTTTGGCTTTCCCAAAACTCGTGGTCCCAGCTCCTTGAATCGCTTAGCGGTGACCAACCATGGGTTGCCATTGTTTCTCCTCTGCATTATGAACAGGAGCCGCCTTCGCCTGATGTTGCATAAATTCTAAAAAGCTCCTAAATGTACCGTCGTTCGTCAATTGATCAGTGTGTTATTGTTTACAGGAGGATTATCGCCATCTTGTTGTACATTGTCCTGATTATTGATCTATGGAGACACAACGGTCTCTTGTACTCCATTGCTATTCTCAACATTCTCGAATGTCATTTTCAAACACTGCCACAAAACAAGGGTTAATTAACATATCACATATTATCCTTATACTCTGACCGACCAATTAAATACCAAATAAACTTAGGTAGGTCATACTAGCGAAGGAATTCCCCGTCTCTCCCCTCCTAGTTCTTATCTCACATCTCAGCCAGGGATCATATCCCTAAGCTTTGATACCAACTGTGACGCCCCCAAAACAGGTATACATCACCCATCCTGAGTCACCAAATACATGGTACAGAATACAAATACAATCTTAAATATACAACATGAGCTGTGAGTTTTAATACAAACATTGTCTTCTAGACAGTATTTAAACTCAAAATAAGTCCTCAACACATTTATTAACACACTATTTTATAGAATTGTGAGGACTACTAATGCTATTCTCTGGACCGTCACTCCGTTCCCCTACTCGTCCCAGCTATATTCTCATTTCCTGAAGAGAACAATGAAAGCAAAAGGGTGAGCTCAACTAGCCCAGTAAGAAATATTATGACTAAGATAATACAGAATAAATTATCATTAGTCTTCAACAATGTTAAACTGATAAAATACAATAGACATCAAGTTTAACTGCAGTGGAATAAGAAATCCATTAAAAGAGTCAAGTAGAGAATAAAATCTACTATCTTTTATGATTTAAAAAGGTTTTCATCACTTTTATCGCTGAGACTCGGCTTAATAAATAATCCACACCATCCCTGCACTACGGTCAAGGATATTCATTAGTATCACAACCACAAATTATTCATGCACTACGGGCTAAGGATATTTATGTATTCGTCAATGGTCATGTACATGCCAACCACTGTCCATCAATGCACTACGGGCCAGTGAGGACTTTTACCACATCATTTGTAACATTACAGTCATGATTACACCGAATAATCCCTGGTCATAATCATACCAAGTCCATCTATGCACTACAGGCCACAGATGACTTTCAACAAAATATAAACATTAGGATGATGACAATGATATAAGAATTCAATAAAACAAGTTCAAGAATTAATTTGTCCAGGAACCAATAACGTCCAAATTGTCAACATGATATTTCTTTGTAGAGTAAAATTCAAGAATGCTCAGAAGAATATTTCCATGAAAAGATACTGGATAAAGCGCAAATATCAAGGATATTCCACTACTTTCATGGATTATAGAAGTCAAAACTTTAACCAACTGAGTATAATAAAGAATGGAATAACAAAAGAAATCACCATGCATGTGATAGATCGTGATAAAGGTGTTATTCCAATGAGAATAATAAAAAGACGGAATCAGTCCCGTAGAACGCATGCATAATATATTCCAACAAAATAATAAAGACGTAAACCAGTCCCAGGTAGAACGATGCATGTGATATTCCAATGTAATAATAAAGAATGGAATAATAGAAGAATTTCACCAAGTATGCGGTACTTCGTATAGACGGGTTATTCCAACATAATAACAAAGAATGGAATAACAGAAGTTCTCTTCATGAAGACTTAAGAAAGAAATAATACCCCTTACGAGTACAACAAATAATATTCCCTACCTTTGAAAGAAACTAGATATAGGAGTAGTGAGGTAGTAGGCTTCTCTTCTTCTATAGATTTTTTCTCTACAATTTCTCTCTATAATAATTGCTCTATAGCTTTAGTGAATTGGTGAGAAATGAAGGAAGAATGAGCTTCTATTTATAGAAAAATATAGTTTCAATAATTGAACGATTTGGGGATCGAAAAATTATAGTACAATACCTCCAACTTTTCCTTTATTTTTAATTTAGTCATGCAAGTATTATCAAACTTGCACCACCTCCCCTAATAGTAAATAATGTGATTCAATAGTAAATCATGTGAATCAATAGTTCAAGACATGTGAAAATACGAATTACAGTATAGTACCTCCATCTATACCTCCATTTTTAACTTAGTCATGCAAGTATTATCAATATTGCACCAACTCCCCTAATAGTAACAAGAATGTGAAACAATAGTATACACATGTGAACAAATAGTTATAATCATGTGAATTAATAGCAATCAATTGCTCATTTATCCGGTTAAATACCTGATTGGTCAATATAACCTCTAGACATCAATTATTATCGAAATAAATGTCGATTTTCACTAACACAAACAATTCCAACATAATGAAACTATTTTTATCAACAATATAAATTTCAAAAATTTGAAGTTTGACTTTTCCCAAAAAAGTCAACTATTGACTTTTGACCAAATAGTGAATAGCGGAAAATTTTGTGTTTATAGACTATTTTTACTAATTTCATCGTTCCGGACTCAAATATCATGTCCGCGTCTTCAAATTTAACTCCGAACACAACTTCAATTTTAATAACATTCATTATTAATATTATAACTCACAATATTTATCAACCAGGTCGTTCCCAGAAAAGAGGGGGCTTTCCAATAAGGATTTTTCCCTATTGGCGCGCACTTAGGTGACCAAACCTCTCCATAAAAGAACTTCTAGACATTGTAAATATTGTAATTTAATAATACGAATAATCTTGTCATCTCAATTATTGATTTAATAAAATAACATATTATACAGATGATACTGTGACAATAATCGAATCAATAATACGAGAGATATGATGCAACACCATCGCAGTAATAATTGAGTATAATCGAAAGTGACTTCTCACGTAAGCATTAATAATCAATATCGTGTGCATTATGCAACCACGCCAGACATCATTACTTTTACTACCGGGTAGTTCAACAAGATAACGGTAAAACCTCCGCCGTTATTTTCATAAAATATTTTGTCATTTTCTAACTACGATAGTACTTCCATTGTGGGGTCCACCAATGATTATGCCGTCGTACGAATATTTCCCGACAAAAAGAATATTATATAACAACTTGCGTACTTTGTAAAATTTATAAATACTGCCCACAACTATAATATTATATCAAATCTACACCATAATATTCAAAAAACTTATTTCGAGAAAATTAAATATTTATTCATAAAATCTGTGGTCTCACATCAGCTGTAAGCCTTCTCACACACTTTAGAGTTTTTCTCTTCATCTTTGCACACACCCTTCTACACGTTGAGAGTCGTGTTGCTCGCTTTTGCCCGGATTTCGGTCTGTGGTTTCATTCCATCATATATATATATATATATATATATATATATATATATATATATATATATATATTGACTAACATTATCGAAGTTATGCCTCGATTGAGCCTGCATTTTGCCCGAGCGTTTATTTGCTTTTCAATATATATATATATATATATATATATATATATATATATATATATATATATATATTTATATATGTGAACTGTGTGTCAAAGTTTGTTCGATGAGCCTAGACTTCGGTCTGGAGCATTTACTGCTTTGATATATATTGTGAGACCCCAGATTTTATGAATAAAAATTTTATTTTCTCAAAATATTTTTTTGAATATTATGGTGTAGATTTGATATAATGTTATAGTTATGAGTAGTATTTATAAATTTTTCAAAGTACTCAAGTTGTTATATAATATTCGATTGGCCTGGGAATATTCTTTTGTTTGGGAATATCCGTCCGAGCAGCATAATCATTAGTGGATCCCATTAACGGAATTATTGTTTGATCGAGAAAACGCAAAAAATACTTTAAGAAAATAACGTATGAAGTTTTACTGTTAACTCGTTGAAACACCAAGTGTTAAAAGTAAAGAATACGCGTGGGTCGCATAGTAGCAATACTCAGATTAATTATTGATGCTTAAGTGATAAGTCACTCAGCTTTTGTTGGTATTATTAATGTAATAATACGTAAAATCTTTTTATATAAAATGTAATACTTTTATAAAGTTATTCTATAAATAGAATATATTATATTCTATTATGTATAGTGTGCATGCATAGTGTCGCAGATAAGTGTTTTGCATAATAAAATCTTTGTATATAAAATGTAATACTTTTATAAAGTTATCTGTTTTATTAGACAATAATTAGAATATATTATATTTTATTATATATAGTGTTTGCATAGTGCTCTGATAGTGTTTGCATAGTAAAATCATTTATAAAGTTATTCGTTTTATTAGATTATAAATAGAATATATTATATTTTATTTAAAAGATTTTGCTTTAAATATGGACCGTCCGATTAAAGTAAATCAATCTCAATTGCTCATGAGTTAGTTACTATGCATTCCATTTTTCTATAAATAGAAGCTCATTCATTCATTATTTTCTTACTTAATTCATCGAAACTCTAGAGAGATAAACTATAGAGAGAAAGAAGAAAGTATTCTCGCTACTTCACTACTTATATATCCAAAGATTTTTTTTCTTAAGGTAGAGAATATTATTTGGTGTACTCGTAAAGGGTGTTATTCTTTCTTATTCATGAAGAGAAATCGTTGTTATTCCATTGCTTATTATTCTCGTTGGAATAATCAGATACGCTGTGATCTACCCTATACTTGGTGACATTCTTCTATTATTCTCGTTGGAACATCTCGTCTCATGTGTTTTACAGGACTCGGTTCCGCTTTTTATTATTATTCCGTTGAACATCCTGTTTTGTGTGTTTTACACCGGACTCGGTTCTCGCTCTTATTATTATTCTCGTTGGAACATCCTATCTGTGTGTTTTACACCGGACCTGGTTCCGTCTTTATTATTCTGTTGGAACATCCCGCTTGCAATTTTGACCGACTGGTTCTCGTTATTATTATTCTCGTTGAATAACTCGTCATGCGCGGCACCGCATGCTTGGTGATTTCCTTTGTTATTCCATTCTTTATTATACTCAGTTGGTTAAAGTTTAGACTTCTATACTCCATGAAATTAGTAGAATATCCTTAATATTTGCGCTTCATCGAGTATCTTTTCATGGAAATATTCTTCTGATCATTCTTGAATATTACTCTACAAAACAGTATCATGTTGACAATTTGGACATTAATAATTCCTGGATAAAATAATTCTTGAACTTGTTTTATTGAATTCTTATATCATTGTCATTATCCTCATGTTTATATTATGTTGAAAGTCATCTGTGGCCTGTAGTGCATAGATGGACTTGGTATGATTATGACCAGGGATTATTCGGTGTAATCATGACTGTAATGTTACAAATGATGTAGTAAAAGTCCTCATTGGCCCGTAGTGCATTGATGGACAGTTGTTGGCATGATCATGACCATTAATGAATACACAAATATTCTTGGCCCGTAGTGCATGGATAATTGTGGTCGTGATACTAAAGAATATCCTTGGCCGTAGTGCAGGGATGATTCGATGATGTGGAATATTTATTAAGTTGAGTCTCAGCGATAACAGTGATGAAAAACCTTTTTAATCATAAAAGATAGTTGATTTTATTTTCTAATTAAATCTTTTAATGGATTGCTTGTTCCGCTGCAGTTAAACTTGATATTGTTATATTTTATCGCTTTATACATTGTTGATCAGACGCTTAAATCGGTATCATCATGATCGTTGGGTACTTTGGATTATAATTATCAATATTATTACGACAAGATTATGCAAGTAAATTCAACTAGAATCGATGTTAGCCTTCATAATTTCAACATACAATATAAATATAACAACATCAAGTTTAATAGCGCCGAACAAGCAATCCATTAAAAGAGTTATGTTCCATTTTTATTATTCCGCCTTTTATTATTCTCTTTTTAATATCCTCGCCTATGCTATAAAAGATAGTAGATTTTATTTTCTACTGACTTTTTAATGGATTGCTTGTTCCATCGTAGTTAAACTTGATGTTGTTATATTTTATCGCTTAACATCGGTTAAGGCTAACGATAATTTATTCTCGCATTATCTTAGTCATAATATTTCATCGGGCTAGTTGAGTTTCGCTTTTTTCTTTCACCGTTTCTTCGTGAAATGAGAACATAGCAAGGACTAGTCTGGGAACTGAGTGATTTTATCCGCAGGATAAGATTAGTAGTCCTCACTATTCTCGTGAAATAGTGTGTTAATAATTGTAATGAGGACTCCTTCCGAGTTTGTATAATCTTTAGTAGACAATAATTGTATTCAAACTCACAGCTTATGTTTTATCGTATTGCATACCTACGCTTGTATTAGTAAGTTGTATTTGAATTTTGTACCATGTATCCGCTACCCAAGATGGGTGATGTATACCTAATTTTGGTGGTGTCACAGCTTGGTATCAAAGCTTAGGATATGATCCTCGCTAAGATGTGAGATAAGAACTAGGAGGGAGAGACGGGAATTCTTCGCTAGTATGACCTACCTAAGTTTATTTGGTATTTAATTGGTCTGGTCAAAGTATAGGGATAATATGTGATATGTTAATTAACCCTTGTTTTGTGCCGGTGTTTGAAAATGGCATCCGAGAATGTTGAGATTATCAATGGAGCACAGGAGACCGTTGAGTCTCCACATATCAATAATCAGGATAATGTGCAACCAGAGGACAATACTCCTCATGAAAACAATAACACCGATGAAATGGTGAATGATGGGATGGTCAGAGGCTTTATACAATTCATGCAACAGCATGCGAGAGCGGCTCCTGTCCAAAATATAGGTAGAAATACAAATAACTCTCAGATGGTCACCGCTAAGCAGTTTAAGGAGCAATTCATGCAACAACGGGCGAAGGCAGCTCCTGTCCATAATGCAGGTGAAAACAATGGTAACCCACGATTGGTCACCGCTAAGAAGTTCAAGGAGCTGGGACCACCGGAGTTTTCGGGAAAGCCAGAACAACTTAAGGTGGAGACATGGATAAAGTAGATTACCAAGATATTTGATGTCTTGGAATGCTCAGAGGAGCAAAAGGTTCCATTCGCCACCTTTATGTTGCGTGAAGAAGGTGATCATGGTGTGGGAATCATAAAACGCACTACCCGACTGGACGCACTCAAGATGTCTTGGGAGAAGTTCGAAGAATTATTCAACGACAAATACTTTCCTGAAAGTATTCGTCACATGAAGGAGGTAGAATTCATCAAGCTGGAGCAAAACAATATGACCGTGACGCAGTACGAGGCTAAGTTTGCGGAGTTATCGACCAAATGGGATGCAAACTGGGATAACTCGATATACGTCAATACCTCATTTCTCACAAACTTTGTTTATATTCGGATGTTGTGAATAGGGCTCAGTTATTGGAGCGTGATAATGTGTCAGCACAACCAAAAGGCAACGACCAACAACACGATAATAATCATACCGGTGGCAACGGTCATCGGAACAACGATAACCATCGTGGGGGATATTATCATGCCAAGAATGGTAACCATTTCGGTGGTAATCATGGCCAAGATAATAAGAATGGACATTTTAAGAAGAGAAAGTTCAACAATGACGTGAAGACGTCGGCACCAGCACCCGTTTCAAAGGAAGAAGAATGACCATCGGTCGTATATTTCAAATGCGGACAGGAGGGACACATCCATCCAAACTGTACGCAGCAATCCAAAATATGTTTTAATTGCGGAAGAGAAGGTCACTTAGCTCGATTTTGTCGTATGGTGAAGTCAAGTCCAACCGGGATAGTGATGCCAAAGGATGTCCCAGACAAGCCAAAGCCGGTAGTTTAAGAGATAGCATTTTTTTTCTCATGGCGAGGAACCTGAATAAAATTATCATGGGTAAGTTAATCATAAGCTCTTACGAAGTCTATACCGTGTTAGATACCAGTTCTACTCACTCTTTTATTTCACCTAGTTGTGTTCAATGTTTGTACTTAACTCCGGAGAAGTTAAACTTTGATTTATCTATCAAAACTCCATTGGGAGAAACCTTCGTTACCTCCACTGTTTATAAATCTTGTTTGATTCAAATCGACACTTTCACGTTACCTGTCGATCTTATCTCTTTGAAAATACTTGCCTTTGATGTGGTTTTTTTTAAACGATTGGTTAACTACTCATCATGTTTTTTCATAATGTTGCTAGCTTTCATATTCCTAACCAACCTATTATGCGAATTCAAGCAACCAAACCACTAAATTCAATCATTGTCATATAGCCATAAGTAAAGAGCCCCGATCCTTTTGTTGATGACTTCCTTGTATGGAATGCACCGATGCCAGACTTTCTGTAGGCGACGTCGTGATTGATGATGACAAGTTGATAGGTATCTTTGTGAGGTGCTATCTAGGTTAAGGGATAGAAGTCACAGTTGGTATCAATGTGACGTACTATCCATGTCTTGGATGAGAGTAACAGTTTTGAATGATATTTCTATCATTAATAAATCTCTTGACGTATTCCTAAAGACTTCTTAGCCTACCCCAGAGCGTGAAATCGGATTTTGTATTGACACCAGTACAAAACCCATTTCTTAAACCCTCAAAATATTTCTTCAACTAAAACGAACGTAATACGCTACCAAAGACGTTGACTCGAAGTTGTTGAAGATTACGATCGTACTATTCAATATCATCATGGAAGAGCGAACGTGGTAGCTGACGTGTTGAGTAGAAGATCGTATGCGTTTACAAGCGCGATGTTGTTAACACAAAGACTCATTTTGTATAACTTGAAAATGATGAAGATAGAGTTAAAGACTCTAGGGACCCACATAAAGATAACGAATATACAAGTAAAATCGACTTTAATCGATAAAGTTAAAGAAGCTCAAGCTACATACCCGAATCTGATGAATATGAAGAAGAAGGTTCAAGAGGGCATTATTCTAGAAGCAAGAGTTGCTGAAGAGAGGAAATCTCAACCCTCGATTTAATTGGCCCATTTGAAATCCTCGATTGAGTAGGAACTGTGGCTTATAGACTCATTTTACCGCCAAGTATGTCGCGTGCTCATAATGTTTTTAACGTATCAATGTTACGTAAATATGTGGACGACCTGAACCACATTATTAAATTAGAACTAAACGATATAGTAGAAGATTTAACGTATGAGGAGATACATGTTAAAATCTTGGATAAGAAGGATCGTATTCAACACTCAAAGGTTATAGCTCAAGAATTAGAATCTGAAATGAAGTCAAGGGATCCTCACCTCTTCGGCATACCAGGTACGTACGTAAATTTCGAGGGAAAAATTTCATAAGGAGGAGAGATTGTGAGACCCCAGATTTTATGAGTAAAAATTTTATTTTCTCGGAATATTTTTTTGAATATTATGGTGTGGATTTGATATAATGTTATAGTTATGGGTAGTAGTTATAAATTTTGCAAAGTACGTAAGTTGTTATATAATATTCGATTGGTCGGGAAATATTCTTTTTGTCAGGGAATATCCGTACGACGGTACAATCATTGGTGGACCCCACAACGGAATTATTATCGAATTGAGAAAACGACAAAAATACTTTAAGAAAATAACGGCAGAAGTTTCACCGTTAACTGTTGAAACACCAGGTGTTAAAGCACAAGAATACGCTGTGGTCGCATAATAGTAATACCAGTATTAATTATTGATGCTTAAGTGATAAGTCACTCGGCTTTTGTTGGTATTATTAATGTAATAATACGAGAAATCTTTTTTATATAAAATGTAATACTTTTATAAAGTTATTCTATAAATAGAATATATTATATTCTATTATGCATAGTGTTGCATAGTGTTTTGCATAGTAAAATCTTTTATATAAAACAAAATACTTTTATAAAGTTATCTGCTTTTTTATTAGACAATAATTAGAATATATTATATTTTATTATGCATAAGTGCTCGCATAGTGTTTTGCATAGTAAAATCTTTTATAAAGTTATTCATTTTATTAGATTATAAATACAATATATTATATTTTATTTAAAAAATTTTCTTTAAATATGGACCGTAATCAGATTAAAGTAAATCAATCTCTAACTGCTCATGAGTTAGTTACTATGCATTCCATTTTTCTATAAATAGAAGCTCATTCACTCATTATTTTTTCTTTAATTCATTTGAAACTCTAGAGAGATAAACTATAGAGAGAAAGAATAAAGTGTTCTCGCTACTTCACTACTTATATATCCAAGATTTTCTTCTTCTAAGGTAGGGAATATTATTTGTTGTACTCGTAAGGGGTGTTATTCTTTCTTATTCATGAAGAGAATCTGTTGTTATTCCGTTGGTTATTATTCGTTGGAATAACTCAGATACGCTGGCTCACCCTATACTTGGTGACATTCTTCTATTATTCTCATTGGAACATCCGTTTATGTGTTTTACAGGACCGGTTCCGTCTTTATTATTATTCCATTGGAATATCCCGTTCTGCGTGTGTTTTACAGGACCGGTTAAAATCTTATTATTATTATTCTATGGAACATCCATGCATGTGTGTTTTACTAGGACTGGTTCCGCCTTTTTATTATTCTGTTTGAACATCATGCTTCGGTATAAATTTTGCTCGACCGGTTCCGTTATTATTATTCTGTTGAATAACTTTGTCTCATCTGGCACCGCATGCATGGTGATTTATTTTGTTATTCCATTCTTTATTATACTCGGTTGGTTAAAGTTTTGACTTCTATACTCCATGAAATTAGTAGAATATCCTTGATATTTGCGCTTCATCCAAAGATCTTTTCATGGAAATATTCTTCCGATCATTCTTGAATTTTACTCTACAAAACAGTATCATGTTGACAATTTGGACGTTAATAATTCCTGGATAAAATAATTCTTGAACTTGTTTTATTGAATTCTTATATCATTGTCATCATCCTCATGTTTATATTATGTTGAAAGTTATTTGTGGCCTGTGTAGTGTATAGATGGACTTGGTATGATTATGACTGTGGATTATTCTTGTAATCATGGACCGTAATGTTACAAATGATGTGGTAAAAGTTCTCATTGGCCCGTAGTGCATTGATGGATAGTTGTTGGCATGATCATGACCATTAATGAATACACAAATATTCTTGGCCCGTAGTGCATGGATAATTGTGGTCGTGATACTAAAGAATATCTTTGGTCGTAGTGCAGGGGTGATTTGATGATGTGGAATATTTATTAAGATGAGTCTCAGCGATAACAGTGATAAAAAACCTTTTTAATCAGAAAAGATAGTAGATTTTATTTTCTACTTGACTCTTTTAATGGATTGCTTGTTCCGCTGTAGTTAAACTTGATGTTGTTATATTTTATCAGTTTAACATTGTTGAAGGCTAACGATAATTTATTCTGCATTATCTTAGTCATAATATTTCATCGGGCTAGTTGAGCTCACCCTTTCTTTCACCGTTCTCTTCAGAAATGAGAACATAGCAGGGACTAGCAATGGGAGAACCGGAGTGACGGGCCTAGAGGATAGCATTAGTAGTCCTCACTATTCTGTGAAATAGTGTGTTAATAATTGTAATGAGGACTCATTTTGAATTTGTATAATCTCTAGTAGACAATAATTGTATTCAAACTCACAATTATGTTTTGTCGTATTATACACGACCGTTGTATTAGTAAGTTGTATTTGAATTTTGTACCATGTATCTAGCGACCCAAGATGGGTGATGTATACCTAATTTAGGGGGCGTCACATATATATATTATATATATTAATTGTGTGTCGAACTCTGTTCGATGAGCCTGGATTTTATATCCGGTGCATTTATTCGCTTTTATATATATATATATTTATACTTATATATATGAACTGTGGTCGAACTCTGTTCGATGAGCCTGGATTTTATATCTGGTGCATTTATTCCCTTATATATATATATATATATATACTTATATATGTATGAACTGTGGTCAAACTCTGTTCGATGAGCCTGGATTTTACATCTGGTGCGTTTATTGCTTATATATATATATATATACATATACATATATATATATATTCTCGTCCTGCCTGGAGTTTCCTTCATGGCAGTTGATCGCTCTTACGACTTTATTTACATTTCTGATCCCCCATGGAGGTGCTTCGTGGTTGGTGATCATGTCTGTATATATATATTTACAGCTTTTATATATATACCTACTTACTTCTTTCATACAAATTATAGCATTCTGTGCGCCTAGGAATCATGTGATCACAGATTCATCCCATTGGATCTAGATTCGGTTCCCATGATGGACATTTTCAGCTGTAAGCAGCTTGTAAATTAGTCTGCGGTGTCTGAATTTCCTCATATGGTTTCCATACCCACGAGGAAGTCGGCATTATTTTTGTATATTATTTTCGTACGGATGCCTCGCATCCGTCAAATAAAATCAATCAAGCCGATCACTTAATAAAGTGGGAGTGTAAAAGGTCTTAATTCCTATTGAGCATCGTGGTTTGAAAACCTCTTTTATAAAACATAATCGCCATATCTTGCTAAAATTGAATTTTTACATAAATTCAAACCCTGTGTATATAGGTTCGAACGAGGCCTCGCATAACTTCCATATGACAACACATTGACCCCCACACACACACACACTCAGATAATAGTTTCTTGAAAAGAGGCGGTCACCATGGTAACACGAATGTCGAGGGGTGCCTAACACCTTCCCCCCGCATAACCAAGTCCCCGGACCCTAAATGAATCTCGGTTTCATCGACCCGTATAACAGTGTCACATCATTGGGTCAATGTGCAAACCTTTTCTCGGTTGTGTTGGTACAACCATTTAAAAAAACCAACTGGCGACTCTTAACAGTCCATCGTCGACATTATACATGTCGGACCTTTTTCACTTGTTTTTTCAAACAAATCTCACCTAAAATGAGAACACCAAAGAACAAGTAACGGAAAGGGACATCCAAAAATCCCGATGTCGACAATTAGAATAAAGTTTAAAGAATAAAACCTAGATAAGAATTTGAGAATTTATTTAAAACTTTCAAGTAAAACCTATATAGTTTGCTATTCAAATGAGAATAGAGAAAATATAGGTTACAAAATTTCAAAACCCTATAAATGAATTAATATTTACTCGAAGGAATATCAAGAATAAGGTATTATTATACTTGTAAATTGATGTAAACTAAATAGTCTAAGAAATGTTATATAAGTATATATGGAAATTTTATTAAGGAGATAAGATTGCACATGATGAGATGCTATGAGGTTAAACGAAGATGAGTATATGTATAGAAATATATATACTTAGTAAGGTGCTATGTAAGACCCCAACTTATTATTAATAAAATTTAATTTTCTCTATTTATTATTTTGAAATAGTAAGGGTTGATGTGATTAATGTGGATAGTTAGGGGTAAAATACGCAAATATTTCAAAATAAGCAAGTGGTTATAAAATATTCATTGTTGTCGGGGAATATTCGTTTGGTCGTGGAATATTAAATCTTTGTGGGGAATATTAAATACGACAAGTATGACCATGTGTGGGCCCCATAACTAAAAAGCGATTGGATGAAGAAAATGACAAATATAAGTTGGTTAAAAATAACAGTAGTAGTTATTACTAATTATCTTGTTAAAATACTCTATTGGTTAAAACACAAGAGAAGATTACCAGTATTGCACCAATTATTGATTCTTACGAAGAAGGCACTACTCAATAATGGTTACGAGAATTCTTTATTCAGATATTTTATTGAGTTAATAATTGTTGCGTTGATATTTTATATTGCTGTTGTTTCAATAATTGTCATTACACAATATTTTTCATTATCGAAGCAATAATTCATATTATCTGAATAATATTATTAGATAACATTATTGGCAATGTCTAGAAAGTTCTGTCTAAGGAGAGGTTTGGTCACCTAATTGCGCCAGTAAGGAGAAATTCTTATTGGAAAGCCCCCTCTTTCCTGGGAACTGCCTGGTTGTCAATATTGTGATTCTGTAATATTATTTGTGAATAATTAATTATTGATTCATATGATGAGGAAAATATTAATTTTATGTGGATATAGATGGAGAAAATTTTTAATGTGACAATTGTTGAAAATTGAAATTTTATCTTTTCTTGATAAAATAATTCATTTAAATATATTATTATATTTTAATAATATAATAATGGTGATATTTTTACAATGAATGTGGGATATATGAGTATACGAGGAGGAAGAGTATTTTTGTTGCAATAAATGTTTAAAACATGTTAAACATGTCGGTGGACCCCATTTATCGATTGAAATTTGATTATACTTTTGTAAAATTGTCCGTTTGTGAATTTTGGTCAATTTACATTTGGAATCGGAAAAACTTTCTTCTGTAAAGTTGTAGAGAATTGACTTTCCTATAAAAACACGCGAGATTCAAATTTTCTGATAAAAGGGCTATTTATTGTAAATTATTGAAGTTTCGAAGCTCCGAAATAATTGATTTTTGGAAGTTTTAATTATTATTTTAAAGAAAAACGTTTTTTTGCATTTAAGTGGGCTAACATGTGATATTAATTGCTGAAATCAGATCTTCAAAGATGGGCTAAGGAAATTTATAATATATATTAATATTTTATTAAATTTTCTACTTTGGTGTTCTAAGCATTTTCCTATAAATAGGGTGCTTAGGTTAGAATTGAAAATCACACTAGAACTGAAGTTTTCTCTCTCTATATTATCGAGCGTATTCTTGTGAGTATTTTGAGTATACTTTGAGTATTGTTGAGGCGGTAAAGTTCTCGCAAAGACTATATACCTAGATTCCAAATTTAGAAGTACTAATCTTTCGAGGTAAGGGATGTTATTTTCTTCTCAAATGATATTATTTCTTCAATATCATTATGCTAAAATATTGGTTGGAACTTTTTATCAAATTTGGAACTTTTTCATGTCGGGGTTACTATTCACGAGTTACTATTCACGAGTACTATTCATGAAGCGTGAAGATATTTTTTGTGGAATTTCTATCTTTTGGTGTCGGTTCTTATTCACGATATCGACAATTATTCACGATATCAAGCACTATTCATAGAAAAATAAAATTTCTTCTTTTTGTCCAAAATATCTATTCTGGATACTAGTTTTGATTGTATCCATGTTTTGATCATTCTTGAATTTTACACCACTATGATTATTTTTGAGGTATTTTTGAACATGGATAAAATAAAGTACGAATCCTTAATCCTTAATCCTTGTCATTTTGTTTCACTGGATTCGTTTCTTTAAAAAAATATTTTTCATCATCCTCAATCTTAAATGATGATATTATGGAATATCTTTGGCCTGTAGTGCAAAGATGAATGATTTCTGAAGAATATCTTTGGCCCGTAGTGCAAAGATGAACATGTGTTTAGATGAACATGACCAACTGATGAATATCTTTGGCTGTGAGTGCAAAAAGATGAATATTTGATTCGAGATATATATTGGTTGATGTTACAAGGATAAAAGATGAGCGATGAACTTTTAAATTCATACATAGAAGATAGTAGTTTGCATTCTCTACTTAACTCTTCTAATGAATTATTATTTCATCATGAATATTGATTTAAAATTTATTGTCTATTGTATTCTATTAGATTTTTCCTGTTGAAGACTAACGGTAATTTGTTGTATATTATCTTAGTCATAATATTCTTTCTTTGGGCTAGTTGAGCTCACCCTTTTCCTTTTTGTTCCATTTTTCTTCTCGTGAGGGAGAATATAAGCGAAGTATTTAGCTGGGGTATGGAATGAAGGTTTTAGAAAGGATTGTTTAGTAGTCCTCACCATTTTTGTAAAATAATGTATCAATAAATGTGATGAGGATTTATTTGAGTATAGATATTACAGAAGATAATATTTGTATTCAAACTCACAGCTTTTCTTGTTGTAATAATAAAGTTGTAGTTGTTTACGTACCATGTATTGACAACTCAGAATAGGTGATGTATACCTATTTTGGGGGCGTCACAGTTGGTATCAGAGCTTAGGGATATGATCTCTGGCGGAGATCGGGAAATAGAACTAGGAGGGGAGAGACGAGTAAATCCTTCTCTAGTGTGTCCTACCTAAGCTTCTTTTTTTAGTTGGTCAGTATATAGGGATATTATGTGATATATTGATTTCCTTAATTAACCCTTGTTTTATGGCAAGATTTGAGAATGTCGAATTGAGAATATTAACAATGGAAATGAGACCGTGGAGACGCCTTTATACTCACCAATGAGGAGAGCGTAACAGGTGGCAATGTTCCTCCTGTGAACAACACCACCGAGCGAGATGATGAACGAGGGATGTTTAGAAGCTTTTGCGATTCATGCAAAATCGACGAGGAGACTCGTGTTCAAAATCTGAGGAGGAAATGATAGCAATTCACGGGTTGTCACAAACCAAGCGATTCAAAGAGTTGGGACCACACGAATTTAAGGGAAAGCCGGATCCGATCATGGCGGAAACATGGGTCAAACAAATTACCAAGATATTCGATGTCTTGGGATGCACGGAGGAACGAAGGTTCCATTCGCCACCTTTATGTTCCATGGCGGCGGATCTACCGGTGGGAGTGCGTGAAGCATACCCATCCAATCCGGTACTTTTCAAGATGTCTTGGGAAACGTTTGAAACTATTTAATGACAAATATTTTCCGAAAGTGTTCAAGTTATATGAAGGAATTGGAGTTCATCGGTTTAGAGCAAAACAACATGGCGATTGTCTCAAAGACGAGGCAAAGTTTGCAGAGTTATCCAGTTTGCACCTCATTTGGTGGAGAATGAGGAGCGTATGACGCGGATGTTTCTTAGAGGTTTGAAACCCCAGATACGTCGATATCTCATTTCTCATAAACTTTTCTCTATTCAGATGTTGTAAATGAGGCTCAATTATTAGAGCGAGATAACGAGTACGGTCAACTCGAGGACCACAACGAGGATCGTATCGTAGAGATAGCGGTCAGCAGAATAATGATAACCAATGGAGAAAGAAAAGCAGACGGACAAAATGGTAACCACTCTGGTGGTAATCATGGCCATGAAAAGCGAAGAAGCGAGTCGGGAGGAGATTTTAAAAGAGGAGATTTAACAACGATTATATGAAGAAGACGATTTGCAAGAAGAATCGGTTCTAAGGGAGGAGAACGACCACCATCATATGCTATAAATGCGGGAAAGAGGGACATATCACCAAACTGTCCACAGCAATTCAAGGTATGCTATAATTGTGGAAAGGAAGGACATATCGCTCGAGATTATCTGATGCGAAAACCTAGTTCAAATGGGGACGGTGACTCAAAAGATCCCCGAGAAAAGTCAAAGTCAACGATTCCGGAAGAGCGTTTGTTGTGATTGGTCAAAATGCGAGGAACCCAAACGAGGTGATCACGGGTAAGCTATTTATAAATTCTTGCGAAGTTTATACCTTACTTGATACCAAAGTGCTACCCATTCATTTTTATCTCTCCGCATGTGCTCAACGTTTAAACTTGACTCGGGAGAAATTAGACTTTGACCTATCTGTGGAAACTCCGTTAGGAGAAACTTTCATCACATCCATCGTTTATAAATCTTGTTTGATTCAAGTTGGCACCATCACCTTACCGTTGACCTTATCTCTTTAAAGATACTTGCTTTTGATGTGATTTTAGGGATTGATTGGTTAACTACTCATCATGCCAAAATTGATTGTTTTCGTAAGGTTGTTAGTTTTCATATTCCTAACTTGACTGTTGTACGAATTCAAGCAACTAAACCATTAAAATCAATCACTGTCATATCTAATCATAAAGCTATTCGTTTATTGAAAAACGGATGTCAAGCTTTCTTAGCCCATGTTATGGATTTGAATAAAGACACGTCAAATTTGAATAATATTCCTGTTGTTGTTGACTTTCCTGACGTATTTCCCGAAGAACTTCCCGGTCTACCCCCAGAACGTGAAGTTGAATTCTTTATTGATCTTGAACCTGGTACAAAGACCATTTCTAAAACCCCATATCGAATGGCTCCTATTGAACTTCAGGAGTTAATGGTCCAACTACAGGAATTGTTGGACATCGGTTTCATTCGTCCTAGTACATCTCCTTGGGGTGCTCCTGTTTTATTTGTAAAGAAGAAAGGACGGGAGTATGCGACTTTGTATTGACTATCGAGAATTGAACCATGTCACCATCAAGAATAGGTATCCTCTACCTCGTATTGATGACTTGTTTGACCGATTTGCAAGGGCACAATTCTTTTCAAAATCGATCTTCGTTTCGGATATCATCATTTGAAGATTAGAATCGAGGATATTCCAAAGGCGCCTTCGTAACTTCGGTATGGGCATTATGAATTCTTAGTCATGTCTTTCGGACTAACTAATGCTCCTGTGGCTTTCATGGATATGATGAACCGAGTATTCAAGGAATATTTGGATCGATTCGTTGTTGTCTTTATTGATGACATCCTTATATATTCCAAAAGTCATGAAGATCATGAGCACCATTTGAAGTCGGTACTCCAAAGGCTTCGTGAAAACAAACTATATGCCAAATTGAAGAAATGCGAGTTCGGCGAGGAAGTAGCATTCCTTGGGCACGTGGAAGTGTCAAACATGGAGTATCTGTTGATCCGGTGAAGATTGAAGCAATACAAAGTTAGAGAGCAACCGAAGTCGATTGATCAAGCACGTAGCTTTTTGGGCTTAGTGGTTATAATCGGAGATTCATGGAAGGGTTTTCTCGAATCGCTACTCCATTAACTCGCATTAACTTCGGAAGGATACAAAATTCGTTTGGAGTGAAGAATGCGAGAAGAGTTTCCAAGAGCTTAAGAGGAGACTTATTTTAAGACTGTTCTAACAATACCATCTGGTTCGGATGGATTTGTTATCTCTGATGATGCTTGAGCAAAGGGTTAGGATGTGTTCTCATGCAACGTGGGAAAGTCATAGCCTATGCCTCGCAACAACTTAAAGAGTATGAGAGGAATTATCCTACTCATGATCTAGAGTTAGCAAAGTAATCGTTTTTTTGGCGCTAAAAATATGGAGGCACTATCTATATGGGGAGAAAGTGGAGATATATTAGGACCATAAAAGCCTTAAATATTTCTTCACTCAAAAAAGAACTCAACATGCGGCTAAATGACGTTGGCTCGAGCTATTAAAAGACTACGACCACACTATTCAATACCATCCGGAAAGGCGAACGTGGTAGTGACGCGTTGAGTAGAAGATCATATATGCGGGAACGAGTGCGATGATGTCAAGTATACGATAGAGCCAACTTTAATAGAAAAAGTTAAGGTTGCTCAAGCCACCAACGGAGTGATGCGCGTATGAAGAAGAAAGTACAAGAAGGAGCTATTCTAAGCGAGAATTGATGAAGAAGGAATACTTGAGTCCACTCTAGACTTTGTGTTCCTAACGACTCACGATTTGAAGTACAAGATTATGATGGAGGCACACAATACACCATTTGCAATCCATCTCGAAGTACTAAAATGTATCGTGATCTTGACATACATTTTGGTGGAACAATATGAAGAGAGAGATTGCAAAGTTTATCTCAATGTGTTTAACTTGTCAACGTGTAAAGGCGGAGCATCTAGTACCTAAGGGTCCGTTGCAACCACTTGAGATTCCGAAATGGAAGTGGGAACACATTACCATGGATTTCGTTATGGGTCTTCCTACGGTTTCTCAAATCATCAATGCTATTTGGGTTATTGTTGATAGATTAACCAAGTCTGCTCATTTCTTGCCGTCACGGAGACTTATTCCCTTGAACGTCTTGCTAGTATGTACATGAATGAGATTGTGAGGTTGCATGGCATGCCGGTATCCATAGTTTTGATCGTGACCCAAGATTCACTTCAAGATTTTGGGTTAGCTTGCTGCAAAAAGCTATGGGCACGGATTTGCGATTTAGTTCGCATACCATCCCCAAACGGACGGACAATCGAGAGGACTATTCAAACTCTTGAAGATCTATTAAGACTCGTGGTCCTAGACTTCAAGGGCGGTTGGGATAAGTATTTACCATTGGTGGAATTCTCCTACAACAACAAAGCTTATCGAGCAAGTATAGGTGTGGCTCCATTCGAAGCATTATATGGACGAAAATGTCGTTCTCCAATATGTTGGGATGAGGTGGGTGAAGCAACATTGTTGGGACCCGAGTTAGTACGTATGACTACCGAAAAGATTCAAATGATTCGACAACGTATACAAACGGCACAAGATCGACAAAAGAGTTATGCGGATCTTCATCGAAAGGACGTGGAATTTAGTGTAGGGGATCATGTATTGTTGCGAGTTGCTCCATGGAAGGGAGTTACAAGATTTGGGAAGAGAGGAAAGCTCAATCCACGATTTATTGGTCCATTTCAAATTCTTGACCGAGTAGGAAATGTAGCCTATAGACTTGCGTTACCTCCAAGTATGTCTCGTGTTCATAATGTGTTTCACATATCTGTACTTCGTAAATATGTGAAAGACCCGAACCACGTTATAGAATTAGAACCGGACGAAATAGCCGAAGACTTAACGTATGAGGAGGTACCTGTCAAGATCTTGGATAGGAAGGAGCATGTCCTACGCGCAAAGGTCATACCACAAGTTAAAGTTTTGTGGAGGAATCATGCTATAGAGGAAATGACCTGGGAATTGGAAACGGAAATGAAAGCGAGGTATCCTCACCTTTTCGAAACACCAGGTACGTACGTCAATTTCGAGGACGAAATTTCATAAGGAGGGGAGGTTGTAAGACCCCAACTTATTATTAATGAAATTTAATTTTCTCTATTTATTATTTTGAAATAGTAAGGGTTGATGTGATTAATGTGGATAGTTAGGGGTAAAATACGCAAATATTTCAAAATAAGCAAGTGGTTATAAAATATTCATTGTTTATTGGGAATATTCGTTTGGTCGTGGAATATTAAATCGTCGAGGAATATTTAAATGCGATGGGCGCGACCATGTGTGGGCCTCATGTGAAAGCGATTGGATGAAGAAAGCGACAAATATAAGTTGGTTAAAAATAACAAATAGTAGTTTAAGATTATCTTTGTTAAAATACTCGGTGGTTAAAACACAAGAAGACACCAGTATTGCACCAATTATTGATTCTTACGTAAGAAGGCACTACTCAATAATGGTTACAGTAATTACTGTTCAGTATTTTATTGAGTTAATAATTGATGCGTTGATATTTTATATTGCTATTGTTTCAATAATTGTCATTACACAATATTTTTCATTATCGAAGCAATAATTCATATTATCTGAATAATATTATTAGATAACATTATTGGCAATGTCTAGAAAGTTCTGTCTAAGGAGAGGTTTGGTCACCTAATTGCGCGCCAGTAAGGAGAAATTCTTATTGAAAGCCCCTCTTCAGGAGGCGCGCTGGTTGTCAATATTGTGATTCGTAATATTATTTGTGAATAATTAATTATTGATTCATATGATGAGGAAAATATTAATTTTATGTGGATATAGATGGAGAAAATTTTAATGTGACAATTGTTGAAAATTGAAATTTTATCTTTTTCGATAAAATAATTTATTTAAATATATTATTATATTTTAATAATATAATAATGGTGATATTTTTTACAACGAATGTGGGATATATGAGTATACAAGGAGGAAGAGTATTTTTGTTGCAATAAATGTTTAAAACATGTTAAACATGTCGGTGGACCCCATTTATCGATCGAAATTTGATTATACCGTAAAATTGTCCGCTTATGGATTTTTGGTCAATTTCGCTTGGAATTCGGAAAAACTTTCTTACGCAAAGTTGTAGAGAATTGAATTTCCTATAAAAATATGCGAGATTCGAATTTTCCGATAAAAGGGCTATTTATTGTGAATTATTGAAGTTCAAGCTCAAAATAATTGATTTTTGGAAGTTTTAATTATTATTTTAAAGAAAAATGTTTTTTGCATTTAAGTGGGCTAACATGTGATATTAATTGCTGAAATCAGATCTTCAAAGATGGGCTAAGGAAATTTATAATATATATTAATATTTTATTAAATTTTCTGCTTTGGTGTTCTAAGCATTTTCCTATAAATAGGGTGCTTAGGTTAGAATTGAAAATCACACCAGAAACTGAAGTTTTCTCTCTATATTATCGAGCATATTCTTGTGAGTATTTTGAGTATACTTTGAGTATTGTTAGACGGTGCAAGTTCCCTTCAGCACTATACCCGGTATTCCAGCTAGAAGTACTAATCTTTCGAGGTAAGGGATGTTATTTTCTTCTCAAATGATATTATTTCTTCAATATCATTATGCTGAAATATTGGTTGGAACTTTTTATCAAATTTGGAACTTTTTCATGTCGGGGTTACTATTCATGAGTTACTATTCACGAGTTACTATTCACGAGTACTATTCATGAAGCGTGAAGATGTTTTTTTGTGGAATTTCTATCTTTTGGTGTCGGAGTTACTATTCACGATATCGACACTATTCACGTATCTGAGACTATTCATAGAAAAATAAAATTTCTTCTTTTTGTCCAAAATATCTATTCTGGATACTAGTTTTGATTATATCCATGTTTTGATCATTCTTGAATTTTACACCACTATGATTATTTTTGAGGTATTTTTGAACATGGATAAAATAAAGTACGAATCCTTAATCCTTAATCCTTGTCATTTTGTTTCACTGGATTCGTTTCTTTAAAAAAATATTTTTCATCATCCTCAGTCTTAAATGATGATATTATGGAATATCTTTGGCCAGTAGCAAGTAAAGATGAATGATTTTGAAGAATATCTTTGGCCCGTAGTGCAAAGATGAACATGTGTTTAGATGAACATGACTAATCGATGAATATCTTGGGCTGTAGTGCAAAGATGAATATTTGATTCCAGATATATATTGGTTGATGTTACAGGGATAAAAGATAGACGATGAACTTTTAAATTCATACATAGAAGATAGTAGTTTGCATTCTCTACTTAACTCTTCTAATGAATTATTATTTCATTGCGAATATTGATTTAAAATTTGTTGTCTATTGTATTCTATTAGATTTTCCTGTTGAAGACTAACGGTAATTTGTTGTATATTATCTTAGTCATAATATTCTTTATTGGGCTAGTTGAGCTCACCTTTTCCTTTTTGTTCCATTTTTCTTCTCGTGGAGGCGAGAATATAGCGAGATAGCACTTAGCCTGGGGTATGGAATGAAGGTTTTAGAAAGGATTGTTTAGTAGTCCTCACCATTTTGTAAAATAATGTATCAATAAATGTGATGAGGATTTATTTGAGTATAGATATTATCTAGAAGATAATATTTGTATTCAAACTCACAGTTTTACTGTTGTAATAATAAAGTTGTAGTTGTTTCTGTACCATGTATTGACAACTCAGAATAGGTGATGTATACCTATTTTGGGGGCGTCACATGCTATATATATATATTTTAGCAATAAGAATGATGAATTAAGTTAATGATATAAGGATCAAGATAAAACTATATTAGTAATTAACATAGTTTGACCGTTGGCCTTGACTGGCAAATAAGAATTTGAATAAGTATAAAGTCGGTAGTTAATACGATTAGCAATAAGAAGGGAGTATTTTAAAATTCAAAATTTGAGTTAGAGGTAGAATTTTGAAGCACGGACTGCTCGGTTGCATCTGGAACGTCAATTTTAGTCAGAAAGGACAATTAAAACAATATGTACAAGGGTTGACTTTTTGGTCAAAGTCAACAATTGACTTTTAAAGAAAAATGTCAGAATTGGAGTTAGAAGTGAAGTATGTTATGATTATATGAATTATGTATATGATTAAATAAATATACATTATATAATGGGGTTAAATGCTTTCTAGGTCACTATACTATAGGTCGACTTACAAATGAGTCACTGAACTTTTTTTTCTTACAGTCAACTCGCTGAACTTTAATTTACTAACAAAAAGTTTAATATTTCGTTAAATATGTTGACTTTGGACGAAATTTTCCATTTAAGATGCTGACATGGCAAAATTTTCTGATGTGGCACAGATCAGTCCCATGTGGCTTTCATGATGTGGAAATGGAGGAAATTTTATAAATGTAATAATATAAATGTACATAAAACACATTATTTTTAATAAAAATTAAAAAAAACGCAGTTTTTTTAAAATAAAAAAACTCCATTTTTTTATAATAAAAAAACTCCATTTTTTTAAAAATAAAAATAAAAAAATAATTATGTTTATTATAAAAAAAAAAAAAAAACCAAACAACTCTCTCTCTCTCTCTCCTTCTCTGTCACAACAACGCAGTTTGGTTTTTCAAAAATAAATTACATTTTTTTTAATAAAAATAATTATTTTTAATATTAAAAAATAGTTTTTTTTAATAAAAAACATTTTTTATTTAAAAAAAATACAGTTTTTTTAATAACAAAATTATGTTTAATAAAAAAAATACAGTTTCTTTTTAATAAAAATAAAAAAAAACACAGTTTTTTTAATAAAAAAACACAATTTTTATTTTTATTAATAAAACTGCGTTTTATTTATTTTTTTTATTAAAAAAAATTGTGTTTTTTATGAAACATAATTATTTTTATTAAAAAAAACTACGTGCTATTTTTTAAAAACCAAATTGCGTTGTTGTAACGGAGGGGAGAGAGAGAGCATTGTTTGGTTTTTTTATTAATAAAAATAATTATTTTTGTAGTGTTAAAAAACTACATTTTTTTTTATTAAAAAAAACTATGCTTTTTTTATTTTTATTAAAAAAACTAATTTTTTTTATATTAAAAATAATTATTTTTATTTAAAAAACTGTGCTTTATTTTTTAAATACCAAACTGCTTTGTTGTGACGTAGGAGAGAGAGAGAGAGCATTGTTTGGGTTTTTTTTTAATAAAAATAATTTATTTTTTTTATTAAAAAAACATATTTTTTTTATTAAATAAAAACTGCGTTTTTTAAAATTTTTGTTAAAAAAATTATGTTTTATATACATTTATATTATTACATTTGTAAATTTTCTCAATTTCTACATCATGAAAGCCACATTGGACTAATCTGTGCCACATCAGAAAATTTTGCCACGTCAGTAGCTTACGTGGAAAATTATGTCCAAAGTCAACATATTTAACAGAATATTAAACTTTTTGTTAGTAAATTAAAGTTCAGTGAGCTGACTGTATGAAAAAAAAAAGTTTAGTGACCCATTTGTAAGTCGACCTATAGTACAATGACCTAGAAAGCATTTAACCCTTATATAATGTGAATACATTTATTTTGTATATAAAAGTGAATTATGAATTAAGTTATATAACCTAATATATATATATTATGTGTGATAATTAAATAACCTAAGAGGTTATAAAATGGTAGAATATTAGTATATAAATATATATACTAACATTAAGAGATTTATTTTATATATTTCAAATAATTAATTGTATAACCAAGTCTAATTGGGTTATAAAATTAAAAAGCATAAGTAATGAATTTATTTTCAAGTGAGAGAAATAAAAACCCTAATTAAATGATTAGGGTAAAATAGAATTAAAAGTATTAGACTATAATAATGTCAGAGCCCAATAATTTATTTAGAGTTCAAGTGAATTCAGATTTAATCGACTAAGGAGATGGTATTAATTAGTAGCCCAGTTATTTATTTAAGTAATGGACTTGTGACTAAATGATTTAAGGGTGATTAAATTATTTAATCTAGCACAATATAATATGTATATGACAAGATTTTGTTATGACCCAAAGTAATTAAATTAAAAGTCCAAAGAGATTAAATATGGTAGCCCAAGAGTTGGCCCAATCAATAAATTTAAAAATCCCAAAAGATGAAATTGGTGGCCCAACTTTAAGCCCAATTAAGGAGGGGCATATTGGACATTTGGTATGCTAAATAAGAATTAAAAAGAAATCTATTTTTAGAGGATAATATGGCCACGTGGCCGGCCATGATAAAGAGAGAAAAGGGGGGGATGTGTCTCATCATTTCATGCTCCACATTTTCTAAAGATATGTACAAGATTGGCTAGGTCTCATCTTTAGTATGGAGCCACACCATTGTGCTAATCTTGTAAGTAACATTGTAATGATTAAGGAGAGAGAAAGCTAGAGTGGGGGTAATAATAGATAGATATATACAATATATCAATACATTTTGACTACAATCAAAAGAATAAAAAATAATCTCTAAGTTAATATCTCTTCCATTTCATTTTTTTACTAACATAAGAAAAGGAGAGAGAGAGAAAAGGAAAGAGAGGGCTTCCATTAATGGAAGGAAGAAGAGAGAAGAGGAGAGAGAAAGTTCATCCATGGATGAAGGAAGAAGAAGGAAGAAGCAAGAAAAAGGAATAAAATAAAAACAAGGTAAAATCTATACTTGATTTTGTATTCTATTTGTATTTTTATGATGGATATTTGGAGTTTAAGTTTTATGTGGCTAGATCCATCAATAAATGCTAGATCTAGAATTTTATTGGTTTGAGTTATGGATTTACATGAGTATATATGGAAAGATTTGGGGAAAAAGTAAGAAAATATAATTTTTCGGCAAGCTTAAACTTGAAAGTGTGATCTAACTTTTGATTTTTTAAATCTATGATGTATATTTGTGATTTACTTTCTTAGGATGCTAGATCTATGTATTAAGGATAAACCCCCTTTGGAATCACTCAATTAGGTTAATTGGAGATATAGATCTCATTTTATTTAAGTTTTAGCAAAGGACTCCAAAACTTCAAAATGACAAAAAGCTACTGCGCAGAGATTTAAAAGGGCTTTTTTGGCCACTTAATTTGTGAGAAAAAATTACGGCCTCTTATGTAATGAAAATGTATGGTATTAAGTACCTCCTGTCCAAAAATGAGTTCATTCCGACTTAAAACGACCAAGTTATGACCATTTCAATTTTTGTGATTTTTCGACGAAAACAGCTATAAGCGGAGTTCTATAACTCTGATGGCCGCGAAATTTAAACTGGAGGCTCACGTTAACACGTATAAGATTGTGCCAAGAGATGGGAATTTTTGGAGTTGAGCATGATGTGGCTAAATTCTTAAGCCACACACTAAAAATGATTTTTGAAAAATACTAAAAGAAACTGAAAAATTACGGCAAAATACTTTTTGTGTATGAAATATATGTATATACCATGGCCAAAAAATAGAAAAGTAATAAGTTGATTTAGTATTTTTGTTAAGAAGATATGGAATCTAGCTTGCTGGATTGTAAAATTTGATGAATCCAAAAAATAGAAAAGTAATAAGTTGATTTAGTATTTTTGTTAAGAAGATATGGAATCTAGCTTGCTGGATTGTAAAATTTGATGAATCCAGCTTGCTGGATTGAAAACAAGCTTACTTAATTGAATGATTTAGAATCCAGCTTGCTGGATTGATAAATTGGTGAATTCAGGCTTGTTGGATTGCAATCTAGTTGCTAGATATGGAATCCAGTTAGCTGGATTGCAGTTTGGGTTGCTGGATTTGGAATCCAGGTTACTGTATTTGTAATCTAGTCTGTTGGTTTGACAATTTGGTTGCTAGATTTAGAATCCAGGTTGCTGGATTAGTATTTAACTTATTAGATGTTAAAGAATAACTTATAAAATGAAAAAGCGAGTGTTAAATCATAATGGATATGATATAGTGATTAAAGAATTATCTAAGGATGATAATAATAATAATAATAATAATAATGTGTTAAGTTGTTACCTAATATTTTATTTTTGTGATTAAGTGTTAGATAATTTATATTATTGATAAAGAAATATTATAATGAGCTAACAGGTATGTTATGCTAACTGAAAGATTAATCTTATAATTGATAGGTCTTTCATAAGAGATTACATTAGATTTCTTAGCGGTAATCAGCAGTACATGCAAGTTTCCCTAACTCAAACTTGAGTTGTATGTTCAAAGCATGTTAGTGAAAAATTATTGTTGATTATTCACGTCTATACTGATTATTGATTCGCACTTACTGCATGTTGCATATGTTCATCAGGTATGAAAGGCTGATCACCTTCATTACCATAAGGTTCAATTAAATTATTTATGGTCATTGTTGACTTCAACCACTATTGATTCAGTCATGCAATTATTAAAACTTGATTCATGTTATTTCACAATTATTATATTGTTGAAAACTTGAAAGCTTATTCATTCTTTTCAATCATGATATATCTTCATTGTATTTAAAACTTGCTGGGCAAATTTGTTGCTCACCCTTGCTATATCATGATAAAAAAAATTCAGATTTCTATGAAAGCTCGAATAAAGACAAAAGCAAAGTCAAAGTGCAAGATTAAATTATGTTGCAGTTAGATCTATTAAATTTTCTGACAAAAATAACATTGTAAATCTTCTAAGATATTAAAGGTATGTATTAAGTTAAGGTTGTAGACTTTGGGAATGATGTGTAAAAGTTTATTGTATAAACAATTTATGTTTATATCTTCCACAATAGTTGTAGAAATGATGTACCAGATCTGAGGTAAAAAGTACCGGATTTGGGGTCGTCACAACTAACTCTCACCAACCCTCCTTATGTGTCATGGTTTTGTTCATCCAACACTTTTATTTAAGTGTACAAGCAATACTAAAATGATTAAGAAAGAGAAAGAGAGAGTGAGTGGGGGAATGAATATTAGATATATAATTATATCTACACATTTTTACAAAAACCACAAAAGCTATTTCATTTCTCTCTCATCCTATTACTTTCTTTTTAGCTAACAAAATAAAACCAAGAGAGAGAGAGAGATGAGCATTTTCTGCAGCCACAAGAGGTAAAGGAGAGAATGTTTTGATCTTCAAGCTAACCAAGATCAACATCCCCTTGTAAAGATTAAGAAAGGCTAGCAAGATATCAAGATATTAAACTACATTCATCTAGTTATTCTTAGTTGTTTTAATCAAAACATGGAGTTATGTTCTTGATCTTCAGAACTCTAGATTTACATGATCTAGAGTGTGTTATGTGTGGATCTATCCAATTTGTGTGTTAAAAGTTAGATCTAAAGTATGAAATGGAAACTAGGTTTTTCAAAATGTAGAGAACCTAATTTTTCTTAGCCTTGATTGTGTTTAATCTTGTGTTTGATGCTTGTTTGATGAAATAGATTATGTAGTATGGTAGATTCATGGGTATATGAAGTATTAGTAGGTATTATGATAAGTTATGTTGTTTATTATGTGAGAACATAGAAGTTTTCTTAGAAACCACAAAGAGTTGAAAATCAGATTTTTGAGAAAACGAAACATGAAATTCAAACAACCATATCTCCTAGTATATTTTGAATTTTTTAGTGTGGTCAAGTCCTAGTGTTATATCTATGAGTTTTCTAACGTCTCCAAGTGGAATCACTGGAAAAGGTGTTGTAGATTTGTTTGTGGACTGATTTTAGCAAAGGCGTTAAAAATAGAAAAATTACAAAAGTAAACTGCCAAGATTTTGCAAGGGCTGTTTCGGCCACTTAGTTTGTGAAATAAATTCCGGCCTTTTGGGACATGAAAATATATGATATAAAGTACCTATTGTCCACAAATGAGATCATTCTGACTTAAAATGACCAAGTTATGACCATTTCAATATTTGGGTTTTTCTGCGTTGCTGGATTGGTATTTGACTTATATGTTCAGGAAAAACTTATAATATATGAGATTAAAGTATTTTAAATCATATAAATATAATTTTAATGATTGAAAATTCATGATAAATGATAATAATTATCTGAAAATTATTTCGAGCATAGGAAAAATATTTTGACTAATAATATAATTATCTAAGATAATTGTGAAGTGTTTATGCAGTGTTTAACTAAATTTAAACTCGATATTATCCAACTAGACTGTCGGGATGTTAGATTTGTACCGAACTCGACTCAGACTGTAAAAGTTTGACTTGAGGTTAGGTCTTATGTGTGCTATAGACGGATAGGATTATGTGATAATGTGTTTAGGTTATTTTAAATATTTTGATGATATAATTCTAACTTAGAAATAAATATTATTAATATTAGGTCTTCAGACAAAGCTTATAAAATTTCATAGCGGTAATCAACGGTTCAGGCAAGTTTTCCTTAACTCAACTTTGAGTTGTTTATTCAAATATACTTGTGGTTAATCATTGCTGATTGCCATGTCTAAGAATTATTAAATCGCACTCTGTGGATACTGCATATATTCATTAGGTATGAAAGGCTGATCACCTTCATTATAATTCGGTCCAGATATAATTGCTATGTTCATATTCAATGTTTGTTCAGCTATATAAAACTTGTCCATGCTAGTTCACAATTATATTATAGAACGGTAGCCAGCTTTTGTTTAATTCTTTCAATCATGATATATCCTTAATTTATTGAACTTTAACTTGCTGGGTAAACCTATTGCTCACCCTTCCTATATCATGATAAACATTGCAGATTAAGATAAATACTTCGAATATAGGAAATGATAAAGCCAAGTTTAGCTTGGGATTATATGTGCAACTAAATTGTAATAGTAATGTATGATAATAATGTTATATGTTAGACAGGTTATTAATTGTGCATAAGTTACTCGACCTTGGGGAAATAATGTGTAATATTTAATGTATAAACAATTTATGTTTATATCTTCCGCAATAGTTGTAGAATGATTGTACCAGATCCGCGGTGATTTGGGACCCAGATTTGGGGCTCTCACAGTTGGTATCAAAGCTGTAGGTTATGAACCTAAGGTAGGAATACCCGAGACTAATAACTGTAGTGATTAGGATAAGTACCAACTCAAATAGAGTTAGTGTGTCGATAAGATTCAAAGATGAATCTTGGCAGGTTATAAAAGATACAGAGTTCCCTAACTCTGATAATAAAGTTGAACATTAGTGATGAATAGATAAAGTCTAAAAGACTAAAAGTACAAGGATAGGAGATCGTAAAACAAAACGATCAAGGCATAGAAATGAATCATAATATATACGATGAGATCACCTCGTGATCTGATAAGGTTATAGTATGGAGAAGGATCAAGCGAATGATTAAAAAGTTTACAGCAAAATTTTTGTGTGACAGTTGTACTATGAATTAGTACTATTTGAACTCAGAAAAGAGTGGTGAATGATAAGATACTGATTAAACAAATATCACATGGAGTAAGGGAAAACTAGGATGTTAAGTGAGATTTCAATTGAGGACTCATTTGATAACTGAGTTGTACAAGCCTTTGTATGGGAAGAGGTTTTGTGCTTGGTTTAACGACCACGTAGTCTATCACCTTGATAATCATTGAAATGTTTGTGTCGCACTATTTGCTATATATGTGTTGAGAAGGTGATTCTTTTCACATGTGTATAACAGATATGTAGAGTATAGTTAGAGAATATAAGGTTAATTTTCGAGTTCTTAAAACTCATACCTATGGTAAGTTCGTGACTCATAATTATATAAAATGTATTTGAACCCCTCAGCGAATGGACGCCAAAGGTGTGTCTAGGACAAGTTCTTAAACTCATATGATTGTGGAAAGTTCCTGAACTCATAACGTGTTGTAAGTTTGACGAACTGGGTAGAACTAAGTGTGAAAGGAGTATTAAGGATAATCGGAATAGATAGCATTATTAAGAAATGGATCATTAGTGGAGACATAGGTTTTCCAAATCTTCTAGCTATGATAGACTCAAAATTTTTGACATCAAGCTAAAAACGCACTATGTGCTTTTTGAAATGATTTTTGTTCTCAATTCCCGGTGACCATTGTATATGAGTGGACTTCGGGCCACCTACACCTCGTTACCTGTTGAGATGATAAAACAGATTTGTAATGATTTTTGAACGGTTTAAAGTATAGTATATGCTACTTGTTTCGGCTAGACAATAATGATTTGAAATATCAAAAATATTTTTATTTATCACTTATGTACCATGTAACCTGGTGCAGAGATGATAAAAAGTTGATCGAGTTGTAAATACAGGAATACTTAGTGTTGAATTGAACTAAAATCGTTATTCCACTATTGTATGATGTGTTATGACAAATTCACTCAATGACGACATCCTCAAACGGGCTGTTAATACAGTACAACATCATGACGTCATTTTCAATGAACACATTCTGTAACAGCAAGGGTAAAATCAGTAGCAAATTGAGGAGGACGGGGAATGTAAGTTGTATTTGGCAATGGTACGTCAAGAAAATCACCCAAATATTCAGCTTGCCAGTTATAATGAACCCATTCCATAATAGAAGAATGTTTACACTACATATGTAATTTAGAACTTAAGTCATTGAAACGCAGAGCGGCAAACTCAGCCAATTCACCAACTTGATTGCTGTCAAACTTGATTTCCTGACTTAATTGATAAGCATTTTGGTTAATTTTCTTTTGCATAACCTCTGCCAAAGCAGTGTTTTGCAACTCAAACCTAGCTTATAAATGAATAAATTCATCGTTAATGTTCTGATACATTTTGTTAATCTCGAGAGAACCCAAAGGCAATTTGCCTTTCTTCAACACAGACATACGAGTGTGAAGGCCAGACATTTCAAGTTGCATTTTTTCTTAATTACTAATAACAAGTTTCAACATTTCAACAATCTTAGAAGAAGATTGAGCAGGGGGCACAACAAAGGAAGATGGAATTGATTTTGGAGGAATAGAATTATCAGAAAAGACACGAACAAACTGACCATCAGTCAAAGAAATACAAGACAACTTTAGAGTATGAACACTGAAGGAATCATTCACAATAACAGAAATTTCATTTTCAAAAGAAATTTTAAAATGATTCAAGAAGGTAGTGAGACTAGCACTATAAGCCAGATAAGTTTTTAATTTTCACAAACAGCTCATCATTTGATGAATCAACAGTTGAGACAAATTGAAAGACACGCCTCTCAAAATCATAGCAACAACAATCAAGTCCTGATAAGTAAAATCAACACCTCCACCTAAGTGGGGCAAAATATTAAACCTAATCAGATGATGAAGAACACAAGAAATAGGAGTAACATCTACTGTTTTGGGAGTAAAAATATCATTCAACAAAGGATTATCCATAACAATCTGTAATTGTTCCAAAGGGCTGAATGGAGAATGGACAGCCCCTTTTTACAACCACCAGTGAATGGAATGTTTAAAATGCTACCGAAATCCATGATAGTGAAATACAAAGATTTTCCTTTAACGAAAGAGGTGTAAAACTCCCCATGACATTCCAGATTAGTGTAAAACTGTTGCACTAGTCTAGGATATGCAACTGAAGGAGGAAAAAGCATAGAAGACATACCACAAGATTCAAACAAATTCTTTAAAGGAGACTCTTGATAACAGATTTGATCCACAAATTTTTCATAAACAATTTGTTTTGGAAAAATAACATTCTTAAACCGTACCTCATATGCATTACTGCGAAAGAAATTTTCAGGAAGTTCAGAGGTGAGATTAGGGTTTACCGCAATCGGTTATGGAATGAACTCGGCCTTACAAGATGTGATTGTTTACTGTCGTCGTCGACAGGGTCCAGATGATTTCTGTAAAGAGGGACTGAAAGTTGATTCGTTAGAAAACAAAGAGTCCAAATACTCCGTTTCCACAAACACGACCTTCTTCATTTTTCTTTGTTTTCGTGAATGACCGGCAGTCGATTGGGTAGGAACCGACGTCTGATCGTCGTTAGAATCGATCATAGATCGCTTATGTGTCCGAGTTCTCATGATGTTGAAGATAAAGATAGAGAAGATGAGTGTATACTGAGAGAGAAGGAGAATCAGAAAACAAAGAGTTGAAGAAATGAAGAGAGAGAGAGAGAGAATGAGAGAGATATAAGATTAAATAAAAGGAACGGATGCATGTACGATGTACACCACTACACGCTTACGTCTTCAAGAAACCCTAGCCGTCCTGTCTTTTCAATTTTCAAAACTCATTATGACAGATACTTAGAATATCGCATCCACGAATTAAGGACTTAATGGGTAGCCGAAAAATCACACTATCAAATATCCCAAATTTTAGCAGTTAGTAAGATAAACATGCCGAATAGTATAAAATAACGATAATGCAAATTGAAAACGAGTTATGTGATACACATTCCAAGTTCTCTTCGCAACTTACAAAATATGTCTTCACTCAACGATTTAGTAAAAATATCTGCGATTTGATTTTCAGTAGGAATACAAATTAATTTAATTAAATCTTTTGACACATTATCTCTTAAAAAATGATGTCTCACTTCAATTTGTTTTGTACGTGAGTGTAACACAAGATTTTTAGAGATATCTATAGCACTAGAATTATCACAATATATAGGCACACATCCACATAATATATCAAAATCACATAGGGTTTGGCTCATCCATAAAATCTGAGAACAGCAACATCCTGCAGCTAGGTATTCCCCCTCAGTAGTTGAAAGAGCCACTGAGGTTTGGTTTTTACTATGCCATGATACGAGACTTTATCCCAAGAAAGTACAAGCACCACACGTACGTTTTCTATCAATTTGACACCCTGCATAGTCAGCATCTGAATAACCTAGTAGTTCAAAGTTATTGCAAATTGGGTAAAATAACCCTAAGTTAATTGTACCACTTAAATATTTCAAAATTCTTTAAACATCATTTAAGTGTGATTCTTTGGGTTTTGCCAGAAATCTTGCACACAGACAAACGCTATACATTATATTAGGTCTAGAAGAAGTTAAGTATAGTAAGCATCCAATCATACCTCAATATTTTTATATATGAACATCAATACCTTCTCATCAGTGGTGAGCTTTGTTGATGTGCTCACGAGTGTACCTTTCGAGTTAGATCCTTCAAAGCCAAATCTTTTGAGTAATTCTTTCATGTATTTGGTTTGATGGATATAAATTCCTTCCTTTGTTTACTTGATTTGAAGTCCCAAGAAGTAATTAAGCTCTCACATTAAACTCATGTCAAATTCTTTATGCATGCACTTGGAAAACCACTCACAAAGAAAATCATTAGTAGCACCAAATATTATATCATCTACATATATTTGAACAATAATGATATCTATATTTTTATGCTTAATAAATAATGTAGAATCTATTTTACCTCTAACAAATCCGTTTGATAAGAGATACTTACTTAACCTTTCGTACCAAGCCCTCGGAGCTTGTTTCAAGCCATAAAGAGCTTTCTTTAATTTGTAAACATGATTAGGATACTTTTCTTACTCGAATCCAGGAGGTTGTTTGACATATACTTCTTCATTTATGTACCTATTGAGGAACGCGCTCTTTACATCCATTTGATGAAGATTAAACTTTTTGTAGCATGCAAAAGCTAACAAAATTCGGATTGATTCCAGCCTTGCTATTGGTGCAGAAGTTTCTTCATAGTCGATCCCCTCATGTTGGTTGTATCCTTGAGCTACCAACCTTTCTTTGTTACGAATGATTGTCCCATGATCATCAAGCTTGTTCTTGAATACCCATTTAGTACCAATGATGGAAACATCTTTTGGAGGAGACATAAGTTCCCACACTTGGTATCTCTCAAATTGTTGAAGTTCTTCTTACATTGCCAATAGCCAGTTCTCATCAAGAACTGCATCCTTTGCATTCTTTGGCTCAACCTGTGATAAAAATGCAGAGAATGCACAATGATTTTGTAAACCTCTTCGTGTGGTTATACCTTTGTTGATATCTCCAATAATATTTTCTAGAGGATGATTCTTGATATATCTAGATGTTCTTGGCATTTGGATATTTTGTATAACTTCCTCTTGATCATGAGACTCATCTTCAGCATCCTCTAAATTTTTAGGTTCGCGTTCATGTTGGTCATATATTTTAGTTTCTTGAATTTGTTCATTTGGTCTCTTGTTTTGTTCGTTTCGGTTTGCTGAAATTCTGATTGTCTCCAAATTTCATGCATCATCTTCACTTTCTTTTGGAAGATCATTGTTTGTCTCATTGAAAGTGATATGAACAGATTCTTCTACAACTTTCTAATATTGAAAATACGATAAGCATTACTATTTTGGGAATAGCCAATGAATATGTGACGCCCCCAAATTCGGACTGCCACTTGGTCACTCGAATTCGGTTCGTCACGTTCTCATGGTAACACCATAATAACTAAAATCACACATTCACAATGAAAGATCTAATTTAGAATAATATACAATGATTTATTATAATTATTCTCCCAAGTCTCGCAACCTACAGTGCTTAATAAATTACATAATAAATCGAATAAAGACTTATTATATAATCCTACTTAAGCTTAAATATATTCTGAAAATAGTCTTTAATACAACATAATAGATTTAAACATAAAGGGGTAAGCTAGTCGGTAGCCTTGCCCTTGTCCTTGTCTTTCCCTGAGACACCTCCATGTTCCGCCTTAACTGAAAGGTTTTAAATAAGCAAGAATGAGCACAAATTGCCCAACAAGTAATATACAACAAGGGTAAAGAGTTTTATAACACAAGTTTGAAATATCGAAGTATCATCTCTAAGATAGTTCAGAGTTTCAGCATAATATCACGAATAATGAATATCAACAATTCTTGGAATAAGAACGATAATTCAATACAAATCAACAAATATATATATGAATTCAAAGACTATCAAGTATCCAACTGGATAACAATTTATACTGAGCAGTCACTAAGGACTATTGAACATCTACTATAATTACCAATATTAAACTGATAACCCAAAAGAATCAAGTACTATAGATGGTCGGTCTACAATACTCTAAGTTATGCATAACACCACAATAATAATATACTCATGTGTCGGGGTTTCTAACAACATACATTCCCCTTACCTTAAGGGTTGTTTAACTCAGTTTTCAAGATTTCCACACCAATCAATTGGTTTGGACAGTTTTATAAACATGCATATAGTCTAGCCGAATCAAATGGCATAGACACTTTAACAATATTCAAGAACAATACCAAGTTCACATGAATAATAGTTTTCTCAAGAGTTTAACATACTAGCTCAATTGAACGAATAAGTAGGATAACTTGCATTCAATGAGATAAGCTTACAATATTCGTTGAATAAAGTAATGAAAGAGTTAGTGTGACGCCCCCAAATCCGGGTATCTTCCAACCCGACAAATGGTGCTCCACGATACTACATTTCATACAATTATTCCATTGAAATAACAATAAAATGAGTGTAATTGCTATCTCTGTATTACATTTGTAATAAATCCTTTCCCAGGTTCATAACCGAATACATTCGTTGTTCTTTATAAGTATATTACATACAAATATACTAGTCTATTACAGGACGATTAATTATCCATCTTAGCCTTGCCTTTATCTCTCTTAGAACTCTTAGTTCGTTCGGCTTTAGCTGCAAATATATGGTTCAAGCAAGAATGAGCATAACTAGCTCAGCAAGTCTTAACAACGAATCATATGAATATCACCTCAACAAATACATGCTTTAATTCTATAACTGAACAATTATCTATGAAGCATTTGACTAATACCTCTCATATCATAACAACCATTCCAAAGTATATAAAATAGCTTAGGAATGATGAACCGGTCAATAGACCATGAACATACTCTTTTCGTTTTCATACTTGAAAAGGATATACGTCACTAAGGCCATCCACCCGTCTTTACTTACGAGCACTTCTAGGTGATCATCCTATTGTACTCTATGTTGATCAACACTCTTACGTTAAACGTATTTATGTTCAACATTTGGCAACCTCATGTGCCCATCGAATAATCGATGAAAAATACTTTTGTTTGTACATAGACAAACTTACCTTTACATCCGTACCAAATACTTGGAATAGGATAGCGTTAACAGTTCTATATCAACAAACTTGTAAACAATTCAATCTATTCTTCAATACTTGTCTAGCCAGGATAAAACAGGCATCGACTCTTTCTTTAATACCATTCATGCATTGTTTATTATGCATCACGTAAAAACTTGGCTAACACGAAGGTTAGGCAAGCGTTAAGAAAGACTTGCCTTCAAGCGTCTTCGAATTTATAATTCAACTATTCTCAGTCTTTACAGGATCTACATGATACATTCACATAGCACACTATAATTAGTTATCAAATAAACTAACTTTACGGTTCTAACTAACTTTACGGTTCTAACCAACTTCTTTCTCTTCTATGTTTTATTTGAATTAACTTTGTTATTAAAGTCGATTCAACTTTCTATACTTCATTACATTTCATTAACGTTCTTACGTCCTTAACCGACATTCGATTATTATTGGTTAACTAACAACGTTAAACATCATTCATGGTTCACTTATTACGTCTTTATGTTCTTCGTTTAATTTGTATTAAACCTTACTAGATCTTCTTACATCAATACCTTATAAGTGATTTAAGGTAAGTCTTATCATGTACATTAAGTACCTTCATTGTCTTGCTTTAAGTCTTCATTCAAAATGGAACAAAAACTAACTTGGTTAACATTTTTCTACTGTCGGCGTTGCGGCGCGGCATCCTATGTATTCTAGTGGCGCTGCGGCATCAACCTCCAGAGGTTTTACCCGGACTCGGCGATGCGGCGCGAGTCCATGTACAAACACTCGCACTGCGGCGCGAGTCTCCATACGTTTTCATTTTCTCTCAGCCATACATACGGCGGCTGCTATATGGCGAGAAAACATCTTTGGGTTTAGCGGCAGCCACCGAACTGTGCACCAGTTGGACAAAATAGTTTGGTTTCCTAACGAAACTCTCGGCTTCCTAATTTGTTCATTTTACATCCGAATTGGCCTATTCGAAAGCCTACAAGTCAGGAATTACATCCTTTACATTTTCGTATAAGAATTTCATATTTTCAAATTCGTTAACTCAGAATTCACCTTTAAGTTCATTTTTAAGCGTTAGTTTAACGTTTTCGTTCGTCTAATACTCGTTTTCTTCGTTATAAGTTGAAATGCGACGATTATTTTGCCAACGACTCTTAATTACCTTATCTCACGTGTTGACATTAGAAACCAACGTTTTCAAGTCCCACGTCAACTTTTGACCTTTATTCCGGGCTTTCTACGTTTTCGATGTTTAACGTCTATTTCCCTACAATTCGCCATAACTTTGTTACTAATGTTCTCTAATCCAAATCACATGGAAAACCCCATTGATTCATCATAGTCATCCTAACCAAACAATAGGCACGTCCCTTAGTTATAACGGTTTTCAAAACGTTCGTTAATAACTAAGTTAACGTTCAAGACGCTTATGGTTTTTAACTCATGTAAACACTTACGATTTCTATTTGGTCATGACCTGTCAATGATTTAATCATTAATAGGCATCCTTATATCTCCTCAATAAACACACTCCACTCATCTATGATTCTTCTACGAGAAAGAAATCGAAAAAGATGAAGATTACGGTTTATAAGAATTTACCTTTGAAGTAATTCGCGTTCTTGATAAATGCCAATTGGTTTGCTTTGAAGTAGAAGGATTTAATGTTTCTAGCTCTTTCTCTCTCTCTCACTTTATTTGGACAAGCTTTGTAAAACAACAAAAATCCAACTCTAGCTTTCTATTTATAGAAAATCAAATGAGGGCAAAATGGTCCAATTCTCCACCTCCTTACTTATTTACCACTTTGTCACCAATTAAAGTACTTGGTGACCAAGTGATATGCTTGACTTGCACACCAAGTGGCCGGCCCACCATGCCCATGGGTCATCCCCATGGGTTGCCCCATGGGTTTTACCCATTCGGTGACCCACCGGTTCGATCCACGGTTCGGTTTTCTTGCATTGGGCTTAACCAATCTAATATTGGGCCTTGACTTGGGCTTATTACTTAATCCCTTGGGCTTGCTCATTCAATTGATTAGACTAAACATAATCCAACCCAAATGAATTAGCATTAAGTCTTAACTACATTCTAGAATACAACTCGTATTCCCTACGTATAATTCACGTATTCTTTCCGTATAATACTAGTAAGATAATCGTATTGTACTCCGTATTAACTCATCATATTATACATAGATACTAAATAGTATCTTAATTGTATAACACATGCCTTAACCCTAACGAAATTACTTCCACGCGTTTCATTTCATTTTTGGAAATCAATATACTCAACCCTTAGGTTTTAAGTCCGCAGGTGAAAACTTCGTTTGCCATAACAGAATTATTATTGAATATTCCATACTATCTTCGTATTCTATCATTACGAGTTTCTCAGAATCTCAAACCATAGCTCTGAACGAAATCAGATGAATAGTGTTTTTACGCAAACATTCTCGGAAAACCTTCGTTTTCATCTTGATAATTCATAACAATTAATTCTAGCACAAAGCCATAATACTAACCACATCTACACATTCTAGGTCATAAAACGACCTTCGAACATCTTACTCACATAATTACTCAATTAAATTCATTTAATCCACATAATCAAATAAAAACTTAATTCATTGAAAATTCAAAATTCTCGGGCGTTACATTTTTCCCTCCTTATAAGGATTATGTCCCCAGAATCTCGCTATTCTTGCATAAACAAATGAGGAAACTTTTCCTTCATTTTACTTTCGAGTTCCCACGCTGCTTCTTCAGCATCGTGGTTACTCCAAATTACCTTTACTGAAGGTATTACTTTATTTCTCAAGACTTGTTCCTTCCTATCAATAATCTGAATCAGAATCTCTTCGTAAGTTAAGTCTTTTTCTACATGAATAGATTAATATTCTATTACATGCTTGTAGTCCGGTTTATAAGGACGCAACACAGACACATGAAACACATTGTGTATTCTTTCCATTTCTGGAGGTAAGGCTACTTCATAAGCTACTTCCCCTATCCTTCTTAAAATCTCAAAAGGTCCTACAAACCTTGGACTTAACTTTCCTTTCTTTCCAAAACGTATCTTCCCTTTCCAAGGCGATACTTTTAGAAAAATAGATGAACCTACTTCAAACTCCCTCTACTCTCGATGAGGATCTGCATACTTCCGTTGTCTATCTTGAGCCGTTAGTAAAGGAGCTCTTATCAGCTTTACCATATCTGCCGTTTGTTGTACCATCTCAGGTCCCAACATTCAACGTTCACCTACTTCATCCCAACAAAGTGGTGTTCTGCACTTCCTTCCATACAACGCTTCATAAGGCGGCATGCCTATACTAGCGTGAAAACTATTGTTGTAAGCGAATTCTACCAAAGGTAGATGCTCGTCCCAACTCCCCTTGAAATCCATAACGCAAGATCTAAACATATCTTCTAGCGTTTGAATTGTCCATTCGCTTTGTCCATCCATCTATGGATGATACGCCGTACTCAATCTCAAATGCATTCCTATTTTCTCTTGCAAACTCCTCCAAAAGTTCGACGTGAATCGTTGATCACGATCAGACACAATCGAAATAGGTACTCCATGTCTGGAAATGATTTCCTTAACATAAAGCTTAGCTAACTGCTCTAGGTTATACCTAACTCCTATTGGTAGAAAATGAACCAATTTAGTTAACCAATCCACTATTACCCAAATAGCATCATATCCTTTTCTCGTCGTTGGAAGTCCCACCATAAAGTCCATGATGATATACTCCCATTTCCACTCCGGAATCTCCAGTGGTTGTATCAATCCACTCGGTCTTCGGTGTTCAGCCTTAACTTTCTGACAAGTTAAACACTTACTAATATATTCTGCAATCTCCCTCTTCATGTTCGGCCACCAAAAGTTCTGACGAAGGTCTTGATACATCTTAGTACTACCAGGATGTATCGAGTACCTCGAACTATGGGCCTCGCACATAATCTCTTCTTTCAACTCGGAATTATTTGGAACCCAAATTCTTCCTTCAAAACAAAGTAAACCTTCCTTATCAAGGTTATACGTAGTCTTCACGTCATCCTTCACTATCTTTTTTACACGATCGCATTCTTTAGTACTTATTTGTACCTACTTAACCCGTTCCACTATCGTTGGTTGAGTCTCTATTGAGAATAACATCTCTGCTATTTCACTTCGCAACTTAACTTTTATTCCATCCTGGCCATCTCCGTTATCAACTCATTCTGAGTCGTTAACATTGACATATTTTCTCTACCCTTCCAACTTAATGCATCGGCTACTACATTCGCCTTCCCCAGATGATATAAGATATCACAATCATAATCCTTTATCAATTCTAACCACCTTCTACGCCTCGTGTTCAACTCCTACGTGTGAAGATATATTTTAGGACTTTTTGTGGTCCGTGTATATCTCACACTTCTCCCCGTATAAATAATGTCTCCATATTTTTAATGCAAACACTACAGCTGCCAGTTCTAGGTCATGAGTAGGATATACCTTCTCATAATCCTTTAACTGACGTGACGCATACACAATGACCTTGCAATGCTGCATAAGCACGCAACCTAGTCCTCTATGCGAAGCATCGCTATAAACTACAAAATTCCCCGTATCACTTGGTAAAGATAATACAGGTGCCTCACTCAACCTCCTTTTTAGTTCTTGAAAACTACGCTCACACTTTTTTGTCCACTCGTACTTCAGCGACTTCCTTGTCAGATTTGTCAACGGAGTAGCTAATTTAGAAAAGTACTGAATGAACCTTCTATAGTATCCCGCTAATCCCAGAAAACTCCTAACCTCGATTGGCATTTTCGGTTACTCCCACTCATTCACCGCTTCCACTTTCGTTGGATCTACGGATATGCCATCTTTTTCTATAACATGTCCTAGAAACTGCACTCGTTCGAGCCAAAATTCACACTTAGTGAATTTCGCATACAACTTCTCCCTCCGTAGTGTTTCCAGCACTATTCTTAGATGTTCAGCATGATCTTCTGGCGTCTTAGAATAGACTAGAATATCATCAATGAACACTATGACGAACTTGTCCAAATATTATTTGAACACTCTGTTCATCATATCCATGAATGCGGCTGGCGCATTCGTCAACCCAAACGACATAACCAAAAACTCGTAATGCTCATAGGTATATCTTCCTTCCTTACTTTAAGTTGATGATACCCTGTGCACAAATCTATTTTAGAAAAATACTTCGCCCCTTTTAACTGATCAAATAGATCATCGATCCTGGGCAATGGGTATTTATTCTTAATCGTTAACTTGTTCAACTCTCGATAGTCGATATAAAGTCGTAACGATCCGTCCTTTTTCCTTACAAACAATATCGGTGCTCCCCATGGAGACACACTCGATTGAATGTACTTCCTATCTAACATTTCCTGTAACTGAACCATTAGCTCCTTCTTCTCAACTGGCGTCATCCTATATGGTGCCTTTGAAACTGGTGTCATACCCAGCAACAAATCAATCACAAACTCTATATCCCTATCCGGCGGAATACCGGGTAACTCTTCCGAAAACACATCCGCGAATTCTTGAACCACTGCTATTTGTTCCAATGATGTTCCCACTCTTTGGGTATCCACCACATGACACTGATAACCCTTACACCCCTTTTTCAACATCTTCCTAGCTTGTGTCATGGTTAGACAACAAGAACGTCCCGGTGAGGTTTCATGGGAAGCCTTAGGTTTACACTCTTTCTATGACAATCTATTATCGCTCTATGGTTAATAAACCAATCCATACCGAGAATCACATCGAATTCCCTTAACCTTATCGGTAAAAGATCTACCGATAATCTATTACCCCTGATATTTACGAAACAATTCCTATGAATATGTTGATAGGAATTATCTCCTCGTTGCTACCTTAACGTCTAAAGGTATTTCTAACTTTTAGGATTTAATCCCAATTCTTTGAGCAAATCCACATGCTATAAAAGAACAAGTAGCACCCGAGTCAAATAGCACGTAAGCATTTATTTTGTTTACTGGAATGATACCTGCTACTACATCCGTTGATGCAACTACATCTTGGACCGTCATATTAAATGTTCGGGCTGAGGGTCTACCCAATGATGGTGTTGGTCCAGTAATGACTTAATTACCACTACCAGAAGCCTTACTACCCTCCGCCCCTTTCTTTGGGCAATTTCTTGCCATGTGGTCCACCGACCCACATACAAAACATCCACAGCTTTTCTTAGGATTAGGACAGTTGGGAGATATATGACCCTCCTGCCCACAGTTATAACAACCAGTCTTCCCCTTCAGACAAACTCCCAGATGAGTCTTACCGCATGTCTTACATGCGTCTATCCTCCGTTTAGGATCCCCTTGTTTTGTCCCAGTATTCCCAGGGTTAAAATTCTTCCGTTTAGGCATATTGCCACTACCACTGGCAACCTCTGCCTTATTTCCTACCTCTCCCTTACCCTTATTCTTTCTATCTTTGTGGTATTGGGTCAAAGCCTCACTACCACCCTCTGCTATTATCGCCTTTTCTAGAATGGTCCCGTAGGAAGCACTCTGAAAAACCGATATCCTACTATAGAGCCAGGGTTTTAGACCCTGCTCAAACCTACGAGCCTTCCTCTCCTCCGTGTCCACTTGGTGTGGTGCAAACCTTACCAATTCATTGAATTTGGCCGCGTATTGGGGAACAGTCATGTCCCCCTACTTAAGTTCTCAGAACTTAATCTCCATTCTTCCTTGCATGCTAGTAGGGAAATAGTTCTCGAAGAATACCTTCTTAAACTGTTCCCATATAACAGCTTCCGCTCCAACCCCACCCTGGTGAGCCTCCCACCAGTAGTTGGCTTCCCCCTTCATCATATAGGTCGCAAAATAAGTCTTTTGCGCCTCAGATACGTTTGTAATAACAAACGCCTTCTCTATTTCCTTGACCCATGTCTGGGCCTCCATTGGGTCTGATGTTCCCTTAAATTCGGGTGGACCTACACTTTTAAATTCCTTAAAAGTAGTCGTTCGGGCTACCACAGGTCTCATGGTGCTCTAGCCCGACTTGGTTAAATCTGTTAGTTAATAAATTCACGAACTCTTGCATTGGGTTATTAGGACCCCCCCTCATTCCCATTATGCGATTCTGCCTCTTGGTTACGTTGCCTTCTTCTTGGCGGCATTTATGATTAAATAAATAAAGTTTCGTTATTACTTATTTACTTACTTATTTATTAGTCGTCAAATAACTGAACAATAACTCATACACAACACAACAATTTAAAATAAAATGTTCTTTATATTAAAATGCTTCTTTATAGTTCAAAACTATTTACAAGTTGCTTTCAATAGCCCAAAAGCTAGTACGTATACATCCCGCGATTAACTTCTACAAAAATTGGGATTTACAAAAAGACTACCCTTTAATTATACAAAAGAGGGTTTTACGTCACTACACAAAAGTATTTACCATACTACTCCTAAGTCTTTGCTTACAAACATTCTCATGCTTACGGTTTGCCAGAATCGACACAATATCTCGACTTATAGTATGTCGAGTATATCCCGACTCAATAGAATAACAAGCTATCTTAAGCTTGAAATCCTCGTGCGCACTGTCATTTATATATGACATTCGTGCTATCTTATGGTCTTTTTCAACCAGTTTCTTACGAAGTTCTATGACCTCATTCTTATAGTTCTGGGCCTTGTCAGTCATGAACACTTTCTCATCATGCTCTATCTCATAGTCTGACTCTGCAGACTCTTTTGCCCCATAGAGATCAATGATCTCTTCCTTACGAGTCTGCACCATATTATGCGATTACAGCGTTCTGGTCAAACCTTTGAGAGGTACATTGCCCTCATTGTCTCTGTATGTGTCGACTCTAGGGCAGGCATCATCGTATTAATCGATGTCACCTCCATGTCATCCTCCACATCAATCCTCATATTCAAATATGCTGCGGCGCCGAACCTGTGAACCAGTTGGCCAAAATAGTTTGGTTTCCTAACAAAACTCCCGGATTCCTAATTTGTTCGTTTTACATCCGAATTGACCTATTCGAAAGCCTACAAGTTAGGAATTACATCCTTTACGTGTTCGTATAAGAATTTCATATTTCCGAATTCGTTAACTCAGAATTCACCTTTAAGTTCATTTTTAAGCGTTCGTTTAACGTTTTCGTCCGTCCAATACTCGTTTACTTCGTTATAAGTCGGAATGTGACGATTGTTTCATCGACGACTCTTAATTACCTTATCTCACGTGTTGACATTGGAAACCAACGTTTTCAAGTCCCACGTCAACTTTTAACCTTTAATCCGGGCTTTCTACGTTTTCAACGTTTAACGTCTATTTCCGTACAATTCACCATAACTTCGTTACTAGTGTTCTTTAAGCCAAATCACATGGAAAACTCCATTGATTCGTCATAGTCATCCTAACTAAACAATAGGCACATCCCTTAGTTATAACGGTTTTCAAAACGTTCGTTAATAACTAAGTTAACGTTCAAGACGCTTATGGTTTTTAACTCATGTAAACACATACGATTTCTATTTGGTTATGACCTATCAATGATTTAATCATTAATAGGCATCCTTATATCTCCTCAATAAACACACTCCACTCATCTATGATTCTTCAATGAGAAATAAATCGAAAAAGATGAAGATTATGATTCTTGATAAACGCCAATTGGTTTGCTTGGAAGTAGACGGATTTAATGTTTCTAGCTCTTTCTCTCTCTCACTATATTTAGACAAGCTTTGTAAAACAACAAAAATCCAACTCTAGCTTTCTATTTATAGAAAACCAAATGAGGGCAAAATGGTCCAATTCTCCACCTCCTTACTTATTTACCACTTTGTCACCAAGTAAAGTACTTGGTGACCAAGTGATATGCTTGGCTTGCACACCAAGTGGCCGGCCCACCATGCCCATGGGTCATCTCCATGGGTTGCCCCATGGGTTTTACCCATTCGGTGACCCACCGGATCGATCCACGGTTCGGTTTTCTTGTATTGGGCTTAACCAATCTAATATTTGGCCTTGACTTGGACTTATTACTTAATCCCTTGGGCTTGCTCATTCAATTGATTAGACTAAACATAATCCAACCCAAATGAATTAACATTAAGTCTTAACTAAATTCTAGAATATAACTCGTATTCCCTACGTATAATTCACGTATTCTTTCCGTATAATACTAGTAAGATAATCATATTGTACTCCGTATTAACTCATCATATTATACATAGATACTAAATAGTATCTTAATTGTATAACACATGTCTTAACCCTAAAGAAATTACTTCCACGCGTTTCATTTCCTTCTCGGAAATCAATATACTCAACCCTTAGGTTTTAAGTCCGCAGACGAAAACTTCATTTGCCATAACAGAATTATTATTGAATTATCCATACTATCTTTGTATTCTATCATTACGCGTTTCTCAGAATCTCAAACCCTAGCTCTGAACGAAATTGGATGAATAGTGTTTTTACGCAAACATTCTCAAAAAACCTTCGTTTTCGTCTTGATAATTCACAACAATTAATTCTAGCACAAAGCCATAATACTAACCACATCTGCACATTCTAGGTCATATAACAACCTTCGAACACCCTACTCACATAATTACTCAATTAAATTCATTTAATCCACATAATCGAATAAAAACTTAATTCATTGAAAATTCGAAATTCTCGGGCGTTACAGTTAGAATACTCGCACAATGTAAAGTAGGGTTCGGATTCTTGCCTTAAACGTAGTTTATCCACGTTAAGAAATCAACACTTTCGAATTCTATTTATAGCGTATTATATTTTCAAGATGTTTATTCGCTAACATAGTCTTTAATCAAGCTTGACATGATCCAAGTATGCACATATGGTACAAAGTCAGTTTATACGTCATCACAAGTTCAACCCACGTATCATTTGTTTGATATTATGCAAACATTCTTTTCAACTTATCATTCGAAAGTCAATATTAACCTTTATCTATATCACATAGCCTGCCTCTTAACACATTACATAGCATATTGGTCATATATTACAAGTTAAAGTAATCATATAGGCATGCTTCAAACATCAGCTCAAAAATAGATGTCATTTAAGACTACTGAAGACTGGCAAATTTGCGCCTATCTGGAAGCTTAAGGGCTAGTGCATTTTCATGATGTCCCCTGGCCAGACCAAGGTTGAGCTTTGCACTTTTTATTTCTTCCCAATTCCTACATATCTATGTACTAATACTCTATCATATCTACATGTTAATGGGGCTCACATAATCACATAAGCGTTCTTGAGTTCATTTGTATAAGTTTGAACTTACATCTTACATGACATTAAAGAAAAACAATATCAAGCGATTATCATGTTTCATTAATTGGTTATATGTCCACGTAGAGATTTCAAAATCTGTTAATGCATATACTTGTAGCATTCATATTGCTTGTTCATAGCTATCATTGTTTAATACTTCGAATCATGCTTTAAACTCGTGGTTAGTCTAGCTATCATCATATTCAATACATATAACTCATACCTAGGGATATTATAGACATAACATGACATCTTAACCCTTTAGAATCTAGATATCCATGTGATGCAACTAGATTTCAAAAATATGTTCAAGTTTGCCTTTGAAACCATTTTGGATTTGAATTATGCAATCTAACACATACAAGATAACTTCAAAGCTCTAAACATATGTAGTCAAGTCATGTTAACATGTCCGCAATATCAGAATGTATATCATGTGGTAGTCATGCATATTAGTTTACTAAGCTTTTTCTTGAAAACATTTCTAACACAAAGCCTAATAGGGCGGTCATGAACAAAGGAACTATGTACACTATAGCATGCTCATTTATGTGTAAAATCAGTAATGTATAGATTACTAGGCTCACAATTTGCAGAACATGATCTCTTACATAGGTTCATATATCTAGTAAATCTAGTAGGTTCATATATCTAGTAAATCTTTCGTTAATTATGCAAATCTAGTAAAACATGCTCACATTAAGTTCATATATCCATATATACCCCTTACACATGCTTGCATACTAGTATACGTCATAATGATTGATTAACACTTGGCATATTTTAAAAATAGAAGCTCCAACTTAACTTTCGAGGGCCAAAAGCGCGGTTGTCTTTGTGCTCTCGTTGTTATCTATCTGGCGTAGGCTGCCGTAGCATCTAGTTCGAGCTAGGAACATTTTGCGTCTGTAGAAAACTATCCCAAATACAGAAATTACTCATGAATTCATTTCTAATCACTCATGTATCAGTTTAAACATTCTTATATGGTCATATAATAACTATATAATCAATACCCAACCTCATTAACATCCAATTCCATAAAATCACGAATTTGAATTTCAAGAGTTCAAGAACTCTGTTTGACAGAAACTGAAAATGGAAAGCAAAGAATGGGGTTATACCTCTACAATATGAATGAATTTGCTACTAGTTGATCTTCTAATGTCCTAGAATACTTGTATGCTCTCAATCTCCTACTTTGAAAAATCTCAGTAATTGGAAAAATGGAAGGAGAGCTCATACTTATAGGAAAATCAATACACAGATTTTGAAGTTTTCCATTGAATCAAACTCATGGATTGAAGGATTTCATGAAGGGTAACAAGTAGTTGGTGATTGGTTGGTGATTTACATCATTATGCCCACTCCCTCCATAATCATTATCTAGCAAATCTTGGAAGAAAAGAAGAACATAGGCCTTAGCCTTTATGTTCTACACGTGACTGAGAATTAGGGAGTAATTGGGACACACATTTTGGGACAATCAAATAACTCAGCATTCTTGCCCTCTTAAGTTATACACTTATACAAAACCCTTATTCTTATGTTATAGTGTATTTATTACCCATGTTTTAATTTTAATGTCACAATATGATTCACATAATTAATATTTCAAGGTAGTAGATGTTATGCAACATACATATATTCCATGTACATTCTATTTTAATGTCTACCCACATGTATATGGTTACTTACACATTTTATGATATATTTATACCATATAGTTTCAATATGAATAATCACATTGCTTCATACCATATAGTTTCATAAAACTTAATATATAGTTACATAAATGTCACACTACACTATATAGTATAGTTGTATTATTGCTCACATGCACATAAATGTTAATATAATATTATTATATTAATAACCCACTTATTTATGTCTAATAAATAAATTATTCACTTCATCCATTCTTCATTGATTAATGTATTTATGGATCTCCATAATCATTAATTATCAATATAATTCTTATTATATTTATAATTATATTGTAAATAATAATAATCACATATTATTAATTAATTACCAAGTACTCAATATTCCACCACAATTAATTAATATGAATTAATGGTTTACTTAATAATTCCTTCGTCAAACATAACGTACTTTATTTCATGGTTTATCAATGTCACACATATCACATAATTGTTCCATTTAATTTCTAATGTAGAAAGTAAACTTTTATCCAATGACCATTTGATACAATTTGTGCGGTTTGTACTACTAGAATGGCGTGGCTGCGTGCATTACTACAGCGATGCCAAGACTAGTTTAGCTTCAAGCCCGTGCCAACTTTCATTGTTAAACACGTTTTATATGACATGAATTAATGTCCACATTAGTAATATTAGCAGTCTAAGAACGTACTCATTAACTACATGAAATCACATGATCAACACGATTATTTTTCCTAATTCCCATTTTAATTTGCTTAGTGAATTTCCTCGTTTCGCATTATGCCACACAAGGCATTTCACACTTCTCATTGTCAATTCACACATTGATCTAATACGAATCAATTGAATTAACCAACTCACAAAATAATAACACTTATGTTCACATAAATATTATTTCCATTAATATTTTTATTTAATAATACGTGGAAATTCTCGGGTATTACATCCTCTCCCCCTTATAAAAATTCCGTCCTAGAATTGCTACAAGGTTACACAAACAGATGGGGATAATCCTTCATCATCCTATCTTTTAACTCCCACGTAGCCTCCTCGACATCGTGGTTATGCCAAAGTACTTTTACAGAGGAAATAACTTTATTTCTCAAGGTTTGCTCTTTCCTATCAAGAATTTGGACAGGAATTTCTTCGTACGCCAAATTCTTCTCCACTTGAATGGGTTCATAAGAAATCACGTGCTTGTAGTCAGGCTTGTACGAACGCAACACAGATATGTGAAACACGTTATGGATGTGCTCCAACTTAGGTGGTAGTGCAACTTTGTATGCTAATTCGCCCACTCACTTCAGTACCTCGAACGGTCCTATGAATCTTGGACTCAGTTTTCCTTTCTTGCCTAAACGGGTCTTTCCCTTCCATGGAGATTCCTTCAAGAATACAAAACTGCCGATTTCAAAATCTCGATCTTGCCGATGCAAATTTGTATACTTTTTATGGCGATCTTGAGCTGCCACTAGTCTAGCCCTTATTACTGTCACCACGTCCGCAGTTTGTTGTACTGACTCTGGTCTGAGTATTCTTCGTTCCCCGACTTTGTCCCAATATAATGGCATTCTGCACTTCCTTCCATAAAGAGCTTCATACAGTGGCATGCCGATACTCGCATGGTAACTATTATTATACGCAAATTCGACTAAGGGTAGGTGGTCGTCCCAATTTCCCTTTAAGTCCATCACGCAAGTTCTAAGAATATCCTCTAAAGTTTGTATTGTTCGCTCACTTTGTTCGTCTGTCTGAGGATGATAAGCGGTACTTAACCTTAATTGTGTTCTCATCCTCTCTTGCAAGCTTCTCCAGAGTTTCGACGTGAAATGCGGGTCTCGGTCAGAAAAAATCGATACCGGTACTCCATGTCGTGAAACAATCTCCTTTATGTACAGACTCACTAACTGATTCAAACTATAGCGGATCTTGATCAGTAGAAAATGTGCGGTCTTTGTAAGTCGATCCACGATAACGCAAATGACACCCAAACCTTTCTGCGTGACTGGAAGTCCTACCATGAAATCCATCGTAATATGTCCTCGTTTCTACTCTGGTATTTCCAACGGTTGTAGTAACCCACTCGGCCACTGATGCTCTGCTTTTACTCGTTGACAAGTCAAACATCTACTAACGCATTTTGCGACTTCCCGTTTCAAATTGGGCCACCAAAAATGTTACCCAAGTCTCGGTACATCTTAGTGCCTCCTGGATGAACGGAATATATCGTATGGTGTGCCTCGTGAAAAATCTCTTCTCTTAACTCGGTTACCGCCGGTACCCACACTCTCCCTTCGAATCTTAAGATACCATCTTTATCTATTCAAAATTTTTCTTTCCCATTTTTTGTGATCCTCTTCCTGATTTTCTCACATTCTCCATCTTTCTCATGTGCTTCCTTTACTCTATCCAACAATGTCAGACAAGCTTCCATTACAAATAACTTCTCTTCAGACCTCTCGGGTCCCTTCACTTCTATCTTAAACTTCTCTATATCTCTTATTAACTCCTCCTGAGTTGTCAATTGAAACAATTTCTCCCTCTCTTTCCTGCTCAGAGCGTGGGCAACTACGTCTGCCTTCCCCGGGTAATAAAGAATATCACAGTCATAATCTTTGATCAATTATAACTACCTTCTCTGACGCATATTCAACTCCTTATATGTGAAGATATATTTTAGACTTTTGTGGTCCATGTATATCTCACATTTCTCTCCGTACAAATAATGTCTCCATATCTTTAACACAAAAACTATTGCCGCTAACTCTAAGTCATAAGTAGGGTATCATTTTTTGTAATCCTTCAATTGTCGTGACGCATACGCAATGACTTTGCCATGTTGCATCAGTACATAACCCAGTCCTCTATGCGATGCATCACTATACACCATAAATCCTCCCGTATCATCTTGTAAGGATAATACAGGTGCCTCGCTTAATCTATTCTTCAACTCTTAAAAACCCTCTTCGCATTTGTCAGTGCATACAAATTTTACTGTCTACCTCGTCATATTAGTCAACAGGGTCGCTATCTTAGAAAAAGCCTGGATAAATCTTCGATAATACCCATCTAATCCTATGAAACTTCTTACCTCTGTCGGTGTTCTCAGTTGTTCCCAACTACTTACCACTTCGACCTTTTCGGGGTCTACTGAGATTCCATTCTCATCTACCACGTGGCCTAAAAATTGAATCTTCTTCATCCAAAATTCATACTTTGAAAACTTCGCATACATCTTCTCCTTCCGTAGTGCCTCCAAAACAATCTTTAGATGTTCGACATGTTCTTCCTCTGTCTTCAAGTAGATCAAAATGTCATCGATGAAAACTACTACGAATTTATCCAAGTATGACTTGAAAACTCGATTCATCAAGTCCATGAATGCTGCCGGAGCATTAGTTAAACTGAATGACATTACCAAAAACTTGTAATGTCCATAAGCAGAGTTCAAGCGCGATCTTTGGTATATCTTCATCCCGCACTTTCAGTTCATGATATCCTGTCCATAAGTCGATCTTCGAGAAACATTTTGCTCCCTTCAGTTTATCAAACAAGTCATCATTCCTTGGTAATGGATATTTGTTCTTGATCTTTACCCTGTTCAATTCTCGATAATCGATACAAAGCCCCATCGATCCGTCCTTTTTCTTAAAGAATAACACTGGTGCCCCCCCCCCCCAAGGAGACACACCCGGTCGAGTGTACCCCTTATCTAATAACTCTTGAAGTTGTATCATCAATTCCTTCATTTCTACTGGAGCCATACGGTATGGAGTTTTCAAAATCGGTGCCATTCCCAGTGCTAAGTCTATTACGAATTCAATTTCTCTGTCTGGCGGAAGACCAGGCAGATCGTCCGGAAACACATCTTGAAATTCACTCACTACGGGTATATCTTTAATCTCTACTCCCTTTTTCCGAGTATCTACGATGTAAGCTAAATAACCTACACATCATTTCCTTAACAATTTCTTGGCCTGCATCATCGTAACGCAACACGATTGCTTAAGCAATGAGCTACCATGAAACACTACCTTAGACTTACTCGGAGTCTGAAGGTTCACACACTTGTTTTGAAAATCAATTATCGCTGCATGGTTATATAACCAATTCATTCCCAGTATTACTTCAAATTCTCCCAGTCTAATAGGAATCAAGTCTATGCTTAGTTTATTTTCTCTAATGTTTGCGCGACAATTTCAATAAACTTATTCTACAGGGATTATTTTTTTATTCACAACTTCTACATTCAAGGAATCTTCTAAACATTCTCGGGGTGTACTAAGTTTACTAGCAAATTCTTCAGATACAAAAGAACAGGTGGCACCCAAATCAAATAATACATAAGCATTTATATTATTGATTGGGATTATACCTGGCACCACGTCCTTCGCAGCCACTACGTCCTAGACAGTCATGTTAAAGGTTCGGGCGGTCGATCGGTTAGGTTGTGCAGGTCCACCAATCATTAACTTGTTTCCTACTCCTTGGCCTCCGCCAGCTCAACCGCTTCCTTTCTTTGGGCAATCCTTTATCTGGTGCTCTGTCGATCCACAAGCAAATTATCCTCTGATCTTCTTCGGCTTTGGGCAATTTGGCGATATCTGCCCTTCTTGGCTGCAGTTATATCAAGTGCTCTTTCCCTTCCAGCACTCCCCTTGATGACTTCTTCCAAACTTGTTACAAGCTTTAGTCCTTTTCTTGAAGTTCCCCTGGTGACTTCCATATTGGTTATTGTTTCTGTTGTTGTTGTTGTTATTATTATTATTTTCCCATTTCCTCTTTCCAGAATTACTCCCTCCATTGCTGCTTCCTCTATGACAACCCGAGAATTTTGAATATTTTTAAAAAATTTATTACTTGATTTAAGGTTCAAAATTAGAACCTAGACAGAAAATTAGTGTATGCGTTTAATATTTTTAAGAATGAATTTTGAGGATTTCAAATTTCTATGAAAGATTTAGGTGAATTATTCAGGATTAAGGAAATAAGCGTTTATGTTCTGTGTATATGTGTGCATAATGTGGTTAAAGGTCAAGGGTTGACCAGATAATCGATATCTGTAACAAACCCAAGGTATATATTAAGAACGTCAACGTTCGGTTACAAAACCCTAGTGAATTATAAGAAACCCTAGAAACCAGTTCTGTAAACCCTAATTTCAGTTTCGGAGATCCGAAACCCTAATTCAGAAATTTAAAACCCTAATCTGGGAACTTAAATGATTATTATATTGCTCAATTGCTATTAATTAATAAATTAATGAGGATAAAGCTTAATTAATTAGCAAACCCTAATTTCAAATTTAGAAAAACCCTAATTTCGGGATTTGAAACCCTAATTTATAATAGGGAAAAACCTAAGTGTTAATTTACTACTTTTAATGTTAATTAGGAAATATTAATCCAAATTTTAAAGTTATAATTAATTAGAAAACCCTAATCTAATTACAAAATTTAATTTCTAATTTAGAAAAATTGTTTTTCTATTAGAAACCCCAATTCGTAGGTTATAAACCCTAATGACCAATTAGGACCCTAATTGCTAAATTAGCGATTTTAATTAGGAAATGTTAATCCTAATTAGAAAGATTTAATTGTGATTTAGAAATGTTAATATAATTAGAAAATCCTAATTATAATTTAGGAATATTAATTTTCTATTTTTAAAACCTAAATTGGAAATTTTAGAAATTAAATTGCAAATTAAGGGTTAAACACTAAACCCTAAATGGTTCAAACCCTAAACCCTAAATTTTCCAAACCCTAAACCCTAAGGGTTTGGCTAATTGACAAGAATGCCATTAATTTTGTATGTGAAAAGACTAAAATGCCCTTAATGCATTATTGTGACTTAACTTGCAAGAGTTGATCAAGTGCAGTGGTTGGACCAACCCTAGCCCTAGCTCATGACTTTTATATCCAGCAATCTCAGCCAATTTGACAGCCCCTTACACTGCATTATTGCATTTTTTAGAGATTAGAGAGAGAGAAAGGCTACTTGATTTTTCATTCTCTCCAACCCTTTCTCTCTCTAAAAATTCAGGAATGGGGAATGTGAGAGAGTGTTAAGATAAGCCAAGAACACTTCATTGCTAGCCTAGATCAGATCACTATGACCAGTATCATAAATCAAAGCTCAAAAGGTATAAGAACCCTAAATTTTGAAATCTCTTGATTTTATGTTTGATGTTGTAATTGATTGTTTAAAGTTGTGTTAGAAGGTGTCAATTAGAGATCTGGGTTGTTGGATCATGGATCCATAACATCTAGATGCTCGAATCTAGCATTTTTGAAAATCTGGAAATGATGAAAAAAGTGTCCTGACAATCGAATGTCAGGCCCTCTCAATTTGTGTGTGTTATCTGTTTAGTGTGCTTTTTGTCTTAGATCTGTTCTATGTCATGTGTTCTTTAGTCTGGATCTTGAATCATGTTCAGATCAGGTATATATTTCAATTTATGAGTGGTCAAAGTGAGTTGACCGAGCATAAAACTTAGAATCTGGGCAACCCAGAATTTTTCCAGTGTTCTGACAAGCTTTTCTAAGCTCTAGATCTTGCTGTGTGTTACTCTTTTGGTCATGATGTTGGTTGGATGTTGTAGCATGGTATATTACCTGCAAATCCTTGTTATTAGATCACCTAGATTAACAACAGGATTGATTGTAGCAATGGTCAAACAAGCGTTGACCAACCGAGCCGGATGAATTTCTGGAAAACCCAGAATTCACCAAGAACAGGTTTTGTCAGGTACTTTGACCGTCCTAAATCTGACATTGGTGATGTTTTTAAACTAAGTTGTTGTCATGTACATGTTCCTTGACACATGGACTATAGATTATAATCGTAATATCGACCATTTGATGACTAGAACATAAATAAAATTGATCTTGAAAGAGACTACTCGAATTGCCTGGGTTTCTGGAAAACCCAGGAACGTTCTGACAACATGTTTGTAAGCCCAGATCTTCGTGATATGTTAATTTATGACCTATATTGTGGTTGATAGTTGTAGTGGTGCATACGGACTACATGATCAACGTTTAAATTCTGACACCCACAAAATAGGTATACATCACCTATTCTGAGTCGCCAAATACGTGGTACAGAACATAAATACAATCTTAATTATACAACAAGAGGGCTGTGAGTTTAAATACAAATCATCTTCTAGACAATATCTACTCTCGAATGAGTCCTCATTACATTTATTGTCACACTATTTAATGAGAATAGTGAGGACTACTAGCTAATACTATCATCAGGACCATCACTCTGGTTCCCAGGCTCGTCCCATTACGTTCTCATTTTACAGAAGAGAGCGGTGAAAGAAAGGGTGAGCTCAACTAGCCCGAGACGAAATATTATGACTAAGATAATGCGAGAATAAATTATCATTAGCCTTAAATAGTGTTAAAGCGATACAATATAACAAACATCAAGTTTAAGCTGCGTGAACAAGCAATCCATTAGAAGAGTGAGTAGAGAATAAAATCTACTATCTTCTATGATTTAAAAGGTTTTCATGACTTTTATCGGCTGAGACTCGACAATAAATAATCCACATCATAGAATCACTTACACTACTGACCGAAGATATTCTTTAGTATTACGACCACAAATTATCAATGCACTACGGGCCAAGGACATTCGTGTATTCATCAATGGTCATGATTATGCCAACAACGGTCCATCAATGCACTACGGGCCAATGAAGACTTTTATCACATCATTTATAACATTACGGTCATGATTACACCGAATAATCCCTGGTCATAATCATACCAAGTCCATCTATGCACTACAGGCCACAGATGCCTTTCAAAAAATATAAACATGAGGATGATGACTATGATATAAGAATTCAATAAAACAAGTTCAAGAATTAATTTAGTCAGGAACTAATAACGTCAAAATTGTCAACATGATACTTCTTTGTAGAGTAAAATTCAAGAATTCTCAGAAGAATATTTCCATGAAAAGATACTGGATGAAGCGCAAATGTCAAGAATATTCCACTAATTTCATGGAGTTTAGAAGTTAAAACTTTAACCAACTGAGTATAATAAGGAATAGAATAACAAAAGAAATCACCAAGCATGCGATAGACCGCACAGGCAGGTTATTCCAACAGAATAATAATTAACGGAACCAGGTCCGGTGTAAAACGTACAAACAAGATATTCCAACAGAATAATAACGAATGGAATAATAGAAGAATTTCACCAATTATATGGTAGCCAGCGTATACAGGTTATTCCAACAGAATAATAAATAATGGAATAACAGAAGTTCTCTTCATGAATACAAAAAAAATAATACCCCTTACCGTAAAAGAAACTAGATATAGGAAAAGAAAGTTAACAGACTTCTCTTCTTCTTTTTCTCTATAATTTTCTCTCTCTAGAGTTTCAGTGAATTCGTAAGAAATAATGAAGGAATGAGCTTCTATTTATTGGAGAATGGAAGGGCACTGTTCATGGATGAAATTATTTTGCAGAATCGATTTTAATCAACTAACAAATAAAATATAATATGTATATATATATATATAAACACATGCTATGTTAAAAAAAATCCTACCACTCGCATCATTTTTCAAGGTGATGGCCAATTAAAAGAGAAGAAAAACAAAACTATCACATGACCACTTGAGGACATTAACCAATGAGAAAATGGCCTCACTCATAAATTTGGTAGCATTATGGGATTATCAATCAATAAAGTGGAAACTTTGAAAATAACGTATCATATCACGCCAAACTACCACCACCACTTTATTTTCCCACATGTTATATAATATATATATATATATATATATATATATATATATATATATATATATATATGCCTATTAGTACCAAAATCATCCACTACCATCAAATCATTTCTCCCACCCGAGACACTACAATTTCACCTCCCCATAATTCAATTTTCTTCTAGTGGGTCCCACTTTTATTATATAAAATAATTTATCTGGATTATTTTGAAAAATAGGTAAATGGGGGTCCATAAAATAAGCAAAAGCGAGTGACTTCTCACGTAAGCATCAATAATTGTCTGGTGTGCTCTTATGCGACCATGCGTATTCGCATTACTTTTAACACCGGTGTTTCAACAGATTAACAGTAAAACTTCCGCCGTTATTTTTAAAAAATATTTTGTCGTTTTCTCAATCAAAACAATAATTCCGTTAATGGGGTCCACCAATGATTGTCTTGGTCGCACGAATATTCCACGCTAAAAGCGAATATTCCCCGACCAATCGAATATTATATATCCACTTGCGTATTTTGCAAAATTTATAAATACTATCCACAACTATAACATTATATTAAAATCATTCCATAATATTCAAAAATGATAATTATAGAAAATTCATCTTTATTCAAAAAGTTGGGGTCTTACATAAATTATCCCGAACACATTTAGGTAAGAGTTAAGGTAGTCAAACCTACCTTCCAGATTCGACATGCGTTTCTGGGTTAATGAAGAACAGCCTCAAGAACACCTATAGCGACGGGTCTATCGCTATAGGGCCCTTTAGTGACAATTATTTTCGGAAAATAGAATAATTAATTAAATAAATAGAACAAAATGATTTTTAATTATTAAAAATATATAATAAATTCTGAAAAATTATTTTAAAGTCCGAAAAATAGTTTTTAACTATTTTGAGTATATTTCATAAATATTTAATATTTTTGAATATAAATGTTATTTAATTTATTTAATTTTAATATTCAATAAATGATTTAAATACTTGAAAATCATGAAAAATAATATTATGGTATAATAAAATATTTTAAGTTATTTTAATTGACTTTTAATATTTTAGGATGAATTTCATTAATTAATCAAGATTAATGATAATAAGTTTATTTAATAAATATATTAAATAAATTAAGAAAAAATAAATTAATGTTTTAAAAATCATATAAAAATGATTTAAGTATTATGAAAATATTTTAAGTTATAAAATATAACTTTTGATATTTTTCATAAAAATATTAATATTTTAATATTAAAAGCAATTATCGAATAATGAATTTATTTGTTTAAAAATCATATAAATATGATTTTATGATTGTAAGGATTAAAAATACTTTGATATATTATAAATATATTATAATATTATGTTATGTATTTCATTAATATTTGATAATAAATAAATATTAATGATAAAAGAATTAAGTGGTATTTAATTTATTTAAATACGTTTTAATGGTTGAAAATTCACGATAAATAGTAAAAATTATTTAAAAATTATTACGAGCTTACGAAAAATATTCTGACGGTTATTAAAATTATCTGAGTTAATTGTTAAGTGTTAAGTCAGAGTTTAATTGAACTTAGACTCGATAAATAGTTCGACTAGACCGTCGGGATGATAGAATTGTGTCGGGTTCAACTCGGACTTAAATAATCTGACTTGATGCTAAGTTTTATGGGATGAATAGACTGATAGGGTTATGTGCTATGTATTTAGGTTATTCTATGTATATATATAATAGTATTATATTGTGATGATATTATTCTAATATTGGAGATCTATATTACTAATATTAGGTCTTCGGATAAAGCGTTATAAATTGCATTGCAGTGTAATCATGGTTCGAGCAAGTTTGTTTTTACTTAACTCTACTAAGAGTTGTTTTATTCGGATAAGCTTATGGTTAATCATTGCTGGTTGCCATGAATTGTACTCTGTACATATTGCATGTATAAGTCAGGTATGAAAGGTTGATCACCTTCATTACCAGTTAGTTCAGATATATTTGTGCATGTATAATACTTGTTCAGTCATAAATTTGTTCCTGCTAGTTCACAATTATATTGTTGAATTATAGCCAGCTTATTATTTAGATTCTTTCAATCATGATATATCGTTATATTATTGAATTTAAACTTGATGGGAAACTTTTATGCTCACCATTGATATATCATGATAAAACATTGCAGACTAAGACGAACGCGTCGGATACAAGGAAAGGTTACAGACAGTTCCAGCTTTAGTTTACGTATGCGATTAGACTTGTAATAGTATAGTTGTATAATAATAATGTTTTATGTTAGACAAGTTATGTATTATGTATTAAGTTAAGGTTACTCGACCTTGGGGAATAGTGTGTAATGTATTGTATGAACAATTTATGTTTATATCTTCCGCAAATAGTAATAGTTGAGTAGAATGATCGAACTGGATCCGCGGTGATTCGGGACCTCGGATTCGGGGCCGTCACAGTTGGTATCAAAGCTGTAGGTTATGAACCTTAGGTAGGAATACCTGAGACTAATAACTGCAATGATTAGGATAAGTACTAACTCACATAGAGTTAGTTGGGTCGGTAAGATTCAAACACGAATCTCGGTGAGTTATAAGATACAGAGTTCCCTAACTCTGATAATAAAGTTGAACTGTAATGGTGAATAGATAGAGTCTAAAAGACTAAAAGTTCAGTGGTAGGAGATCGTAAAACAAAACAATCAAGATATAGAAATGAATCGTAATATATACGATGAGATCACTCCATGAACGGATAAGGTTATAGTATGAAGAAGGATCAAGCGAAGGATTAATAAGTTTACAGCAAGATTGCTGGGTGTCAGTTGTACTATGAATTGGTACAGATTCACGAAAGGATTATGAATACGAGTTAAATGAAATTTGTATTGAGAAGGGTGTTAGTGTTAGGTGGGGATTCAATTGAGGATTCATGACGGCAGCTAAGTTGTATGATTCTTCGTATGGGAGCTGAATTTTACATGGTGTAAAAACCACTTAGTTTCTTGTAATGATAATCATTGAAATGTTTGTGTCGCGCTATTTGCTATATGCGTGTTAAGAGGGTGATTCCTTTCTCAGGTGTATAACAGATAGATAGGTCATAGGTAGAGGATATAAGGTTAAGTACGAGTTCTTAAAACTCATACTTATGTGACATACTTGACTCATTGTTATATGAAATGTTTATGAACCCCTCAGCGAATGGACGCCAAATGTCTGTCTAGGAAAGTTCTTAAACTCATACGATTGTGGCAATTTATGGACTCATAAGTGTGGTTTTACGAACTTGGTATATGTGACGCCCCCAAAATAGGTATACCACACCCATTCTGAGTCGCCAAATACATGGTACAGAAACAACTACAACTATATTAATACAACTGTCTTGCAAAATACAATAACACTTACACTGTGAGTTTAAAGACAAATATTGCCGTCTAGACAATATCCACACTCAAATAAGTCCTTATTATAATTATTGATACACTATTTTACAAAATAGTGAGGACTAGTAAAACAACTTCTAGAAACATCATTCCACACCCCGACTAGTACTCGCTACATTCTCGCCTCCTGAGAAGAAAAATGGAACAAAAAGGAAAAGGGTGAGCTCAACTAGCCCAGTAAAGAACATTATGACTAAGATAACATAGAACAATTTATCGTTAGTCCTCAACAGGGAAAAATCTAATAGAATAAAATAGACAACAAGTTATAAATCGATATTCACAGCGGAAATAATAATTCATTAGAATAGTTAAGTAGAGAATGAAATCTACTTTCTTCTATATATGAATTTAAAAGTTCATCGTCGATATTTTATCCCTGTAACATCAATTAATATATATCTGGAATCAAATATTCATCTTTGCACTACAGGCCAAAGATATTCATCAGTTGGTCATGTTCATCTAAACACATGTTCATCTTTGCACTACGGGCCAAAGATATTCATCAGAAATCATTCATCTTTGCACTACAGGACAAAAATATTCATTAATATTATCATTTAGGACTGAGGATGATGAAAAATATTTTAAAGGAAACGAATCCAGTGAAACAAAATAACAAATATTAAGGATTGGTATTTTGGTTTATCCATGTCCAAAAATACCTCATAAATAATCATACTAGAGTAAAATTCAAGTATGATCAAAACATGGATACAATCAAAGCTAGTATCCATAATAGATATTTTGGACAAAAAGAAGAAGATTTCATTTTTCGGTGAATAGTGCCGTATACGTGAATAGTACCGTATACGTGAATAGTAACCCTGACACAAAAAGTTCTAAATTTGATAAAAAGTTCAAACCAATATTTCGGCATAATGATATTGAAGAAAATAATATCATTTAAGAAGAAAATAACATCCCTTACCTCGAAAAGGCAATTAGATCTTTGAAGGGCAGCAGCATCAGATATAGCAACACTCAAAGTATCAAAATACTCACAAGAATACGCTCAATATATCGAGAGAGAAAGAGAGAGAAAACTTTAGTTTCTGGTGTGATTTTCAATTCTAACCTAAGCACCCTATTTATAGGAAAATGCTTAGAACTCCAAATCAGAAAATTTAATAAAATAATAATATATTTATATAAATTTCCTACGCACACCAAGAATCTGAATTCAGCAACTTAACACATGTTTAATGAGGCCCAAAAATGTTAAAAACGTTTTTCTTAAAAAAAATTAATTAAAACTTCCAAGAATCAATTATTTCAGAACTTTGGAACTTCAATAATTCATAATAAATGACCCTTTTTCAGAAAAAATCGAACCTTATGTCTTTTCCATAGGAAATTCCATTATCTACAACTTAGCAGAAGAAAATTTTTCCAAATTTCAAATAGAAATTGACCGAAATCCACGAACAGGCGATTCTACAAACTATAATCAAATTTCAATCAAGAAATGGGTACACAGACATGTTTAACATGTTTTAAACAACTTTTGCAACAAAAATACTCTTCCTCCTCATATACTCATATATCCCACATTTATTGTAAAAAAATATCCCCATTATTATATTATTAAAATATAATAATATATTTAAATGAATTATTTTATCAGAAAAAGATAAAATATTAATTTTCAACAATTGTCACATTAAAATTTTCTTCATCTATATCCACATAAAATCAATATTTTTCTCATCATATAAATCAATAATTAATTATTCACAAATAATATTACTGAATTACAATCATCGTGACGGTAGTTCCGGGAAAAGGGGCTTTCAATAAGGATTTCTCCTTCTTTCGGGCGCATGATTAGGTGACCAAACCTCTCGTTAGATGAGAACTTTCTGAACCTTTGCCCAATAATGTTATCTAATAATATTATTCGGATAATATGAATTATTAGCCGATAATGAAAATCTTTGTGTAGTGACAATTCTTGAAACAACAAGAGTAATATAGAATATCAACACAACAATTATTGAATCAATAAAATAAAATACTGAACAGTAATTACTGTAACAATTATTGAGTAGTGCCTTCTTACGTAAGAATCAATAATTGTATTACTGTGTTTTAACCACCGGGTATTCCAACAGTATTAACAGTAACAACTACGCCGTTATTTATAAACAACTTATACTTGTCGTTTTCTTCATTAAATCATTTTCCATTATGGGGCCCACACAAGGCTGCACCGTCGTACGAATATTCCCCGATAGTAAGAATATTCCACGACCAAACGAATATTCTCCAATAAAAATGAATATTTTATAACCACTTACTTATTGAAAATATTTGCGCATTTTACCCATAACTAACCACATTAATCAAATCAACCCTTACTATTTCAAAATAATAAATAGAGGAAATTTAATTTTATTTATAATAAGTTTGGGTCTTACAACCTCCCCTCCCTATGAAATTTTGTCCTCGAAATTGACATATGTACCTGGTGTTTTGAAAAGGTGAGGGTACCTCGCTTTCATTTCCGTTTCTAACTCCCAGGTCATTTCCTCTATAGCATGGTTTCTCCACAAAACTTTAACTTGTGGTATAACCTTCATGCGTAGGACTTGATCCTTCCTATCCAAGATCTTGACATGTACCTCTTCGTACGTTAAGTCTTCGGCTATCTCGTCCGGTTCTAACTCAATAATGTGGTTTGGGTCTTTCACATATTTACGTAGCACATATATATGAAAAACATTATGAACACGAGACATATTTGGAGGTAACGCGAGTCTATAGGCCATATTTCCTACTTGGTCAAGAATCTAAAATGGACCAATAAATCGTGGATTGAGCTTTTCTCTCTTCCCAAATCTTGTAACTCCCTTCCATGGAGCAACACGCAATAATACATGATCCCTAATACCAAATTCCACGTCCTTTTGATGAAGATCCGCATAAATCTTTTGTCGATCTTGTGCCGTTTGTATACGTTGTCGAATCATTTGGATCTTTTCTGTAGTCATATGTACCAACTCGGGTCCCAACAATGTTGTTTCACCCACCTCATCCCAACATATTGGAGAGTGACACTTTCGTCCATACAATGTTTCGAATGGAGCCACACCTATACTTGCCTGATAACTGTTGTTGTAGGAGAATTCCACCAATGGTAAATACTTATCCCAACTGCCTTTGAAGTCTAGGACACAGAGTATTAATAGATCTTCAAGAGTTTGAATCTGATTCCCCGTCCGTTTGAGGATGGTATGCCAAACTAAATCGTAAATCCGTGTCCATAGCTTTTTGCAAGCTAACCCAAAATCTTGAAGTGAATCTTGGGTCACGATCTGAAACTATGGATACTGGCATGTCATGCAATCTTACAGTCTCATTTAAATATATATGAGCAAGACGTTCAAGGGAATAAGTCTCCCGTATCGGCAAGAAATGAGCAAACTTGGTTAATCTATCAACAATAACCCAAATAGCATTTATTCCTTGAGAAACTATGGGAAGACCTGTAATGAAATCCATGGTAATATGTTCCCACTTCCATTTTGGAATCTCAAGTGGTTGCAATGGACCCTTAGGCACTTGATACTCCGCCTTTACACATTGTCAAGTTAAACACATCGAGATAAACTTTGCAATCTCTCTCTTCATATTGTTCGACCAAAATGTATGTCGAAGATCACGATACATTTTGGTACTTCTAGGATGGATTACAAATGGTGTAAGACCCCGGCTTTTATAAATAAAGATGAATTTTCTATAAATATTATTTTTGAACATTATGGAATAATTTGATATAATGTTATAGTTGTGGGTAATATTTATAAATTTTGCAAAGTATGCAAGTGGTTATATTATATTCGATTGGTGGGGAATATTAGGTTTAGCGAGGAATATTAGATAACTACTCAATCATTGGTGGACCCCCACAATGTAATTATTATCGGATTGAGAAAATGACAAAAATATTTTATTGAAATAACGGCGGAAGTTTTCTGAATTAATCTTGTTGAACTACTCGGTAGTAAAAGTATAGTAATCGTGTGGTTGCATAGTAGCAGCACGGTATTGATTATTGATGCTTATGTGAGAAGTCACCGGTTTGATTCCATTATTATCGATTAATGATATGAATTATTATAGCGATAATGACGTTTTGTTTTATTCAGTATTATTAACATAATAAAATAGAAACATCTTTTATATAAAATGAATACTTTATTAAAGTTATTTTATAAATAAAATATATTATATTTTATTATGCATAGTATTTTGCATAGTGTTGCATAGTGTTTGCATAGTAAAATGTTTTTATATAATAAATAGAATATATTATATTTTATTTAAAAGATTTTGCTTTAAATATGGACCGTCAGATTAAAGTAAATCAATCTGGACCGTTCATGGATTAATTACTATGCATTCTATTTTCCTATAAATAGAAGCTCATTCCTTCATTATTTTCTCTTAATTCTTTGAAACTCTCAGAGAGAAACTATAGAGAGAGAAAGAAAAGTATTCTCGCTACTTCACTTTGCCAATATTCGGTTCTTCTAAGGTAGGGAATATTATTTGTTGTACCCGTAAGGGGTGTTATTCTTTGTATTCATGAAGAGAACTTCTTTTGTTATTCCATTCTTATTTATTACATTGGAATAACTTTTTGTGTCTGTGAAATCCCTTATACTTGGTGATCTTCTTCTTTTATTCCATTCTTCTATTATTACTGTTGAACATTACATACTATGTGTGTTTTACAGGACTGGTTAAAGTCTTTATTATTCTCGTTGGAACATCCTCGTCTGTGGTTTTTTACAGGACTGGTTAGATTTTATATCATTACATTGGAATATCCTATCCGTCGTGTGTTTTACGGATCCGGGTTCCATCTTTATTATTACATTGGAACATCCTGTGCGGTGTGAATTTCACGACGGTTCCGTTCCGTTATTTATTATTCTGTTGGAATAACTTTGCATATGCGATCTATCGCATGCATGGTGATTTCTTTGTTATTCCATTCTTTATTATACCCGATTGGTTAAAACTTTGACTTCTATACTCCATGAAATTAGTAGAATATCCTTGATATTTGCGTTTCATCCCGATATCTTTCATGGAAATATTCTTACGATCATTCTTGAATTTTACTTTACAAAGCAGTATCATTTTGTGGTTTGGATGTTATTAGTTCTGAATAACTTAATTCTTGAACTTGTTTTATTGAATTCTTATATCATTGTCATCATCCTCATGTTTTTTTTAAAGTCATCGTGGCTTTTGTAGAGCATGGATGGACTTGGTATGATTATGAATTGAGGATTATTGGTGTAATCATGGACCGTAATGTTACAAATGATGTGGTAAAAGTCCTCAAAGTGGCGTAGTGCATTGATGGGCCGAGTTGTTGGCATGATCATGACCATTAATGAATACACAACTATTCTCGGCCGTTGTGCGGGAATAATTGTGGTCGTGATACTAAAGAATATCCTTGGCAGAAATGCGAGGGGTGATTCGATGATGTGGATTATTTATTAAAGTCGAGTCTCAAACTATATGATGATGAAAAACCTTTAAATCATAAAAGATTGTAGATTTTATTTTTTACTTGACTCTTTTAATGGATTCTTTTGTTCATTGCAGTTAAACTTGATGTTTATTATATTTTATCGGTTTAACAATGTTGAAGGCTATTGATAATTTATTACGCATTATCTTGGTCATAATATTTCTTCTTTGGGCTAGTTGAGCTCACCTTTCTTTCAATGTTCTCTTCTTGAAATGAGAACATAGCCGGGATGAGTCCTGGGGAGCGGAGTAATGGTCCAGAGAATAGCATTAGTAGTCCTTACTATTATTACGTGAAATAGTGTGATAATAATTGTAATGAGGACTCCTTTTGAGTTTGTATAATATCTAGTAGACATTATTTGTATTCAAACTCACAGTTTATGTCGTATTGTACACGACAGTTATATTAGTAAGTTGTATTTAAATTCTATACCATGTATCTGACTACCCAAGATGGGTGATGTATACCTAATTTTGGGGGCGTCACAAATGGTGTATTGTGTGCCTCCATCATGATCATGTACTTCAAATCGGAATCATTAGGAACACAAAGTCTGGAGTGGACTCTAAGTATTCTTTCTTCATCGATTCTTGCTTCTGGAATAGCACCTTCTTGCACTTTCTTCTTCATACGCATCAGCTTCGGGTCTGTGGCTTGAGTAACTTTAACTTTTTCGATTAAATTTGGTTCTATACGTATACTTGACATCATTGCATGGGTCCCCGGAGTCTTGAATTCTATCTTCATCTTTTATAAATCACACAAAATAGGCCTTAGTGTTAACAACATCACACTTGTTCCCGCATATGATCTTCTACTCAACGCGTTAGCTACCACGTTCACTTTTCCAGGATGGTATTGAATGGTGTGGTCGTAGACTTTCAACAGCTCGAGCCAACGTCATTGTCGCATGTTGAGTTCCTTTTGGGTGAAGAAATATTTGAGGCTTTTATGGTCTGAATATATCTCCACCTTCTCCCAATATAGATAGTGCCTCCAGATCTTTAGCGCGGAAACGAATGCTGCCAACTCTAGATCATGGGTAGGATAATTCCTCTCATATTCTTTAAGTTGTCGTGAGGCATAGGCTATAACTTTCCCACGTTGCATGAGAACACATCCTATGCCTGAAGCATCGCTGTAGATAACAAATCCATCCATACCAGATGGTATTATCAGAACAAGTGCTGAAATGAGTCTCCTCTTGAGTTATTGGAAACTCTTCTCGCATTCCTCACTCCATATGAATTTTGTATCCTTCCGAGTCAGTTGAGTTAATGGGGTAGCTATTCGAGAAAACCCTTCCACGAATCTCTGATAATAACCAGCTAAGCCCAGAAAGCTACGTACTTCGGTCACCGTCTTCGGTTGCTCCCAACTTTGTATTGCTTCAATCTTCGCCGGGTCAACAGATACTCCATGTTTTGACACCACGTGCCCAAGAAATGCTACTTCCTAAAGTCAGAACTCGCATTTCTTCAACTTAGCATATAGCTTATTTTCACGCAACCTTTGGAGTACCAGCTTCAAATGGTGCTCATGATCTTCACGACTTTTGGAATATATGAGGATGTCATCAATAAAGACAACAACGAACTGATCCAAATATTCCTTGAATACTCGATTCATCATATCCATGAAAGCCGTAGGAGCATTAGTCAATCCAAAAGACATGACTAAGAATTCATAATGCTCGTACCGAGTTCTAAAGGCAGTCTTTGGAATATCATCAGTTCTAATCTTCAGCTGATGATATCCAGAACGAAGATCGATCTTTGAAAAGAATTGTGCTCCATATAACTGGTCAAATAGGTCATCAATACGAGGTAGCGGATACCTATTCTTGATGGTAACATGGTTCAATTTCGGGTAATCAATACAAAGTCGCATACTCCCATCTTTCTTCTTTACGAATAAAATAGGAGGACCCCAAGGAGATGTACTAGGACGAATGAAACCGATGTCCAACAACTCCTGTAGTTGAACCTTTAGCTCCTGAAGTTCAATAGGAGCCATTCGATATGGGGTTTTAGAAATGGGCTTTGTGCCAGGTTCAAGGTCAAAAAAGAATTCAACTTCACGTTCGGGGTAGACCGGAAGTTCTTCTTGAAATCGTCGGGAAAGTCAATAACAACAGGAATATTATTCAAATTTGACGTGTCTTTATTCAAATCCATAACATGGGCTAAGAAAGCTTGACATCCATTTTTTAATAAACGAATAGCTTTATGACTTGATATGACAGTGATTGATTTTAATGGTTTAGTTGCTTGAATTCAAACAACAGGTTGATTAGGAATATGAAAACTAACAACCTTACGAAAACAATCAATTTTGGCATGATGAGTAGTTAACCAATCAATCCCTAAAATCACATCAAAAGAAAGTATCTTTAAAGAGACAAGGTCAACAGGTAATGTGATGGTGCCAACTTGGATCAAACAAGATTTATAAACAGTGGATGTGATAAAAGTTTCTCCTAACTGAGTTTCCACAAATAGGTCAAATTCTAATTTCTTCGGAGTCAAGTTTAAACGTTGAGCACAAGCAGGAGAGATAAATAAATGGGTAGCAGCGGTATCTAGTAATGTATAAACTTCGCAAGAGTTTATGATTAGCTTACCCGTGATCACCTCGTTTGGGTTCCTCACATTTTGACCAGTCACGAAAAATGCTCTCCCAGGAACCGTTGACTTTGACTTTTCTAGGACAGCCTTTTGAGTCACCATCCCCGCTGGACTTGGTTTCGCTACCATACAATCTCGAGCGATATGTCCTTCCATTCCACAATTATAGCATACCTTGAACTGTTGTTGGCAGTTTGGACTGATATGTCATTCTTTCCGGCATTTATAGCATATAACCGGTGGTCGTTCTCCTCCCTTGGAACCAGTTGCTGCTGGTGCTGACGTCTTCACATTATCGTTGTTGTACCTTCTCTTTTTAAAATCTCCTCTCGACTCGCTTCTTCTATTTTCATGGCCATGATTACCACCAGAGTGGTTACTGCTCTTGTTCGTATTCTTCTTTCTCCGTTGGTTATCATTGTTCTGATGACTGCTATCACCGGTAGGATCTTGGTTGTGGTCCCTCAGTTGATCGTACTCGTTATCTCGCTCTAATAATTGAGCTATGTTGACAACATCTGAATAGAGAGAAAATTTATGAGAAATGAGATATTGACGTATCCCGGGTTTCAAACCTCTCAAAAACATCCGCGTCATACGTTCCTCATTCTCCACCAAATGAGGTGCAAACCTGGATAACTTCGCGAACTTCGCCTTGTACTGGGACACCGTCATGTTGTTTTATTCCAATCTAATAAACTCTACCTCCTTCATATGACAAACACTTTTAGGAAAGTATTTATCATTGAACAGTTTCTAAAATGTCTCCTAAGATATGCTGAGCGCTGCTAGATGGGTACGCTTCACAGATTCCCACCAGTAATCTGCCTCATTACGGAACATAAAAGTGGCGAATAGAACTTTCTGTTCCTCCGTGCATCCCAAGACATCAAATATCTTGGTAATTTGCTTGACCCACGTCTCTGCCTTAATCGGATTCGGCTTTTCCCAGAATTCTGGTGGTCCAAACTCTTTGAACTGCTTGGCTGTAACAAGCTGTGCGTTGCCATTATTTCTTCCTATATTTTGAATAGGAATCTCCTTCGTCTGGTTTTGCATGAATCATAAAAAGCTTCTAAACATCTCATCGTTCATCATCTGCTCAGTGGTGTTGTTTACAGGAGGAACATTGCCAGCCTGTTGCACGTTCTCCTCATTGGTGAGCAAAGGTGTCTACACGGTCTCATTTACTCCACTATAAACATTCTCAGTCGACATTCTCAAATACTGCCATAAAACAAGGGTTAATTTAACAAATTAACACATCACATAATATCCCTATATTATGACCGGCTAACAAATAAGCTTAGGTAGGACACACTAGCGAAGGATTTACTCGTCTCTCCCCTCCTAATTCTATTCCCCGATCTCCTCCAGAGATCATATTACTAAGATCTGATACCAACTGTGACGCTCCCAAAATAGGTATACAAAACCCATTCTGAGTCGCCAAATACATGGTACAGAAACAACTACAAATTTATTAATACAATTGTCTTGCAAAATACGATAACACTTAAACTGTGAGTTTAAATACAAATATTGTCGTCTAGACAATATTCACACTCAAATAAGTCCTCTTTACAATTATTGATACACTATTTTACAAAATAATGAGGACTACTAAAACAACTTCTAGAACCATCATTCCACACCCCGACTAGTACTTGCTACATTTTCGCCTCCTGAGAAGAAAAATGGAACAAAAAGAAAAAGGGTGAGCTCAACTAGCCCAGTAAAGAACATTATGACTAAGATAACATAGAACAATTTATCGTTAGTCCTCAACAGGGAAAAATCTAATAGAATACAATAGACAACTAGTTTTAAATCAATATTCGCAACGAAAATAATAATTCATTAGAAGAGTTAAGTAGAGAATGAAATCTATTATCTTCTATATATGAATTTAAAAGTTCATCTTCGATATTTTATCCCTGTAACATCAATCAATATATATCTGGAATCAATTATTCATCTTTGCATTACAGGCCAAAGATATTCATCAGTTGGTCATGTTCATCTAAACACCTGTTCATCTTTGCACTACTACGGGCCAAAGATATTCATCGAAATCATTCATCTTTGCACTACTGTGCCAAAGATATTCAAAGAATATCATCATTTAGGGTGAGGATGATGAAAAATATTTTAAAGAAAATGAATCCAGTAAAACAAAATAACAAATATTAAGGATTCGTATTTCGGTTTATCCATGTCCAAAAATACCTCATAAATAATCATAGTGGAGTAAAATTCTAGAATGATCAAAACATGCATACAATCAAAGCTAGTATCCATAATAGATATTTTGGACAAAAAGAAGAAAATTTCATTTTTCGGTGAATAGTGTCGTATTCGTGAATAGTGCCGTATACGTAAATAGTGCCATATACGTGAATAGTAATCCCGACACAAAAAGTTCCAAATTTGATAAAAAGTTCAAACCAATATTTCGACATACTGATATTGAAGAAAATAATATCTTTTAAGAAGAAAATAGCATCCCTTACCTCGAAAAGATAGTACTTCTGACTGGAATACTGAATATAGTGCTGAAGGGAACTCGCACCTGAAAGTAGTATGCACACAAGCCAATCATGTTTGATGATAAAGCATATACTTTGTAACAATCTTATTCATTTATTAATAAAAAGTATTAATTTATTAAAGGCTTTTAATTATCTACATGATGCTGTTTTTATAATATGTGCTAAACCCATATTTTTAAGCAATGCTTTTAGAATAATGATGATGATCATTCTAATGAGATCTAAATTCTTAGAAAGCTTAAAACTAAAATAGTTCCCAATCGTTGGATTACTAAATTGGGGATTAGTAAATTCGGATAGATTGGTACATCGTTGCTTTCATTGGATGAGGATGATTGATCTCATGATCATTTGTGTGGAGACACTAAAGCAAGTATGTAGGTGCTTATTAGAGAATAAGTTCCTTTGAGCGTGGCTCGCTAAGGAATACCTAATGGAGTTTTACTTGCTCGTCAATAGGAATTCTGTAGTGATAGTAAGACAAGTGATCCTTGGACTTGAGATCATCATAGTATCTTGTGTATGATGAGTTATACTTTGACTTATTCCTTAAGACCCTTAGGGTATATCAAAGGTATGCTTGGGTATAATAAGTTGTACATGGAGATAATGTATGATCAATAAAGAATCTACCACTTCTATTAAAAGAAGAGAAATGTCCTATGTGATTCGATAAATGACAACCCGGTAGTCCTTGGTTATAAGCGAATGAAATTAGAAAGGAGTTTCTAATTTGCATTATTTAGTGTTGTGCATTTAAGAGTCGAAATACATATAATTAAATAAAATAAGACTTGTGAAATACCATGTCTTATATTTAATTGGGACATTGTATGGTGGAAGGATTGAATTGTACGCAGTAACTATTTACTCAAAGGTTCTTTTATGATTAATGTTGAAATCTATATTATCCGGAAAGTCGTTGATCGCTAGGGAGGCTTATCCTATTGTAGAATAAATATTATTTATTTAAATAAATTAATTGTTTAATTTATTTATTTAAATAAGATTAGAATTGTTCTAATTGATTTATTCACAACCTAGGTTTAATATAGAGAACCTAAAGGGTCACACCATAAAAAGAAGAATAATTATTTTAGAAGTTAATGGCATAATCGTAATAATATGTTAAGTATATTTAATTTAATCTATGGTGATAGAATAAATTAAATAGCTTAATATTTATTATTTATTATTTTAGAAATATTAAATATAAATTAATAAGAGGAGCCTTATTAATATTATTACAATTATTATTATTTTAATTTCTAAAAAGAGTTTAGGAATTAATTTAATATAAGTACTCTCATTTATTCCTAATAGGATTAGGAGGGAAATTAATTAAAGGAGTTTAATTAATTATCCCTAATAAGATTAGGGAGCCCATTTAATTAAAAGAGTTTAATTAAATAATACCTTATTTTAATAAGGTTACTTGATATCTTTATAAGAGGAGTCTTATATCAGATATTAAGACTACGTTATAATTCCAATGGTTGGAGAGTACGCTCTTTTTCTATAGAGATAGAAAAACTAGGGTTTAGTCAACCACCCATTTTCTTGAATCTTTATTATTCCTTGGTGGATCACCTCTAGAGGCCAAACACATGGGTGGCTAACGTTGATCAAAAGAAGGAACCAAACCCGGTGGATTCAAGTTGAACGCGAAAAGGATTGGAGGTGAACTTGTACCTGAGGAAGCTCGGATGTTCAAGGGTATGTTTTTTTATTCATCCTTTTCGTTTAATTAATAATTGTGCATAAAGGGTGATCCGGGTATATGGTTTGTAAAAATTTTAAACTCTGATTTTTACACGTTTCCGCTTATTTTTGCAATTTGATTGCGTTCATGAATATTACAAACCTAACAGTGGCATCAGAGCCAAACCTTTATGCGAATTATTAATTGTTTTAATTTGATATGTATATTGATATGTTTAGAACAATTTAATTGGGCATAATTTTATTATATAAGATTTAAAAAAAAAAAAAGGTCAATTCGCAAAGCTTATTCGCGAACTGAATTCGTTGCGCCTTTTTCGTGTTTCGCGTGGTGGCATGATGCTTCATGGAGTTAACAGGAGATTCTTGTTTTGGTTATATATATATATATATATATATATATATATATATATATATATATATATATATATATATATATGAATCACTTTACTTCAAAGTAAATATGAGCGTTATATATATATATATATATATATATATATATATATATATATATATATATATATAATTAACGTGACTAATATATATATATATATATATATATATATATTAATAATTTTAGAATTAAAATAAAGTTTATTTTAATTTTAAAATAAAAGTTCATTTTAATCTTAAAATAAAAAGTTTATTTTAATTTTAAAATTAAATTTCATGCTAACTAATTAGAGTTGGAATTGGATTTCAAGATAACTAATTAGAGTTGAAATTGGATTCTATTTTTCCTTAAATAAAGGAGTTTATTTTGATATGAAATTAGATTTCATATTATTCAAAAATAAAAGGTTTATTTGTGAATAGGAAAAGAATCAAGTATTTCCTTAAATAAAGGAGTTTATTTAGATATGAAATAAGATTTCATATTATTCAAAATAAAGGAGTTTATTTGTGAATAGGAAAGATAATCCGTGTTTCCTTTAATAATTTTTTTTTATACATGGAATTGGATTCCATAATTAATTAAAATAAAGGAGTTTATTTTGATTAAAGATTTTGATTAAAATAAAATAGTTTATTTTATTCAAAATTGGATAAATTAAAATAAAATAGTATTATTTTGATTTAAATTTGGATTAAAATAAAAGAGTTTATTTTGATTCAAAATTAGATTTTATACTAACTAAATTTGCCCATTAAATGATATCAATATATATATTAAATGTTTATTACCCATGAGATGAATGTTATTTATTGATGTATATGGTGATGTGTATGATAATAAATGGGATTGATTATGGACTATTGACCGATGTGATTGGATTTTATTTTAGTTGGATGCATGAATGTATGGGTTTTATTAAATGGGGTCTGCGTACCACTGTCTTCTCTAATTTTTCTTAATGTAAATTCTATCTCCTCTTATGTACTTTCCCTCGATCACGATCAAGATTTCTATTTATTTTAAATAGTTTTGTGATAGGAATAGTTAGAATTAATTTTTTGAAAATTGGAGATCAAGGAGCAAGGAGCGCTTGAAGACCCGTTTGTAATGGAGCCCGGGTTTAAATGTAATAGTTATATTTAAATATTAATTCTTGCACCCCTTGGGGTTTGACCTTTTGGTTCACTTGGTGGCTCTAGTGAACCAAACTAGAATAAAAGTCCATAATCAATCCAGGTAGAATATAGTATTCTATATGTGCATGCTTATACTATATATATTATATATTATGCAAACATGCTTCGCATGTTAATTAATATGACGCGATATTTTATATATATATGTGCATATGCGCTAAACAAGATGAGATAAATTAATAACAAACCCTCAAAAAAAAAATTTATATTAAGTCCTAAGCGTTCAAAGATATTTGGAATATCGAGCGTCGCTTTCTAGCATGATAAAATTAATAGAGTATTAAATATTTAATATGAGTTTGTTGTGTCACCACAAGGCAAGTATTAAGTATTTAAGATGTTAATTTATCACATTTGATGCTTATAAAGAAAATTGAATAATATTGTTTTTGTTGTGTCACCACAAGGATGATATTTTTCTTTTTGAATATATGGAGTGCTAGGTTGGACTTAACTTGGATAATTTTGATTCGGATGTGCCACCACTTGATCAAAATAATCTAAGAGGCAAAAGAAAAGGAGTTGCATAGTTGATGTAATTGACAAAAGTTGTCTACCTATTTATTTATATATAGTTTGTTGTGTCACCACAAGGCTATATACATTTGAAATGGGATTCTTATTCTCACTAGCAAATCTTTAATTAGATTTTGTCGAACTAAATAAGTGAGGGTAATATAGTTTGAAGAAAATAGTGGGAGATACCAATTTAAAACAAGACCTAATTTATTTTGGTAATTAATAAAAGAATGTATATTAAAATGTTGTTAATTACAAATTCATTTACAAAATTTTACAATGTCTTAATTACTATCACTGTGAAACATATTAGATGTTATTTAATCGGACCGAATTAAACGGATTGGTTAAGGAAATTGAGAATAGTTCTCACGGCTAAAAAGCTATCTTATATCCTTAATATGCCTATCCTTGCAATGGTTGCAGAAAATGCCTCTGAGGAAGAGATTGCTACTTTTAGAAAGTGGCAAGATGATGCTGTGATTGGCTCAATGCATCATGCTCGCATCCATGAGTAACGAGCTTCAGCCACAAGATGAAACTATGGATGCTCCTACTATATTCCCGCACATCAAGTAGTTGATGGTGAGAAAAGTAGGGACCGATAGATATCGGATATCTAAGGAGCTCTTAGATCTAGAATGGCCAATGGCACTATATAAATGCAGAAAAAAGGTTCTTAACATAATCAATTTGATTGATCAATTAGGACAACTGGTTTTGTCATGGATGGAGAGTTGAGCCAAGATTTGATCTTGCACTCACTCCGGACTCCTTTCACAATTGTTGTGAATTTTCATATAAACAAGCTAGATATCGCCTCATTGATTTGCTTAACATATTAAAAAATGTTGAGAGTCACTTTCCAACCAAGAAAGATCAAGTCTTCTTGGTATGGGCCAAAGGATCTTTCAAAAGAAGAGCGATTCAAAGAAGGTAAATAGAAAGGCTTAAACAAAGGATAATAAGAAACAAAAGCGATCACGGATAGCAAAGGAGCTTGCTTCCACTCGCAATAAGCACAGACACTTCGAAAAAAAGCTGCGAGAAGCATCTTGCAGAGGCTAACCAAAGAAGCTTAGTGGAGTTTTGCCATAATACGCTTTTTTGTTCATGATTGAAATAAATTTTTCTTTAAGTCAAGGTTCTACTTGGGTATTGGATACCAACTTTGGTTATCATAAATATAGATTTATGAAAGGACCAAACAGTAGAAAGCTAAACAAATATAAGTAATCCTATGTGTGAGAAATGAAGCAAAGGTTGCAACATTAGCCATAGAAACTTATAGTTTAGCACCTGCTTCTGCGAGCAAATCTATTAAGTCGATAAGTTGTTATTGTATTCCGGTTCTTGTTAAAAATATTATTTCCATTTTATTGTTGGACAATGAAATCTTTGGTATTATAATTAAGAACAATTGTTGTTCTATTTATAATAATAATGTTTTGTATAGAACCGGAATATTACTTAATTAATTTTGTATACTTGACTTACGTGAAAAATAATTTTGCAAATTGAAGAAACTAGTACAAGAAAAGGAGATGATCATTCAAAGAGTTGAATGTGTGTATTTCTTTGAAATACAAGTGTGAATTATTTGAAAGGTTCAAAGAATTCGAAGTGAAACAAATTGGCAAAGTATTAAGATTCTTTGATTAGATCAAGGAATAAATACTTGTGTGCAATAAGTTTCTAGATCATCTCAAATGGTTTTCTCATAATGGACACATCCCGATACGTAATAATTGATTGATGTATCTCGAATGAAAAATCATACCTTGTTGGACATGGTGCGGTCCATAATGATTTTACCGACATTCTAGTATCCTTCGGGATAATGTCCTAGAAATGGTACGCATATCTACGAAAATGGTAACCTCAAAATCCTACCCCAAGACTCCATAAAAGTTATGGATGGGGAGGATTCCTAATCTTAAGTATGTTAAGATAAGGGTTGTCAACTTATGTGAAAAGATTTCAAGGATAAGCTTGGGACAAGATTTGACATGTATGATTTGTGGGACATCCTAAAGTAAGTTTAGGGTATATGTTCTATAATTCTACTTAGCAAAAGGTGTTTGTTACTGAAACACGTTGCCTTCTAAGATAAAGGTGTTTATCATTAAAAGGGGCTAGTGGGAGGATAATAGATCTTGAAGAGTTCAAGAACCACAAAACACTATAAGTCAAATAAGAGGAACCTGTAGATAGACCTATTGTACCACAACCGAATCGTAAATCCGGAATAGTACTGAAGATACCTAGGAGGTATGGATTCATCATAGATGATGATGATGAGGTACACATCATAGAAGATGATGATCCAGTTACATACGATGAGGTAAGAGTTCTAGTGTGTAAAAAAGGGCGATGGGGAGCGCAGTGACATTCCTAATATTATATGTTGATATATTACGGATAAGGAATGACATACTAATGCTACAATCGGTAATGATAAAGTTGTCTAAACATTCCTCCATGAATGGTTTGGGAAGAGTATCTTAATTGGGGATAAAATCTATATAGATAGATACACGGGATGCTCGACTTAACCCAAGGAACGATATTCATTTGATGCTAAAGTCGTTTAGCATGGCAAACTCAAGAGATGTCTCATGTCGATGAGCTATGGAGTGTATCTCTTAATAGTCCCCACAGACTCACGAAAAGAGAGGTCGCATGAGTGACAATCATGCATGCAATGAAATGTACGAGACCTGATGTTGATCAGTCATATTATGGAGAAGTTCACTATGAGTCAGTGAAAACATCTTAAAGTGCTTAACCGGCACTAAGGATGTGATCATATTCATGGTGGGTCTTAATTAAAACTAGAGGGCTTAACAGACTCAAGTTTTTCAGACAGACCAAGACGACAGAAAAATCCACTTTAAGGTAAAGGGTTACCTTGAACAGTGGTGCGATGAATTCGAAAGGTTCCAAACAAAAGAAAGAGTTCTTTGGTTTAGTGATAAAGACAAAGTATATAGCTATAAATGAAGCTGGAAGTTGATTGTTTAGATTAAAAGTTCATTACAGAACTAGGAATAGTTCCTAAGTCTCATCTTTGATCTAAACATGTGTTGTGGCACTTTCATTTGATTATTAGAATCATTGAAAGATGGGAAATCACTATAGAGATAGTGGACTCTCATGAACAACATTACATATCCATTAACTAAAGCATATCCAACAGCAGGATAATCGTCACTTAGAGAAGAAGAGTATGAGATACCATGACGATTGGCTTTAGTGCAAGTGGGAGATTAAAAGTAGTATGCACACAAGCCAATCATGTTTGATGATAAAGCATATACTTTGTAACAATCTTATTCATTTATTAATAAAAAGTATTAATTTATTAAAGGCTTTTAATTATCTACATGATGCTGTTTTTATAATATGTGATAAACCCATATTTTTAAGCAATGCTTTTAGAATAATGATGATGATCATTCTATTAGATCTAAATTCTTAGAAAGCTTAAAACTAAAATAGTTCCCAATCGTTGGATTACTAAATTGGGGATTAGTAAATTCGAATAGATTGGTACATACGTTGCTTGCTCATTGGATGAGGATGATTGATCTCATGATCATTTGTGTGGAGACACTAAAGCAAGTATGTAGGTGCTTATTAGAGAATAAGTTCACTGAACGTGGCTCGCTAAGGAATACCTAATGGATTTTTACTTGCCTGTCAATAGGAATTCCTGTAGTGATAGTAGTACAAGTGATCCTTGGACTTGAGATCATCATAGTATCTTGTGTATGATGAGTTATACTTTGACTTATTCCTTAAGACCCTTAGGGTATATCAAAGGGTATGCTTGGGTATAATAAGTTGTTCATGGAGATAATGTATTATCAATAAAGAATCTACCACTTCTATTAAAAGAAGAGAAATGTCATATGTGATTCGATAAATGACAACCCAGTAGTCCTTGGCCAAGGCAGAATGAAATTAGAAAGGAGTTTCTAATTTGCATTATTTGGTGTTGTGCATTTAAGAGTCGAAATACATATAATTAAATAAAATAAGACTTGATGAAATTCCATATCTTATATTTAATTGGGACATCGTTGTATGGTGGATGGATTGAATTGTATGCAGTAACTATTTACTCAAAGGTTCTTTTATGATTAATGTTGAAATCTATATTATCTGGAAAGTCGTTGATCGCTAGGGAGGCTTATCCCTATTGTAGAATAAATATTATTTATTTAAATAAATTAATTGTTTAATTTATTTATTTAAATAAGATTAGAATTGTTCTAATTGATTTATTCACAACCGGTTTAATATAGAGAACCTAAAGGGTCACACCATAAAAAGAAGAATAATTATTTAAGAAGTTAATGGCATAATCGTAATAATATAGTTAGGTATATTTAATTTAATCTATGGTGATAGAATAAATTAAATAGCTTAATATTTATTATTTATTATTTTAGAAATATTAAATATAAATTAATAAGAGAGTCTTATTAATATTATTATAATTATTATTATTTTAATTTCTAAAAGAGTTTAGGAATTAATTTAATATAAGTACTCTCATTTATTCCTAATAGAATTAGGAGGAAAAATTAATTAAAGGAGTTTAATTAATTATCCCTAATAAGATTAGGAGCCCATTTAATTAAAAGAGTTTAATTAAATAATACCTTATTTTAATAGGGTTACTTGATATCTTTATAAGAGGAGTCTTATATCAGATATTAAGACTACGTTATAATTCCAATGGTTGGAGAGTACGCTCTTTTTCTATAGAGATAGAAAAACTAGGGTTTAGCCAACTACCCATTTTCTTGAATCTTTATTATTCCTTGGTGGATCACCTCTAGAGGCCAAACACATGGGTGGCTAACGTTGATCAAAAGAAGGAACCAAACCCGGTGGATTCAAGTTGAACGCGAAAAGGATTAGAGGTGAACTTCACACGAGGAGCTCGGATCTTCAAGGGTATGTTTTTTTATTCATCCTTTTCGTTTAATTAATAATTGTGCATAAAGGGTGATCCGGGTATATGGTTTGTAAAAATTTTAAACTCTGATTTTTACACGTTTCCGCTTATTTTTGCAATTTGATACGTTCATGAATATTACAAACCTAACAGCACCGTATAGCAACACTCAAAGTATCAAAATACTCACAAGAATACGCTCAATATATCGAGAGAGAAAGAGAGAGAAAACTTTAGTTTCTGGTGTGATTTTCAATTTTAACCTAAGCACCCTATTTATAGGAAAATGCTTAGAACACCAAAGCAGAAAATTTAATAAAATAATAATATATTTATATAAATTTCCTACGCACACCAAGAATCTGAATTCAGCAACTTAACACATGTTTAATGAGGCCCAAAAATGTTAAAAACGTTTTTCTTAAAAAAAATTAATTAAAACTTCCAAGAATCAATTATTTCAGAACTTTGGAACTTCAATAATTCATAATAAATGACCCTTTTTCAGAAAAATTCGAACCTTATGTCTTTTCCATAGGAAATTCCATTATCTACAACTTAGCAGAAGAAAATTTTTCCAAATTTCAAACAGAAATTGACCGAAATCCACGAACAGGCGATTCTACAAACTATAATCAAATTTCAATCAAGAAATGGGTACACAGACATGTTTGACATGTTTTAAACAACTTTTGCAACAAAAATACTCTTCCTCCTCATATACTCATATATACCACATTCATTGTAAAAAATATCCCCATTATTATATTATTAAAATATAATAATATATTTAAATGAATTATTTTATCAAAAAAAGATAAAATATTAATTTTCAACAATTGTCACATTAAAAATTTTCTCCATCTATATCCACATAAAATCAATATTTTTCTCATCATATAAATCAATAATTAATTATTCATAAATAATAGTATAGAATCACAATACTGACAACCAGGTCGTTCCCAGGAAAGAGGGGGCTTTCCAATAAGGATTTCTCCTTACTGGCGCGCAATTAGGTGACCAAACCTCTTCTTAGACAAAAATTTCTAGACATTGCCAATAATGTTATCTAATAATATTATTCAGATAATATGAATTATTGCTTCGATAATGGAAAATACTGTGTAGTGACAATTATTGAAACAACAGTAATATAGAATATCAACGCAACAATTATTGAATCGATAAAATAAAATACTGAACAGTAATTACTATAACAATTATTGAGTAGTGCCTTCTTACGTAAGAATCAATAATTGACATCGTGTATTAACCATCGGGTATTCCAAAGAAAGATAATTCGGTGAATAACTACGCCTGTTATTTATAAACAACGATACTTATCGTTTTCTTCATCCAATAATTTTTCGTTATGGGGCCCACACAATTTGGCCGAGTCGTCATTTAATATTCCCCGACAGTAAGAATATTCCACGACCAAACGAATATTCTCCGATAAAAATGAATATTTTATAACCACTTTCTTATTTAAAATATTTGCGCATTTTACCCATAATTAACCACATTAATCAAATCAACCCTTACTATTTCAAAATAATAAATAGAGGAAATTTAATTTAATTTATAATAAGTTGGGGTCTTACAGTATAGTTGTGTGTAAATGGAGTATTAAAGATTATAGGAACAGATAGATTGTTAAGCAAATGATTGTTAGTGAAGAAATAAGTTTTCCAAAACTCTTAGCTATATTAGACTTCGAAAGTTTGACATCAAGCTAAATATGCACTATGTGCCTTTAAAAAAAATATGTAGACTTGTAATCATTTTTGAAACAGTTTAAAGTATAGTCTATGCTACTTATTTCAGCTAGACGCAAACGATTTGAAATATCAAAATACATTTTATTTACCACTCATGTACAATGTAACCTAGTGCAGAGATGATAAAAAGGTGATGGAGTTGTAAATACAGGAATACTTAGTGTGAATTTTATCTAAAATTGTTATTCCACTATTGTATGATGTGTTATGACAAAGTCATATAATGACGACATCCTCAAACGGACTGTTAATACAATACGGCATAATGGCATCATTCTCAAAAATATTTTCAATAAAATTTAATTTGCCAACGGGGTTTGGCTACAGCTAAATAATTCGATTGAATTGAATTATTGATATGAGTTTATGCTATTCGATTTAGCTAGACTAATGTTTATGAAAACTCTATAAGTGTTCATCGAAAGAAATTTCCCGAACCAAATTGTTTTGGTGCGGAATCCAATAAGACTGAAGTAGAATTTTTTGTGTACATGGCGGTGAAAGAAAGCAGATAAAATCAATTACTTGGCGAAGACAGGGGCATATCAGGCCAATCACCCTCTATGTCTGTAAGTTATGACGGTTTGTGGATGAATTTCCATAAAACCTTTGCGAAAATGACAGACAAATAGTCTATACGACCCCTCAGCACAATTTGAAAACTTTTACTCGTGTGAGTGGTGTATTGGGTAGCATGTGATGTTGTGGTGTATGGTGAATGGTGTAAGGTGTAAGGTAAATTTCGGAGACGAAATTTTTAGAAGAAGGGGTGAATGTGACAACCCGAGAATTTTGAACATTTTTAAAATTTTTATTACTCGATTTAAGGTTCAAAATTAGAACCTAGACAGAAAATTAGTGTATGCGTTTAATATTTTTAAGAATGAATTTTGAGGATTTCAAAATTCTGTGAAGGATTTAGGTGAATTATACAGGATTAATGGAATAAGCGTTTATGTTCTGTGTATATGTGTGCATGATGTGGTTAAGGGTCAAGGGTTGACTAGATAATCGATATCTGTAACAAACCCTAGGTATATATTAAGAACGTCAACGTTCGGTTAGAAAACCCTAGTGAATTATAAGAAACCCTAAAAACCGATTCTGGAAACCCTAATTTTAGTTTCGGAGATCCAAAAACCTAATTCGGAAATTTGAAACCCTAATCTGGGAACTTAAATGATTATTATATTCTTAAGTGATATTAATTAATAAATTAATTAGGGTAAAGCTTAATCAATTAGCAAACCCTAATTTCAAATTTAGAAAACTCTAATTTTGAGATTTGAAACCCTAATTTATAATAGGGAAAAACCTAAGTGTTAATTTACTACTTTTAATGTTAATTAGGAAATATTAATCCTAATTTTAAAGTTATAAGTAATTAGAAAACCCTACTCTAATTATTTAAGTTTAATTTCTAATTTAGAACAATTATTTTTCTATTAGAAACCCTAATTCGTAGTTTATAAACCCTAATGACCAATTACGACCCTAATTGCTAAATTAGCGATTTTAATTAGGAAATTTTAATCTTAATTAGAAAGATTTAATTGTGATTTAGAAATGTTAATATAATTAGAAAATCCTAATTATGATTTAGGAATATTAATTTTCTATTTTTAAAACCTAAATTAGAAATTTTAGAAATTAAATTATAAATTAAGGGTTAAACCCTAAACCCTAAATGGTTCAAACCCTAAACTCTAACCAAATCCTAAACCCTAAACCCTAAGGGTTTGGCTAATTGACAAGAATGCCATTAATTTTGTATGCAAAAAGACTAAAATGCCCCTAGTACATTATTGTGACTTAACTTGCAAGAGTTGATCTAGTGTAGTGGTTGGACCAACCCTAGCCCTAGCTCATGACTTTTATATCCAGCAATCTCAGCCAATTTGACAACCCATTACATTGCATTATTGCATTTTTTAGAGATTAGAGAGAGAGAAAGGCTACTTGATTTTTCATTCTCTCCAACCCTTTCTCCCTCTAAAAAGTCGGGAATGGGGAGTGTGAAAGAGTGTTAAGATAAGCCAAGAACACTTCATTGCTAGCCTAGATCAGATCACTATGACCAGGATCACAAATCAAAGCTCAAAAGGTATAAGAACCCTAAATTTCGAAATCTCTTGATTTTATGTTTGATGTTGTAATTGATTGTTTAAAGTTGTGTTAGAAGGTGTCAATTAGAGATCTGGGTTGTTGGATCATGGATCCATAACATCTAGATGCTCGAATCAAGCATTTTTGAAAATCTGGAAATGATGAAAAAAGTGGTTTGACAGTCGAATGTCAGGCCCTCTCAATTTGTGTGTGTTATCTGTTTAGTGTGTTTTTTGTCTTAGATCTATTCTATGTCATGTGTTCTTTAGTCTGGATCTTGAATCATGTTCAGATCAGGTATATATTACCATTTATGAGTGGTCAAAGTGAGTTGACCGAGCACAAAACTTAGAATCTGGGCAACCCTGAATTTTTCCAGTGTTCTGACAAGCTTTTCTAAGCTCTGGATCTTGTTGTGTGTTACTTTTTTGGTCATGATGTTGGTTGGATGTTGTAGCCTGGTATATTACCTACAAATCCGTGTTATTAGATCACCTAGATTAACAACAGGATCGATTGTAGCAATGGTCAAACAAGCGTTGACTAACCGAGCCGGATGAATTTCTGGAAAACCCAGAATTCACCAAGAACAGGTTTTGTCATGTACTTTGACCATCCTAAATCTAACATTGGTGATGTTTTTGAACTGAGCTATTGTCATTTAAATTTTCCTTGACACATGGACTATAGATTAGAATCGTAATATCGACCATTTGATGACCAGAACATAAATAAAATTGATCTTGAAAGAGACAACTCGAACTGCCTGGGTTTCTGGAAAACCCAGGAACGTTCTGACAACATGTTTGTAAGCCCAGATCATCGTGATATGTTAATGTATGACTTATATTATGGTTGATAGTGGTAGTGGTGCATACGGACTACATGATCAATGTTTAAATTATCCCAGAACCTGTTTAGACTAAGAGTTAAGACTGGTCAAACCTACCTACCCGGTATTCTGACATGCGTTTCTGGGTTAATGAAGAACAACCTCAAGAACACCTATAGCGACGGGTCTGTCGCTATAGGGCCCTTTAGTGAAAATTATTTTCAGAAAATAGAATAATTAATTAAATAAATAGAAAAAAATAATTTTTAATTATTAAAAATACATAATAAATTCTGAAAAATTATTTTAAAGTCCGAAAAATAGTTTTTAACTATTTTGAGTATATTTCATAAATATTTAATATTTTTGGAATATAAATAGTATTTAATTTATTTAATTATAATATTAAATAAATGATTTAAATACTTGAAAAATCATGAAAAATAATATTATGCTATAATAAAATATTTTAAGTTATTTTAATTGACTTTTAATATTTTAGGATGAATTTTATTAATTAATCAATATTAATAATAATTAGTTTATTTAATAAATATATTAAATAAATTAAGGAAAAATAGAATTAATGTTTTAAAATCATATAAAAATGATTTAAGTGTTATGAAAATATTTGAAGTTATAAAATATAACTTTTGATATTTTGTCATGAAAATATTAATATTTTATTATTAAAAGCAATTATCGAATAATGAATTTAATTTTTAAAAATCATATAAATATGATTTTAAGGTATTAAAAATACTTTCATATATTATAAATATATTATAATATTATGTTATGTATTTCATTAATATTTGATAATAAATAAATATTAATGATAAAAGAATTAAGTGGTATTTAATTTATTTAAATACGTTTTAATGATTGAAAATTCACGATAAATAGTGATAATTATTTAAAAATTATTACGAGCTTACGAAAAATATTTCGACGGTTATTAAATTATCTGAGTTAATTGTTAAGTGTTAAGTCAGAGTTTAATTGAACTTAGACTCGATAAATAGTTCGACTTGACCGTCGGGATGATAGAATTGTGTCGGTTTCAACTAGGACTTAAATAGTCTGACTTGATGCTAAGTTTTATGGGCTGAATAGACTGATAGGGTTATGTGCTATGTGTTTAGGTTATTCTATGTATATATATAATAGTATTATATTGTGATGATATTATTCTAATATTGGAGATCTATATTAATAATATTAGGTCTTCGGATAAAACGTTATAAATTGCGTTGTGGTAATCAACGGTTCAGGCAAGTTTATTTTTACTTAACTCTACTAAGAGTTGTTTTATTCGGATAAGCTTATGGTTAATCATTGCTAGTTGCCATGAATTGTATATCACATATATATTGCATGTATAAGTCGGTATGAAAGGTTGATCACCTTTATTACCAGTTTGGTTCGAGATATATTTGTTCATGTATAATACTTGTTCACCATAAATTTGTTCCTGCTAGTTCACAATTATATTGTTGAATTATAGCCAGGTTATTATTCAGATTCTTTCAATCATGATATATCGTTATATTATTGAATTTAAACTTGTTGGGCAACTTTTATGCTCACCCTTGCTATATCATGATAAAACATTGCAGATTAAGACAAACGCGTCAGATACAAGGAAATGTTACAAACAGTTCCAGCTTTAGTTTACGTATGCGATTAGATTTGTAATAGTATAGTTATATAATAATAATGTTATGTGTTAGAAAAGTTATGTATTGTGTATTAAGTTAAGGTTACTCGACCTTGGGGAATAGTGTGTAATGTATTGTATAAACAATTTATGTTTATATCTTCCGCAAATAGTAATAGTTATATAGAATGATCGAACTGGTTTCACGGTGATTCGGGACCTCGAATTCAGGGCCGTCACATCCTCCACGATGCTCATTACCAGTGTTCTTGTTCTTCTTCTCCTTATGATATAGACTTAAGGCCTCACTGCCACCTTCCGCAATAATTTCCTTTTCTAACAAGGTCGTAAAGGAATCAATCTGGAAGACTGATACATTATTATACAACCACGACTTCAACCCTTGCTCGAAAAGTCTCGCCTTCGTTTCCTCATCCCCAACTTGGTGCTCCGCAAATTGCACTAGTTCACTAAACTTCACTGCGTATTGCGCCACTGTCATATCTCCTACTTTTAACTCTAGGAACTTCACTTCCATCCTACTCTTCATACTCTTTGGGAAATAGTTCTCGAAAAACAGCATTGTAAACCTCTCCCACGTTATCATTCCTTCCCCCACTCTCTGCTGATTAGTTTCCCACCAATAGTTCGCTTCGCCCCTCATCATGTATGTGGAAAATACTGTCTTATGGTCTTCACCCACGCGAGCTATAGTGAAGGCCTTCTCGATCTCCTTGATCGAGGTTTGTGCAACTATCGGGTCAGTAGTTCCCGTGAACTCTGGGGGTCCTACACTCTTAAAATCTTTGAAGGTTGTTACTGGGACAGCTTGGGAAACGAGCGGTAGGGGTTTATTTCTTCCCCTCAAAGCTTCTCCTAATAAATCTACAAGTCTCTATATGGGATCTACAGTTCCTCTCTTATCATTAATTGACTCGTCTCGGAAAGTTATTCTACATCTGCATCATAAAATTTTCATTTTATTATCTAATTATCATATTTAGACATTTCTCAATTGAAAAAAACTGATGGTTTAAAACACGTTTCTGAAACAAGATCATTTATATTCGTATGCCAAATGGTTACAATACATATTTTTTTCTAGTATACTGCTATAAATGATAACACATATCCGCTATTATCACAAAAGACGGGGACAACACTAGCTTACTACCCCTCTAACACTTTTCAAAAGTTGGGGTCACCATCATCTCACATCTTACACAAAAGACTGAGATTACAACAACATATTAAACAACACAAATAAAATACTACTCTACTGAGCTTTTTCCTCTAGGCTCAATCTAACATCCCACGCTCCACAGCACTCTGATACTCCTTCTGTGTAATGCGCACCACCATATCTCAACTTATGGAATGTCAGGTCTGTCCTTGCTCAGTTGGGTAGTGATTTACCCCATCGATCAATCTCTCCATGGCCATGCGTAGAGCATAGCCCATCTTTTTCATCTTTCCACTCTTGCACCGCTCATCATCCTCTAGATCATCCACCCTTTCATTGGAATCCACCCACTTCTCCTCGAAGTGAATCCTATCCATCACCTCCATCTCTAACTGATTTTGGAGAGCCTCCTTCTCCGCCCTCTCACTGAAAACCCTCTGCTCCATTTCTTCTAACTTTCCTGCCAACTCAACGTTCCTCGCTGTAGACACTCAAAATTTTCTACACACCTGTCACTGACATTGCAGGAGGGCAGATTTGTCTTTCAGAAATAACCCTGGAAGACAGTTCACGTCAAGACTGGATACTACCGGAAGTTCCATCTCAACCCCGGAACACACACCGGGAGTAACAGTTCCAACCTCAGAGATAACCTCGAGGCATAAAGTTCCAATACCGAAAATTCCACCAGAAAAGACCGATCCATCTCGGAGATAACCTCGGGATATTAAGTCTCAGTCCCAACATTGGGAGTAGCAGATACCAACCTTGGAGATAACCCCAAGGAGTGCAGTTCTGGCGATAACCCTGGAAATGCTTGTTTCAAATGCATGCAATCAGCTTCAACCTCGGCACTCACACCGAGGCACTCCATACAAGACCTGGAGATAACACCGGGAAGACATGCACACATTAAAGATAACACTGAGGACCTTCAACACTTGCAGCAGTCCAATCTCAACGATAACTCTGAGCAACGTCTGCTTTATCAGCCCAAATCGGAGATAACCCTGGTGAGGGGAAAAGTCATCATCTTGCCACCATGACGCCACATAGCGCCGTCTTAACATTTCATACATACATTTCTACACAACAGTGTCCTACAAGAATCAAGGAAAACCAATCCTGAGTGACTATTACGTAGGGTAACGGATAGAATTTGAAGCTTGAAGACCAGAGGGCACCGTCCCATCTTCCTGATTTCGTACAACCTCTAATACCATGCCATTGCGTAACTCTCGACAACAGCGATCCGCAATAGGTCTTACATACCTCAGTCGGATGCCCGGATTGCAATTCTAAATGTTTGAGCGGACATTACAGTTCCTGCGTTCACGTACTACGAGATGACATGACCCGTGAAGGCAGGGGTAACCCGGGTAGCCACAGGTACATCTGCGGCCTAGCCGCAGGTACCTGTGGCTCCCCCCTCTATAAATAGAGGGCTTGGGGTGGCCATTTATAAGAGAAAAAAGGCAATGAAGCCCTGTCAAATTTACTCTGTACTCACCCTATATTGAGTGCTTTCTTATTTTAAACACTTGTGAGTTCACATATAGCTACTTTTGTACCGGCAGGAGCCGAGTGTTCATCCACTTTAAAGATATAGAAGTCTTCTTTGGCAGCCCACTGTAAGCCTTCTCACACACTTTAAAGCCTTTCTCTTAATCTTTGCACACACCCTTCTTCACGTTGAGAGTCGTGTTGCGTGTGTTTGCCCGGACTTCGGTCCGTCGTTTTATTTCAGTTTGTATATACATATATATTTATATATATATTTATATATATGGACTAACATTATCGAGTTATGCCTTGATTGAGCCTAGACTTCGGTCTGGAGCGTTTATTTACTTATATATATATTTATATATATATATGAACTGTGTGTCGAACTCTGTTCGATGAGCCTAGACTTCGGTCTGGAGCGTTTACTGCTTTAATATATTTATATTTTATATATATATATATATATATATATTAACGATTGTCGGACTTTGTTCGATGAGCCTGTATTTTACATCCGGAGTGTTTACTTGCTTTTATATATATACATATATTTATATATATGAACTGTTGTCGAACTCTGTTCGATGAGCCTGGATTTTACATCCGGTGCATTTATCGCTTTATATATATATATATATATATATATATATATATATATATATATATATATATCTCGCTTTGGAGTTTACTTCGTGGTGGTTGATCGCTTTTCTGACTTTCTTTACATTTTCGTCCACTTTGGAGTTTCCTCTGTGGTGGTTGATCGCTTTACATCTTTCTTTATGTTTCGTTCGCTTTGGAGTTTCCACAAGTGGCGGTTGATGGCTTCTGACTTTTTATTTACATTTTTAATCCCCATAGAGGTGCTTCATGGTGGTACGATCATATGTATATATATATATATTTTGAGCTTATATATATATATTTGCTTACTGCTTTCATACAAATTGCAGCATCATGTGAGCCTAGGAATCATGTGATCACAGATTCAACCTATTGGATCTAGATTCGGTTCCTGTGATTGATATTTTTAGTTTTAAACAGCTTGTAAATTATTTGCGGTGTCTGAATTTCCTCAGGTGGTTTAATACCTACGAGGAAGTAGACATTATTTTGTACATTATTTTCTCATAGATGCTTTACATCTCAAAAATAAAAAGCAATCAAGCCGAACACTTAATAATAAAATGGGAGTGTAAAAGGTCTCAATTACTATTGAGCAAAAGGGTTTGAAAAACTTCTTTTATAAAACACCACTGCCATATCTTGCTAAAAATTGAATTTTTACATAAATTCAAACCCTGTGTATATAGGTGCAAACAAGGCCTCGCACCACTTCCAAATAAACAACACATTGACCCACACACACACACACATTTAGATAACATTTTCTTGAAAAGTGGTGGTCACCATGGTAACACGGATGCCGGGGGGTGCCTAACACCTTCCCTCCGCATAATCAAGTCCCCGGACCCTAATGAATCTCTGTTTCACTGACCCGTTTAGCAGTGTCACATCACTAGGTTAATGTGCAAACCTTTTCTCGGTTGTGTTGGTACAACCTTTTAAAAAACCAACTGACGAATCTTAACAGTCCATCGTCGAAATTATACATGTCAGAAATTTTTCACTTGTTTTTTTAAACAAATCTCACCTAACATGAGAACACCAAAGAACAAGTAACGAAAAGGGACAACTAAAAATTCCGACGTTGACAGGTGGCGACTCTGTTGGGGACTCCAGTAAGAGGACTTAAGCCGCTATTCCAAACTTTTCAAAACTTTTATCTGCTTGTGTGTGGATGTTGCATTTACATTTATGATGAATGTGTACGAATTCATATCTTTATTGCACTTAGTGCTTTGCACTATATCTGCTTGTGATATTAGTGCTTCGCACAAGTCATCATTTTCATACGTTGAGACACGTTGTATGTGAATGTTTGTTGTGTGGTCCCTCCACCAGGAGGCTATCCTGGCGGTGTTTGATTACTGGACTCGTAGGAAGACTAATTCCAACGAGGCTCAGGAAAGGCACCACCGAAATTCGCTCCAGTTGAAAGACCGGATTAACTTCCCGTTGAGTAAATTTCGATGATTTGGGAACCTTCATGCCAAAAAGCCGCGAGAGTAACCTAAGATAGGTCAGCCTCTGACAAACCCAACACGAAGGAAAGTCTCTTTATACTCTCTCATTTTAATTACATGTAAAATCAATTACTTGTAATTTCATTCCATATTTATCTCCATGAAATGAGAAATGTGAAGAAATGTGTATACATACATATTTAAAATAAACATGCTATCATAAAAAGCTAACATCCATTTTGCAGGATAAAAATTCCTAAAACGGACACCTCACATAGCATGTTATTATTTACATATTCGATAAAGAATAAAGTATGTAAGTCTTTCGCAGGGAAACAATCAGACCTACTACCTGGTCAAAATCCAAAAAGGTCGCGAGCCTACAGTCAATTATGTCGTCGTCCGACAAGACTGACCTTAATCCAGTTTCTCGCAAAGAATTCGACGGATTAAGCAAACAAATTACAGATTTGGTTGTTCTTCTTAAAGAACTACACCAGTCTACTCAAGGTCCAAAGATACCCATACATGCTGAATCCTCTACACAAGGGGGAACTCAAGCCATTACGATACATGAACTACAGCTGGATACGACAAACAAAATTCATGATGTTACCCATCTCACAGGAGATCCAGACACCGATGACATCAGAAAGAAAGCCCTTCAAATGGAAGAAACCCTTCGTGCTATCAAAGGAATTGGAGCACACGGAGTGTTTCATATCTTTGACACAATGTATATTCCACGGTGTTCATTATCCAGAAAAGTTTAAGAATCCTGACTTTGAAAAATATGACGGGTTGGGGATCCTTACACACATTTGAAGGTGTTTATTGGAGAACCTGGGATCTTATGCAGAGGATGGGAAGCTCGAGAACGCGATTGTTCGGAAGAGTCGACCGAGAAGCCCCTTCTTGGTATACCAGATTAGACAACTCAAAGATCCATAGTTGGGAGGAGCTAGCTCACGCCTTTTCTCACTCGACTTCCAGGTCTCGGATGGCGCTGGCCAGATCAGTTACCAAGGTCAAGAAATAGTCCGACGAGTCTTTCAGAGAGTATGCTCAAAGGTGGAGGCGCCTGGCTGCTCAAGTTATTCCTTCCATGACAGAATCAGAAATGGTCATAACCTTCATGGACATACAAGAAGCTCCTTTCTATGAAAGAGTCTTACCTGGCATCGGTAAACCATTTTCCGAAATGATCAAACACGGGGAGATGGCTGAGATGGAATTGAAGTCAGGAAAGATTCAAGACCTAGCTGCCCTTAAAGCTGTTGCTGAGCACATCCAATCCGAAAATTATGGAAACAACCCCCGAAGGGTCCATAAAAAGAAAGAGGTGGATGTTTCCTTAATACTACAAGGTCAAAAAGGCAATCAAAATATGCTTATCCAGAAGAGAAATTATACTCCCTTTCAAGCTCAGTCTTTGAACCCTCCAATAATGAAAGGTGGAGAAGTCAAACGCCCTCGAGTGTTCACACCCTTAGGGGACTCACTCGAGAATATTCTCACTCTTCTGACAATGCAGAAGAAAATCACGCATCTTCTTCCACCAGCTAGCCCTAATGGAAGGGGTTTCAATGTTGCTCGGAAATGTGTATATCATGCCGTGGCACCTGGACATGATACTCAGGATTGTTGGGCCTTGAAACACAAGATTCAAGACGTGATAGACAACGGTGAGATCGTGGTCACTAAACCAGATCAACCTCACGTACAAGACAATCCTCTTCCTCCACACAAAGAAGAACAGGTCAACATGATTAATTGGAGCAATGGCCAAAGTTTCAATCTCAACAGCGAGTCATCTCAGACCACCAAAGATGGTGTTGACAAATGGGATTATGCCAAGTTCCAGTTCGCAATGGAACGTAAGATGAAAGCTCTGTGCAAACAAATTGAGCAATTGGCAAAACTGGTGACCTATCAGCATCAAGTAACACGCCAGTTAGTCAACCAGGAGCATGCTAGTCTCCTTCCTCTTGTCATGAATATTGTGACAACCCGAGAATTTTGAATATTTTTAAAAATTTTAATTATTAATTTAAGGTTGGAAATTAGAACCTAGATAGAAAATAAGTGTATGCGTTTGATATTTTTAAGATAGAATTTTGAGGATTTTAAAATTCTGTGAATGATTTAGGTAAATTATTAAGGATTAAGGAAATACGTGAATATATTCTATGTATATGTGTACAGTATATGGTTAAGGGTCAAGGGTTGACCTGATAAACGATATCTGTAACAAACCCTAATTATATTTTAAGAACGTCAACGTTCGGTTAGAAAACCCTAGCGATTAACGAGAAACCCTAGAAACTGGTTCTGGAAACCCTAATTTCAGTTCCGGGAATCCGAAACCCTAATTCGATGTATGAAACCCTAAATCGGGAACTAAATGGCGTAAGTGTAAATAATTATAAGATAATTAGGGTTAATCTTAACAAATTGGTTACAAAACCATAATTCCAAATTTGAAACCCTAATTTATAATTAGGGAAAACGAAATTGTTAATTTAATACTTTTAATGTTAATTAGGATATATTAATTCTAATTTTTAAGTTAAGTAATTAGATCTAATTATAAAATCTAATTTCTAATTTAGGAAAAAATAATTTTCTATTAGAAACCCTAATTTTTGGGTTATAAACCCTAATCCGCGATTCTGACCCTAATTGTTTAATTAGCGATTTTAATTAGGAAATGTTAATCCTAATTAGTAAGATTTACAGTATGATTAAGAAATTTTAATGTAATTAGAAAATTCTAATTATAATTTAGAAATATTAATTTTCTATTTTCGAAAACCTAAATTGGAAAATTTAGAAAATAACTTACAAACCCTAAATTGGCTCAAACCCTAAACCCTAACCAAACCCTAAACCCTAAGGGTTTGGTCAAATGTCCAAAATGCCATTAAAATAAAATGGAAAATGACTATTATGCCTTTTGTTAAATAATTGATGGTTGCTTGTAAATGTTGCCCTAAGGTGAGTTGCTCACCAACCCTATACCTAGCCATGTGACAAAATCCAGCCAACCAGCCGAAAATGATCAGATCATAAGCAACATGTCAACATTTTTATAGATTAAAGAGAGAGAAATGCTACTTTATTTTTCATTTGAGCCAAAGCTTTCTCTCTCTAAGATTTCAAAATTTGAAAGAGAAAAGGAGAGATAAGTTAAGATAATATCATATCTTAGCTTACCAAGAACAGATTCAAAGAATCAGATTCAAGAAATCAAGCTCAAAGGTATAAGAACCTAATTTTAAAAATTCTTAGATTTGATGTTAAATGTTGTAAGTTGTTGTTGAAAGTTGTGTATTAGGGTGTCTATAAGTGATCTGGGTTGATAGATCATGGATCTATAACATCTAGATGCACGAATTTAATGTTTTCTAAAAATCGGAAAAGTTTTAATAAGTAAATCGACATCCGTATATGTCGACATTATAGATCTTTATCGTTAATGTTTAGGTGTGTTTAATGTTGTAGGTTTGTTATTTGTTGTTAGCTCTTGGATCGAGACTTGAATCAAGCTGATCAAGTCTAGATATGAAGTGTTTGGTCGAACATCGTTGACCACTCATTTAAAAATGAAATCTGGTGCATTGATTTTGATTTCTTCTAACAAGATGTTCAATGCCTTGGATCTTGCTTCTGGTAATGTATTGGGTCCGGTGGTTGTTTTATAGTTGAAGTATGACATGAAGACTACATGCTTAAGCCTTTATTTCACTCAAGTCCCTAACAGAATTGTTTTTAATCTTGGTCAAACTAGCTTGACCGATCTACTTTGATGAAGATTCTGGAAAACCCAGAATCTTCAAGAACAAGTCCCTGACATGTAGTTTGACTGGATCAAATCTTCATTTCTTGTTATTGTTAGTCCGATCTGATGACATTATATTGTACCCTGCCATGTGGTCTTCAAGATCAACCCTTTTTATTACACTGAATAAGCATGTAATCCAACTTATGAAGATTCAAAGAAGGCAGTACGGACTATTCTTCATTTCTGGAAAACCCAGAAATGAAGAACAGCTCTGACATGATATTTGGTTGCTTAGATCTCTTACTGGTGAAATGTTTTGGCCATGATCTTAGTATATAGTTATAGTATTACACGTACACTATAATCTACACACAATTTTATGTAACCCGTAACATAACGCTAACAAGGATCAAAAGTTGGTCAAACCACCCCCCCCAGCTTTCGACATGACATTTAGTTTTCTACAGGCACAAAAACACCTATAGCGACGGTTCTATCGCTATAGGGCCCTTTAGTGACAGTTTTAATTTCTAATTTCCAGAAATTATTAAATAAATTGAAATAAATAGATTTTTATTATTAAAAATACATAATAAATTTCGAAAATTATTTTTAATTACGAAAAAATAGTTTTAATTATTTAAAGTATATTTCATAAATATTTAATATTTTTGAAATATAAATGGTATTTAATTTATTTAATTATAATATTAAATAAATTATTTAAAAATGATTTTAATACATGAAAAATCATGAAAAATAATATTATGATAAAAGAAAATATTTTAAGTTGTTTTAAGTGACTTTTAATATTTTATGATGAAATTCATTAATTAATTAACATTAATGGTAATTAGTTTCTTTAATAAATATATTAAATAAATTATGGAAAATAGAATAAATGATTTAAAATCATATAAAAATTATGAAGTGTTATAAAAATATTTTAAGTTATAAAATATAACTTTTGATATTTTGTCATAAAAATATTAATATTTTAATATTAAAAGCAATTATCGGATAATGAATTTAATTGTTTAAAAATCATATAAAGGTGATTTTAAAGTATTAAAATACTTTGTTATATTATAAATATATTATAATATTATGACATGTATTTCATTAATATTTGATATTAAATAAATATTAATGATAAAAGAATTAAGTAGTATTTAATTTATTTAAATGCGTTATTAATGATTTGAAAAACAAGATAAATAGTAATAATTATTTAAAAATTATTACGAGACTTTGAAAAATAATTCGACTGTTATTGAAATTATTTAAGTTAATTGTTAAGTGTTAAGTCAGAGTTTAATTGAACTTAGACTCAAAGAATTGTCCGACTAAACCGTCGGGACATTAGAACTTTGTCGAACTCAAGTCAGACTGAAATAGTTTGACCTGATACTGAGTCTTATATGTGTTATAGACTAATAGGGTTATGTGTTATGTGTTTAGGTTATTTTGTGTATATATATATAATAGTATTATATTGTGATGATATTATTCTAATATTGGAGATCTATATTACTAATATTAGGTCTTCGGATAAGGCGATGTAAATTATGTAGCGGTAATCAACGGTTCATGCAAGTTTATTTTTACTTAACTCTACTAAGAGTTGTCTCATTCGGATATGCTTATGGTTAATCATTGATGATTGCCATGTATAATTGTACTCTGTACATATTGCATGTATAAGTTAGGTATGAAAGGCTGATCACCTTCATTACACTTCGGTTCATGTATAATTGTTCATGTATAATACTTGTTCAGTCATAAATTTGTTCCTGCTAGTTCATAATTATATTGTTGAATTATAGCTAGCCAATTATTCAAATCATTTCAATCATGATATATTGTTATATTGTTGAATTTAAACTTGCTGGGCAACTTTCATGCTCACCCTTGCTATATCATGATAAAACATTGCAGATTAAGACGAACGCGTCGGATACAAGAAAAGGTCCAAGACAGTTCCAGCTTTAGTTTACGTATGCGATTAGATTTGAAATAGTAATGAAGGATGATAATGTTATTGTAAGTTAAATAAGATATGTATTGTGTATTAAGTTAAGGTTACTCGACCTTGGGGACAAGTGTGTAAGTTTAATGTATAAACAATTTATGTTTATATCTTTCGCAAATAGTAATAGTTGTATAGAATGATCGAACCGGATCCGAGGTGAATTAGGACCTGGATTCGGGGCCGTCACAAATATTCCGTCGTCACCTTCAGAAAATGAAACGTTGGAGGACAAAGTGACAAAGAGAGCGAATGCCAAAGCCCGTCGGGATTTTGTCAATAGAAGGGAATTTACATACCTAGGCCAACCTATGGAGGAAATCCTTCAGATGTTAATCAATGAAGGAAGAATCACTTCCCTTCTTCCTCCAATTAATCCCCGTTCAGGACGGTTCAATTCTAATGGAGTATGTCAATATCACTCCCATTCTCGCGCTCACAGCACAAAAGAATGATGGGCACTCCGCCACCTTATCTAGAATCTAATTGACAGTGGTGTCCTGTGTTGGTCGTTTTACCGATCAATATATACGTGCAAGTATACACGGTCAACAAGTAATAAAGAGTAAGTAAAGTATCGTTCCCACGGAGAATTAACTAATAAAGTTCACCAAGCACTAGCCCATAACCTTTTCAGTCTTATTTAAACGAGTGATAATATATTTTATATTTAAACTATGAAATTAAATAAACCTAATTATTCCTAGAGTGAGACTAGATAATGAAGACCTGAGATCACAATTTCATCTATTGACTCATTCAAATCCACACATTTCATGGTAAGCCAAACTAATTGTACTGAATTGTTAGTCGAAAACACGAAAGTAAAGTATAGCCATCTCTCAATGTACCATACACATATCACATGTAATCCATAGTTGATAGAATACACATGAACACCCACATTACCTAAACCACTATATGTCTATGTGATTTACAAATAATTAGGGTTTAAGCACAAATTCCCAAATGACTATGAGCTATGCCTCGGTATATGTCTATCCTAAGCACGAATCATACATTCCATCACCATGTAGAACATACAAACATAAACTATCAAGATCAAATCTAAACCCATAATATGTCTTTCAAGTTCATATGGGTTATCATAGTAATTGATGGCCAATCAACTAAGCAAATAAGCATGAATCTTAATAGACAATCCCATAGCAATCAATAAGGTTAACAATGAAATATATCAGAATAAACTAATCCATTGCAATCTCATAATAGAGTTTAGATCATAGTTGAATCAAATCTATCATCCACATATTGAATAAACATCATAAAATTACAAATAGGAATCAAAGAGAGGTTAAGAGTAGATAATTGAAGTGCAAATCTATTCTCCTGCTCCAATATTGAATCTCTAATGCTTTCCAATTGCTTCAAGTCTTCAATCTAATCAACTCTTAAAATCACTACTCTAATCTACTTATTCAAATTGAAGAAAGAATGTAGCGATAGCTAATTGATCCCCCAAGGGGTGGAATGCCTTACATAATGATAATACGTCCCTTTAAAAGTCCTAAATGAACCCCCTCCCCCCCCCCCCTCTCAATTACGCTTCAATTGTACTATTTAGTGAAAAAGTCAACTCTGGTCAACATTAGAAGTGGCGCGGTCGAGCTGGAAATTGCCTGGAGTTGGGTTCGCCCGCGCTTAAGTAGCAGATAACATTTTTTCGCTCCGGGGAATCGCGCGGCCGCGCTCAAATTACACTAGGAATTCATGCGCCCGCGCTAATGAGTTTCTGTTGTAATGTCCTCTGGTAAAATAGCCATAAATTTTGATCCGGGACGAGTTACGGGGCCTGCCACCTATCAAATCGAAGCTCTCGACGAGCTCTACAACTTTTAGTTTTTGATAGTTGAGAAATAATTGACGGATGATGCCTGAAAATTGGGTTATAGGTGAAAGCTATGCAAATGGCAATCCAAAACAGTGCGTTCAAAGGTCATAACTCTTGCATCCTAACTCCGATTAGAATGTTTCAAGATGTTCTGGAAAGATAAGAAGAAGCTCTACATCATAATCCAAGTTCCATGCCAAGAACATGAAATGAACATGATAGCCCAAATGATGTCCGAGTTGTTTTTCCTTGCTTTTTCATACCAATAGTCGCTCACATCGTTCCCAAGCATATGATCTACAAAATGAACACGAAATACATGAAAAGTAACTAAGAAACATGAGTTTAAGCAACTAATTTAAGTAACAGATACCGGATAAGTAGGTATAAAATCTACTTATCAAATACCCCCAAACTTAAACCGTTGCTTGTCCCCAAGCAACATAGTATAATGCAATCTACATGTTATGCAAGCTACACTACTATGCAAATGAATCCCAAGATATCCAGCCATGCTAAGAATTTCAATAAGATATGCCTCAGAGAAGTATCAAGATCCAAGAACAAAGCATCAAACTAAGCTACATGCATAATGACATACAATCAGATAATCCTAACCTGCTATAAAGATGATGATGTGTGTGTGTTGTGTTCACAGATAAGCTTGACAAAGGTGAAGATTTCACATGCTATACTGCTTAAGAAAGAAAACTGAGGTTCAAATCCAGAACTGTGCATATAAATGAAACAACAACTACTCCAACACATCAGTACAAGCTAAGGTTCAATAAAGGGTTTATTCTGCTTTATTTTTACTCACGAGGGTGATTTTCGCACTTTCCCGCAGTGTTTATTGAATTTTTTTTAATTTCCCATGACTGTGCAATGTCTCATTCCATTAGGCTAACAGTGTTACCCCTTAGCGAGCTTTCAACCAACGACTCCCAGACCATTAAGACCTTACGATGCTAGGTGTAGAGATAATCCCCTCAGACGTACTTACTCAAGTAACAAAGGCCCCGAAACAAGACTAGCCACGGTATTTTTTCATTTTTTTATATATATTAAGTAGATAGCAAGTATACCCATGCGTTCCCAAAACATGAGTTTCAGTGTCTTTATAGTCATTACTCACTTCGTACACAATTCTATCATTAAAAATAATGTTTTCCTCTCATAAGACAAGCATGCTAATCTTAACCAACAATCAAATAGGAACACTGACGTGTTACCCGATAACATCAAAACAACAAGCATATATTACATCATGTATGAAATTATAACTAAGCTCAATATATCAACTAAGTTCAAGAATCTATCAAATTTCTTAATTCATCATTGGCCAAATTAGAATTCAACAAACTAGATACTTGGGATTATGTGATGTTATGCAACTAAACACATACCAAGTAAACAAGAGAAAAGAAAACTAAAAAAAATTCATGTAGAATTTAACTACAAAGATACTAAAATACCCCTACTATGCAACTTAAACATGCAATAAAACTATATACAACTAACTATATGCAACAACTACTAACTAAAACCCAATACCCCCAAACTTAAAATGAATAATGCCCTCATTGTAATGAAAAGTGACAGAATACTCCCCTAAGTGGCAATGTCATCTCCGTTCGCCTCCTCATGATTCGATGGTATATTAGGCGATGGATAAGTTTGAGATATTCTATAGTTAGAAACTGAGTGTGGGCTTCTAACTGTCTGAATGCTTGAGTCAGAAATTCTAAAAATTGAGCAGTATTTATTTTCTATGACTGAGATATGGCATGGTCGCGCTGTGTTTGGCTTGTAGTTCATGCCTAGCCGCCACCACTGCCTTAGCGACAGGTTTTGACTTATGTTTGACCCTGGATGCTTATAGCAATTGGATTGAACCTGAGAGGAGACACAATCAAACTATTATTAAGACTTATAACTATCAAACATCTACTAAATATGGAAAGCATGAAGAATTAAACATAGAAGAAGTAAATGGAAATGTAAATAAGAATTAAACAAGGAGCGAGAAAGATTGGATGGGGTGCCTCCCATCTACCGCTCAGTTTATAGTCCGTTAGCTGGACTCTGTTCTTGACACCGATATCCAATTCCTCTACGAAAAGCTAGGAACCCTCCATCCATTAGAACTGCAATGTGCGTAGGTAGGTTCCCCATTTTGCGAGTCTGTGAATTGAAACAACCTAGCATATTTTCTGTACATGATGCCCCCGGTTCGATTGCATAACTAGGTGCTTCGTCCGTTGTATTTGTGAATAAATTTTTCCATTGAGGCATGGAAGATACAACATGCTTTTCTTCTTCTATTATCTCTTCCTCAACCCACCATGGTTTGTAAGAGGCGTCATAATCGCTGAAATTCTTGCTTTGGATGTGACTACCAAGTGGACATGGGTGTGCAAAGTTCACTAAAAATTTTAACTCTAACTGAGAAGGCACTTGGGGTATTATACAAGTCAGCTCATGTTCTTCATTTTCCATACCCCTAGTTGTCTCCTCAATGTCCAATCCTTTCAGTTCATTCAGTGGCATGTACACTTCTAGCTCTCCATCAGTTTCATCGTCCATGTCATAGCACCAATTGTTTGGAGGGCAATTGTTCAAGGCTTCGAACATTTGATCCATCTGATTCTGAAGATTTTGAATTGACCTCTCTTGCTCACTCATCTTCTCCTCAGTTGATGCTATAAATTTAAACCAAAAATCCTCCAATCTTAAATTATCTTATTCAGTTTTGAAATCCATGTATTGAGGACCATTCATTGAGGAGTTAATGAGTTGTTCCATCTGTCTGTTAAGATTTTGGCTTGCTAACTCCTGACTCATCATCATCTCTTCATGGTCTACTATACTTTTTGACATGAATTCCTTCAACCTTGAATTTTCTTGTTGTTGCATTGGAGGTGGATATTAGAAATTTGATGGATGTGTTGGACTTGGAATGCAGTCTTGGTCTTAATAGTTACAATTCCATTCATAATCTAGGTGATACCCCCAACCTTGATGATAACTGGGATAAACATAGTTGTTGAGGTAATCACCCCCAAACTGTACTTGTCCAACTCTGTTGTTGCACTGATAACTCGGATGCTCGCCAACACAATATTCACATGTAACTGCTATCTCTCATGTGCGTTGGGCTGCAAGAACATTCAACCTCTCCGAAAGTGTTGTAATTTGTGCTGACAATGTAGAAAATACATTGAGTCCTTCAGTTCTTGTGTTCCTTGGTTGAGTCATATTTTCATAAGGCCATTGATAAGCAAAGTCACCCATGGTATCTGAAAAGAGAGAAATATAAGAATATAATAAAAAAAAATGTTTAAATTAAGATAAATTTGATTGAAATTAATGTTGGTAAAAATTTATTAAGGTAATTCCCCGGTAGCGGCGCCAAAAACTTGTTGGTCGTTTTACCGATCAATATATGCGTGCAAGTATACACGGTCAACAAGTAATAAAGAGTAAGTAAAGTATCGTTCCCACGGAGAATTAACTAATAAAGTTCACCAAGCACTAGCCCATAACCATTTCAGTCTTATTTAAACGAATGATATTATATTTTATATTTAAACTATGAAATTAAATAAGCCTAACTATTCCTAGAGTGAGACTAGATAATGAAGACCAGAGATTACAATTTAATCTATTAAATCATTCAAATCCACACATTTCATATTAAGCCAAACTAATTGTACCAAATTGTTAGTCGAGAACACGAAAGTAAAGTATAGCCATCTCTCAATGTACCATACACATATCACATGTAATCCAAAGTTGATAGAATACACATGAACACCCACATTACCTAAACCACTATATGTCTATGTGATTTACAAATAATTAGGGTTTAAGCCCAAATTCTCAAATGACTACGAGCTATGCCTCGGTATATGTCTATCCTAAGCACGAATCATACATTCCATCACCATATAGAACATACAAACATAAGCTATCAAGATCAAATCTAAACCCATAATCTGTTTTTCAAGTTCATATGGGTTATCACAGTAATTAATGGCCAATAAACTAAGCAAATAAGCATGAATCTTAATAGACAATCTCATAGCAATCAATAAGGTTAACAATGAAATATATCAGAATAAAATAATCCATAGAATCTATTGCAATCTAAGAATAGAATTTAAATCATAGTTGAATCAAATCTATCATCCACATATTGAATAAACATCATAAAATTACAAATAGGAATCAAAGAGAGGTTAAGAGTAGAGAATTGAAGTGCAAATCTATTCTCCTGCTCCAATATTGAATCTCTACTGCTTTCCAATTGCTTTAAGTCTTCAATCTAATCAACTATAGAAATCTCTACCCTATCTATTTATTCAAATTGAAGAAATAAAGTAGCGATAGCAAATTGATCCCCCGAGGGGTGGAATGCCTTAAATAATGATAATATGTCCCTTTATAAGCCATAAATGAACCCCCCCCCCCTCTTAGTTATGCTTCAATTGTACTGTTTAGTGAAAAAAGTCAGCTCTGGTCAACATTAGAAGTACTACTGCATATTTGAAATGGCTCGAGTTAGGCGGCCCGCGCCAAAAGCAGAGATAACATTTTTTTCGCTCAGGGAATCATACTGTACGCGCTCAAATTACACTAGGAATTCGCGCGCCCGCGCTAATGATTTTCTACTGCAGTGTCTTCTAGTAAAACAGCCATAACCTTTGATCCGGGAGGAGTTACGGGGCCTGCCACCTATCAAATCGAAGCTCTCGACGAGCTCTACAACTTTCATTCTTTGATAATTGAGAAAGAGTTGACGGATGAAGGCTGAAAATTGGGTTATAGGTGACAGCTATGCAAATGGCCATCCAAAACAGTGACGTTCAACGTTTGTTGGTACAAAGGTCATAACTCTTGCATCCTAACTCCGATTGGAATGATTCAAGATTTTCTGGAAAGCTAAGAAGAAGCTCTACATCATAATCCATGTTAAAAGCCAAGAACATGAAATGAACATGATAGCCCAAATGATGTCCGGGTTGCTTTTCCTTGCGTTTTCATACCAATAGTCGCTCACATCGTTCCCAAACATATGATCTACAAAATGAACACGAAATGCATGAAAAGTAACTAAGAAACATGAGTTTAAGAAACTAATTCAAGTAACAGATACCAGATAAGTAGGTATAAAACCTACTTATCATCCTGCAACTACAGACGATGATATTGTGCTACATGAGAGTGAGAATACATGTCCTACTAAGTGGAAGGGATTGATAGCAGGTATATCCACTAAGACTGATGTGACTAGCAAACCACTCACAATACCAGCAATTCAACTCAAAGGAAGCAACAATCTTTTGAAAGTGGCCGCTCCAGAGCCAATCAACTTACCATACAGAGCACAATATCCTATTGTCAGCTTACAAAAAGTTCCATGGAATTATGGAGAAGGTGAAGGATCCACCTCGCATAGAACTGTTGCAGCGTCGAAGGAAAATCCAATGTATCTTCCCCAACAGGTGATGAAGTCTACCATCAAATCAACGGGGAAAATACCCATGGAGAAGATTGAAAAATTCCTTCGCATTATGGGTCATAACGAAGCCAATGAGGTTTTAAGCTTAACATAAGCTCCACACAAAATTTCAATTTTGGACTTGGTATTGACTTCTGAGGATCACCACAAGATCTTATTGAAAGTTTTGGAAGAAGCCTATCTACCAAAATCAGTGGATGCGGAAAAATTTCAACATTTGGTTGATCACATTTTCAACAACAATGTGATATCCTTCACTGATGATGACATACCGCCCAAAGGGACTGGTCATTGCAAGCCGTTGTACATTGTGGTCTTGTCCTCCGGGTATATGCTAGTTGGAGTTCGGATAGATGGAGGTTCATCTCTAAATATCTGTCCATACGCTACATTGTTGAAGATGAATGTCAATCTCAACTGAATCTGGAGCAGCCATACGGTTATCAAAGCTTTTGATGGAGCCCGCAAGAATTCGGTTGGAGTAATTGAGCTGCCAATAGAAATTGGTCCCCAAACATTCTGCGTGTCTTTTCACGTACTCAAGATAGATTCAGGATACAACTTGCTCTTGGGAAGACCGTGGATTCATATGGCCGGGGCAGTCCCCTCCACCCTTCATCATCAATTGAAATACATTATCAACAATAGCCTAGTCACGGTCAACGCTGAACCCGAATGTCCTCAACATGGTGACATACCATACATCAACGTCAATTCAGATGTTGAACTGGTCAGTTTTCATGCATTGGAAGTAAGCAACACTCAGTACCATGCTATTGGAACGCCATTTCCCATACCCAAGATTTCTGCTGAAGTAATGTCGGCTACTCAAGAAATGATGTCATTGGGTCATCAGTCGGGACAAGGCTGGGTAAAGATCACCAAGGTATCAAGCACCCCATTTAAGTATCCAGTCAAACTGGGACAGCTGGACTAGGCTATTCTATCAGTTCTAGTCATAGGAATCCTCATAAGCATCAACAGATTCCTTTAGCTTCCGCCGCATGGCGATTATCTTCATCTTTGAATTTCGAGTCCGCACAACCTCCGGTAAAGGTGCCACCCAACATAATGGCTATGTTATTTCCCAAGCCGGTATCGGTGAAGGTGAAAGAAGTCTTTGTTCCAGATCCAGCAGTGGAAGAAGAGGAACGAAGAGTCAAACAAGACATCGTCAGAATGATGTCAGGCATACGCATCATTGTCCATGATAAACATACAAACAGATACACCCCAGACGATGATTGCCCAGACGTAATGGCCATCATTCGGGAAATGGAGGACGATGACAGCCCCTCCATCACTGCAGTCCACCCAGACTTTGCCCTTGCCAATTGGAATAACACTACTTGCATTGGTCGACAAGGGTAAAACGAGCAGGAACTCTTTCTACCCTGTAGATATCATAACTGCTTATTTTTCTATACAGTATTAGCGGTCGTTTTGCCAGTACATGCTAACACTTTGTATGATCAAACCCTTTCATATATACTAAGTGAAATCATATTTTTTTTCAGGACCCTGAATTTAGATGTGCATGTACTTGCTGATACGGTGCCTTTTCTCCACAATGATTGATACATTGATGTAGAGATGAATTCAGCCTTGATGGAAATACATGAGGACATTGAAGTTCCTCTAGAAATTCAAGAATGGGTCAAAGACAAACCTAAACCCAACCTTGATCAAACCACTTCCTTCAATCTCGGAACCTTAGAAAGCTTTAAGTTAATCTAGATTGGTTCAGACCTTACCCCAAACAAACGAAATGACATGGTTATGCTACTAACCCAATTCCAGGATGTGTTTGCATGGTCTCATGAAGACATGGTGGGTTTGTCCACTGACATTGTCCTTCATCACCTTCCTATTAAAGAGGGATTCAAGCCAGTCAAGCAGAAGCTCAGGCGATTGAAAGCTGAGTGGAGTTTAAAGGTGAAAGAAGAAATTGTGAAACAATTTCAAGCTGGCATCATCATGGTGTCCACATATACTGAATGGATATCCAACATCGTTCCTATACCTAAACCTGGAGGAAAGGTGCGAGTTTGCATGGATTATCGTGACTTGAACAAAGCTTTCCTTAAAGATAGCTTTTCCGTGCCATTTATCCACATTCTCATTGATAATACTGCTCAATACTACATGTACTCCTTTGCTGATTGCTTTGCGGGGTACCATCAGATCATGGTTACTGAGGAAGATCGTGCGAAAACTGCTTTCATCATTCCTTGGGGAACTTTTTGCTATAGACGGTTGTCATTCGGCCTCATCAATGTTGGAGCCACCAATCATCGAGCTATGATTGCTCTCTTCCATGACTTAATGCACAAATAGATCGAGATCTACGTGGATGACATCATTGTCAAATCCCGGAGGGAGGAAGACCACTTAAACCATCTCAGGAAGCTCTTCAACAGGTTGTGTAAGTACAACTTGAAGTTGAATCCAGCCAAGTGCGCCTTTGGCATTAAATCAGGCAAGTTGCTAGGATTCTTAGTCAGCCACAAAGGGATTGAGCTGGACCCCACCAAAATCTAGGCCATCACGGAAATGCCCATTCCTCAGACAGAGAAGGAAATACGGGGATTTTTGGGAAGAATCAACTTCATTAGCAGGTTCATTTCTTAACTCACCGCAACTTGTGAGCCAATCTTCAAGCTGTTAAGGAAGAGCTCCTCCATGAAATGGAATGATGATTGCCAGAAGGCCTTCCTTAAAATCAAAGAACAGCTAGTCAAAACTCATTTTTTGGTACCACCCAGGGATGATGTTCCCCTGTTCATGTACATGTCCATAGGTGACAATGCCATGGGCTGCATGCTGGGATAGAAAGACGACAGAGGCCAAGAACGAGCTATCTATTACCTCAGCAAAACATTCAGCAGTAGTGAACACAAGTACACTCTGATTGAGAAGACTTGTTGTGCTTTAGCATTGGCTTCCATGAGGTTACAACATTACCTCCATGGTCACACTACCCATCTCATATCCCGCGTGGATCCTCTCAAGTACGTGTTCAATAAACCCATGTTAAATTGTCGGCTATCCAGATGGCAGTTAATCCTATAACAATTTGACATCGTCTACGTGACTCAAAAGTCCATCAAAGGTCAAGGAATTGCGGATCAATTGGCCGCCTCACCTTTAGGGGACTTCAAACCCTTGGAGACATACTTCCCCGATGAAGGGTTAATGACAGTTCAGCAACACCATCAGTACAATACCCGCTAAACATAGAAGATGTATTTTGATGGAGCTGTTAATATGGAAGGTTCGGAGAGTGGAGGCGGTTCTAGTATCCCAGACGGGAGAAGCGATATCCGTCGCCATCAAATTGCAGTTTGTCAGCACCAACAACATAAGTTAGTATGAAGGCTATCTCACGGGGCTAAAACTTTCCCGTTCAATGGGCGTCAGGCGGTTAACTATCTTTGGAGATTCGGAGTTAGTGGTCAGACAATCCACGTGAATCTATTAAACCAAAGAGCTACATTTGCTACCTTACCATCGGCATGTTTTACAGATAGCTTTGAAGTTCGAAGAAGTCTCTTTTTTACACATTCCTCGTAATAGGAATGACTTTGCAGACGCATTAGCAACTTTGGCCTCCTTGATTCAAATACTTGACAAGGGACAAATGCCAAACGTCACAATTGCCCTGCACAAAGCCCCAACCTATGGGAGCTACCTTCTATAAAGCATCCTTGGTATCAACATATCAAGGAATACCTACGAGATGGATCTACACCCGCTGAGGCAAGCCCGACTGAGAAAAGGCGGATCCATCGACTTGCTATGAAATTCTACCTGAGCGGAGATGTACTCTACAAAAGAGATGCAGGACTAGGTCTCCTCAGATGTCTGGACCAGGACCAATCTCAAAGACTCATGTATGAGGTCCATGGTTGTAACGACCGAGAAATTCGGATCCTTTGTAAAAATATTTGAAAGAATTAAATAATGAATAAAATAATATTATTTGTTATTATATGTGTTAATAAGATGTATGTCATTCTATAACCTAGAAACGTTGAAAGATCGTAGTATTCGAACCACGTAAGATAATTAAAGTGTTTGAATTTTCAAGACAAAAATAAGTGTTTTCCGAGAAAATTTACGAAAAACGCTATTCACCGTTTACCGCTCGGGAATTATTTTTGAACTTCCGAGAAATACGTAATGTTAGAATATCAAAGCGAGATGGATTATGTAATAATAATCTAAGTATGGAAAATGTAATAATTCGCATGTGGACTTAATTTGGGAATATAGGTATTAAAACCTAATGAAATGAATTTATGTAACTTTGCATAAAATACAAGTCCATAGGCTATAAGGTGTAAACCTATGTAGGATTTATACTAAGCTAAGTGATTAATAAGGTGAAGCCCAAACTATTATAGTGCAAGCCCAACAAAGAATTTGCTAGATTAATTATTAAGCCCAAACCATTATCCATTAGCTAAGAAGGATCCATGGGGCAACCCATGGGTAAGCTTGATGGGCAAACATGTTATGTGATGGGCAAGAATTAAGTGTGGTGGCCAAGTATAAGATGTGTGGAGCAAGATTACTTAGTGATTAAGGCATGAATAGTAAGGAGGTTAACTTAAGGAGGTGGGATGTCATAAAGACCATTCTACCCTCACTTTAGAAAGTCTATAAATAGAGAGCTCCAAATTCATTTGTTTGCTTGATTAAAAATCTCTCCCAACTCTCTCTCAAACAACTTATTTGTTAGAGTCAATAAGCACTTTGAGCTTAACCTTTCCTTATTGGATTTCCAAAGCAAGTAAAGTAATCATCAAAGGTAAATGATCTTGTCTTCTTCATATCTATCATGGTAGGTTGATAAGAGAAGTATCTAATGAACTTAGATGTTAAGAACATAGGAGAAGTTGATAAGCAATGGACCTAAGCCGAATAAGTCATAAGGAAATGAAAATCATTTATTAAAGAATTGTTGTTATGAATTTATAAATAAGCCATAACCGAATTGGAATATAAGTTATTGTAATACATATGTTGAGATGTCTAGATAATGGGATGAATGTATTTAGAATGATAAACAAATCACTAGTAATAACATTTAGCCGGAAATTACACGATTGGACGATAATCGTCGAATTCGTGAAATTCTCGGAATGGAAGTTGTATTTTGTGTTTGAAGTCGTTAACATTGGTTTTCAATGGAGACAAGTCATATTTGGCATTATAGAGTTGCGGACTCAAAAATGAACGGATTCTGACTTAGAACGAAGAAACGAGCGTTGAACGTTCATGAACATTTATCGTTTTCGTTAAAAATGGACTAATAGGTGAAATTTTAGCAAACGAAGTCGAATAGATAAAATTCTTGAATGAACTCATAGAATACGTGATTTGTGACCCGTAGGCTCTTGAACGAACCAATTCGGACTTATAACGAAGAAGTTACGAGTCCGGAAATCTCACAAAATAAAAAGTCTGTGGAAATTTTCGGTGATGTGCATTTGAGCTAGTGCATGGCCAAATTTCAAGGCCATTTAGCCCACGCCATGAACACGAAGCTTTGGAAAGCAAAGCCATAACCTTACGGAGAGTGGCGCAACAAAGCATGACCATTAAACTTTGAGACTCGCATCACAGCAATGAGAGTCGGGTTCTAGCGATAATATAGGTGACGCCTTGGCGGTGCGGCACCAAGTGTAAAAGCCGGCGTCGCACCGCCAGCCTCAAGACCAAGCCAATAATGAATGTTACATATAGAGCATGGTTAGTAATTGTTAAATAATTAAATGAAGATCTTAATAAAACATTGTTAAGACATATTAGGACTTAAGTATGCATACTTAAGGTTAAGACTAAGTCAATTACTTATGAATATAAGAATGACGTAACGGAAAGCCGGAACCTATAATAACAAATCTAATATATAATTGGATTGAGAAGTAGGGTAAGATTCTTTAGGAACCATGTATGATCATTTATGACCTAATGTTCTATGTTATGTTATCATCTAATGTAGAGACCTTAAAGACGTAAAGTGCACGTGTTATAAACCGTAGCAGACGTTAAAGGCAAGTACTCTAACCCTTGTTCCAGTTCGATCTGGGCAAGTCTTTGTGATACATGTATTCTTCGCATGAGTTAGTATTTTAGGAATGTCAAAGCCAATCCTTTAGGCTAGACGTATGCTATGTTATTCTATCAAGTGTTGATAAGGATTTATCGAACTAATATTGTTGTGGTTTTCAAAAGTAGATTGTGTATGCTCAAATGGTTTTGTCGTCAAACGACAGGCACGTGAGGTTGCCACAACTTAAACGTTTACACGTTTAATGAATGTAGTGTTGATCAACATAGAGTACTATAGGCTGATCACCTAGACGTGCTCGTAAGCTATACCAGACTTACAAACTTCGTGTCGGGATGTCCTTTTCAATGTACTTATGAAATGCTTACGGTCTTGAACCGAAACTGATGTTGTACTGAATATTGTTGTTGTAAAACGTTTTGGATAAAAAGAAGTGATATTTTAAATTATCAATAGTACTTCGTAACTATTGTTCAATTATCAAAGATATATGATTCCTATGTTTCAAGCATGCTATTTGCCTAGAAATGTTGTACTTGCTGAGCTAGTTAAGCTCATTCTTGCTTCAACCATATGAATGCAGCTAAGACAGAATGGACCGATGGATACGACAAGGATAAGGGGAAGGTGAAAGCGAACCCGTAGATTACATATGTAATAGTATAGATTTTATAAGAAATAATATTGATATTATGACAAAGACAATGTATTGGTTGTAAAGAACCTGGGGAATGTAAATATTCTTTTAATATATATATATAAGACATGTCCGTTCTTTTGAGGCATTTCAATTGAAAGTTTATGTGAACTGTAGCACCGTGTAGCACCATCTGTCGGGTTGGAAGATACCCAGATTTGGGGGCGTAACAATGGTGGAGTACGTGGCCCACACATGAGCGACCCCCTACTTGTTAAGAAGATCCTCAAAACAGGACACTACTGGCTTACCCTCAAAGCTGACTGTGATGATCATGTCAAGAGGTGTTATCAGTGCCAAATTCATGGGAATGCTATCCACGCCCCTCCACGGGAACTCCATAATATGAGTTCGCCTTGGCCCTTCTCAATGTGGGGAATGGACATGATCGGGCTTATTGATCGACATCTATTTATCTTCACCATGATCGACTACTTCACCAAGTGGGTAGAAGCAGCCTCCTTCCCCAGGGTTACCAAAGAAGTCATCATTTCTTTCATCAGAAACAATGTCATTAGTCGATATGGACAACCAGAGGTAATTATTTCAGACAATGCTAAGAACCTCAACAACAAAATGATGGATGAGTTGTGCAGTAAATTCCACATCAAACATCTTAACTCCGTTATCTACCGTCCAAAGATTAATGGTGTTGTTGAAGCGGCTAACAAAAACATCAAGAAGATTATGCAAAAGATGTCCACCAACCACAAAGGATGGCCTAACTTATTGCCTCTTACTCTGTTAGCCTACAGAACCTCAATGCGCACTTCCACAAGGGAAACCCCCTACGCATTAACGTATGGGATGGAAGCAGTGTTCCTCATAGAAGTAGAAATGGAATCCCTCAGAGTGTTGATAGACGCTCAGCTGGATGAAGACCAATGGGTACAAGACAGGTTTCACCAATTATCTCTAATAGACGAAAGGTGAACCGCGGCTATCTTCAATAGTCAGTTATATCAACAAAGGATCGCTAGATCCTACAATAGAAAAGTTTGGTTATGGCAGTTTAAACAGCATGACTTGGTTTTGAAAAAGATCATTGACAACCAAGATCAATCAAATGGAAAATTCGCTCTTAACTGGGAAGGCCCATTTGTTTTCAAGGAAGTATTGACAGGAGGTGCACTCAGATTGCAAGAAATGGACGGTGATGAATTTCCACAACTCATCAACTCGGACACCGTGAAACGGTACTATGTCTGAAGTTACCATCAAGCAAACATCCTAGTGTTGGATCATCAGATCACCGGTCATTCGGGTTCTTTAACCATTTACCACATACAACTCTTTTCCACATTTTGCCCCTCAGGGAAACATCCTTTTCAAGCCAGCAGCATGGCTTCACTGCGTTCCTACGACTTCGATCATCCCACTAGGGATTGAAGCTTTCGCTCTTGTAGTTTGTCCCTCCAAACAGAGGATCAAACTTTTCATACCTGCAGTTTATCCTCAACCTAGGATCAAACTTTCTCTTTCCTGCAGTCTGACCTGCACATGGGATCACGCTTTTCAACTTGTCCTGAGGGGCGAACTACGTCGACCTGATCTCCTCTTCAATATGAGTACGTAGACAACCATTTTACATGGCCCAGTCGCAATAAAACAAAAACAACAAAAACATTTCTACCCCCTTCTCCTTACAAAAACAAAAACAAAAAAATTCTACACCATTTCGCCATACATCGACGTTGAACCTCTTACACTGAGGTTCAAACTTTGCGCACTGATCTCCTCTTCAATAGAGTACGTGGCGACCATTTATGGTTGATCTCACCCCTACCAAAACACAAACACTTGTCAACTGGTACTGGAATCATCCTTCAATCCACTACACTTCATTCGGATTCAGACCAAAGGGATGGAATTACCTGAACTCCTCCCAAATAGGAGATTCGGCGACCATCTAAGCTGCGGTTGTGCCTCAAAGAGCAACACCAATCCATAAGAGATAGAATTAACTAGGGTTCTCATAAATAGAAGTGCTAGCGACCATCTGTGGTGCGGTCAATCTCAGAGAGAAAAGCCACACTCCTCTCCACATTTCCATACAAAAACCAGTCCCAAGACACCAAAGATGGTAGGGATACACCCAGATCAATGATCCATTCTGAAGTATCCAGAGAAAACTCAATGTCCATCCATCCAGGAGGAATTCAGAATACATCAAGATCATAAGTCTTGAAGAAGCGGGCAAAATATCAAGCAAGTATCAGAGAATATCTAAAAGGGAAGTGATTAAAAATATGTTTCCCTGCTATATATAATGTTGTTTGATATACACAATGTAAACTGTACATGACAAAATGGTTATGCAAGTCTGTGCAGGAAAATACAAGCCCATCTACAAGTCAGGGTATATGCGAGCTAACAAGCCCAACATGGAATCCCTCTCAGAAGAAGGAGGTGAAGTTGTGGTCTCCTGTACAAGGGTATCTACACGACCCAATAGATCTTTAGCCATTTGCATGGTGACCATATGCTCATCAATATAAGTGCTCATCTCTGAAATCATGCTAGTGGTAAGGGACCTCATCGCGAGATTATCTGTGTGACTACATCCCCGGCGAGATATCAGACTATCCCGCTCAACTATCATCGCATCTCTGGTTGATCTCGGCTCATCCGCTCGCCAACAACAGCGGCATCTCTGTGACCTAATGCATCGTCTCTCTCTAATAGAGATACGTCTCTCCCATCAAGGGCAGTCAACATCAATGCTCTAGCCTGGTCTCTCTCGAAGGTCATCAGATGAAGACTGCTCAAAGTATTATGCTAAATGCTGAATCACAACAGTACTAGTACTAGGAGAATCTAAAGGAGATGTTGTTAACCCTGCAACTAATTCCTCCTCGAGGTGGGAATCAACGTCCTCCATGGGCTCTACATAATCTGAATCACCACTCGATAATGTGGATACTGCCGCAACTAATGAAGTCTCTATCTCCATCCACGCAAAATACTCTGGCGAACATCTCGGATGGCTAACAGAGAAAGCAACTATCTCACGCTGATCCCAACAAGAATACACACGGGATCGATCCTCTGCTGAAAGATAGCGAGAAGCTAAACGCTGGCCCAGCGCCCCCTCAAAAGGATGAAAATCCTGAAACTGGTCAAACTGCGACATCATGGCCATCGGGTGATATGTAGTCATGCCCCTCAAACCAGCCAAAGGGAGGTAATCCATGCTCGAAGCATGAGTAAAAAAGCTTTAAGGTGAGCTGAGCCCCGAGCACGGTAGTATGCTAAATGAATCACTAATCTCCGTCAAAAATACCGACCAAGACATAGCGTTCAAACACTCCGCACGCTGAAAGGAGTATGACATGGCTATATCATGGGTGAAACAATATCCATGCCGTCTAAAAGTGCCAATCGGTCTCAAGTGTGATATAAACCACACATACAGCATGACCGAGATGCCTGTAAACACTCATGTCGGATAAGTACAACAGTATGTAGCTGACCTCAGAGTCTCTGCTATGATCATCGATATAATGGTACGACCCTCCCTGATAGCTCTCATTGCCATGATAACTCCTATGTCCAACTCATCCATATACCGTGGCATATAGACATATGACAGTACGCACAATAGCAGTACATCCACCCTGGCTAGACGCCAATGATCCTCCGGTGTGGTGAAATCCCCAGAATGTCATGTATAACTATCCTCAGAGCCAAATTTGTCAAACAGAAAACGCTGGGATATAACGTGGCCAGATGTAAGCTTATCCTGCACCACCTTACGCCTCAATCTAGTAAGGGTCATGAACCGTCGACTCATGTCCCCCAAATCCATACACATGCAAGGTCTGTCTAGGGGCAACATCGTCAACTGTGCATACTCCTCCAGAATGGGAGTCAACTCATGGGTCCCAAATTGTAATAAATGCCTCTCCGATACCCAGTGCTCCAGCATGCCATCCATGAATCTTGTGGGAACCTGAAACATCAATAGGGTCATAGTATGCTGCAACAAGTGATCTACGGTCACCTTGTCTGATGGTGACATGTTGTCATACCACGATTGCATACCAGAAGCCACCAATAATGGTGTGGTATAATCAATACGGCTAATTGTCGAAGAAGACATCTGTACAGGACGTGTCATAAGACCATCTAGGGGTGAATGTTGAATATCTCTTGAAATACATATATATGCATAACATGATACATGCATTAAAGGTAATAGATGGCAATATGATATAGGGAATGGAAAACTGTATATACATTCCTAAGTATATCATCATCTATATACATCATCTCTATACAGCTAAAAATACAGGGAAATGGGGCACAGACGCCCTACTACTAATAGAGGCCTATCAAAAGATATAGCGAGAATGGGGCACAGCCACCCAGTATCTAACAGAGGCCAATCAAAAGAGATAACGAGAATACACATCAGAAGAAGACAACGGTGTCAATATCTACATCATCAATCTTGTCCACCTGATGTAACTCCTCTTGAGTCACTTGATCTATATCAACAGGGATGTCAAGCATATATAGAGGAGGATCTGCACCGGCAAAGCCAAATGGGTCATCTGAGGGGCCAGCGCCTAAGCTGGAAGGATCAAACGAATCTGTCTCTGCCGGATCTCTGCCCAAATGTCGGATAAAGAAATGTGCCCGATTCAGTTGTTGGGTTAAACTGTCGATCTATGTCACATGAATTGGATCTCGAACACAGGCTAGCCAATCCATCATCATCACGGATCCTGGAACCATATCCCCCATGAACTGAGTGGCACAGGTCTGGGCTCCAATAGTGCGAGGGAACCACCAATGCTGGAATATTTCCTGAGTGCAGGGGCCCTCTAATAATGCAAAACTGTCAACCCCCAACAATGGGATGTCAGTGATGGGTGACTGCGATACAGGCCAATTACGCCTGGCAGGAGGCAAGATCGGCATACGGATCTCTCATGTGGTGCTCCTAATAGCACGCTCTTCTAAATAGAGCTCTCATCCTCCATCTGTGAAAAGAGGAACCCTACGAGTGGAAATCATATACTCGACGCCAGTCGGGTACCCATCCTCAAAATCTATGGCCAAGTGCTCCCTAGAATAGGGAATCCATGTAATAATGTCAGCTGTCAACAACTCCAGCTGTAGGCGGCAATGAGTGAAACCCTCAGCTACAGGGACCTTCGCCAATATGGAATGATGCCATCATCGTCCTTATGGATACGTATCTAAACCTAACACGCTCACATGACGCAAATATGGAAGCCTCTCATAGGCCCAAAACTGCCAACACAAGGGCAAACATTTGTGATCAGTAAACACTCTTAACCTACATATGGGAAACTAAAAGAGAAATACTCACTAGCAGAAATGGGTAGAAACCTAACCAAGCCTCAGTCAAACCCTGCGAGCGCATACGCATGCCCCTGAGAAAATAGGCAAATGTGTAGGAACCCCAATCATACTCTCCAATATTGTCCACATGACGTGTGGCACTGACCAAAGCGAACGACACCGTAGAAGAGTTATCTGCTATGAAGCAGCCTCTAATGATCATTAGGAACAATCACCGAAGAATGTGATCCCTAACTTTGACATCATCTGGCATGGGCTCGCTCAATAGCCCACTCATAGCATCCACGTTCAAAGGACCCGTACAGACGATCATGCCCTTGAGCGCCTCCGCCGGAACTCATAGCAAGGATCTGACGGTAGTAGGGGTAATGTCCACCATGCAAGGCACTGGTGCCCCTCCAAACTCTATACCTATAATAAACCGTCAATCCATCGGCGTCATCATCACCTCACAGTCCAACAAATGGAGTGACCGAGTCTGGTGAAACCAGCGCTCAAACAATGCCCTGAGGTAACCCCAGGGGCAACGACGGGGAAGGAATGAGAAGAACGCCCCAAAGCCCCAGTCATGCACAATCGCTCTATAGTCAGGATGAAGGGCCTGATACATAGAGTGTATGCTAAACCAGTTCACTCGAGGCTGTGTAAAGCCGAGAACCTACATGAAATGTAGATCAACATCAAAACCCTTTTACTCCTCCTCAATAGGAAATAAGGAATATTAAGATCTAACGTTATACCTCATTGGCATGCAAGTACATCGAGGGATGTAGACTCAAATCACCCAGGAGCTCTGGGTTTACCACCTGAATACTCGGGAGGTCCCTACGGGGAACATGTGCAGCAGGAGCGGGGTCCGCAACCAGAACATCCTCCTCCTCGTCCTTGATGTCTAGCACGTCAACCCAGACTGGACGTATCACCGCCTCCACCAACTGATGAGGCTGTCTAATAGAACGGGGTCGAGGCACTTCAGAAGCCCTCCTCCGTACACTAGAAATGGTCCTGCGGGAGCTACTTAGCTGATCAGGATCCATAATATCTGGACAACAAGTCTCCAAATCACCTCAGAAAGGGAGTGGTATTTTCTAAATTGGAGCTTTTCAAAATGCATTTTATGACTACATGCAAGCATGCATTACTTTAACATACGTTTACAATAGAATTAAAAATGCATGATTAATCAAATGCCTACATTTTGGAAAATTTTGCCATAGTCCCCTTTGTAAATAGGACTATCCACATGCACATAGGCATGACTAGGTGGCCATTCAGTAGCACACCTGCCCATAGTCATATACATAATATATGCATAAAAAATCAAAGTCATCAATACATAAGGTTAACCTCAATACCAGGAGTACTTTGCCTTTTTACCTTTTGCCCATTTGTCCTCGAAAAGGTGCCAATTGGACTATCTCAGAAGTCAAATGTTTTTACATCATTATGTTCAGCATGGTTTAATACTAACATTTACTATGTTGAATATTTTTTATCAAGCCGTTTGAGCATACATAATCACTACTATGTGTTTAGATGCATTTCATGTGATAAGTCATTTTCCAACGGATAAAAACTGGAAAAAAATACATGCATACGTTACCAGGACAATGTAGAACACTTGTACGATGACAGAATTTGCAGAAAGTCTCCCGAACTCAGCAGATCTGAAGAAGAGCTCTCGGATTTCCTTCGCGGCGCAACTTGAAAATGACTTATGAAAGTAACCTGCTGGTCTTTAGTTTCCATAGTTGGCTGCAGGTCCATCTGCGGCAACAGCAGGTGTACATGCGGCACCCCTATGTGGGTCCCACCCCTCCAGCTCGGTCCAATTCGAGTTGTAAAGGAGTTCTCATAGACTAAGAAGATCAAATCAGGAATAAAAATGCTACACGATTGAGCAGAATGGCTTACCAATCCTAGTATTCTCAGATTGAACCTTGGGTTTGCACGTCACTCATTGGTATTCGCCCAAGCACAGGGTACACTAGGCCGATGATCTCAAATGTTATAAGTCACGCTCAGCAATACTTTGCGCAGGTCCAGTGCTGCCAATTCATGGTCGTCACCCTAATTTTTCAAATCCCCGATGGGGGTTACAATGCATGTTCTGTTGATACACATATTAACGAAGGTTAAGCAGCCTTGACATCATTATAACCGTTGGCAAGTAAATCCAACAAAGCATTGGAAGCCATCCGATTTTTTTAGCCGTTGATGCACATGTCAACATGGATCTAGCAACACCCCGGTGGGGGTTACAACGTGTACCCTGGCGGGGGTCACAACGCATTCTGAGGTTCAAAACCCCGGCAGGGGTTACAACGCATGTTCCGTTGACACACATATCAATGAAGGTCGAGCAGCCTTGATAGTCTACCCCACAGGATTTTTAACCTGTGATTCACACGTCAGTGAAGTATACGTCAACGAAGGTCAGACAACCTTGACAACATATGCTATTGGCAGTAAATCCAACAAAACCTTGACATATCCTAGTGATACAAACCAGGAAAGGTCAGCATCAACGAGGAGGATCGATGATGGAATATGTTATACACATCCTCAAACAGACAAAGCTATATCCCCACAGATCTCTTACACATAAGAGGCACCTCTTTGAAGTCAAGATTGTATCAAGGATTAAGGACTTTGGTGATAGCCCCAACGTTAATATGCTAAAAGATTTGGATCACACATCCAATCGGATCATAGTTGCCAATCCCCAGTAGAAGCAACAGGGAATCGGTAATCACCCCCAGCATGTTGGGCAACCACCCCACACATATGCATCATACATTTTCATCATGTTGCATTTTCAAGTGTCTAGGATTCTTTATCCTACCCATGCATTGCATTGCATGGATATGATAAAGAGGGGAATCTATAAACACTCAAAATTTTCTGCATACCTATCACTGACATTGCAGGAGGGTAAATTCATCTTTCAGAGATAACCCTGGAAGATAGTTCACGTCAAGACCGGATACTACAGGAAGTTTCATCTCAACCCCAGAACACACACCGGGAGTAACAGTTCCAACCTTGGAGATAACCTCGATGCATGCAGATCCAATACCAAAAATTCCACCGAAGAAGACCGATCCATCTCGGAGATAACCCTGGGATATTCAGTCTCAGTCCCACCACTGGGAATAGCAGATACCAACCTTGGAGATAACCCCAAGGAGTGCAGTTCCGACGATAACCCCAGAAATACTTGTTTCAAATGCATGCAATTAGCTTCAACCTCGGCACTCACACCGAGGCACTCAGTACAAGACCCGAAGATAACATTGGGAAGACAGTAACACCTCGAAGATGACACTAAGGACCTTCAACACTTGCAGCAGTCCAATCTCAACGATAACTCTGAGCAGCGTCTACTTTATCAGCCCAAACCGGAGATAACCCCAGTGAGGGGCAAAGTCATCATCTTGCCACCATGATGCCACATAGCGCCATCTCAACATTTCATACATACATTTCTACACAACAGTGTCCCACAAGAATCAAGGAAAACCAATCCCGAGTGACTATTATGCAGGGTAACAGATAGAATTTGAAGCTTTAAGACCGGAGGGCACCATCCCATCTTCCTGACTTCGTACAATCTCTATTCCCATGCCATTCGATAACTCTCGATAAAGGCGGTCCGAAATATGTCTTACATACCTCAGTTGGATGCTCGGATTGCAATTCTAAAAGTTTAAGCGGACATTCAAGTGCTTGCGTGCACGTACTGCGAGACGACGTGACCCGCGAAGCTCGGGGCAACCTGAGTAGCCGCAGGTACACCTGTGGCTCCCCCCTATAAATAGAGGGCTTGGGGTGGCCATTTGTAAGAGAATAAAGACGAGGAATCCTTGTCAAATTTGCTCTATATTCACTCTATATTGAGTGCTTTCTCATTTTAAATACTTGTGAGCTCACATATAGCTAATTTTGTACCGGCGAGAGCCGAGTGTTCATCCACTTTAAAGATATAAAAGTCTTCTTTGGCAGCCCACTGTAAGCCTTCTCACACACTTTAAAGCCTTTCTCTTCATCTTTGCACACACTCTTCTTCACGTTGAGAGTCGAGTTGCGTGTGTTTGCCCGGACTTTGGTCCGTGGTTTTATTTAAGTTTGTATATACATATATATTTATATATATGGACTAACATTATCGAGTTATGCCTCGATTGAGCCTGAACTTTGATGCGAGGCGTTTATTTGCTTATATATATATATATATATATATATATATATATATATAATCGTGTGTCGAACTACATTCGATGAGCCTGAACTTGATGCCTAGAGCGTTTCTCGCTTTAATATATATATATATATATATATATATTAATGATTATCGAACTTTGTTCGATGAGAGCCGGATTTTACATCCAAGAGCATTTACTTGCTTATATATATACATATATTTATATATATGAACTATTTGTCGAACTGCATTCGATTAGCACAGATTTTACATCAGAATGCGTTTATCGCTATATATATATATATATATATATATATATATATATATATATATATATATATATATATATATATATATAGAAAGGATCAAGAGTAGAATTCTTAAATAGCGTAATACCTTAAATAATAGAATTTTATCAAAACGCGTAGTTTTGATAAGAGCGCATGATAGCATTTTTTGTAAATACGCGGTGGCATGGTATTTACAAAATGCCATCGCTGCCTTATCAAAACTACGTCGTTTTGATAAAGTTCTATTATTTAAGAGAGTTCTACTACATAAGAGGTCTACTCTTGATCCTGTCTATATATATCGTCCCGCCTGGAGTTTACTTCGTGGTGGTTGATCGCTTTAATAGCTTTCTTTACGTTTCATCCCGCCTGGAGTTTCCTCTGTGGTGGTTAATCGCTTTTACAGCTTTCTTTACATTTTGTCCCGCCTAGAGTTTCCTCCGTGGTGGTTGATGGCTTTTACAGCTTTATTTACATTTTTTGATCCCCCATGGAGGTGCTTCGTGGTGGCTGATCATGTCTGTATATATATATTTACAGCTTATATATATATATATATATATATATATACCTACCTACTGCTTTCATACAAAATGCAGCATCATGCGAACCTAGGAATCATGTGATCACAGATTCAACCTATTGGATCTAGATTCAGTTCCTGTGATGGACATTTTCAGCTGTAAGTAGCTTGTAAATTATTTGCAGTGTCTGAATTTCCTCAAATGGTTTTCATACCCACGAGGAAGTCGGCATTATTTTGTACATTATTTTCTCATAGATGCTTCGCATCTCGAAAATAAAAGAAATCAAGCCGAACACTTAATAATGAAATGGGAGTGCAAAAAGTCTCAATTACTATTGAGCACAAGGGTTTAAAAAACTTCTTTTATAAAACACCACTGTCATATCTTGCTAAAAATTGAATTTTTACATAAATTCAAACCATGTGTATATAGGTGCGAACGAGGCCTCACACCACTTCCAAATAAATAGCACATTGACCCACATAAACTCACACATTTAGATAACAGTTTCTTGAAAAGTGGCAGTCACCGTGGTAACACGGATGTAGGGGGGGTGCCTAACACCTTCCCTCCGCATAATCAAGTCCCCGAACCCTAATGAATGTCGGTTTCACCGACCCGTTTAGCAGTATCACATCATTGGGTCAATGTGCAAACCTTTTCTCGGTTGTGTTGGTACAACCATTTAAAAAACCAACTGGCGACTCTTAACAGTTCATCGTCGACATTATACATGTCGGACCTTTTTCACTTATTTTTTCAAACAAATATCACCTAACATGAGAACACCAAAGAATAAGTAACGAAAATGGACAACTAAAAATCCCGACGTCGACACTCGCTACCGATCGGTGAAACAAGGCCCCCATCTAGATCCCTGCCTCCTTACGATGAGCAATTTCTACCTCCATCTCCTGCATCACTAGTTGCCTCTCAAGAGTCTCAGTCTCTAGCTCCTCGACTGTATATTCTAATTCCAATATTTGTTCTTCATACTCTCCCAACATCCGATCCTCGAAAGTAGACTCGTCGGAGTCCTCCATGGGCTTGGGTTCCTCCTCCATAGGCTCCTCCTTCGGATCAGACTCCTCAGGTAGAGGCTCCATCTCCTCCTCATCATCATCATCAATAGGGGCCACTACCGATATGGGTTCCGCTATCAAGGGTGCCTCATAGACTACGTGGATATCACGTGGCTCCTCCTCTACTACTCGGCTAGGTCCTCCCATGTCAGTCATCCTACAATCACCAACATAAGACAAGACAAAACAACAACTCCATCATAATGTTAAATAAACATAAGTTCATTGTATAGAATGAAGTTACATTTCATAACACAATACAACTCTCAAGGAAAACTCTACATGAGTTTTATCCCCGTCCTAAGTTCTAAGTTTTCTTAGGTTATAATCTAAGGACTCTCGTTCCTAAAGTTTATAACTATATCTTTGATACCAACATGTGACGCCCCCAAATTCGGACCGCCACTTGGTCTCTCGAATTCGGTTCGTCACGTTCTCATAGTAACACCATAATAACTAAAATCACACATTCACAACGAAAGATCTAATTTAGAATAATATACAATGATTTATTATAATTATTTCCCCAAGTCTCTCAACCTACAGTGCTTAATAGATTACATAATAATATCGAATAAAGACTTATTACATAATCCTACTTAAGCTTAAACACAGTATGAAAATAGTCTTTAATACAACATAATAGATTTAAACATAAAGGGACAAGCTAGTCGGTAGCCTTGCCCTTTCCCTTGTCTTTCCCTGAGACACCTCTATGTTCCGCTATAACTGAAAGGTTTTAAATAAGCAAGAATGAGCACAAATTGCCCAACAAGTAATATACAACAAGGGTAAAGAGTTTTATAACACAAGTTTGAAATATCGAAGTATCATCACTAAGATAGTTCAGAGTTTCAGAATAATATCACGAATAATGAATATCAACAATTCTTGGAATAAGAACGATAATTCAATATAAATCAACAGATATATATATATATATGAATTCAAAGACTATCAAAAATCCAACTGGATAACAATTTATACTGAGCAGTCACTAAGGATTATTTGTGACGGCCCCGAATTCGAGGTCCCGAATCACCGCGGATCTGGTACGATCATTCTATCACTATTACTATATTTGCGGAAGATATAAACATAAATTGTTTATACAATACATTATCCACACTATTCGCCAAGGTGGAGTAACCTTAACTTGTACACAAATCATAACTTTTCTAACACATAACATTATTATCATACAACACTATTACAAATCTACTGCACACGTATACTAAAGCTGGAACTGTCTTCGACCTTTCTTTGTATCCGACGCATTCGCCTTAATCTGCAATGTTTTGTCATGATATAGCAAGGGTGAGCATAAGGATTGCCCAACAAGTTTAAGTTCAATAATATAACGATATATCATGATTATAAGATTTTGAATAATAACCTGGCTATAATTCAACAATATAATTGTGAACTAGCATGAACAAATTTATGACTGAACAAGTATTATATGTGACGCCCCCAAAATAGGTATACAACACCCATTCTGAGTCGTCAAAATACATGGTACAGAAACAACTACAACTTTATTAATACAATATAAAAATAGTGAGTTTAAATACAAATATTTCCATCTAGACAATATTCATATCCAAATAAGTCCTCATTACAATCATTGATACATTATTTTACAAAAATGGTGAGGACTACTAAAACGACTTTCTAGAACCTTCATTCCATATCCCGACTAGTACTCGCTACATTCTCGCCTCCTGAGAAGAAAAATGGAACAAAAAGGAATAGGGTGAGCTCAACTAGCCCAGTAAAGAATATTATGACTAAGATAATATAGAACAAATTATCGTTAGTCTTCAACAGGGAAAAATCTGATAAAATACAATAGACAACAAGTTTCAGATCAATATTTGCAACGGAAATAATTTATAGAAGAGTTACGTAGAGAATGAAATCTACTATTATCTATGAATTTAAAAGTCCATCATCAATATTTTATCCCTGTAACATCAATCAATATACATCATAAATCAAATATTCATCTTTGCACTCTGGATCAAAGATATTCACCCGATGGGTCATGTTCATCTAAACACATGTTCATCTTTGCACTACGGGCCAACGATATTCATCTGAAATCATTTATCTTTGCACTGGGCCAAAGATATTTAGTAATATCATCATTTAGGACCGAGGATGATGAAAATATTTTAAAGAAAAGCGAATCCAATGAAACAAAAGAATAAATATTAAGGATTCAGTATTTAAATTATTCCATGTCCAAAATACCTCATAAATAATCATAGTGGAGTAAAATTCAAGAATGATCAAAACATGGATACAATCAATGCTAGTATCCATAATAGATATTTTGGACAAAAAGAAGAAAATTTCATTTTTCGGTGAATAGTGTCGTATTCGTGAATAGTGTCGTATACGTGAATAATATCGTATACATAAATAGTAACCCCGACACAAAAAGTTTCAAATTTGATAAAAAGTTCAAACCAATATTTTGGCATAATGATATTGAAGAAAATAATATCATTTAAGAAGAAAATAATATCCCTTACCTCGAAAGAATAGTACTTCTGGCTGGAATATCAGATATAGTGCTGAAGGGAACTTGCACTGTATAGAAACACTCAAAATATCAAAATACTCACAAGAATACGCTCAATATATCGAGAGAAAAAGAGAGAGAAGATTTCAGTTTCTGGTGTGATTTTTAATTCTAACCTAAGCAGCCTATTTATAGGAAAATGCTTAGAACACCAAAGCAGAAAATTTAATATAATAATATATTTATAAACAAAATTTACGACCACCTCAAGACCATCTGAATTTAGCCATTTTTCACATGTTTAATGAGGCCCACAATGTAAAAAAACGTTTTTCTTTTAAAAATTATTTAAAACTTCCAAAAATCAATTATTCTGGAACTTTGTGTAAGACCCCGAAATTTTTTTAAATAAAAAGGAATTTCCTTTATTTATTATTTTGAAATAGTAAGGGTTGATTTGATTAATGTGGATAGTTAAGGGTTAAATACGCAAATATTTCAAAATAAGCAAGTGGTTATAAAATATTCATTGTTGTGGGGAATATTCGTTTGGTCGTGGAATATTAAATGCTTTGTCAGGGAATATTAAATGCGACCAGTGTGACCATGTGTGGGCCCCATAACTAAAGCGATTGGATGAGGAAAGCGACAAATATAAGTTGGTTAAAAATAACGGTAGTAGTTATTCCAGAATTAAGACTATTGGAATACCCGGTGGTTAAAATACTGATGAATGGCGTGGTTGCACAAGAGAGCATACGGTATTGCATAAAGATTGTTGAATTATTGATCCTTACGTAAGATGGCACTACTCAATAATTTTCACGGTGAGTTCTTGTTCAATATTTTATTTTATTGATTCAATAATTCTTTGCGTTGATATTTTATATTATTGTTGTTCAATAATTGTCACCGCACAAGATTTCCCATTATCGATCAATAATTCATATTATTTGAATAATATTATTAGATAAAATTATTGGCAATGTCTAGAAAGTTACATCTAAGGAGAGGTTTGGTCACCTAATTGCGGCGCCCAAGAAGGAGAAATCCTTATCTGAAAGCCCCTCTTTCACAGGAACTACTGGTTGTCATAATTGTGATTACGTAATATTATTTGTGAATAATTAATTATTGATATGATAAGAAAATATTTATAAACGATGGATTTATTTATTTTATGTGGTTATAATTGAATGATTTAATGTTGAGGTGTTTTATCGGTAATTTTGCCGGAATGGAGGTATTAAAAATCAAATCAATTATTTTTACGATGTATTGCGTGAGTTATAATTTTTAATCCGATAGTTGGATCGTTGTAATTTTTGGATATGTTATACATACATAAGTTGAGTATATGTCCACAAATTTTGAACCGTTAAAATGAACGAATGATTTGTTATGAATTTTAAGAGGTGATTGATTAGGAAATTAGGGTTATAATTGATTTTGGTGGAAAATTCTAGAATTGAGTGGGCCCCACTTGTGGTTGGTGAAGAAATGTGCTGAATTTTATTTCAAATGTGGTGGGTGGCAATAGTAGCGAGTAAAGCCATCAGTAGAAAGTCAAGTCTGCCTTGTTGATGGCTAACATTTTCCTATAAATAGAGGGCTAAGTTAGAATTGAAAATCACACGTAAACAAAGTTTTCTCTTCTCTCTATATTATTGAGCGTATTTTGTGAGTATTTAGATACTTTGAGAGAGTTGTCAAGATAAGTTTCATTCAAAGATCACTTCCACCTTTCCTCCAAAATCTCGATTCTTTGAGGTAAGGGATATTAAATTTTTTTCGTAATGATATTATTTCTTCAATATCATTATCTTTGAAATGTTGATCTGAAGTTTTATCAAATTTGGAACTTTTTCATATCGGGGTTATTTATTCATGAGTTACTATTCACGAGTTACTATTCATGAGTTACTATTCACGAGTTACTATTCACGAGTACTATTCATGAAGCGTGAAAATGTTTTTTGTGGAATTTCTATCTTTTGGTGTTTGAGTTACTATTCACGATACTGGCACTTTATTCACGATATAAGACTATTCATCGAAAAATAAAATTTCTTCTTTTCGTCCAAAATATCTATTTTGGTTACTAGCTTTGATTGTATCCATGTTTTGATCATTCTTGAATTTTACACCACTATGATTATTTTTGAGGTATTGTTGGACATGGATAAAACAAAGTACGAATCATTAATCCTTAATCCTTGTCATTTTGTTTCTTTGGATTCGTTCTTTAAAATATTTTTCATCATCATCGGTCTTAAATGATGATATTATTGAATATCTTTGGCTTTAGTGTAAAAGATGAATGATTTCTGAAGAATATCTTTGGCTGTAGAGTAAAAAGATGAGCGGTGTTTAAATGAACATGATGATCGATGAATATCTTTGGCCTTTAGTGCAAAAAGATGAACAGTGTTGAGATGAAACATGACCGATTGATGAATATCTTTGGCTGTAGAGTAAAAAGATGAATATTTAATTTGAGATGAATATTGATTGATGTTACAGGATAAAATATTGATGATGGATTTGTTAAATTCATAGATTATAGTAGATTTCATTCTCTACGTAACTCTTCTATGAATTATTATTTTCACCGCTAATATTGATCCGAAACTTGTTGTCTATTGTATTCTATCGATTTTTCCCTGTTGGAGACTAACGATAATTTGTTGTATATTATCTTAGTCATAATATTCTTTTTGGGCTAGTTGAGCTCACCCTTTTCCTTGTTGTTCCATTTTTCTTCTCGGGGAGGCGAGAATGTAATGAAAGTACTAGTCTGGGTATGGAATGAAGGTTCTAGAGAGAGTTGTTTAGTAGTCCTCACCATTTTTGTAAAATAATGTATCAATAAATGTGATGAGGATTTATTTGAGTATAGATATTATCTAGAAGATAATATTTGTATTTAAACTCACAGTATATATTGTCGTATTTCACACGACATTTGTATTATTGAAGTTGTAGTTTGCTTCTTGTACCATGTATTTTGGCGACTCAGAATGGGTGTTGTGTATACCTATTTTGGGGGCGTCACACTTTGGAACTTCAATAATTCATAATAAATAGCCCTCTTGTCAGAAAAATTCAAAACTTATTTTTTTCGATAGGAAATTCCATTATCTACAACTTTGCAGAAGAAAGTTTTTCCAAATTCCAAACAGAAATTGACCAAAATCCACAAACGGGCAATTTTACAGGCTATGATCAAATTTCAGTCAAGAAATGGGGTCCACAAACATGAAAAACATGTTTTAATCATTTAATGCAACAAAAATACTCTTACTCCTCATATACTCATATATCCCACATTCATTATAAAAATATCATCATTATTATATTATAATAATATAATAAAATATTATTTCATCAGAAAAGATAAAATATCGATTTTCAACAATTGTCACTTTAAAAATTTTCTCCATCTATATCCACATAAAATGAATATTTTCCTCATCATATAAATCAATAATTAATTATTCACAAATAATATTACAGAATCACAATACTGACAACTAGGTAGTTCCCAAGAAAGAGGGGACTTTCCAATAAGGATTTCTCCTTACTGGCGCACAATTAGGTGACCAAACATCTCCTTAGACATAACTTTTTAGACATTGCCAATAATGTTATCTAATAATAGTATTCAGATAATATAAATTATTGCTTCGATAATGGAAAATACTGTGTAGTGACAATTATTGAAACAATAGTAATATAAAATATCAACGCAACAATTATTGAATCAATAAAATAAAATCTTTGCAAGAATTCATCGTAACAATTATCGAGTAGTGCCTTCTTACGAAAGAATCAATAATTGGTGCAATACTGTGTAAAGCTCTCAGGCAACAACGTATTATTCGTGGTTTTAAACCACCGGTATTTCAACAAGATAATTGGTAATAACTACGTAGATTATTTATAAACAACTTATAGTTGTCGTTTTCTTCATCTAATCGTTTTTCTTTGTTATGGGGCCCACACAAGGTAATGTCGTCATAAATCGAATATTCACGATAAAGAAGAATATTCCACGACCAAACGAATATTCTCCGATAAAAATGAATATTTTATAACCACTTGCTTATTTAAAATATTTACGCATTTTACCCATAACTAACCACATTAATCAAATCAACCCTTACTATTTCAAAATAATAAATAGAGGAAATTTAATTTCATTAATAATAAGTTGGGGTCTTACAACCTCCCCTCCTTATGAAATTTCATCCTCAAAATTGACGTACGTACCTTGTGTTTCAAAAAAGTGAGGATACATTGCTTTCATTTCCGTTTCCAACTCCCAGGTCATTTCCTCAATAGCATGGTTCCTCCACAAAACTTTAACTTATGGTATGACCTTTGTGCGTAAGGCATGCTCTTTCCTATCCAAGATCCTGACAGGTACCTCTTCGTACGTTAAGTCTTCGGCTATCTCGTCCGGTTCTAAATCAATGACGTGGTTCGGGTCTTTCATATATTTACGAAGCACAGATATATGAAAAACATTATGAACACTAGACATACTTGGAGGCAACGCGAGTCAATAGGCCACATTTCCTACTCGGTTAAGAATCTAAAATGGACCAATAAATCGTGGATTGAGTTTTCCTCTCTTCCCAAATCTTGTAACTCCCTTCCATGGAGCAACACGCAACAATACATGATCCCCAATACTAAATTCCACGTCCTTTCGATGAAGATTTGCATAACTCTTTTGTCGATCCTGTGTCGTTTGTATACGTTGTCGAATCATTTGGATCTTTTCTGTAGTCATACGTACCAACTCGGGTCCCAACAATATTGCTTCACCCACCTCATCCCAACATATTGGAGAGCGACACTTTCGTCCATACAATGCTTCAAATGGAGCCACACCTATACTTGCCTGATAACTGTTGTTGTAGGAGAATTCCACCAATGGTAAATACTTATCCCAACTCCCTTTGAAGTCTAGGACATAGAGTCTTAATAGGTCTTCAAGAGTTTGAATAGTCCTCTCTGATTGTCCGTCCGTTTGAGGATGGTATGCCGAACTGAATCATAAATCTGTGCCCATAGCATTTTGCAAGCTAACCCAAAATCTTGAAGTGAATCTTGGGTCGCGATCTGAAACTATGGATACTGGCATGCCATGCAATCTCACAATCTCATCTACGTACATACGAGCAAGACGTTCAAGGGAATAAGACTCTCGTATCAGCAAGAAATGAGCAGACTTGGTTAATCTATCAACAATAACCCAAATAACATTTATGCCTTGAGAAACCGTGGGAAGACCCATAACAAAATCCATAGTAATGTGTTCCCATTTCCATTTTGGAATCTCCAGTGGTTGGAATGGGCCCTTAGGCACATGATGCTCCGCCTTTACACGTTGATAAGTTAAACACCTCAAGATAAACTTTGTAATCTCTCTCTTCATATTGTTCAACCAAAATGTATGTCGAAGATCACGATACATTTTGGTACTTCCAGGATGGATTGCAAATGGTGTATTGTGTGCCTCCATCATGATCTTGTACTTCAAATCAGAATCATTAGGCACACAAAGTCTAGAGTGGACTCGAAGTATTCCTTCTTCATCGATTCTTGCTTCTGGAAGAGCACCTTCTTGCACTTTCTTCTTCATACGCATCAGCTCCGGGTCTATAGCTTGAGCAACTTTAACTTTTTCGATTAAAGTTGGTTCTATACGTATACTTGACATCATTGCAAGGGTCCCCGGAGTCTTGACTTCTATCTTCATCTTTTGTAAATCACACCAAATGGGCCTTTGTGTTGACAACATCGCACTCGTTCCCGCGTATAATCTTCTACTCAATGCGTCGGCTACCACGTTCGCTTTTCCAGGATGGTATTGAATGGTATGGTCGTAGTCTTTCAACAGCTCGAGCCAACGTCGTTTCCACATGTTGAGTTCTTTTTGGGTGAAGAAATATTTGAAGCTTTTATGGTCTGAATATATCTCCACTTTCTCCCCATATAGATAGTGCCTCCAAGTCTTTAGCACGAAAACGACTGCTGCCAACTCTAGATCATGAGTAGGATAATTTCTCTCATATTCTTTAAGTTGTCGTGAGGCATAGGCTATAACTTTCCCACGTTGCATGAGAACACATCCTAGCCCTTTGCCTGAAGCATCGTTATAGATAACAAATCCATCTGAACAAGATGGTATGGTCAAAATAGGTGCCGAAATGAGTCTCTTCTTAAGCTCTTGGAAACTCTTCTCGCATTCTTCGTTCTATACGAATTTGATATCTTTCCGAGTCAGCTGAGTTAATGGAGTAGCGATTCGAGAAAATCCTTCCACGAATCTTCGATAATAACCAGCTAAGCCCAGAAAGCTACGTACTTTGGCCATCGACTTGGTTGTTTTCCTAACTTTGTATTGCTTCAATCACTACAAAAAAATGGGCCTTTAGCAACGATTTTTCGGGCAACGACTTTATAAGTCGTTGCTAAAAGTATATGTTTAGCAAAGAAATTTGTCATTCGTTTCAGATTGTGTCAGGCTTTCACTTTTTGCAACGAAATTCATAAGTCGTTGCAAAATTTCGTTACTAATTCATTAGCGGGAAAAAATTTCGTTAGAAATTCGTTGCAAAATTTTCAGCCACTTAATTTCCCGTCATCGTGGGCAACGAAAGTTTTTTTTGTTGCTAAAAATAGGGCTTTAGCAAAGATTTTTCAAGCAACGACTTTATAAGTTGTTGTTAAAAGTGTATATTTATCAACGAAACTTGTCCTTCGTTGCAGATTGTGTCAGGCTTTCACTTTTTGCAACAAAATTCATAAGTCGTTGCAAAATTTAGAAACAAAAATCGTTAGAAATTCGTTGCAACATTTCTAACCATTTGATTCCTCCTCATCGTGGGCAACGAAAGTTTTTTTGTTACTATATTTCGTTGCCTAATATGGACCACATTCATTAGCAACAATTTTTATTTTCATTGCATATTTTATACAACTTTTTACAACGACTATTAAAATGTTGCCTTAAATTAAGATAATAATAATAATAATAATAATAATAATAATAGTACTATATAATAATAATAATAATAATAATAATAATAATAATAAAATAAAAATAGTAATAATAATAATAATAATAATAATAATAATAATAATAATAATAATAATAGTAATAATAATAATAATAATAATAATAATAATAATCATAATAATAATAATAATAATAATAATAATAATAATAGTACTAATAATAATAACAAATATAATAATAATAGTACTAATAATAATAATAATAATAACAATAATAATAATAATAATAATAATAATAATAATAATAATAATAATAATAATAACAATAACAATAATAATAATAATAATAATAGTAGTAACTAATAATAATAATAATAATAATAATAATTATTATTATTATTATTATTATTATAATAGTAATAATAATAATAATAATAATAACAATAACATTAATAATAATAATAATAATAATAATAATAATAATAATAATAATAATAATAATAACATTAATAATAATAATAATAATAATAGTAGTACTAATAATAATAATAATAATAATAACAATCATAATAATAATAGTACTAATAATAATAATAACAATAACATTAATAATAATAATAATAATAATAATAGTACTAATAATAATAATAATAATAATAATAATAATAATAACATTAATAATAATAATAATAATAATAATAATAATAATAATAATAATAATCATAATAATAATAGTACTAATAATAATAATAACAATAACATTAATAATAATAATAATAATAATAATAATCATAATAATAGTACTAATAATAATAATAACAATAACATTAATAATAATAGTAGTAGTACTAATAATAATAATAATAATAATAATAATAATAATAATAATAATAATAATAATATCATTTGAACCAAACGTTCTCGCAAATTAAAATCGGGGAGGGAGATTTAAAACTAGAACTCATTGCATGAGATGGATCCATGTTTTTATCATTGCATAATAATGTTTTTATCCATCTTGTGGTGCATACTCTCAAAATAACACTAATAATCCACTGATATGAAAGAATGTTAAAAATGTTATACCGAGATTTATGTTTGACATACTGATTATTCTAGTTCTGACTTGTGAGTACTATATACATTATACATTATACATTCTACTTGTTTCATATGAGGTCCCTTTATGAACCATGTGTGACGCCCCCAAAATTAGGTATACATCACCTATCTTGGGTAGTCAGATACATGGTACAGAATTTAAATACAACTTACTAATATAACTGTCGTGTACAATACGACATAAACTGTGAGTTTGAATACAAATATTGTCTACTAGATATTATACAAACTCAAAAGGAGTCCTCATTACAATTATTATCACACTATTTCACAGAATAGTGAGGACTACTAATGCTATCCTCTGGGCCATTACTCCGTTCCCCGGACTCGTCCCGGCTATGTTCTCATTTCACAAGAGAACGGTGAAAGAAAGGATGAGCTCAACTAGCCCAAGAAGAAATATTATGACTAAGATAATGCGAGAATAAATTATCATTAGCCTTCAATAGTGTTAAACCGATAAAATATAATAAACATCAAGTTTAACTACAATGAACAAGCAATCCATTAAAAGAGTCAAGTAGAAAATAAAATCTACTATCTTTTATGATTTAAAAGGTTTTTCATCATCGTTATAAATTGAGACTCACTTTAATAAATAATCCACATCATTGAATCACCCCGCACACTACGGCCAAGGATATTCTTTAGTATCACGACCACAATTATTCATACACTCACGGGCCAAGAATAGTTGTGTATTCATTAATGGTCATGATCATGCCAACAAGCTGTCCATCAATGCACTACGGCCACTGAGGATTTTTACCACATCATTTGTAACATTACGGTCATGATTAACCGAATAGTCTCTAGTCATAATCATACCAAGTCCATCTATGCACTACAGTGCCACAGATGACTTTAAAAAAAATATAAACATGAGGATGATGACAATGATATAAGAATTCAATAAAACAAGTTCAAGAATTATTTTATCCAGGAATTATTAACGTCCAAATTGTCAACATGATACTGTTTTGTAGAGTAAAATTCAAGAATGATCGTAAGAATATTTCCATGAAAGATATCTTTGGATGAAAAACGCAAATATCAAGGATATTCTACTAATTTCATGGAGTATAGAAGTCAAAGTTTTAACCATTTGGGTATAATAAAGAATGGAATAACAAAAGAAATCACCATGCATGCGATAGACCGCACATGCGAGTTATTCCAATAGAATAATAAATAACGGAACCAGTCCCGCCAGTAAAACGCATGCAGACGAAGATATTCCAATAGAATAATAAAGAATGGAACCAGTGTCGGCATAAAAACACAAAGGCAGGATGTTCCAATGTAATAATAATAAAGAGCAGAACCGGATTCGGTGTAATACAATACGATGGGATGTTCCAATGAGAATAATAATAAAAAGCGGAACCAGTGTCGGTGTAAAAACACATGCATGAGGATGTTCCAACAGAATAATAATAAAGGCGGAACCAGTCAGATGTAAAACACATGACAGGATGTTCCAATGTAATAATAGAAGAATGTCACCAAGTATAGGTAAAATGGCAGATATCTGAGTTATTCCAATGAATAATAAGCAATGGAATAACAACAGTTCTCTTCATGAATAAGAAAGAATAACACCCCTTACTTTTGGTAGGAGATTGAATCTGCAGTAGTGTAGTAACAAAATACTCTTCTTCTTTCTCTCTTATTCTCTTTATACTTTCTCTCTAAAGCTTGAATGAATTACGTGAAAATAATGAAGCACTAGGCCTCTATTTATAGAAGATTTCTAGCTTAGCACCTACCATGTGAAAAGGCAAGTGGCTTGATATTTGGTGATGTGAAAAGAAAAGTGGTTTGACTTTTGTAATGTGAAAACGACAAGTGGTTCGGCGCTTGTAATGTGAAACGACAAGTGGTTCGGCCTTTTGTCAGAATGTGAAAGCGGCAAGTGGTTTGGACGTCTGGTAAAGGTAATTACTATCGACGAAGGTAATTACTATTCACAAGGGTAATTACTATTGACGAAGGTAATTACTATTGACAAAGGTAAATACTATTGATGAAGGTAATTACTATTCACAAAGGTAATTACTATTGACGAAGGTAATTACTATTGACGAAGGTAAATACTATTGACGAAGGTAAATACTATTGACGAAGGTAATTACTATTGACGAAGGTAATTACTATTCACAAAGGTAATTACTATTGACGAAGAGACTCTTAGATGATGACATATGGGCCCCCCATAAAATAATCAAACTTACCACAAACTTCTCACAACAGACTCTTTATATACATTAAGGATTGAATAAATATTACCACAAATCATTTTATTTTTAATCAACACATATTTAATCTTTCAACAATTATTAATCATTTATAACTTGTCGTCTCAATTAATAATATAATATATTATATGATGATCTTTGTGACAATAATTGAATCAATAATATAAAGAGATATGACGCAAGAATTATCGTAGTAATAATTGAGCATAAAGGTGAGTGACTTCTCACGTAAGCATCAATAATCAATACCGTGTGCTACTATGCAACCACGCCAGACATTATTCTTGTACTTTACCACCGGGTAGTTCAACAATTTTTAACGGTAACACCTCCGTAGTTATTTTTATAAAATATTTTTTGTCGCTTTTTCTCAATCCGAAATAATAATTACATGTATGTGGGGTCCACCAATGATTGTAGTTATACGAATATTCCTAACAAAAAAATATTCCCAGGACCAAACGAATATTTTATAACAACTTGCATACTTTGCAAAATTTATAAATATTACCCACAACTATAACATTATATCAAATTTATTCCATAATATTCAAAAATAATATTTATAGAAAATTCATCTTTATTTATAATAGATGGGGTCTTACAACCTCCCTTCTTATGAAATTTAAGCCCTCGAAATTAGAGTGCGATACTGGTATGTCGAAGAGGTAAGGATACCTTGATTTCATTTTGATTCTAACTCCCAAGTCATTTCCTCAACATCGTGGTTCCTCCACAAAACTTTGACTTGAGGTATAACCTTGGAGCGTAGAATATGTTCCTTCTTATCCAAGATTTGAACAGGAACCTCTTCATACGTCAAATCTTCCGCTATTTCATCCGGTTCTAACTCAATAATGTCGTTCGGGTCTTTCACATATTTAAGTAACATGGATATGTGAAAAATGTTATGAACACGAGACATACTTGGCGGTAGAGCGAGTCTATAGGCCACAGTTCCTACTCGATCGAGGATTAAAAATGGACCGATGAATCGAGGATTAAGGTTTCCTCTCTTTCCAAATCTTGTAACTCCTTTCCATGGAGCAACTCTTAACAACACATGATCTCCTATATCGAATTCCACGTCCTTTCGATGAAGATCAGCATAACTCTTTTGTCGATTTTGTGAGGTTTTTATACGTTGTCGGATCGTTTGAATCTTTTTCCGTAGTAATACGTATCAACTCCGGTCCCCAACAACGTTGCTTCACCCACCTCATCCCAAAGATCTTTGGAGAACGACACTTTCTTCCATACAACGCTTCGAATGGAGCCATGCCAATACTTGCTTGATAAGCTGTTGTTGTAGGAAAACTCCACCAATGGTAAGAACTTGTCCCAACTCCCTTGAAATCAAGGACACAAAGTCTTAATAGATCTTCAAGAGTTTGAATAGTCCTCTCCATTGTCCGTCAAATGCGAGGATGATATGCCGAGCTAAATTGTGAAGTCTGTGCCCATAGCTTTTTGCAAACTAACCCAAAATCGTGAAGTGAATCTTGGGTCTCGATCCGAAACTATGGATACCTAAGATACCATGCGATCTTACAATCTCGTTTATGTACATACTGAGCAAGGCGTTTCAAGTGTATAAGTTTCTCGATCGGTAAGAAATGAGCGGACTTGGTCAATCTATCAACAATGACCCAAATCGCATCAATGCCTTGAGAAACCTTAGGAAGACCCCAGCTTGAAATCCATGGTAATGTGCTCCCACTTCCATTACGGAATTTCAAGTGGTTGCAATGGACCTTTTGGTACTTGATGCTCGCTTTAACTCGTTGACAAGTTAGACACCTTGAGATAAAGCAATTGCTATCTCTCTCTTCATATTGCTCCACCAAAATGTATAGCGAATATCATTATACATTTTGGTACTCCTGAGATGGATTTCAAATGGTGTGTTGTGCGCCTCCATCATGATATTATACTTTAAATCGTGGTCGTTAGGAACACAAAGTCCGGAGTTGACTCAAGTATTCATTCTTCATCGATTCTTGCTTCCCAGATAGCACCTTCTTGCACTTTCTTCTTCATACGCATCTCCAGTGTCGTAGCGAGCAACTTTAACTTTATCGATTAAAGTCGGTTCTCTACTCGTATATTCGCTATCATCACATGCGTCCTCGAGTCTTTAACTCTATCTCCATCCTTTGCAAGTCACACAAAATGGGCCTTTGTGTTGACAATAACGCACTCGTACTTGCATACGATCTTACGCTTCATCGTCGCCGCCTACCACGTTCGCTTTTCGAGGATGGTATTGGATGGTATGATCATAATCTTTCAACAGTTCAAGCCAACGTCGTTGTCGCATGTTGAGTTCCTTTTGAGTGAAGAAATATTTGAGGCTTTTATGATTAGTAAAGATCTCCACTTTCTCCTCATACAAGTAATGCCTCCAAATTTTAAGTGCAAGATAACAACGGTACTTAACTCTAGATCATGAGTAGGATAATTCCTCTCATATTCTTTGAGTTGTCATGAGGCATAAAGCTATTACTTTTCCATGTTGCATGAGAACACATCCCAACCCTTTGCCGAAGCATCATGTAGATGACAAACCCCTCCGAGCCGGATGGTATTGTCGAGCAGTCTTTGAAATAAGTCTCCTCTTGAGTTCTTGAAAACTCCTCTCACATTCTTCGCTCCAACCGAACTTTGTATCTTTTCCGAGTCGGTGAGTCAATGGAGTAGCGATTCGAGAAAATCCTTCCACGAATCTCCGATAATAACCAGCTAAACCGAGAAAGCTACGTACTTCGGTCACTAATTTAGGTTGTTCTCAGCTTTGAATAGCTTCAATCTTTGCTGGTTTAACAGATATTCCATGACTTGATACCACGTGTCCAAGGAATGCTACTTCTTCAAGCCAGAACTCGCATTTCTTCAACTTGGCATAAAGCTTATATTCACGAAGCTTTTGGAGTGTCAGCCTCAAGTGTTGCTCATGATCTTCACGGCTTTTGGAATAAATAAGGATGTCATCAATAAAGACGACCACAAAGTGATCCAAATATTCCTTGAATACTCGGTTCATAATATCCATGAAGCAAGCGGAGCATTAGTCAATCCAAAGGACATGACTAGGAATTCATAATGCCCGCATTGGAGTTCTAAAAGCCGTCTTTGGAATGTCGTGGTTCTAATCTTTAATTGGTGATATTCGGAACGAAGATCAATCTTTGAAAAGAATTTGGCTCCTTGCAGAATCGGGTCAAATAGGTCATCAATACGTGGCAATGGATACCTATTTTGATGGTGACATGATTCAACTCCCGATAATCAATACAAAGTCGCATACTCCCATCTTTCTTCTTCACGAATAGAGCAGAGCACCCCGAGGAGAAGTACTAGGACGAATAAAGCCAATGTCTAACAATTCCTGCGATTGGGTCTTTAACTCTCGAAGTTCAATAGAGCCATTCGATATAGGGCTTTGGAAATAGGTTTTATCTTTGGGTTCAAGGTCGATACAAAATTCAATTTCACGCTCGGGGTAGGGGGAAGTTCTTTGGGAATACGTCAGAAATTTATTAACAATAGAAATATCATTCAAAAGCGGCGTATTTTTGTTTAAATCGTGACATGAGCTAAGAAAGCTTGACATCCGCTTTTTTCAATAAACGAATAGCTTTATGGCTTGAGATGACCGTGATTGATTTTAATGGTTTGGTCGTTTGAATTCGCATAATAGGTTGATTAGGAATATGAAAGCTAACAACCTTAAAACAATCAATTTTGCATGATAAGTAGTTAACCAATCAATCCCTAGAATCACGTCAAATGCAAGTATTTTTAATGAAATAAGATCGATGGTAATGTGAGGGTACCGATTTGAACCAAACAAGACTTATAAGCAAAGTGGATGTAATGAAGGTTTCTCCCAGCGGAGTTTCCACAGATAAGTCAAAGTCTAATTTCTCCGAGTCAAATTTAATCGATGGCGCAAGTAGGAGAAATAAAAGCATGGGTAGAACCGGTATCAAATAAAGTATAGACTTCATTAGAGTTTATGATAAGCTTACCCGTGATGACCTCATTCGGATTCCTTGCTCTTTGGGAGGTCACAACAAACGCTCTCCCTCAGACTCTAGGTTTTGACTTTTTACGGGGATGACCTTTGGTGCCTCCATCCTAGCTAAATTTGTCTTTGGTAAGCAACAAAATCGAGCTAAGTGACCTTCTCTTCCACAATTATAACATGCTTTGACTGACGCATGTGTGAGTTTTGGGTGATGTGTCCTCTCCTCCGCATTTGAAGCATATGATAGGTGGTCTTTCTCCTTCCTTAACAACAGGTCTTTGGTGTCGACGTCTTTCCACCATTGTTGAATCTCCTTTTCTTGAAATGTCCATTCTTATTGTTTTTGTACGATTACCACCAAGTGGTTACCATATCTCGCTTTGTTGATTCCCTCCACGCTTGTTGTCACCGCTCGATGACTACTCTCATTTGGTATTATAATTTGCCTTACCGCTCTCTTTTAGTTGCGTTGACTCATTTATCGCTCCACTAATCGAGCCCTATTTACAACATCCGAATACAAACACGGTTTATGAGAAATAAGATGTTGACGTATCTCCCGCTTCAAACCTCTTAAAACATTCGCACCATTCTCTCTTCATTATCCACCAAGTGGGACGAAACCGTGATAACTCCGCAAATTTTGCCTCGTATTGCGACTACGGTCATATTGTTTTGTTCCAACTTGATAAACTCCACCTCCTTCACGTATGGCGAATACTCTCGTGAAAGTATTTGTCGTTGAATGCCTCTGGAACTTCTCCCAAGATATCTTCAAGACAAGAGTGGGTTGAGTACGTTTACCGATTCCCACCAATGTCTGCCTCCATATGACAACATAAAGGCGTGAAAGGGAACCTTTTGCTCCTCGGAGCATCCCAAGACATCAAATATCTTGGTAATCGCTTTATCCATGCTTCCGCTTGAAGTGGTTTGGCTCTCCCTTAAACTCCGGTGGTCCCGGCTCCTTGAATTGTTTAGCGGTGACCACCGAGAGTTTTCCGTGTATCCACCTATGTTTTGGATGAGAGTCGCTCTACTTTCTTTGTTGCATAAATTGCATAAAGCCTCGAACATTTGATCATTCATCATTTGGTTAGTGTTGTTGTTTAAGAGGATCACGCCTTCACGATGCACATTATCCTCGATTATTGATATGTGGTGAATCAATGATCGTCTACACTCCATTGCTATTCTCAAAATTCTCAGATGTCATTTTCAGATACTGCCACAAAACAAAAGGTTAATTGACATGTAACAAATTATCCCTATATTCTGACCAACCAATAAAATAGCACATAAACTTAGGTAGGTCATACTAGTGAAGGTATTCCCCGTCTCTCCCCTCCTAGTACTATTCTCACATCTTAGCCAGGATCATATCCACAAGCTCGATACCAATTGTGACGCCCCCAAAATTAGGTATACATCACCCATCTTGGGTAGTCGGATACATGGTATGTAATTTAAATACAACTTACTAATATAAGCGTATGCTGTGTACAATACTGACATAAAGCGCGAGTTTGAATACAAATATTGTCTACTAGATATTATACAAACTAAAAAGGAGTCCTCATTACAATTATTATCACACTATTTCACGAATAGTGAGGACTACTAATGCTATCCTCTCGGACCATTACTCCGTTCCCCGACTCGTCTCGGCTATGTTCTCATTTCAAGAGAAACGGTGAAAGAAAGGGTGAGCTCAACTAGCCCAGTAAGAAATATTATGACTAAGATAATGCAGAATAAATTATCATTAGCCTTCAATAGTGTTAAACTGATAAAATATAATAAACATCAAATTTAACTACAGAGGAACAAGCAATCCATTAAAAGAGTCAAGTAGAAAATAAAATCTACTATCTTTTATGATTTAAAAGGTTTTCATCATTGTTATATTTGAGACTCGACTTTTAATAAATAATCCACATCATTGAATCACCCCCACTCACTACTGACGAGGATATTCTTTAGTATCACGACCACAATTATTCATACTACGTGCCAAGAATAGTTGTGTATTCATTAATGGTCATGATCATGCCAACAATCATCCATCAATGCACTACTACTAATCGAGGATTTTTACCACATCATTTGTAACATTACGGTCGTGATTACACTTAGAATAGTCTCTAGTCATAATCATACCAAGTCCATCTATGCACTGAAGCATGAGATGACTTTAAAAAAATATAAACATGAGGATGATGACAATGATATAAGAATTCAATAAAACAAGTTCAAGAATTATTTTATCCAGAATTATTAACGTCCAAATTGTCAACATGATCTTGTTTTGTAGAGTAAAATTCAAGAATGATCGGAAGAATATTTCCATGAAAGATATCTTTGGATGAAACGCAAATATCGAGGATATTCTACTAATTTCATGGAGTATAGAAGTCAAAGTTTTAACCAATTGGGTATAATAAAGAATGGAATAACAAAAGAAATCACCATGCATGCGATAGGCCGACAGCAAAAGTTATTCCAACAGAATAATAAATAACGGAACCAGTCCCAGATAAAACGCATGCATGAGGATATTCCAATAGAATAATAAAGAATGGAACCAGTCCCATGCGTGTAAAACACATGCATGGGATGTTCCAAATGAATAATAATAAAAGCGGAATTAGGTGGAATAAAAAAACACATGCATGACGAGGATGTTCCAAGCAGAATAATAATAAAGGCGGAACCAGTCCGGTGTAAAACACATGCATGTGATGATGTTCAGCAGAATAATAATAAAGAGCGGAACCAGTCCGGTGTAAACACATGCACAGGATGTTCCAACGAGAATAATAGAAGAATGTCACCAAGTATAGGTAAACCGCCAGCGTATACAAAGTTATTCCAAAGAATAATAAGCAATGGAATAACAACGGTTCTCTTCATGAATAAGAAAGAATAACACCCCTTACTTTTGGTAGGAGATTGAATCTTTGCGCAGTAGTGTAGTAACAAAATACTCTTCTTCTTTCTCTCTTATTCTCTCTATACTTTCTCTCTAAAGCTTGAATGAATTCATGAAAAATAATGAAGCACTAGGCCTCTATTTATAGAAGATTTCTAGCTTAGCACCTACCATGTGAAAAGGCAAGTGGGTCGGACGGTGGTGATGTGAAAAAAAAGTGGTTTCGACGCTTGTAATGTGAAACGACAAGTGGTTCGGACGCCCGTAATGTGAAACGACAAGTGGTTCGGCGCTTGTGAATGTGAAAGCAAGTGGTTTGATGTCGGTAAAGGTAATTACTATTGACGAAGGTAATTACTATTCACAAGGTAATTACTATTGACGAAGGTAATTACTATCGATTATTGAAGGTAAATACTATTATGTGAAGGTAATTACTATTCACAAAGGTAATTACTATTCGACGAAGGTAATTACTATCGACGAAGGTAAATACTATTGACGAAGGTAAATACTATCGACGAAGGTAATTACTATCGATTTGAAGGTAATTACTATTCACAAAGGTAATTCTTATTGACGAAGAGACTCTTAGATGATGACATATGGGCCCCCCATAAAATAATCAAACTTACCACAAAAGTCTCACAATGGACTCTTTATATACATTAAGGATTGAATAAATATTACCACAAATCATTTTATTTTTAATCAACACATATTTAATCTTTCAACAATTATTAATCATTTATAACTTGTCGTCTCAATTAATAATATAATATATTATCTGATGATAATCTTGTGACAATAATTGAATCAATAATATAAGAGATATGATGCAAAGAATTATCGTAGTAATAATTGAGCATATTGAGTGACTTCTCACGTAAGCATCAATAATCAATCTAGCAGTGCTACTACGCAATCACCGCCAGACGTATTCTTGTATTTTTACCACGGGTAGTTCAACAGTTTTAACGGTAACACCACCGTTATTTTTATAAAATATTTTTGTCGTTTTCTCAATCCGAAACAATAATTCTATTAATGGGGTCCACCAATGATTGGTAGTTGTCACGAATATTCCTAACAAAAAAATATTCCCGACCAAACGTAATATTTTATAACAACTTGCATACTTTGCAAAATTTATAAATATTACCCACAACTATAACATTATATCAAATTTATTCCATAATATTCAAAAATAATATTTATAGAAAATTCATCTTTATTTATAATAGCTGGGGTCTTACACCATGCTTCATAAAGTGCAATTTAAACAACATTTTCTTCGGAAGTTTTTTTAATATCATGTATTTGTTTTAAAAAGTTGTTGCAATTTAAAAAGCCATTTTTTTTATGAAACATTCATTACATCTTCATATCTAGTCCTTTCAGTTTGATATATTTTCTTATTTATAGGCGGTTATAACTGTTTAGATTTGAAGCTTGTTAAGTCACAAGCTTATTTATTACTATTATTAATACTATTATCATAGTTATTACTATTATTATTATTATTATTATTATAATTATTACTATTACTACTATTATTATTATTAATATTATTATTATTATTATTATTGTTATTGTTATTTTTGTTATTATTGTTGTTATTATTATTACTATTATCATAATTATTACCATTATTATTAATAGTACTATTATATTTATAATAATATTATAATTATAATAGTTACTATTACTATTATTATAATTATTATTATTATTATTCATTATTATTATTATTACTAATATTATAATTACTATTACCCATATAAAAGATAACAAAATTGTAGTAACCACATAGTATTTTAATTTTTTTAGGGGGAAATGAAATGTTTTGATATAAAGATTAGTCCTTGCAAAATATTAACAGCTAACTTGTGGTTGTCTAATCGGTAGATGACTAAAGTTTCATGCCTAAGGTTGCAAATTCAAACCTATGGAAAGACAAATTTTTGAAAAAAATATTCATATCTAAAATTTATAAATTTTAGATGAAATATTTATAAATTTATAAATAAATATTTGTTTATAAGTTTTAAATATAAATTTATATGAATATAAATATAAATATTCATATAAATATTTATAAAAAATATACATATCTAAATTTTATAAATTTTAGATGAAATATTTATAAATAATTATTTGTTTATAAATTTTAAAGATAAATTTATATGAATATTTGCTTATAAATATTTATATGAATATTTAAAGATAAATTTATATATATATATATATATATATATATATATATATATGGTAATAGAATTTATCTACTGAGCTACCACTGAACTATTCTAATTTATTAGTTAACTAAGTCTAAACTACCGACATAACTTTTAGCGGTAGACAGTGTAACACATGAGCAAATGAAGAGCAAATGAGTAATACTATCAGTTCTAAGAGAAAACATAAAAGATGAAGAAAAATTTATTATGTTTTATGAACTAAAACAGAATTAAAATTATTTAAAAATGACTTATAAGTCATTCCTAACAGTGGCGAAGCAAGAAATTTTTATCAGTGAGGTCGAATATATACACTATATTACAATGAAAATATAATTAGTAAAAATATATGGTATATATACACTATATTGACTCATAATAGACTTTTGTAATCACAACTGTTCATAAGTAAGTAATTCATTATTTATTTTTAAAAATAATATAAATTAGATTATTATTTAGTTTAAAATATTATAGAGAGACATATATATATATTGAGAGGATATTAGTCATATGTGGTTAAAATTTGATTGACCAAGTTATAAATTTACAAAATTTTAGTGGGGTCAATTTATATATAATACTTAAAATTTTTTAAAATTTACCTTACATTATAAAACAATTTTTTTTCAATTGAATTCGATTGAATTTCATTAAAGTCTCATGGGTTTCGCTTAACTGATTCCTAATAAGTTAGTTTGATCCATATTAATGTAATATCAATTTTATCCCTATTTTATTTAATTTTTTTTAAAAAAATGAATTTGTTAAAAAGAAGAGTAAGATACAACGTCACTTTAATTGACGTTAGAATTTTTATTTTTATTTTTTATAGCTGAAGTCTTATATACTTATTCATTTTCAACGCCAATGACAGAAAATAAACATAAAAAAATATTGATATTTGTAAACAAGTACAAGAGATCAAAGAAATTTAAAAAAAAAAGAGATTACAACGTCAGTTAAAGTGATGTTACATCTTACTCTTCTTTTTTATAAATTTGCTTTATAAAAAAATTTAAAAAAAAGTTACAATGACGGTTAGTTTGGCATTGGATCAAATTTTTATTTTTTTTTCAAATTTCTTTAAAAAAATAAAATCGTTTAAAAAAAATAAGATAAATTTTTTTTATATTCGTTTTTTTAAAAAAAATATTTAAAGTGGCGTTGGTTGTCTTTCTGATTTTTAGCCAATTTTTCTTTATTATTAATAATAATTTTTAAATAATTTATAATATTAAATGTTTTATTAATTAAGATATTAATTTACAATAATTCAAAATTTAAAATATTATAAATTGATAATAAAAATTATAATAATTAAGACTCTTTTTGTGGAACAAATCACAAATATGATAAATTTATTTTTCTGTTCCACAAAAGAGTTATATTTTAGTTTGTTATTAACTAATTTATGACATCCTAAAATTTAAATTTAAATCTATTTAAGTTTTTGAAATAATAATTTTATTTGTAATATTATTTTTTAAAAAATTTACAATATTAGTTGTTTTTATAAGTTAAAATCAAACTCTCTTTTTTTTAAACAGAGTCCCTAATTTAATTAACAGGTACAAATGTTTAAAAGTTAAAACTGTACAGAGCACCAAATCGCATCACTCTCTGCCTTCCCTAACCCAACACCCCAAATCCCGTCTCCGTCTCCGGTCTCTCCGCGTTTCCGCGTCTCCGCCTCCACTCTTTACGTCAACTGTTTTGGTTTTTTGATCTTCATTCCACGAATTAAAGCTAGGGTTTAAGCAAGCCAAATAGAAATTATCTGCCAAAATATATCTCCATTATTTTCACGCTCCCAAAAACTCTCTCTCAAGTCTGCTAAATCTCACGAAACCCTAATATCTATCACTTGCTCGCCCGCCCTCATGATACCTCCTACCACGAATAGCTTAAGTTAGGGTTTGTGTTGTTTCTTACATGTATATATCTTCGCTCTATAGTGACCTTTTCTTCATCAATTCATGCCTTCTCTTCAATTATTGACGCAGCTCTCAGGTCGATGACCCTTAATTTGTGAAGCTCCTCCCCCCAATTGCCAAGTTCGCTAGCAATTCCTATGGGATATATGTTTTTATCTCAATTGCAGGCTAAGTTGGTGGGTATATTTGGGCTTCAATTCGGTATTTATATTTATTTATGTTTGAATTTCATATAATATACTTGTTCCCTATATTTCGAGAATTTGTTATATAATCTGCACAACTGTGAACTCAGTCCTTAAAATCTTCGTGCCCTCTTCTATATAAAGCTAATTTAATTCAATTATCATGAATACATTCCACACGCCATTCTTCTAAATTAATTACAAAAAAGAAGCAAAAAGTGGAGCAAAAGAGGAAGATATAATTTTAATTTAGTTTGACCTGAAGGTACTGGTTTTAGATTTCCTTTACTTTTAATAAGATTTTAATTTGCTAATATCACTGTCTAGTGGGTCTCTGATTTTCTCAATATTCCCAACACTAGTTTCAAGAAATTCCTTGCTTGACATGAATTCTTTGAGAACCTTCCTTCAAAACATCACAAATCTTTATGTGTAGTTTCAGTTTATTATCAGAATTATATTTTGATTTAGATTGGATCTTATGCTTCAGCAAATTCTTATTCTTAATCCCTAATTTTTGTCAAAGGAATTGTAAAAATTCTTATTCTTAATCCCTAATTAATTATGCAATTTGGGGTATATAGTTATAAGGAGAAAGAATAAGTGAAAAGGGTAGACTAGGGTAAACTAGTGATAACCATTTGGTCACTGTTATACTTAGGACAAAGTTTGATAAACTTGGTTTTCTTCATGTTTTGTCATCTCTCTCGTTGTTATGAAATTATTCTTTTCCAAACAATTTTTGTTTATTGGATTGAAGAGTAGCCTGTTCACTTGTTTAATATATTAGTCTTGAATAAATTTGATTGATGAGCATAAGTTAAAAGACTTTATCTGAGTCTTCACTTACTTTGTTTTCTTTCTTTCTGTTCAATCTTATTGTCCCATAATTCTTCTACTAGTCCTCTTCTCATAAAATGCTACTGGTTTTTTTTTACCTTTATTTTTCATGGTGTCCGATGATGCTCCTCTCCATTCTCTTTTCTATGTATGATCTTAGCAATTTACTATGTTGTCAACCATGAGAGTAGAAAGATTGTTAGTTACATTCCATCCCTTGGAGCAATGAATAGTGTGATGGGACTCTGCTGGCTCAAGAAGTTTCCGTCCAAGGTATGTTACTACCAAATTGAATGTGAGGTTGAGAATATAAACTTTTGATGTTGCTTCACCATTTTTTTATGCATTACTAAAGTACTTCCTTTTCTAAATAAAAGAATTGATGATTCCAATTAGCTATTTGATGATTCCAATTAGCTATTTGGCTATTGGACAATTTTGAGGTAATTATGGAACTCTGTAAAATTTACATAGTTTGTAAATTGTGGAAATCAATGGAGTATCTGAATTGAGATGTTCCACAAGTCCTGCAGTGACATTGAGATAACACTTCTAAAATGCTTTTAAAATTGAATCACAGTATATATAATGTTGGGTACAAAAGCCCCGAAAGGTTGTGACTCGACTATGCCTGCTTAATTTCTTGGTTTTTCCTATCATTTTCTTAAACAAAAATCATTGGAATTTGAAATAATAATATAATTTATGGTGGCACTCCACAACATTTGTTATTGTTTATCACCCTGGCCTTCTTTCTCTTGTGGTTATGCCTACTAATGCCTTTCTGAATTCAATCATAATTTTCCAGATTGATTCCATTTCTCAAAGTTTAGCATCTTTATTTAAGAATTCAATTCACTTCACCAGTAGAAGAAGCTGCCTAGAATTACTTTATCTTTCTGCTTGACATGTTCAATCTTGACATCTGTTATTTTTTTGTATTTCTGATGAGAAGTTCCTTATAGACTTCAAGTCGTCAAGCATTATCTTCTCTGTTTTGTTTCCTAAAACAAGTGGGTTTTGTTTGTGATTAATTAAATTTCTTGAGCTAATGTTGTTTCTTTTTAATGAAGCCATGGATGACCAGGGCATATGACCCATGCACTGAGAGACATTCAGAAATTTACTTCAATATCCCGGAAGTTCAGAAGGCACTCCATATATCTTCTTATCAACTTTGTTTAATTATGGAACTTTTTGATAAGCTCAGTATATATTATCAATTAAGAAGTTGTTACTAATTTTGGAACATCTCTTATTTCTGATTTTTAAAAGTTAAGGAAATCTCTAAGCTTCCTATGCATAACATAGCTTTGTTTCCCACTTCTTTTTTATTGGTAGGCTCCATCTCGTGTTATTTGTGTACATTTGTTTTATGAATTATGCTTCTTGATTATCGTTCTTGATGCATATATGTTTTTTTGGATTTCAATGATTCTGCTGGTATATCTTTAAACTTTTCCATTCTTATGTGGAACCTAATAATCTGTGCACAATCAGATTATTCCGTGGGCAGTTTTTTGAGGAAGCAAGGCAAGCTACAAGAGACATTCTTACCAGTGGCCGTGTTCCAATAGTCTCTGGCGGAACTGGATTATACTTGAGATGGTAAGTCTCCTTGTTTGTTGGATTACCCAATTTACTTGGTCGGTGCAGTATTGGGTGTGGCCGGTTGTTCATTGTTGATCTTTTCTATTATACTATTTGTTTATTGTTCAAACTCTAGATACTAGATAATTAACTAGATATTTCATGATTTATGGGATTCCCAGTTATTTGAATTTGAGATTGTTTTTAATTTAATGAGTAATAATTACATAAAATTGTACGTTTTGAATTTTAGTATTTTAATTACCATTTTAGGAATTTATGTTAACTTCTGAATGTATGTACGGATTCAGCATTTGAATTCCAAATTTTGCCTTATATGCTAATTTCCCAGAATATCCTCAGCCAAACGTCTTTGTTTCTACTAAATTAATTTTATTTTGGAACCCATCATTTTCTGAATTTAAATATATACATGCATAAATATAAAATATATGTATACATATGCATGTGTCTGAATGTTCATTTTCTCGTGAGTGATGATAGTCTTGTGAGTTTATTATGCCATAGCTCATATCATTTCTGCATCATTGAGGCCTTGAGATTCTTCAGTTGAAAGCATGAGCTTTAGCTTTAGGTGGGTGTTTTTCTGTACTCAATAAAAGTTTCCCTTTTGTGGAAATGGGATCTACTTTTTTACATTTTATCATGCCCCAGCCCCAGCCCCCAAATAATAATAGCATTACATTGGCAAGTGTATAATGTTATTGATGAGTAATTAAATAGATAGATTGATTAATTAATAATAAAATATATAAGTACATGTTTGTTGCACTACATGATTGATGATCCTTTTGTGAAAGAACCAAACCCAATGAGGTCATCATTTTCTAGTTCAGACTTTGTCTGTTATGCACAAATTGTCTTAAAACAAGTCTAAATCTTATCATCTTTTGTCTGGGTTTTTTCTTAGTATAAACAAGTACAGGGGAGAAGATATGATTATGGGCATTTTCTTTTAAAAATATTATTAAATTCATAAGAATTTTCTAATCTTCTTCTTTTTGTCCCTTTTTTTTTCTGGTGGTGGTGCAGGATTGTTCTTGGTTTGATAGTATTTCTTCCATTGATCAGAAATGGAGGGGGATACAATTTCAGGCCTTGGTAATGATGCCCAAATAGATGCAGACATTTCAGAAAAGCTTTGTTCAAGTACAAAACATTTTGGATCAAAATAGGCTGTTAATAAGTGAGATAAATCGTAATCATGAGTCCAAGGTCCCTGACAATTTGAGCAAGAATGTGGGCCTGATCAAAGAGCTGAACAACAACATAAGGAGGGTGGTTGATGTTTTATTCTGATCTTTCTAGTAATTTTGGCAAATCCATGGAAGCTTCATCTGAAGGAGAGTCGAGTGGTGCTTTGAGGTCAGATGGCAATGCTACTCACTAGAGAAATAGGTCTGGTTAGAAAAAGCTTCAATCCATTAAAAGAGTCAATTATAGAATAAAATCTACTATCTTTTATGATTTAGAAGATTTTCCATCACTTTTATCGCTGGGACTCAACTTAATAAATAATCCACATCATCGAATCACCCTTACACTACTACGCCAAGGATATTCTTTTTAGTATCACGCACCATAATTATCCATGCACTACTGGGCCAAGAATATTTGTGTATTCAATAATGGTCATGATCATGCCAACAATCTGTCCATCAATGTTTTACAGCCAATGAGGAATTTTTACACATCATTTGTAACATTACGATCATGAATACAATCGAATAATTTCGGTCATAATCATACCAAAGTCCATCTATGCACTATAGCCACATACGACTTTCAACAAAATATAAACATGAGGATGATGACAATGATATAAGAATTCAATAAAACAAGTTCAAGAATTAATTTATCCAGGAACTAATAACGCTCAAATTGTCGACAATACGATACTACTTTGTAGAGTAAAATTCAAGAACGCTTTCGGAAGAATATTTTCATGAAAAGATATCTTTGGATGAAGCCATGAAATATCGAGGATATTCCACTAATTTCATGGAGTATAGAAGTCAAATCAGTAACCAACCGAAAGTATAATAAGGAATGGAATAACAAAAGAAATCACGGGAAGATGCGATAGATCGCACAAGAAAGTTATTTCAGCAGAATAATAAATAACGGAATCAGTCCGCGTAAAATGCATGCAGTATGAGGATATTCCAATGTAATAATAAAAAGCGGAATCAGTCCGGCGTAAAAAGTAAACGCATGATGAGGATATTCCAATGAGAATAATAAAGAATTAATTAGGTCCGACGTAAAACGCATGCATGTGATATTCCAAATGTAAAACGCATGTACAGGATATTCCAATGTAATAATAAAGACGGATCAGTCCCGCCAGTAAAACGCCTGTGACATAGGATATTCCAACAGAATAATAAAGACGAAATCGGTCGGCATAAATCGCATGCAGATGAGGATATTCCAACAAAATAATAAAGAGCGGAACCAGTCCGACGTAGAACGCATATGATGGGATGTTCCAACAGAATGATAAAGAATGGAACAATGTAAGAATTTTATCAAGTATAGTAGTAACATGCGTATCTGAGTTATTCCAACAAAATAATAAAGAATGGAATAATGAAGTTCTCTTCGTGGATAAGAAAGAAATAATACTCACTACCTTAGAAAAATTTGATATTTGGAATAGTGAGGTAGCGAGACTTTCTTCTTTCTTCTATAATTTCTCTCTATAATAATCGCTTCTAAAGCTTTTTGTGAATTGGGGAGAAATGAAGGAATAATGAACTTATTTATAGGAAAATATAGTTTCGATAATTCGCGTTTTGGGGCTCGAAAAATTACAGTACAATACCTCCAACTTTGCTTTCATTTTTAATTTAATCCTGCAAGTATTATCAATCTTGCACCAACTCTCCAAATAGTAAATAATATGAATCAATAGTTCAATTATGTGAATCAATAGTATAATCATGTGAAAAATACGAATTACAGTATGGTACCTCCATCTATACCTCCATTTTTAACTTAGTCATGCAGGTATTATCAATCTTGCACCAACTCCCCTAATAGTAAATAATGTGATTCAATAGTACACATATGTGAACAAATAGTTATATAAACATGTGAATTAGTAGCAATTAATTGCTCATTTATCCGATAAATTACCCGATTTATCAATATAACCCCTAGACATCAATTATCATCGGAATAAATATCGATTTTCACTAACACAAATAATTCCAACACAATGAAACTATTTTTATCAAAAATATAAATTTTGAAATTTCGAAGTTTGACTTTTTTCGAAAAAGTCAACTGTTGACTTTTTGACCAAATAGTGAATCCCGAAAATTTTTGTGTTTATAGACTATTTTTACTAATTTCGTTGTTCCGGACTCAAATATCACGTCTGCGTCTCCAAATTCAACTCCGAACAACATTCATCATTAATATTATAACTCACAATATTTATCAACCAATAGTTCTCAGGAAAGAGGGGTTTTCAATAAAGATTTCTCCCTATTGGCGCCGCAATTAGGTGACCAAACCTCTCCTCGATGAACTTCTAGACATTGTAAATATTACAATTTATAATATGAATAACTTTTGTCGTCTCAAGTATTGATTCAATAAAAAAACATTTTATGCGGATGATCTTTGTGATAATAATTGAATCAATAATATGATAGATATGATGCAAAGAATTCATCGTAGCAATAATTGAGTATAACCGAGTGACTTCTCACGTAAGCATCAATAATCAATACCGTGTGCTACTGCAACCACGCCAGATATCAGATTTCTTTTAACAACCGGATGTTTCAACGATTAACGGTAAAACTTAAGCCGTTATTTTCATAAAGTATTTTTTTCGTTTTCTCAATCCGACAATAATTCCGTTGTGGGGTCCACCAATGATTGTGCCATTGTACGAATATTCCCTATTAAAACGAATATTCTTCGACCAATCAAATATTATATAACAACTTGCGTACTTTACAAAATTTATAAATATTACCCACAACTATAACATTATATCAAATCCACACCATAATATTCAAAAATATATTTCGAGAAAATTTAATCTTTATTCAAAAAATTGGGGTCATACAATTAATTAATATTAATTTTAATTAAAGTTATTTAATAAATGTATTAAATAAATTATGAAAAATAGAATTAATGATTTAAAATGATTTAAAGATTATAAAAATATTTTTAAGTTAGAAAATATAACTTTTGATATCTTGTCATGAAAAATATTAATATTTTAATATTAATGATATTAGATTTATTTATTATATATATATATATTAAATAAATTAGTTTTAAAATGATTTTAATATTAGAAAAATCATTTTAAATGAAAATAAATAGTTTAAAAATATTTTAAGTTATAAAATATAACTTTCAATATTTAAAGGTAAATTTCATTAATTATTTACTATTAATGATATTAGAATTATTTAATAATCATATTAAATGAATTAGTTTAAAAATGATTTTAATATTATAAAAACCATTTAAAATGAAAATAAAGTGTTTAAAGATATTTTAAGTTATAAAATATAAGTTTTAATATTTAAAGAATAATTTCATTAATAATTGAGTATTAATGATATTATTTTAATAATAAATGATATTAAGTTTATTTAATAATTATATTAAATAAATAGTTTTACAATGGTTTTATTTATTTAAAAATTATTTAATAAGGATATTAATGAATTAAAAATATTTTAAGTTATAATTAATGACTTTTAATATTTTGATAAGATAATCGATAATATTTTAATATTAATGATAATTATTTAAAAATAATTTTAATTCTTTTAAAAATCATTTAAGGGTAATATTAATACTTTAAAAGTATTTTGAGTTATTATAAATAACTTTAACCTTTTGGCAATGGTTTCATTAATAGATTAATATTAATTAAATATTAATGATAATAGAATTGTTTAATATTTAAATCATTTAATGATGATTCCAGTGTTTGAAAATTCGTGATAAATTATAATAGATGTTTAAAAATTATTATAAGTCATTGAACTACAGGATAGAGTCTTAGACTCGATAATTACCTGATAAAGTCATCGGTACACAGACATATTTCAGAAATTGATCTGGACTTAAATAATTTGATTAGATATGTGTTTATTTGTGATTCAATGTTTATTAAACATATGTGACAATGTGATTAGGTTATGTTTATTGCATGATAAGCGGTCTTATGAGCTATAGTATGTTATTCTAATCGATCAAATGATCTTATTACTGATAGGTGTTATATAAAGATAGAACTAAGTTATGAACTGTAAGCAGCGCATCAGGCATGTATCTTACCTTTGCATTTCCTTTATGCAGTGGACATTAGTAAGAAGTTTCAGAATTATATTATTATTATGCTATATATTATTACCTATTGTGAGATATACTATATCTGATCATTGTTTATCAACATGTTAGTATATGGTAATTCAGATATATATTTTGTTTGTTAATTTCTAAACATGGTTACACAAGTGTCCCCACATGGATAATTATTATATTTAATCACATGTTGATATATATATATATATATATATATATATATATATATATAAGTTGTCTAAGCTACTTGATCAGCTAGACACAAATTCAGAAATATCGTTGAATAAGTTAAAACCTTTTTGTATCCAATCAAATTATTTTGATTCGGATTCCAGTCTAAGTATGAACATCCCGATTACGGGAAAACTTTTATGCGCCCAAGGCGGACAGAGTGAACGATCCTATCGTTCTTGTAATGTAGTATTGATCAATCTGAGGCTCGTTGGGATGATCACCTCGCTACCAGTAAGTTATGACGGTTTCTTGAGATGAAGTTCGCTAAACCTTATCGAAAATTTAAAACAATGTTCATAGTATGTCGACTACCCTATATATGTATAGTCAATACGTAGTTTCAAAAATTTGGGATAGAATTGTTATGTGATTATTATTGGTTCAGTTTACTTCACAACTATAAATTCGTTGTAGAAGTGATGTACAAAGAAAATATTTATTTCTTTCAGGTAATTATATTCATAATTGTTATTACTTACTGGGCACCCAAATGTTCATCCTTGCTTAAATTTAAATGTTTTCAGCTAGGCATGATCAACCCGAATGTTCAAACAAGAATAAGTGAAAAGGAAAGCAAACAGATCATGTTTAATGGTATCTTTTGTAATAATTAGACTGTATTAAGATAATGATATGTATTATATATCATGTAAAGAATTATAGTAAAGGTTGCGTAATTGGGATTAGACTCTGATAAATGTAAGATAAGTTTGATATTTATATTATTGTTATTATTATTAGTATTATTCCGATCATAGAAATGGTATCGTGAACCACCGAGTTCGGGTTTTAAGTACCCGAGTTTGGGGGCTTTACAAGTTGGTATCAGAGCTTAGGGTTAAAAACCTTAGGTGGGTTAGACCTTAGGCTATAACCTTGGAACAGAGGGAAACATTGAAAATTCAAATAACTCATATAGAGTTTAAAAAGGGAGATGAATTGAATAAGTTCATCGTCAAATCAAATAAAAGATAACTTATATAAAACTATTAATTGTTGTGTGTATATATTAAGTAATAATCAAGATAGTTTGTGTGTAGATGTCAGATAGAAATGGATTAGGATACTCTTAGATCGTAAAGAAGGAGCAGATCTCCATAACCGAGCCAATATCGAAGCCAATAGCTGAAATAGAGGCTCACATTGAAAACTACCTCAATGAGGTGGTTATTTTGGAAAGTATAGTACTGGACCCTGAAACAATAGTATGACTGATAGGTAAAGTATAGTTAAAGAATATGTGGTCAATGTCAACTTCTTAAACTCATATGTTTGTGGTGAGTTCTTAAACTCATAATGTATGGTAAGTTGGATGAACTAGGTGTAGTTAGGTGTGAATGGATTATTGAGGATAATGGGAATAGACAGATTTCTAAGCAATTGATCCTTAGTGGAGGCGTAAGAAATAAGTAATACTAGTATTACTTGAATAGGTATGATTCTATGTTATGTATATGATAGGTATGTTTGTATAAGGTAATATTTTTCAAATTTTGTATAAGTTATGGCAGCGATTCCCGACTTTTGAGTCCTAAAGGGGCAGCGGATGATTAAAGCAATATGTGCTATATGGTATGTCAAGTGATATGAGTATGAATTTATATGGGATTAATGAAATAAGTTGGTATAAAGATAGTAGTTAATTATATGAGTACTGGTTGATATAGTAAACCAAGTTTTCAGAATCTAATATTTTGAGTACATGATTATTCGAATGGAAAGTTTTGTGTTATATGTTAAGCGTATACGATAAAATTTAGAATGCAAGTTAATAAGAATAATTTATGATACTGTCGCCAAGACAAAAACGAAACTAAAGGGCAAAAGAACCTGTCAACAAAGCTGGAGGACAACCAGACCCGATACAGAATTTTACGAATATGGAAGATCAAGTTATGCAGAATAGAATACCAGCCGCAGAAAGATGAGCCAGATAATAGATCGACGAACGTCAAAGATGTGACGCCCCCAAAATTAGGTATACATCACCCATTCTGAGTCGCCAGATACATGGTACAAAATTCAAATACAACTTCATTTATACAACTGTTGAGCTGTCTTATAGAATACGACCACAGTTAACTGTGAGTTTTAATATAAATGTATGTAACTCTCATGGTGCCTCGACCACAACCTTACAATGGTACTTTACATAAAAGTATAGTCAAAGACTATTTTAGAAATTAAAATCTTTGGGAAGTGCTCAAGGAAACCTTCGTACATGGGAGGCCATGCGTCTAGGTTATAATAGATATCATATGGCCACAGAATTATCCTTGGTTGACCCAATAGACCCCAAAGAAAAATGAGAAGATTACTATCATCTTCTTTCCAATGGTGAGTCTTCGATTGACATATAAATATCTCCACTGTCTCCAAGTGAATATTATATTTCAAATAAACTCCAAGATCATATAGGTAGTGCCCGTAGATATACTCAGCAAGTGGATGCGCACAACCCTGTCTTATGATAACACGAGGTTGTGAGTTATTAGACATCTTGTATGATAGTGGCAAAACACCCTTTCAAAATTGGGTTCACCTCACCCTATTTGATTCACCAAATATAATTACTAAATGTTGTATAGAATACAACACACTTTTCTATACTGTTTAGGGAGAACCTCCACATCTAGAGACCCACATTCTATTCCCTGTTATCCCCTCAATTCGACAACACTCTTACGGTAACACTCTTATTACCTGAAAGGAATTGTGAAGCAGAAAGGGTGAGCATAACTAGCCCAGTAAAGAATATCATGACTAAAGATAATTAAATTATCAATAGCTTTCATCAATAATATTTTATCCCTGTAACATCAATCAACAATTCCTGTCCACAATCATATGAATAACTCATAATCATAATTGTGATTCTGAATTCCTTTTTGCACCCAGGATGAAGATAATTTTTATCACATATCTTCACCTGAAACATCAAAAATCATGGTTATACAAAATCACAATTCATGCTCGTAATAATTAAATCATCTTTGCACTACGGCCAAAGATATTCATTATTATCACACCCATGAATTAATATTTCATTGCTAATACTCAGCTCAATAAATAATCCACATCATCGAATCATCCCTGCACTACAGGCCACGGATATTCTTTAGTATCACGATCATGAATTATCCATGCATTACGGGCCAAAGATAATCGTGTTTTCATCAACGATCCTGATCATGCTATAAAACAATTTATCTTTGCACCCTTGGCCGAAGAGAATCCATAGCCATAATTATACCAAAAATTGTCCATCAATGCACTACGGGCCAATGAGGACTTTTTCCACATCATTTGCAACATTACGGTCATGATTATACCGAATAATCCCTGGTCATAATCACACCAAGTCCATCTATTTTCAAATAATGTATTTAATCATTCAAAAATGTCATACTCATAAGATTTCATCACCAATAATCAAATTACTCATCAAAAATCTGCATATACCTTATATAGGATTTCCAAGCCATAAAATCCTATTTACCAATTCTTCAACTCCACATAACATATTTAACTCATATGTTCGTAGCTAAACTATTTTCATGAAAAATACCAAATTAGTCCAAAAAATTATTCTTTTTTGGGATTTAGCATAATATAGTCCCATATTGAACATATATTTTTCTTGACATTTTTAAAATTCATTTACTTTTTTTCAAAAATCAATTTCTAATTAATTCCTTAAGAAATTAGCTACCTCACGGTTAACTCCAGAAATTCCCAAATCTTGGCAGGATCTTACACATGTTAACTCCCGTTATAGCATTTTTCGTCGGAAAAACCTAAATATTGAAATAGTCATAACTTGCTCATTTTAAGTCAGAATGAGCTCATTTTTGGACAGGAGGTATTTTATACCATATAATTTCATGTCCCAAAAGGCCAGAATTTTTCTCATAAATTAAGTGGTAAAAAACAATTTTTTAAAATCGTGGCGTGACAGTTTTTTTTATATTTTGCAGTTTTTCGTACTTTGCCAAAATCAGTCCACACGAAAATCTACAACACCTTTTCCAGTGATTCCACTTGGATAAGTTACAAAACTCATAGACCTAACTCTAGAACTTGACCACACTCAAAAATTCGAAATATAATAGGAGATATGGTCAATTGAATTTCATGTTCCATTTTCACCAAAATCTGATTTTTCAACCCTTTGTGATTTCTAAGAAAATTTCATGTTTTCACATAATAACCAACATAACTCATCATAACACTTATTAATACCACATATACCCATAATTTTCATTAGTACAATGCTTTTATTATGACTTTCATCATAAGCCACGTAAACATATCATTTCCATAATTTAACAAGGAATGAAATACAAAGGATCGTTCACCATGTATGTGGTAATCCACATAGACAGGTTATTCCAACAGAATAATAAAGAATGTAATAACAGAAGGATTCACCATGCATGCGATAGAGACCGCGCATGCATAAAGTTATTCCCAATGGAATAATAAATATGGAATCGAGTCCGCCAGAAACGCATTGCATGACGGATATCCCAAGTGAGAATAGTAAAGAGCGGAACCGGTCCGGCGTAAAATGCATGAGCAGGATGTTCCAACAGAGTAATAAAAAAATGGAATAATGAAGAATTTCACCAAGTATAGGGTAGCTCAGCATACAAGAGTTATTCCAATGAGAATAATAAAGAATGGAATAATGTAAGTTTTCTTTATGAACACAAAAGAAATAATAATTTTACGAGTATAACAAATAATATCCCTACCTTAGAAAGAAGAGTCTTGGATATAGAAGTAGTGAAATGTAGAGAACACTTTTCTTCTTTCTCTCTATAGTTTTTCTCTCTAGAGTTTCAATTAATTAAAAGAAATAATGAAGGAATGAGCTTTATTTATAGAAAAATGGGATCGTGATAGTAACTAACTCATGAACGGTCCAGATTGATTTACTTTGATCGACGGTCCATATTTAAAGCAAAATCTTTTAAATAAAATATAATATATTCTATTTATAATCTAATAAAACGAATAACTTTATAAAAGATTTTACTATGCAAACACTATATCTGAGTACTATGCAAATATTATGCATAATAAAATATAATATATTCTAATTATTGTCTAATAAAAGCAGATAAATTTTATAAAAGTAATTTGTTTTATATAAAAAGATTTTACTATGCAAAATACTATGCAGATACTTTATGCAATACTATGCATAATAGAATATAATATATTTTATTTATAGAATAACTTTATAAAAGTATTCTATTATATTACATTAATAATACCAATAAAACAAAATTGAGTGACTTATCACATAAGCATCAATAATCAATACCGTGCTATTTACCAAAATAGAAAAAAATTTGAATACTTTTATTTCATAAAATTTGGGTTCTCACAATCACCCCTCTTTATGAAATTTCGCCCTCGAAATTTACGTACGTACCTGATATTCGAAGAGATGAGAATAACTTGCTTTCTTTTTGGATTGTACCTTCCCGGTTATATCCTTTGTATCATGATTTTTCCATTGCTCATCTCCTGTATTTCAGATATCATTCTAGAATATATCTTCAAAACAAAGGTTAATTGACATATCACAATTTGTCAACTTATCAAGTAAACAATTTCAGCTTAGGTAAGTGACACACTAGCGAAGTATATAACTCGTCTCTCCCCTCCTAGTTCTAGACTCTTATCTCCGCCAGCGACCATATCCCTAAGCTCTGAAACCAACTGTGACGCCCCCAAAATTAGATATACATCACCTATTAAAAGTCGCCGGATACATGGTACAAAATTCAAATACAACTTCATTTATACAGCTGTTGGAATCGTCAGATAAAATACGACCACGATTAATCTGTGAGTTTTAATACAAATGTATGTAACTCTCATGGTGCCTCGACCACAACCTTACAATTGTACTTTACATAAAAAGTATAGTCAAAGACATTTTAAAATTAAAATCTTTGGGAAGTGCTCAAGAAAACCTTCGTACATGGGAGGCCATGCGTCTAGGTTATAATAGATATCATATGGCCACATAATTATCCTTGGTTGACCCAATAGACCCCAAAGAAAAATGAGAAGATTACTATCATCTTCTTTCCAATGGTGAGTCTTCTCTTGACATATAAATATCTCCACTGTCTCCAAGTGAATATTATATTTCAAATAAACTCCAAGATCATATAGGTAGTGCCCGTAGATGCACTCAGCAAATGGATGTGCACAACCCTGTCTTATGATAACACGAGGTTGTGTGTTATTAGACATCTTGTATGATTGTGGCAAAACACCCTTCCAAAGTTGGGTTCACCTCACCCTATTTGATTTACCAAATATAACTACTAAATGTTGTATAGAATACAACACACTTTTCTATACTTGTTTTAGGAGAACCTCCATGCCTAGAGACCTTTGTTCTATTCCTTGTTATCCCCCTCGCCGACCGGCAACACTCTTACAGAACACTCTCTTATTACCTGAAAGGAATTGTGAAGCAGAAAGGGTGAGCACAACTAGCCCAGTAAAGAATATCATGACTAAAGATAATTAAATTATCAATATCTTTCATCAATAATAAAAAAACAGAGATTTAGAACATATGGTAGATGATAAAACTTTTCAACCATAGTTGCAGCGAAACGAGCAATCCATTAGAAGAGTCAAATAGACCATCAGGTCTATTATCTTCTCCATGTTAAATGTCCACCAATAATATTTTATCCCTGTAACATCAATCAACAATTCATGTCCACAATCATATGAATAACTCATAATCATAATTGCGATTCTAAATTCCTTTTCGCACCCAGGACGAAGATAATTTTTATCACATATCTTCACCTGAAACATCAAAAATCATGGTTATACCAAATCACATTTCATGCTCGTAATCATTAAATCATCTTTGCACTACGGCCAAAGATATTCATTATTATCACACCCATGAATTCATATTTCATTACTAAGACTCAACTCAATAAATAATCCACATCATCGAATCATCCATGCACTACAGGCCAAGGATATTCTTTAGTATCACGACCACAAATTATTCATGCACTACGGGCCAAAGATAATCGTGTTTTCATCAACGGTCCTGATCATGCTATAAAATAATTCATCTTTGCACCCTTGGCCGAAGAGAATCCATAGCCATAATCATACCAAAAATTGTCCATCAATGGACTACGGGCCAATGAGGACTTTTTCAACATCATTTGCAACATTACGGTCATGATTATACCGAATAATCTCTGGTCATAATCATACCAAGTCCATCTATGCACTACAGGCCACATCTGACTTTCAACATAATATAAATATGAGGATGATGATAATATTATAAGCATTAATCAAACTAAATCGAGGATAAATATTAAAGACTTTAAATTTATCCAGACATTATCAATCACTTAATAAAATCATAATCTAATACTGTTAATACTATAACAATATTTTAATCAATTCTTAAACTTATAAACAATTACATTTTATTGTTTACACTTTTTCAAATAATGTATTTAATCATTCAAAAATGTCATACTCATAAGATTTCATCACCAATAATCAAATTACTCATCAAAAATCTGCATATACCTTATATAGGATTTCCAAGCCATAAAATCCTATTTACCAATTATTCAACTCCACATAACATATTTAACTCATATGTTCGTAGCGAAACTATTTTCATGAAAAATACCAAATCAGTCCCAAAAATTATTATTTTCTGAGATTTAGCATAATATAGTCCCATATTGAACATATATTTTTCTTGACATTTTTAAAATTCATTTACTATTTTTCAAAAATCAATTTCTAATTAATTCCTTAAGAAATTAGCTACCTCACGGTTAACTCCAGAAATTCCCAAATCTTGGCAGGATCTTACACAAGTTAACGTGAACTTCCAGTTTAAATTTCATGGTCATCGGAGTTGTAAAACTCCGGTTATAGCGTTTTTCGTCGGAAAAACCTAAATATTGAAATGGTCATAACTTGCTCATTTTAAGTCAAAATGAGCTCATTTTTGGACAGGAGGTACTTTATACCATATACTTTCGTGTCCCAAAAGTCTAGATTTTTTCTCATAAATTTAGTGGCCGAAATTGCCCTTTTAAAATCGTGGCAGCAGCCTTTTTCATATTTTGTAGTTTTTTGTACTTTGCTAAAATCAGTCCACACAAAAATCTACAACACCTTTTTCAGTGATTCCACTTGGATAAGTTACAAAACTCATAGACCTAACTCTAGAACTTGACCACACTCAAAAATTCGAAATATAATAGGAGATATGGTCAATTGAATTTCATGTTCCATTTTCACTAAAATCTGATTTTTTAACCCTTTGTGATTTCTAAGAAACTTTCATATTTTCACATAATAACCAACATAACTCATCATAACACTTACTAATACCACATATACCCATAATTTTCATTAGTCCAATGCTTTTATTATGACTTTCATCATAATCCACGTAAACATATCATTTCCATAATTTAACAAGGAATGAAATACAAAGAATCGTTCACCATGTATGTGGTAATCCACATGATAAAAAAGTTATTCCAAATGAATAATAAAAATGTAATATGTAAGGATTCACCATGCATGTGATAGAGACCGCATGATAAAGGTTATTCCCAATGAGAATAATAAATATTTTAACCGGTCCCGGCGTAAAAGCATGAGATAGGATATTCCAAGTGAGAATAGTATATAGCGGAAACCAGGTAAAGTAAAACGCATGCGGACAAGATATTCTAGTAGAATAGTAAAGGCGGAACGGTCCGGCGAAACGCATGCATGTGATGTTCCAACAGAGTAATAAAAAATGGAATAATGGGAAGAATTTCACCAAGTATAGGGTAGCGGCGTATCTGAGTTATTCAATGAGAATAATAAAGAATGGAATAACAAAAGTTCTCTTTATGAACACAAAAGAAATAATACCCCTTACGAGTATAACAAATAATATCCCCTACCTTAGAAAGAAGAGTACTGGATATAGAAGTAGTGAAGTAGCAGAATACTTTTCTTCTTTCTCTCTATAGTTTCTCTCTCTAGAGTTTAGTGAATTCGTAAGAAATAATGATGGAATGAGCTTCTATTTATAGAAAAATGGACTGCATAGTAACTAACTCATGAACGGTCCAAATTGATTTACTTTAATCTGACGGTCCATATTTAAAGCAAAATCTTTTAAATAAAATATAATATATTCTATTTATAATCTAATAAAACGAATAACTTTATAAAAGATTTTACTATACAAACAGTATGCAGGCACTATGCAAACACTATGCATAATAAAATATTATATATTCTAATTATTGTCTAATAAAATAGATAACTTTAAAATAGATAACTTTATAAAAGTATTACATTTTTATATAAAAAGATTTTACTATGCAAAAACACTATGCGAGTGCACTATGCATAATAAAATATAATATATTCTATTTATAGAATAACTTTATAAAAGTATTACATTTTATATAATAAGATTTTACTATGCAAAACACTATGCGGAATAATCGTAACACTATGCATAATAGAATATAATATATTCTATTTATAGAATAACTTTATAAAAGTATTCTGTTTTATTACATTAATAATACCAATAAAACAAAACTGAGTGACTTATCACATAAGCATCAATAATCAATACCGTACTATTTACCAAAATAGAAAAAAAATTGAATAATTTTATTTCATAAAATTCGGGTTCTCAGAAAAGACTTCAAGGCCATCGTACTGCCAGGATTTAGAAGATCAACTGACCATGTTGACGCGTTTGTGATAGCTAGGATAACGAAGAGGCAAAAGATAGTTTTGTCACCTATACGATAAAAGGAAAGGAGATAAAGGGAAAGTATGTGTGTTTTAAGTGTGAATCAATGGAGCATAAGGTGGAAGACTGTCCAAGAAGGAGATGGGAGGCAAGGAATGCGAATACGGGAAAAGGCAGGAGGACATTAGCGAAAACGGGACCAACATCAACAAACAAACCAACGAAATCAACTTCAAGCGTCTTCAACATGACCGTTCAAGAAACTGTAGCAGCCGGGGATGCAGGTATATTCGAACAAAATTTATTTTCTTATATATTATTTTCTTATATATAGTAAATTATTTTATAAAGATATTTTGAATGAGGAAATTGAGTTCTATTAGAAATCAATTTCCCGTATAAGCAGATAGATAAGCTTTATGTGAATAGTTAAAGATCAGTTCGATCAGATTATGATCGAGATCTACTTGTAATAATTGGGTATGTTATGTACCTTGGTATGTATAGGTATTAAAACGGTGATTCCGGAGACGGAATGTTTATAAGGGAGGGTGAATGTAACAACCCGATATTTTCTATATAATTAAATCAAAAATTTTGCGTATAATTTTTTTTTTATTTTAAGGATGAGGATTTGTACAAGATAAGGTGTATATGTATATATGTGATAAATAAAAATATATTTATTACATGAATATTTACAAATAATTTTATTTTAGAATTAATGATTATTATAAATTATATTCTTATAACAATTAATTTCATAGCGAAATATTTTTATTAATTATTTTCTATGAAAATATAATTATATATTATTTAAATAATATATGAAATGATTATTAGAATTATTATAATAATTTATTTATTTTATTATATGAATTTAATTTATATTAATTAAGTTAATTATTTTAACTTAATTAATAAAGGTATATAAGCCAGATAAATCAGATATGGAATCCAAACCCTAATTTTGGATTTTGATCAAAGAATAAGAATAATAATATAATATTAATTATATTTAATTTTTCAGTGCTATGATTAAGTACTGTATATGTGTGGACTGATAATGATTGGTCAATTATGGTACAATATTTGAAAACCCTAATTTTACGGTGGGAAACCCTAAATTAAAACTCAATTATGAGTTTAAGACTGTTATATAACTGTGTTATATGAATTACGTTGTGTATTAAATGATTAATTAGGTAAACCCTAATTAAAAATTAGAAACCCTAAATGATTTTTAGAAAATCCTAAGTTATTAAAAACCCTAATTTTAAATGCTAAACCCTAATTTGAAACTCAAATTAGAGTTCAAGATTGATTGGCAATTGTGTTAATGTGATTAACTAACAAGTATTAGAATTACAATTGTTAATTAGGAAAACCCTAATTAACTAGAAACCCTGATTCTAACATTTGTAACCCTAATTTGCTAATTTTGTAACCATAATTTGTTAATTATAAGCTAAATGCTAATTAGTGGACACAAAAACACTAATGTTCATGTATAGTGTAATTAGAAAATTAATCATAATTAGGAAACCCTAATTTCCATTTTAGAAACTAAAATTTATTTAATTTTTTTTTGTGCAAACCCTAAATTGGAAATCCTAGATTATTGCTTTTAAAACCTAAAATGGTTCAATCCCTAAACCCAAACCCAAACCCTAAACCCTAAGGGTTTGACAAGATTACATAAATGCCATTAAAAATAAAAGCGAAAAGACCATTTTGCCATTTTGTACATAATTGAAGCTAACTTGCAAGTTTGGCCAACACTTTAGTTGGTGAACTACTTTTACTAACCTAATGTGCTGAAAACCTACACTTATCAGCCACTTGGATCAGTATTGTACATTACAAGACACATATATATAGTTTGGGAGAGAGAAAAGTTTACTTTAATTCTCATAAGAGCCAACTACTTCTCTCTCTCTAAAATTCGAGATTTGTGAGGAACTAAGTTCAAAAGTTAAGACTACATCACCATTTAGTTGTCCATAAACAGATTTAAAGGATCCAAGCCAATAGAGGTATAAACCCTAAATTGTGAAATCTTTAAAATTTTGTGTTAATGATGTTGTTTGTTGGTTAGAATGGTGTTATATAATGTCATTAAGTGATCTAGGTTGCTAGATGTTAGACCCATAATATCTAGAGGCTCGGATTTGGTGTTTTCAAAAATCAAGGAATTTTTTTTTTGTGGTCTGACAATGAATGTCAGACCCTGTAGATCGCAGGCTGTTAAGTGTTTTTGTTGTTTTATGTTTTGGATCGATAATATGGTATGCGTTCTTTGTTCTGAAAGTAAAAGCTCAGTCATTTGATGTTTAGATTTCGATTTATTCTTGATCAAACCCCATTGACCGGGCATGACCAGTCAAATTCTGGGTAACCCAGAAATGGGGTTTTCAACATCTGACAATATTTTTGCAAGCCTTGATCTGTTAGTTGGTTATGTTTTTGATGTTGTTATTTTAACTGGTTTATAGTTTGTTATATGTGCTTCAGTTTCATGTTCCTAGATCACTTTTATAAACAACATACTAGCAGTAATCGATGGTCAAAGTATGCTTCTCGACCTGATTTGAAGTTTCTGGAATTTCCAGAAATGGGATGAATAGTTTTTCTGACAATCTTTGACCGTAACATATCTAATGATTATGATGTAGTTTTACGGTTATGATGAATGTTATTTGTACCTTGTTGTGTATACTACAATGTGAAATCATTATAATATTATAACATCAAACAGAACCCTTATAAATTTAAGCCACAAAGTGCCTACTCGGAACTGTCTAGGTTTCTGGGTTACCCAGAAAACCCAGAACAACCCTGACAATTGTTTTAGAGACTTAGATCTTGTAAGTTAATGATACCTGGACATTAGAAATGATCAATATAGATACCATGGTAGTTCGTCTACAAGACCCGACATCTATAACACTTGTGACATAAACCGATTGACCGGAATAAGGACAGAAAGATCGTTGGCCAGAGCATTGACCGATTTTTACGGGCAACATGAACGATGATGAACGATTACGACAATGGGTTTAACGGCTTAGATCTTGCATTTGAATTGTTGTATGACCACTCTGATTGTGGGAAAGTGTAATATTACATTAGTACTACGATCTAGCAACATTAGATGGCCCAGAGCATGCTTGAACAGAGAATTTCAATAGGTCAAACCGAGCACCTTGCACACTGATTTGTCTGTGTTCTTGAGCCAAGAACACCTAACACGACAGAAATGTGTCGCTATAGCCTATAACGACAGTTTCTATTATTTTTATTTTCTGAATTTCAGAAAAATGATTAAAAATAGAATTTAAATTCTAAAAATTATCAAAATGGTTTTAAAAATTATTTTAAATTATGAAAAATAACTGTAAATTATATGGGACATTTTTCATTAATATTTATAATTATTTGAATATTAATGATATTTAATTTATTTAATTAGTTTATTAAATAAATTGGAGAAAATAATTTTAATGTTATAAAAATAATTTTAAATAAGAATGATATTTAATTTTAATGTATTAATGTTCGATCTGGGCAAGTCTTTGTGATACATGTATTCTTCGCATGAGTTAGTATTTTAGGAATATCAAAGCCAATCCTTTCGGCTAGACGTATGCTATGTTATTCTATCAAGTGTTGATAAGGATTTACCGAACTAATATTGTTGTGGTTTTCAAAAGTAGATTGTGTATGCTCAAATGGTTTTGTCGTCAAATGACAGGCACGTGAGGTTGCCATAACTTAAACGTATACACGTTTAATGAATGTAGTGTTGATCAACATAGAGTACTATAGGCTGATTACCTAGACGTGCTCGTAAGCTATACCAGACTTACAGACTTCGTGCCGGGATGTCCTTTTCAAAGTACTTATGAAATGCTTACGGTCTTGAACCAGAACTGATGTTGTACTGAATATTGTTGTTGTAAAATGTTTTGGATAAAAAAAAGTGCTATTTTAAATTATCAATAGTACTTCATAACTATTGTTCAGTTATCGAAGATATATGATTCCTATGTTTCAAGCATGCTATTTGCCTAGAAATGTTGTACTTGCTGAGCTAGTTAGGCTCATTCTTGCTTGAACCATATGAATGCAGCTAAGACAAAACGGACCGATGGATCCAACAAGGATAAAGGGAAGGTGAAAGCGAACCTGTAGATTGCATATGTAATATTATAGATTTTGTAAGAAATAATATTGATATTATGACAAAGACAATGTATTGGTTGTAAAGAACCTGGGGAATGTAAATATTCTTTTCATATATATATATATATAAGACATATCCGTTCTTTTGAGGAATTTCAATTGAAAGTTTATGTGAATTGTAGCACCGTGTAGAACCATCTGTTGGGTTGAAAGATACCCGAATTTGGGGGCGTAACAATGGTGGAGTACGTGGCCCACACATGAGCGACCCCCTACTTATTAAGAAGATCCTCAAAACAGGACACTACTGGCTTACCCTCAAAGCTGACTGTGATGATCACGTCAAGAGGTGTTATCAGTGCCAAATTCATAGGAATGTTATCCACGCCCCTCCACGGGAACTCCACAATATGAGTTCGCCTTGGCCCTTCTCAATGTGGGGAATGGACGTGATTGAGCTTATTGAGCCTAAAGCCGGTAATGGACATCTATTTATCTTCACCATGATCGACTACTTCACCAAGTGGGTAGAAGCAGCCTCCTTCCCCAGGGTTACCAAAGAAGTCATCATTTCTTTCATCAAAAACAATGTCATTTGTCGATATGGACAACCAGAGGTAATTGTTTTAGACAATGCTAAGAACCTCAACAATAAAATGATGGATGAGTTATGTAGTAAATTCCACATCAAACATCTTAACTCCGTTATCTACCATCCAAAGATGAATGGTGCTGTTGAAGCGGCTAACAAAAACACCAAGAAGATTATGAAAAAGATGTCCGCCAACCACAAAGGATGGCCTAACTTATTGCCTCTTACTCTGTTAGCCTACAGAACCTCAATACTCAATTCCACAGGGGAAACCCCCTACGCATTAACGTATGGGATGGAAGCAGTGCTCCTCATAGAAGTAGAAATGGAATCCCTCAAAGTGTTGATAGACGCTCAGCTGGATGAAGACCATTGGGTACAAGACAGGTTTCACCAATTGTCTCTAATAGACGAAAGGCGAACCGCGGCTATCTTCCATAGTCAGTTATATCAACAAAGGATCGCCAGATCCTACAACAGAAAAGTTAGGCTACGGCAGTTTAAACAGCATGACTTGGTTTTGAAGAAGATCATTGACAACCAAGATCAATCAAATGGAAAATTCGCTCCTAACTGGGAAGGCCCATTTGTTGTCAAGGAAGTATTGATAGGAGGTACTCTCAGATTGCAAGAAATGGACGGTGATGAATTTCCACAACTCATCAACTCGGACACCGTGAAACGTACTATGTCTGAAATTACCATCAAGTAAACATCCTAGTGTTGGATCATCAGATCACCAGTCATTCTGGTTCTTTAACCATTTACCACATACAACTCTTTTCCACACTTTGCCCCTCAGGGAAACATCCTTTTCAAGCCAGCAGCATGGCTTCACTACGTTCCTACGACTTCGGTCATCCAACTACTGATTGAACCTTTCGCGCTTGTAGTTTGTCCCTCCAAACAGGGGATCAAACTTTTCATACCTACAGTTTATCCTAAACCTAGGATCAAACTTTCTCTTCCCCGCAGTCTGACCTGCACATGGGATCACGCTTTTTAACTCGTCCTGAGGAGCGAACTACGTCGACCTGATCTCCTCTTCAATATGAGTACGTAGGCAACCATTTTACATGGCCCAGTTGCAATAAAACAAAAACAACAAAAACATTTCTACCCCCTTCTCCTTACAAAAACAAAAACAAAAAAAATTCCTACACCATTCCTGCCACATAAAACATTGAACCTCTTACACCAGGTTTGAACTATGCAGACCTGATCTCCTCTTCAATAGGAGTACGTAGGCAGCCATTTATGGTCCAGTCTCACCCCCTACCAAAACATAAACACTTGTCAACTGGTACTAGAATCATCCTTCAATCCACTACATTTCATTCGGCTTTAGACCAAAGGGATGGAATTACCTGAACTCCTCCCAAATAGGAGATTCGGCGACCATCTAAGCTGCGGTTATGCCTCAAAGAGCAACACCAATCCATAAGAAGTTAACGGCATAATCGTAATAATAAGTTAATTATATTTAATTTAATCTACGGTGATAGAATAAATTAAATAGCTTAATATTTATTATTTAATATTTTAGAAATATTAAATATAAATTAATAAGATGAGTCTTATTATTATTATTATTATTATTATTATTATTATTATTATTATTATTTAATTCCTAAAGGAGTTTGGGAATTAATTAATAAAAGTACTCTCATATATCCTAATAAGATTAGGAGGCTAATTAATTAAAAGAGTTTAATTAATTATTCCTAATAAGGTTGGGAGCCTAATTAATTAGAGGAAATTTAATTAATTAAAATAAAACACAACCCCTTAATTGTTAAGGAGGGTTGCCCACATCTATAAATAAGAGGAGTCTTATTATGGGTGTTGTGGGTTGTTGACACTTTCACAACACATGAATACGTAATTCCAATAGTTGGGAGAGTACGCCTTTTTCTATAGAGATAGAAAAACTAGGGTTTTGCCAAATACCCATCTTCTTGAATTCTTCTTCTTCCTTGGTGGATCACCTCTAGAGGCCAAACACTTGGGTGGCAAACGTTGATCAAAGGAAGGAACCAAACTCGGTGGATTCAAGTTGAACGCGAAAAGGATTGGAGGTGAACTTGTACCTGAGGAAGCTCGGATCTTCAAGGGTATGATTCTTGTTCTTTCTTTTTCGTTTAATTAATAATTTTGCATAAAGGATGATCCGGGTATATGGTTTGTAAAATTTTAAAACTCTGATTTTCCACGTTTCCGCATATTTTTCCAATTTGATTGCGTTCATGAATATTACAAACCTAACAGGTAGTAGGGGTAATGTCCGCCATGCAAGGCACTGGTGCCCCTCCAAACTCCATACCTATAATAAACCGCCAATCCATCGGCGTCATCATCACCTCATAGTCCAACAAATGGAGTGACCGAGTCTGGTGAAACCAGCGCTCAGACAATGCCCTGAGGTAACCCCAGGGGCAACGACGAGGAAGGATGGAGAAGAACGCCCCAAAGCCCCAGTCATGTACAATCGCTCTATAGTCAGGATGAAGGGCCTGGTACATAGAGTGTATGCTAAACCAGTTCACTCGAGGCTGTGTAAAGCCGGGAACCTACATGAAATGAAGATCAACATCAAAACCCTTTTACTCCTCCTCACTAGGAAATAAGGAATATTAAGATCTAACGTCATACCTCATTGGCATGCAAGTACATCGAGGGATGTCGACTCAAATCACCCAGGAGCTCTGGGTTTGCCACCTGAATACTCGGGAGGTCCCTACGGGGAACATGTGCAGCAGGAGCAGGGTCCGCAATCGAAACATCCTCCTCCTCATCCTCGACGTCTAGCACGTCAACCCGGACTGGACGTATCACCACCTCCACCAACTGATGAGGCTGTCTAACAGAACGGGGTCAAGGCACTTCAGAAGCCCACCCCTGTACACCAGAAATGGTCCCACAAGAGCTACTTGGCTGATCAGGATCCATAATATCTGGACAGCAAGTCTCCAAATCACCTCAGAAAGGGTGTGGTATTTTCTAAATTGGAGCTTTTCAAAATGCATTTTATGACTACATGCAAGCATGCATTACTTTAACATACATTTACAATAGAGTTAAAAATGCATGATTAATCAAATGCCTAAATTTTGGAAAATTTTGCCATAGTCCCCTTTGTAAATAGGACTATTCACATGCACATAGTCATGACTAGGTGGCCATTCAGTAGCACACCTGCCCATAGTCATATACATAATATATGCATAAAAAATCAAAGTCATCAATACATAAGGTTAACCTCAATACCAAGAGTACTTTGCCTTTTTACCTTTTGCCCATTTGTCCTCAAATAAGATAAGAAATAGCAGGAAAAGGTGCCAATTTGACTGTCTTAGAAGTCAAATATTTTCACATCATTATGTTCAGCATGGTTTAATACTAACATTTACTATGTTGAATATTTTTTATCAAGTCATTTGAGCACACATAATCACTACTATGTGTTTAGATGCATTTCATGTGATAAGTCATTTTCCAACAGATAAAAACTGGAAAAAAATACATGCATACGTTACCAGGACAATGTAGAACACTTGTACGGTGACAGAATTTGCAGAAAGTCTCACGAACTCAGCAGATCTGAAGAAGAGCTCTCGAATTTCCTTCGTGGCGCAACTTGAAAATGACTTATGAAAGCAACCTGTTGGCCTTTAGTATCCACGGTTGGCTGATGGTCCATTTGCGATAGCAGCAGGTGTACATGCGGCACCCCTATGTGGGTCCCACCCCTCCAGCTTGGTCCAATTTGAGTTGTAAAGGAGTTCTCACAGACTGAGAAGGTCAAATCAGGAATAAAAATGCTACACGATTGAGCAAAATAGCTTATGTAAGACCCCGAAATTTTTAAATAAAAAGGAATTTCCTTTATTTATTATTTTGAAATAGTAAGGGTTGATTTGATTAATGTGGATAGTTAAGGGTTAAATCATAAATATTTCAAAATAAGCAAGTGGTTATAAAATATTCATTGTTGTAGGGAATATTCGTTTGGTCGTGGAATATTAAATCTTTGTCGGAGAATATTAAATGCGACGGCGAAGTAGTGACCATGTGGGCCCATGTGAAGCGATTGGATGAAGAAAAGCGACAAATATAAGTTGTTTTTTTTAAATAACTTGGCGTAGTTATTCACAGATTATCTTGTTGGAATACAAATTGGTTAAAAAACACACTAATCTGGCGTTGTTGAGCAGTAGCACTGCGGTATTGCACCAATTATTGATTCTTACGTGAAGAAGGCACTACTCGATAATGGTTACGATAATTCTTATTCGATTATTTTATTGAGTTAATAATTCTTTGCGTTGATATTTTATATTCTTTGTTGTTTGATAATTGTCATTTACGGTATTTTTCATTATCGAAGCAATAATTCATATTATCCGAATAATATTATTAGATAACATTATTGGCAATGTCTAGAAAGTTACATCTAAGGAGAGGTTTGGTCACCTAATTTGGCGCATGATGAAGAAATTCTTATTGGAAAGCCCCTCTTCACAGAGAGCGCACGGTTGTCGATATTGTGATTACGTAATATTATTTGTGAATAATTAATTATTGATTTATATGATGAGGAAAATATTGATTTTATGTGGATATAGATGGAGAAAATTTTTAAAATGACAATTGTTGAAAATTAATATTTTATCTTTTTACGATAAAATAATTCATTTAAATATATTATTTTAATAATATATTATACTTGGTGATATTTTTTACAACGAATGTGGGATATATGAGTATACGAGGAGGAAGAAGTATTTTTGTTGCAATAAATGTTTAAAACATGTTAAACATGTCGGTGGACCCCATTTATTGGTGAAATTTGATTATACTTTTTGTAAAATTGCCCGTTTGTGGATTTCGGTCAATTTTCTATTTGGAATTTGGAAAAACTTTCTTCTGCAAAGTTGTAGAGAATTGAATTTCCTATAAAAACTCGCGAGATTCGAATTTTCTGATGAAAGGGCTATTTATTATGAATTATTGAAGTTTAAAGCTCAAAATAATTGATTTTTGTAAGTTTTAATTATTTATTTTATGAAAACGTTTTTTATCATTTCTTTCTAGAAGGTTGGCATGTGGGAAATGTTGGGATCTGATTTCCAAAGAGGCGTAGGAAATTTATTAATAATAATATATTTTATTAAATTTTTACGCTTTGTGTATTAAGCATTTTCCTATAAATAGGTGCTTAGGTTAGAATTGAAAATCACACGAAACGAAGTGAAGTTTTCTCTCTATATTATCGGCGTATTCTTGTGAGTATTTTGAGTATACTTTGAGTATTGTTATACTTGCAAGTCCAAGTCATACTTTATATCAGGTTTTATTTAGAAATCTTGATCTTTCGAGGTAAGGGATATTATTTTTTTCGTAATGATATTATTTCTTCAATATCATTATCTTTGAAATATTGATCTGAAGTTTTTATCAAATTTGTAACTTTTTCATGTCGGGGTTACTATTCATGGGTTCTTATTCATGAGTTACTATTCACGAGTTACTATTCATGAGTTCTTATTCACGATTCTTATTCACAGTACTATTCATGAAGCGTGAAGATGTTTTTGTGGAATTTCTATCTTTTGGTGTCGGAGTTACTATTCACGTATATGGCACTTTATTCACGTATCTGACTTATTCACGATATCGGTCTTATTCAACGAAAAATAAAATTTCTTCTTTTCGTCCAAAACATATATTACGGATACTAACTTCGATTGTATCCATGTTTTGATCATTCTTGAATTTTACACCACTATGATTATTTTTGAGGTATTTTTGGGCGTGGATAAAACCAAGTCTGAATCCTTAATCCTTAATCCTTGTCATTTTGTTTCTTTGGATTCGTTTCTTTAAAAAAATATTTTCATCATCCTCGGTCTTAAATGATGATATTATGGAATATCTTTGGCTTTGTAGTGCAAAGATGAATGATTTCTTAAGAATATCTTTGGCTGTAGTGCAAAGATGAATGATTTCTGAAGAATATCTTTGGCCGTAGTGCAAAGATGAGCAGTGTTTAAATGAACATGACCCGGTGATGAGAATATCTTTGGCACGTAGTGCAAAGATGAATATTTGATTCGAGATGTATATTGATTGATGTTACGGGGATAAAAGATAGGCGATGAACTTTTAAATTCATATATAGAAGATAGTAGTTTGCATTCTCTACTTAACTCTTCTAATGAATTATTATTTCATTGCGAATATTGATTTAAAATTTGTTATCTATTGTATTCTATTATATTTTTCCTGTTGAAGACTAACGATAATTTTTGTATATTATCTTAGTCATAATATTCTTTCTTGAGCTAGTTGAGCTCACCCTTTTCCTTTTGTTCCATTTTTCTCGGGAGGCGAGAATATAGCGAGTATGCAGTGGGGTATGGAATGAAGGTTTTAGAAAGGATTGTTTAGTAGTCCTCACCATTTTTGTAAAATAATGTATCGATAAATGTGATGAGGATTTATTTGAGTATAGATATTATCAGAAGATAATATTTGTATTCAAACTCACAGATTTCTTGTTGTAATAATAAAGTTGTAGTTGTTTACGTACCATGTATTTGACTTTCGAGAATAGGTGATGTATACCTATTTTGGGGGCGTCGCTGAGTTGGTATCGAGCTTAGGGATATGATCTCTGGCGGAGATTGGGGAATAGAACTAGGAGGGGAGAGGCGAGTAAATCCTTCGCTAGTGTGTCCTACTAAGCTTATTTGTTAGTTGGTCGATTATATAGGGATATTATGTGATATATTGATTTCCTTAATTAACCCTTGTTTTATGGCGGTATTTGAGAATGTCATTGAGAATATTAACAATGGAAATGAGACCAGTGGAGATGCTGTACTCACCAGCGAGGAGAGCGTACAACAGTGGCAATGTTCCTCTGTGAACAACACCATTGAGCGAGATGATGAGCGAGGGATGTTTAGAAGTTTTTGCAGTTCATGCAAAATCGAGACGAGGAGACTTCGTGTTCAAAATCTGAGGAGGAAATGATAGCAATTCACGGGTTGTCACGGCCAAGCGAGTTCAAAAGTTGGGACCACGAGAATTTAAGGGAAAGCGAGATCCGATCATGGCGGAAACATGGGTCAAACAAATTACCAAGATATTCGATGTCTTGGGATGCGGCGGAGAGAACGAAGGTTCCATTCGCCACCTTTATGTTAAAAGTGGCGAGGCGGACTCTCTGGTGGGGGGATGCGTGAAGCGTACCCATCGGTACTTTTCGGCATGTCTTGGGAGGCGTTTGAAGCTATTTAATGACAAATACTTTCACGAAAGTGTTCGTCGTATGAAGGAAGTGGAGTTCATCAGATTGGAACAAAACAACATGGCGGTGTCTCGATGCGAGGCAAAAGTTTGCGAGTTATCGAGGTTTGCACCTCATTTGGTGGAGAATGAGGAGCGTATGGCGCGGATGTTTCTTAGAGGTTTGAAACCCGGCATCGTCGGTATCTCATTTCTCATAAATTTTCTCTTTATTCGAGATGTTTAAATGAGGGCTCAATTATTAGAAGCGAGATAACGATACGGTCATTGAGGACCACAACGAGGATCGTATCGGAGATAGCGATCAGCAGAATAATGATAACTGCGGAGAAAAGAAAGAGACGGACAAAATGGTTACCACTCTGGTGGTAATCATGGCCGTGAAAAATAGAAGAAGCGAGTCGGGAGGAGATTTTAAAAAGAGGAGATTTAACAACGACTATGTGAAGCAGCGGTCTTGCGTGACAAGCTGGTTCTAAGGGAGGAGAAGCGACCACCGGTCGTATGCTACAAATGCGGAAAAGAGGACATATCGGTCAAGCGCCCACAACAGTTCAAGGTATGCTATAATTGTGGAAAGGAAGGACATATCGCTCGAGATTGTATGGTAGCGAAACCTAGTTCAATGAGGGACGGTGACTCAAAAAGTATCCCGAGAAAAGTCAAAGTCAGCGATTAGGGAAGGCGTTTGTTGTATTTGGTAATAATCGAGGAACCAAGCGAGGTGATCACGGGTAAGCTATTTATAAATTCTTGCGAAGTTTATACCTTACTTGATCTGGGTGCTACCCATTCATTTATCTCTCTGCATGTGCTCAGCGTTTAAACTTGACTCAGGAAAAATTAGACTTTGACCTATATCTGTGGAAACTCAGTTAGGAGAAACTTTCATCACATCCTTTGTTTATAAATCTTGTTTGATTCAAGTTGGCACCATTACCTTACATTGACCTTATCTCTTTAAAGATACTTGCTTTTGATGTGATTTTAGGGATTGATTGGTTAACTACTCATCATGCCAAAATTGATTGTTTTCGTAAGGTTGTTAGTTTTCATATTCTAACCAACTGTTATGCGAATTCAAGCAACTAAACCATTAAAATCGATCTTTGTCATATCTAATCATAAAGCTATTCGTTTATTAAAAAGCGGATGTCAAGCTTTCTTAGCCCATGTTATGGATTTGAATAAAGACACGTCAAATTTGAATAATATTCTGTTGTTATTGACTTTCTGGCGTATTTCTAGAAGAACTTCGGTCTACCCTAGAGCGTGAAGTTGAATTCTTTATTGATCTTGAACTTGGTACAAAGCCCATTTCTAAAACCCCATATCGAATGGCTCTATTGAACTTGAGGAGTTAAAGGTCCAACTACTGAGAATTGTTGGACATCGGTTTCATTCGTCCTAGTACATCTCCTTGGGGTGCTCTGTTTTATTTGTAAAAAGAAGAAAAGCGGGAGTATGCGACTTTTTGTATTGACTATCGGGAATTGAACCATGTCACCATCAAGAATAGGTATCCTCTACCTCGTATTGATGACTTGTTTGACCGATTTGAGGGAACAATTCTTTTCAAAAATCGATCTTAGATTACGGATATCATCGGTGAAGATTAGGCGAGGATATTCAAAGGCGCCTTGAACTTCGGTATGGGCATTATGAATTCTTAGTCATGTCTTTCGGACTGACTAATGCTCCTATGACTTTCATGGATATGATGAGCCAGAGTATTCAAGGAATATTTGGATCGATTCGTTGTTGTCTTTATTGATGACATCCTCATATATTCCAAAAGCGGTGAAGATCATGAGCACCATTTGAAATTTGGTACTCAAAGGCCCGTGAAAACCAACTATATGCCAAATTGAAGAAATGCGAGTTACGGCGAGGAAGTAGCATTCCTTGGGCGCGTGGTGTCGAAACATGGAGTATCTGTTGATCCGTGAAGATTGAAGCAATACAAAGTTGGGAGAACAGCAGAAAGTCGGTGTTGAATCACGTAGCTTTTTTGGGCTTATTTGGTTATTATCGGAGATTCGTGGAAGGGTTTTCTCGAATCGCTACTCCATTAACTTCGACTAACTTCGGAAGGATACAAAATTCGTTTGGAGCGAAGAATGCGAGAAAAGTTTCCAAGAGCTTAAGAGGAGACTTATTTTGGACTGTTCTAACAATACCATCTGGTTCGGATGGATTTGTTATCTCTGAGAGATGCTTGGGCAAAGGGTTAGGATGTGTTCTCATGCAGCGTGGGAAGGTCATAGCCTATGCCTCGCGACAACTTAAAGAGTATGAGAGGAATTATCCTACTCATGATCTAGAGTTAGCGGCCCGATCGTTTTCGCGCTTAAAAATATGGAGGCACTATCTATATGGGGAGAAAGTGGAGATATATTAGGACCATAAAAGCCTTAAATATTTCTTCACTCAAAAAAGAACTCAACATGCGGCGGTGACGTTGGCTCGAGCTATTGAAGACTACGACCACACTATTGATACCATCTGGTAAAGCGAGCGTGGTGGTGGCGCATTGAGTAGAAGATCATATATGCGGGGAGCGAGTGCGATGATGTCAAGTATCGCGTAGAGCCGACTTTAATAGAAAAAGTTAAGGTTGCTCAAGCCACTGGGCCGGAGGCGATCGTATGAAGAAGAAAGTACAAGAAGGAGCTATTCGGAGCGAGAATTGATGAAGAAGGAATACTTGAGTCCACTCTAGACTTTGTGTTCCTAACGACTACGATTTGAAGTACAAGATTATGATGGAGGCACACAATCGCCATTTGCAATCCATCTGGAAGTACTAAAATGTATCGTGATCTTGACATACATTTTGGTGGAACAATATGAAGAGAGAGATTGCAAAGTTTATCTCGATGTGTTTAACTTGCTAGCGTGTAAAGGCGGAGCATCTTGTACCTAAGGGTCCGTTGCAACCACTTGAGATTAGGAATGGAAGTGGGAACACATTACTATGGATTTCGTTCACGGGTCTTCCTACGGTTTCTCAAGGCATCAATGCTATTTGGGTTATTGTTGATAGATTAACCAAGTCTCGCTCATTTCTTGCCGATCACGGAGACTTATTCCTTGAGCGTCTTGCTAGTATATGCGTGAATGAGATTGTGAGGTTGCATGGCATGCTGTATCCATAGTTTTGGATCGTGACCCAAGATTCACTTCAAGATTTTGGGTTAGCTTGCAAAAAGCTATAGAGCGCAGTTTGCGATTTAGTTGGCATACCATCCCCAAGCAGACGGACAATCGAGAGAGGACTATTCAAACTCTTGAAGATCTATTAAGACTACGTGTCCTAGACTTCAAGGGTAGTTGGGATAAGTATTTACCATTGGTGGAATTCTCTCTGACAACGAGTTATCGAGCAAGTATAGGTGTGGCTCCATTTGAAGCATTATATGGGCCGAAAATGTCGTTTCTCGATATGTTGGGATGAGGTGGGTGAAGCAACATTGTTGGGACTAGAGGAGTTAATACGTATGACTACCGAAAAGATCCAAATGATTCGACAGCGTATACAAAGCGGCACAAGATCGACAAAAGAGTTATGCGGATCTTCATCGAAAGGGCGTGGAATTTAGTGTAGGGGATCATGTATTATTGCGAGTTGCTCCATGGAAGGGAGTTACAAGATTTGGGAAGAGAGGAAAGCTCGATCCACGATTTATTGGTCCATTTCAAATTCTTAACCGAGTAGGAAATGTAGCCTATAGACTTGCGTTACCTCAAGAGTATGTCTCGTGTTCATAATGTGTTTCACATGCTCGTACTTCCGTAAATATGTGAAAGACCCGAACCACGTTATTGAGTTAGAACCGGACGAGATAATAGAAGACTTAACGTATGAGGAGGTACTGTCAAGATCTTGGATAGGAAGGAGCATGTCCTACTGCATGAAAGGTCATACCACAAGTTAAAGTTTTGTGGAGGAATCATCTTTATAGAGGAAATGACTTTGGGAATTGGAAATGGAAATGAAAGCGAGGTATCCTCACCTTTTGAAACACACCGAGTCGTCACGTCGATTTCGAGGCGAAATTTCATAAGGAGGGAGGTTGTAAGACCGAAATTTTTAAATAAAAAGGAATTTCCTTTATTTATTATTTTGAAATAGTAAGGGTTGATTTGATTAATGTGGATAGTTAAGGGTTAAATCATGCAAATATTTCAAAATAAGCAAGTGGTTATAAAATATTCATTGTTGTCGGGGAATATTCGTTTGGTCGTGGAATATTAAATGTCTTGTGGGGGAATATTAAATGCGGTATGACCATGTGTGGGCCCCATATGTGAAAGCGATTGGATGAAGAAAGCGAGAAATATAAGTTTTTTTTAAATACTTGGCGTAGTTATTCTGAATTAATCTTTGTTGGAATACCCGGTGGTTAAAACACACTAATGTCTGGCGTTGTTGAGCAGTAGCTTGCGGTATTGCACCAATTATTGATTCTTACGTGAAGAAGGCACTACTCGATAATGGTTACGATAATTCTTATTCGATTATTTTATTGAGTTAATAATTCTTTGCGTTGATATTTTATATTCTTTGTTGTTTGATAATTGTCATTACGGTATTTTTCATTATCGAAGCAATAATTCATATTATCTGAATAATATTATTAGATAACATTATTGGCAATGTCTAGAAAGTTACTGTCTAAGGAGAGGTTTGGTCACCTAATTGCGGCGCCGAGAAGAAGAAATTCTTATTGGAAAGCCCCTCTGGGAGGCGCACGGTTGTGTCGATATTGTGATTACGTAATATTATTTGTGAATAATTAATTATTGATTTATATGATGAGGAAAATATTGATTTTATGTGGATATAGATGGAGAAATTTTTAAAATGACAATTGTTGAAAATTAATATTTTATCTTTTACGATAAAATAATTCATTTAAATATATTATTTTAATAATATATTAGCGGTGATATTTTACAACGAATGTGGGATATATGAGTATCTGAGGAGGAAGAGTATTTTTGTTGCAATAAATGTTTAAAACATGTTAAACATGTCGGTGGACCCCATTTATTGGTGAAGAAATTTGATTATATTTTGTAAAATTCATTGGTTTGTGGATTTGGTCAATTTCTATTTGGAATTTGGAAAAACTTTCTTCCGCAAAATTGTAGAGAATTGAATTTCCTATAAAAACTCGCGAGATTAGAATTTTCTGATGAAAGGGCTATTTATTATGAATTATTGAAGTTCCGAAGCTCCGAAATAATTGATTTTTGTAAGTTTTAATTATTTATTTTATGAAAAACGTTTTTATCATTTCTTTCTAGAAGGTTGGCATGTGGAAAATGTTGGGATCTGATTTCCAAAGAGGCATAGGAAATTTATTAATAATAATATATTTTATTAAATTTTACGCTTTGGTGTTCTAAGCATTTTTCTATAAATAGGGTGCTTAGGTTAGAATTGAAAATCACACGAAGCTGAAGTTTTCTCTCTCTATATTATCGGCGTATTCTTGTGAGTATTTTGAGTATACTTTGAGTATTGTTATACGGTGTAAGTCAAGTCATAGCTTTATATCCAGGTGTTTTTAGCTAAATCTTGATCTTTCGAGGTAAGGGATATTATTTTTTTTCGTAATGATATTATTTCTTCAATATCATTATCTTTGAAATGTTGATCTGAAGTTTTTATCAAATTTGGAACTTTTTCATGTGGGGTTACTATTCATGGGTTCTTATTCATGAGTTACTATTCACGAGTTCTTATTCATGAGTTCTTATTCACGATTCTTATTCACAAGTACTATTCATGAAGCGTGAAGATGTTTTTGTGGAATTTCTATCTTTTGGTGTCGGAGTTACTATTCACGTATACGGCACTATTCACTGATATATTCACGTATCTATTCTTATTCATAGAAAAATAAAATTTCTTCTTTTCGTCCAAAACATATATTACGGATACTAACTCGATTGTATCCATGTTTTGATCATTCTTAAATTTTACACCACTATGATTATTTTTGAGGTATTTTTGGGCGTGGATAAAACCAAGTACGAATCCTTAATCCTTAATCCTTGTCATTTTTATTCTTTGGATTCGTTTCTTTAAAAAAATATTTTCATCATCCTCGGTCTTAAATGATGATATTATGGAATATCTTTGGCTGTAGTGCAAAGATGAATGATTTCTTAAGAATATCTTTGGCTTTGTAGTGCAAAGATGAATGATTTTGAAGAATATCTTTGGCCGTAGTGCAAAAGATGAGCAGTGTTTAAATGAACATGACGGTGATGAATATGAATATCTTTGGCACGTGTAGTGCAAAGATGAATATTTGATTCGGATGTATATTGATTGATGTTACTGGGGATAAAAGATGAGCGATGAACTTTTAAATTCATATATAGAAGATAGTAGTTTGCATTCTCTACTTAACTCTTCTAATGAATTATTATTTCCGCTGCGAATATTGATTTAAAATTTGTTATCTATTGTATTCTATTATATTTTTCCCTGTTGAAGACTAACGATAATTTTTTGTATATTATCTTAGTCGTAATATTTTATTCTTGAGCTAGTTGAGCTCACCCTTTTCCTTTTGTTCCATTTTTTTCTCGGGAGGCGAGAATATAGCGATGCAGTCGGGGTATGGAATGAAGGTTTTAGAAAGGATTGTTTAGTAGTCCTCACCATTTTTGTAAAATAATGTATCAATAAATGTGATGAGGATTTATTTGAGTATAGATATTGTCTAGAAGATAATATTTGTATTCAAACTCACAGTTTTACTGTTGTACTAATAAAGTTGTAGTTATTTCTGTACCATGTATTGACAACTCAGAATAGGTGATGTATACCTATTTTGGGGGCGTCACAGCTTACCAATCCTGGTATTCTCAGATTGAACCTTGGGTTTGCACATCACTCATTGGTATTCGCCCAAGCATAGGGTACACTAGGCCGATGATCTCAAATGTTACAAGTCACGCTCAGCAATACCTTGTGCAGGTCCAGTGCCGCTAATTCATGGTCGTCACCCTAATATTTCAAATCCCTGGCGGGGGTTACAACGCATGTTCTGTTGACACACAAATTAACGATTTTTTCAGCCGTTGATGCACACGTCAACAAGGATCTAGCAACACCCCGGTGGGGGTTACAACGTGTACCCTGGTGGGGGTCACAACGCATTCTGAGGTTCAAAACCCCGACGGGGGTTACAACGCATGTTTCGTTGACACACATATCAATGAAGGTCAAGCATCCTTGACAGTCTACCCCACAGGATTTTCATCCTGTGATTCACACGTCAGTGAAGTATACGTCAACGAAGGTCAGACAACCTTGACAGCAAATGTTGTTGGCAGTAAATCCAACAGAACCTTGACATATCCTAGTGATACAAACCAGGAAAGGTCAGCATCATCGAGGAGGATCGATGATGGAATATGTTATACACATCCTCAAACAGACAAAGCTGTATCCCCACAGATCTCTTACACATAAGAGGCACCTCTTCGGAGTCAAGTTTGTATCAAGGATTAAGGACTTTGGTGATAGCCCCAACGTCAACATGATAAAAGATTTGGATCACACATCCAATCGGGTCATAGTTGCCAATCCCCAGTAGAAGCAACAGGGAACCGACAAGCACCCCCAGCATGTTGGGCAACCACCCCACACATATGCATCATACATTTGCATCATGTTGCATTTTCAAGTGTCTAGGATTCTTTATCCTACCCATGCATTGCATTGCATTGATATGATAAAGAGGGGCATCTATAGACATTCGAAATTTTCTGCACACCTGTCACTGACATTATAGGAGGGTAGATTCGTCTTTCAGAGATAACCCTGGAAAATAGTTCACGTCAAGACCGGATACTACAAGAAGTTCCATCTCAACCCCGGAACACACACTTGGAGTAACAGTTCCAACCTCGGAGATAACCTCGATGCATGCAGATTGAATACCGAAAATTCCACCAGAGAAGACCGATCCATCTCGGAGATAACCCCGGGATATTCAGTCTCAGTCCTAACACTGGGAGTAGCAGATACCAACCTTGGAGATAACCCCAAGGAGTGTAGTTCTGGCGATAACCCCAGAAATACTTGTTTCAAATGCATGCAATTAGCTTCAACCTCGACACTCATATCGAGGCACTCAGTACAAGACCCAGAGATAACACTAGGAAGACAAGCAAACCTCAAAGATGACACTGAGGACCTTCAACACTTGCGGCGGTCAATCTCGGTGATAAGTCGAGCAACGTCACGCTTTATCATTAAACCCGGAGATAACCCCAGTGAGGGGAAAAGTCATCATCTTGCCACCATGACGCCACATAGCGCCATCTCAACATTTCATACATACATTTCTACACAATAGTGTCCCACAAGAATCAAGGAAAACCAATCCTGAGTGACTATTACGTAGGGTAACGGATAGAATTTGAAGCTTTGAGACCGGAGGGCACCGTCCCATCTTCTGGACTTTGTACAACCTCTAATCCCATGCCATTGGGTAACTCTTGACAACGGCGATCCGAAATACGTCTTACATACCTCAATCGGATGCCCAGATTGCAATTCTAAAAGTTTGAGCGGACATTCAAGTGCCTGCGTGCACGTACTATGAGATGACGTGACCCGCAAAGCTCGGGGCAACCCGGGTAGCCGCAAGTACACCTGCGGCTCCCCCCATATAAATAGAGGGCTTTGGGTGGCCATTTGTAAGAGAAAAAAGGCGAGGAATCCCTGTCAAATTTGATCTATATTCACTCTATATTGAGTGCTTTCTGATTTTAAACACTTGTGAGCTCACATATAGCTAATTTTGTACCGGGGAGAGCCGAGTGTTCGTCAACTTTAAAGATATAAAAGTCTTATTTGGCAGCCCACTGTAAGCCTTCTCACACACTTTAAAGCCTTTCTCTTCATCTTTGCACACACCCTTTTTCACATTGAGAGTCGTGTTGCGTGTGTTTGCCCGGACTTTGGTCCGTGGTTTTATTTCAGTTTGTATATATATATATATATATATATATTTATATATATGGACTAACATTATCGATTTATGCCTCGATTGAGCCTAGACTTCGGTCTGAAGCTTTTATTTGCTTATATATATATATATGAACTGTGTGTAGAACTCTGTTCGATGAGTCTAGACTTCGGTCTAGAGCGTTTAATGCTTTAATATATATATATATATATATATATATATATATATTAACAGTTGTCGGACTTTGTTCGATGAGCCTGAATTTTACATCCGGAGCATTTACTTGCTTATATATATACATATATTTATATATATGAACTGTTGTCGAACTCTGTTCGATTAACCTGGATTTCACATCCGGTGCGTTAATCGCTTATATATATATATATATATATATATATATATATATATATATATATATATATATATAAATCACGTTGGAGTTTACTTCGTGGTGGTTGATCGCTTTTATAGCTTTCTTTACGTTTCGTCCCACTTGGAGTTTCCTCTGTGGTGGTTGATCGCTTTTACAGCTTTCTTTACGTTTCGTCCTGCCTGGAGTTTCCTCCGTGGCGGTTGATGGCTTTTACAGCTTTTTTTACATTTTCTGATCCCACATGGAGGTGCTTCGTGGTGGCTGATCATGTCTGTATATATATATTTACAGCTTATATATATATATACCTACTTACTACTTTCATACAAAATGCAGCATCATGTGAGCCTTGGAATCATGTGATCACAGATTCAACCTATTGGATCTAGATTCAGTTCCTGTGGTGGACATTTTCAGCTGTAAGCAGCTTGTAAATTATTTGCGGTGTCTGAATTTCCTCAAATGGTTTTCATACCCACGAGGAAGTCGGCATTATTTTGTACATTATTTTCTCATAGATGCTTTGCATCTCGAAAATAAAAGCAATCAAGCCGTACACTTAATAATAAAATGGGAGTGTAAAAAGTCTCAATTACTATTGAGCACAAGGGTTTAAAAAACTTCTTTTATAAAACACCACTGTCATATCTTGCTAAAAATTGAATTTTTACATAAATTCAAACCCTGTGTATATAGGTGCAAACGAGGCCTCGCACCACTTCCAAATAAATAGCACATTGACCCACATAAACTCACACATTTAGATAACAGTTTCTTGAAAAGTGGCAGTCACCGTGGTAACACCGATGTAGGGGGGGTGCCTAACACCTTCCCTCCGCATAATCAAGTCCCCGGACCCTAATGAATGTCGGTTTCACCGACCCGTTTAGCAGTGTCACATCACTGGGTCAATGTGCAAACCTTTTCTCGGTTGTGTTAGTACAACCATTTAAAAAACCAACTGGCGAGTCTTAACAGTCTATCGTCGACATTATACATGTCGGACCTTTTTCACTTGTTTTTTCAAACAAATATCACCTAACATGAGAACACCAAAGAATAAGTAACGAAAAGGGACAACTAAAAATCCTGACGTCGACACTCGCTACCGATCGGTGAAACAAGGCCCCCATCTGGATCCCTGCCTCCTTACGGTGAGCAATTTCCACCTCCATCTCCTGCATCACTAGTTGCCTCTCAAGAGTCTCAGTCTCTAGCTCCTCGACTCTACATCCTAATTCCAATATCTGTTCTTCGTACTCTCCCAACATCCGATCCTCGAAAGTAGACTCGTCGGAGTCTTCCATGGGCTTGGGTTCCTCCTCCATAGGCTCCTCCTTCTGATCAGACTCCTCAGCTAGAGGCTCCATCTCCTCCTCATCATCATCATCATCAATAGGGGCCACTACCGATATGGGTTCCGCTATCAAGAGTGCCTCATAGACTACGTGGATATCACGCGGCTCCTCCTCTACTACTCGGCTAGGTCCTCCCATGTCAGTCATCCTACAATCACCAACATAAGACAAGACAAAACAACAACTCCATCATAATGTTAAATAAACATAAGTTCATTGTATAGAATGAAGTTACATTTCATAACACAATACAACTCTCAAGGAAAACTCTACATGAGTTTTATCCCCGTCCTAAGTTCTAAGTTTTCTTAGGTTATAATCTAAGGACTCTCGTTCCTAAAGTTTATAAATATAGCTTTGATACCAACATGTGACGCCCCCAAATTTGGACCACCACTTGGTCACTCGAATTCGGTTCGTCACGTTCTCATAGTAACACCATAATAACTAAAATCATACATTCACAACGAAAGATCTAATTTAGAATAATATACAATGATTTATTATAATTATTTCCCCAAGTCTTGCAACCTACAGTGCTTAATAGATTACATAATAATATCGAATAAAGACTTATTACATAATCCTACTTAAGCTTAAACACAGTATAAAAATAGTCTTTAATACAACAGAATAGATTTAAACATAAAGGGACAAGTTAGTTGGTAGCCTTGCCCTTTCCCTTGTCTTTCCCTGAGACACCTCTATGTTCCGCTATAACTGAAAGGTTTTAAATAAGCAAGAATGAGCACAAATTGCCCAATAAGTAATATATAACAAGGGTAAAGAGTTTTATAACACAAGTTTGAAATATCGAAGTATCATCACTAAGATAGTTCAGAGTTTCAGAATAATATCACGAATAATGAATATTAACAATTCTTGGAATAAGAACGATAATTCAATATAAATCAACAGATATATATATGAATTCAAAGACTATCAAGAATCCAACTGGATAACAATTTATACTGAGCAGTCACTAAGGATTATTTGTGACGGCCCCGAATCCGAGGTCCCGAATCACCGTTGATCCGGTTCGATCATTCTATCACTATTACTATATTTGCAGAAGATATAAATATAAATTGTTTATACAATACATTATACACACTATTCCCCAAGGTCGAGTAACCTTAACTTGTACACCAATCATAACTTTTCTAACACATAACATTATTATCATACAACACTATTACAAATCTACTGCACACGTATACTAAAGCTGGAACTGTCTTCGACCTTTCGTTGTATCCGACGCATTCGCCTTAATCTGCAATATTTTATCATGATATAGTAAGGGTGAGCATAAGGATTGCCCAACAAGTTTAAGTTCAATAATATAACGATATATCATGATTAAAAGATTCTGAATAATAAGCTGGCTATAATTCAACAATATAATTGTGAACTAGCATGAACAAATTTATGACTGAACAAGTATTATATGTGACGCCCCCAAAATAGGTATACAACACCCACTCTGAGTCGTTAAAATACATGATACAGAAACAACTACAACTTTATTAATACAACATAAAAACTGTGAGTTTAAATACAAATATTGCCATCTAGACAATATTCATACCCAAATAAGTCCTCATTACAATTATTGATACATTATTTTACAAAAATGGTTAGGACTACTAAAATGACTTTCTAGAACCTTCATTCCATACCCCGACTAGTACTCGCTACATTCTCGCCTCCTGAGAAGAAAAATGGAACAAAAAGGAAAAGGGTGAGCTTAACTAGCCCAGTAAAGAATATTATGACTAAGATAATATAGAACAAATTATCGTTAGTCTTCAACATGAAAAAATCTGATAAAATACAATAGACAACAAGTTTCAGATCAATTTCGCAGCGGAAATAATTTATAGAAGTGTTACATAGAGAATGAAATCTACTATTATCTATGAATTTAAAAGTTCATCATCAATATTTTATCCCTGTAACATCAATCAATATACATCATAAATCAAATATTCATCTTTTCATTACAGGCCAAAGATATTCACCAATCGGTCTTGTTCATCTAAACACCTGTTCATCTTTGCACTATGGGCCAAAGATATTCATCAGAAATCATTCATCTTTGCACTACAGGCCAAAGATATTTAGTAATATCATCATTTAGGACTGAGGATGATGAAAAATATTTTAAAGAAAACGAATCCAGTGAAACAAAAGAATAAATATTAAGGATTCGTATTTCAGCTATTCCATGTCCAAAAATACCTCATAAATAATCTTAGTGGAGTAAAATTCAAGAATGATCAAAACATGAATACAATCAAAGCTAGTATCCATAATAGATATTTTGGACAAAAAGAAGAAAAATTCATTTTTCGGTGAATAGTGCCGTATTCGTGAATAGTGCCGTATACATGAATAGTAACCCCGACACAAAAAGTTTTAAATTTGGTAAAAAGTTCAAACCAATATTTCGGTATAATGATATTGAAGAAAATAATATCATTTAAGAAGAAAATAATACCCCTTACCTCGAAAGAATAGTACTTCTGGCTGGAATATCAGATATAGTGCTGAAGGGAACTTGCACCGTATAGCAACACTCAAAGTATCAATATACACACAAGAATACGCTCAATATATCGAGAGAAAAAGAGAGAGAAGATTTCAGTTTCTGGTGTGATTTTCAATTCTAACCTAAGCAGCCTATTTATAAGAAAATGCTTAGAACACCAAAGCAGAAAATTTAATATAATAATATATTTATAAACAAAATTCACAACCACCTCAAGACCATCTGAATTCAGCTATTTTGCACATGTTTAATGAGGCCCACAATGTAAAAAAACGTTTTTCTTTTAAAAATTATTTAAAACATCCAAAAATCAATTATTCTAGATCTTTGGAACTTCAATAAATTATAATAAATAGCCCTCTTGTCAAAAAAATTCGAAACTTATGTTTTTCCCATAGGAAATTCCATTATCTACAACTTTGCAGAAGAAAGTTTTTCCAAATTCCAAACAGAAATTGACCGAAATCCACAAACGAACGATTTTACAGGCTATAATCAAATTTCAGTCAAGAAATGGGGTCCACAAACATGAAAAATATGTTTTAATCATTTAATACAACAAAAATACTCTTACTCCTCATATACTCATATATCCCACATTCATTGTAAAAATATCATCATTATTATATTATAATAATATAATAAAATATTATTTTATCAGAAAAGATAAAATATCGATTTTCAACAATTGTCAATTTAAAAATTTTCTCCATCTATATCCACATAAAATGAATATTTTCATCATCATATAAATCAATAATTAATTATTCACAAATAATACTACAGAATCACAATACTGACAACTAGGCAGTTCCCAGGAAAGAGTGGGCTTTCCAATAAGGATTTCTCCTTACTGGCGCGCATTTAGGTGACCAAACCTCTCCTTAGACATAACTTTCTAAACATTGCCAATAATGTTATCTAATAATATTATTCAGATAATATAAATTATTATTTCGATAATGAAAAATACTGTGTAGTGACAATTATTGAAACAACAATAATATAAAATATCAACGCAACAATTATTGAATCAATAAAATAAAATACTGAACAATAATTACAGTAACAATTATTGAGTAGTGCCTTCTTACGTAAGAATCAATAATTGGTGCAATACCGTAATGCTCTTGTGAAACAACGCATATTATTCGTGTGTTTTAACCACGGGTATTCCATGAGATTATGAGAATAACTACGTAGTTATTTATAAACAACTTATACTTGTCGTTTTCTTCATCCAATCGTTTTCCGTTATAGGGCCCACACAAGGCTGCGCCGTCGTACAAATATTCCATGACAGTAAGAATATTCCACGACCAAACGAATATTCTCCGATAAAAATGAATATTTTATAACCACTTGCTTATTTAAAATATTTACTCATTTTACGCATAACTAACCACATTATTCAAATCAGCCCTTACTATTTCAAAATAATAAATAGAGGAAATTTAATTTCATTAATAATAAGTTGGGGTCTTACAACCTCCCCTCCTTATGAAATTTCGTTCTCGAAATTGACGTACGTACCTTGTGTTTCGAAAAGGTGAGGATACCTTGCTTTCATTTCCGTTTTCAACTCCCAGGTCATTTCCTCAATAGCATGGTTCCTCCACAAAACTTTAACTTGTGGTATGACCTTTGTGCGCATGGCATGCTCTTTCCTATCCAAGATCTTGACAGGTACCTTCTCGTACATTAAGTCTTTGGCTATCTCGTCCGGTTCTAAATCAATGACGTGGTTCGGGTCTTTCACATATTTACGAAGCACAGATATATGAAAAATATTATGAACACGAGACATACTTGGAGGTAACGTGAGTCTATAGGCCACATTTCCTACTCAGTCAAGAATCTGAAATGGACCAATAAATCATGGATTGAGCTTTCCTCTCTTCCCAAATCTTGTAACTCCCTTCCATGGAGCAACACGCAACAATATATGATCCCTAATACTAAATTCCACGTCCTTTCGATGAAGATCCGCATAACTCTTTTGTCGATCCTATGCCGTTTGTATACGTTGTTGAATCATTTAGATCTTTTCTGTAGTCATACGTACCAACTCGGGTCCCAACAATGTTGCTTCACCCACATCATCCCAACATATTGGAGAGCGACACTTTCGTCCATACAATGCTTCAAATGGAGCCACACCTATACTTGCCTGATAACTGTTGTCGTAGGAGAATTCCACCAATGGTAAATACTTATCCCAACTCCCTTTGAAGTCTAGGACACAGAGTCTTAATAGATCTTCAAGAGTTTGAATAGTCCTCTACGATTGTCCGTCTGGTTTGAGGATGGTATGCAAAAGCCCAATAAATAAATCCGTGCTAATAGCTTTTTGCAAGCTAACCCAAAATCTTGAAGTGAATCTTGGGTCACGATCCGAAACTATGGATACTGGTATGCCATGCAATCTCACAATCTCATCTACGTATATACGAACAAGACGTTCAAGGGAATAAGTCTCTCGTATCGGCAAGAAATGAGCAGACTTGGTTAATCTATCAATAATAACCCAAATAGCAATTATGCCTTGAGAAATCGTGGGAAGACCCATAAAAAAATCCATGGTAACGTGTTCCTACTTCCATTTCAAAATCTCCAGTGGTTGCAATGGGCCCTTAGGCACTTGATGCTCCGCTTTTACACGTTGACAAGTTAAACACCTCGAGATAAACTTTGTAATCTCTCTCTTCATATTGTTCGACCACAATGTATGTCGAAGATCACAATACATTTTGGTACTTCCAGGATGGATTGCAAATGGTGTATTGTATGCCTCCATCATGATCTTGTACTTCAAAATCAGAATCATTAGGAACACAAAGTCTTGAGTGGACTCGAAGTATTCCTTCTTCATCGATTCTTGCTTCTGGAATAGCACATTCTTGCACTTTCTTCTTCATACGCATCAGCTCCGGGTCTGTGGCTTGAGCAACTTTAACTTTTTCGATTAAAGTTGGTTCTATACGTATACTTGACATCATTGCAAGGGTCCCCAGAGTCTTGACTTCTATCTTCATCTTTTGTAAATAGCACCAAATGGGCCTTTGTGTTGACAACATCGCACTCATTCCCGCGTATGATCTTCTACTCAATCATTTGCTACCACGTTCGCTTTTCCAAGATGGTATTGAATGGTATGGTCGTAGTCTTTTCAGCACTCGAGCCAACATCGTTCTTTGCATGTTGAGTTCTTTTTGGGTGAAGAAATATTTGAGGCTTTTATGGTCTGAATATATCTCCACTTTCTCCCCATATAGATAGTGCCTCCAAGTCTTTAGCGCAAAAACGATTGCTGCCAACTCTAGATCATGAGTAGGATAATTTCTCTCATATTCTTTAAGTTGTCGTATGGCATAGGCTATAACTTTCCCACGATGCATGAGAACACATCCTAGCCATTTGCCTGAAGCATCGCTGTAGATAAAAAATCCATCCGAACCAGATGGTATGGTCAAAACAGGTGCCGAAATGAGTCTCCTTTTAAGCTCTTGGAAACTCTTCTCGCATTTTTTGTTCCATACAAATTTGATATCTTTCTGAGTCAGCTGAGTTAATGGAGTAGCGATTCGAGAAAATCCTTCCACGAATCTCTGATAATAACCAATTAAGCCTCGTAAAGCTACATCTTTGATCATCGACTTGATTTGTTACCAACTTTGTATTGCTTCAATCTTCGCCGGGTCAACAGATACTCCATGTTTTGATATCACGTGCCCAAGGAATGCTACTTCCTCAAGCCAGAACTCGCATTTCTTCAACTTGGCATATAACTTGTTTTCACGAAGCCTTTGGAGTACCAGCTTCAAATGGTGCTCATGATCTTCACGACTTTTGGAATCTATGAGGATGTCATCAATAAAGACAACAACAAACTAATCCAAATATTCCTTGAGTACTCGGTTCATCATATCCATGAAAGCCGCAGGAGCATTAGTTAATCCAAAAGACATAACTAAGAATTCATAATGCCCGTACCGAGTTCTAAAGTCAGTCTTTGGAATATCCTCAGTTCTAATCTTCAGCTGATGATATCCAGAACGAAGATAGATTTTTTAAAAGAATTGTGCTCCTTGTAACTGGTCAAACAGGTCATCAATACGAGGTAGCGGATACCTATTATTGATAGTGACATGATTTAATTCCCAGTAGTCGATACAAAGTCGCATACTCCCGTCTTTCTTCTTTACGAATAAAACATGAGCACCCCAAGGAGATGTACTAGGACGAATGAAACTGATGTCCAACAACTCCTGTAGTTGGACCTTTAACTCCTGAAGTTCAATAGGAGACATTCGATATGGGGTTTTAGATATGGGCTTTGTGTCAGGTTCAAGTTCAATAAAGAAATCAACTTCACGTTCTGGGGGTATACCGAAAAGTTCTTCAAGAAATACGTCAGAAAAGTCAATAACAACAGGAATATTATTCAAATATGACGTGTCTTTATTCAAATCCATAACATGGGCTAAGAAAGCTTGACATCCATTTTTTAATAAACGAATAGCTTTATGACTTGATATAACAGTGATTGATTTTAATGGCTTAGTTGCTTGAATTCGCACAACAGGTTGGTTAGGAATATGAAAACTAACAACCTTACGAAAATAATCAATTTTGGCATGATGAGTAGTTAACCGATCAACCCCTAAAATCACATCAAATGCAAGTATCTTTAAAGAGATAAGGTCAACAGGTAAAGTGATGGTGCCAACTTGGATCAAACAAGATTTATAAATAGTGGATGTGATGAAAGTTTCTCTAACTGAGTCTCCATGAGATAAATCAAAGTCTAATTTCTCAGGAGTTAAGTTTAAGCGTTAAGCACTGGCAGGGGAGAAATAAATGAATGGGTAGCACCGGTATCTAGTAAGGTATAAACTTCGCATGAATTTATGATTAGCTTACCCGTGATCACCTCGTTTAGGTTCCTCACATGTTGACTAGTCACGACAAACGCTCTTCCAGGAACCATTGACTTTGACTTTTCTGGGACAGCCTTTTGAGTCACCATCCCCGCTGGACTTAGTTTCGCTACAGTGCAATCTCGAGCGATATGTCCTTCCTTTCCATAATTATAACATACCTTAAACTGTTGTGGACAGTTTGGGCTGATATGTCCTTCTTTTCCGCACTTATAGCATATGACCGGTGGTCGTTCTCCTCCCTTGGAACTAGTTGTTGCTGGTGCTGACGTCTTCGTATTGTCATTGTTGAATCTCCTCTTTTTAAAATCTCCTCCCAACTCGCTTCTTCTATTCTCATGGCCATGATTACCACCAGAGTGGTTGCCGCTCTTGTCCGTATTTTTCTTTCTCAGCTGGTTATCGTTGTTACGATGATTTGTTGTCCTTAGAGTATAATCTGGTTGTGGTCCCTCGGTTGACCGTACTCGTTATCTCGCTCTAATAATTGAGCCCTGTTAAAAACATCTAAATAGAGAGAAAATTTATGAGAAATGAGATATTGACATATGCTGGGTTTCAAACCTCTCAGAAACATCCGCGTCATACGTTCCTCATTCTCCACCAAATGAGGTGCAAACCTGGATAACTCTGCAAACTTCGCCTCGTACTGGGACACCGTCATGTTGTTTTGTTCAAGTCTAATAAACTCTACCTCCTTCATATGATGAATACTTTCAGGAAAGTACTTGTCATTGAACAGTTTCTAAAATGTTTCGCAAGACATACTGAGTGCGGCTGGATGGGTACGCTTCACAAATTCCCACCAGTAATCTGCCTCATTACGGAACATAAAGGTGGCGAATGGAACCTTCTGTTCCTCCGTGCATCCCAAGACATCGAATATCTTGGTAATTTATTTGACCCACGTCTCCACCTTAATCGAATCCGGCTTTCCCCAGAATTCCGGTGGTCCCAACTCCTTGAACTGCTTGGCTGTGATAAACCGTGAATTGCTATCATTTCCTCCTGTATTTTGAACACGAGTCTCCCTCGTCTGATTTTGCATGAACTGCAAAAAGCTTCTAAACATCCCATCGTTCATCATCTGCTCAGTGGTGTTGTTCACAAGAGGAACATTGCCAGCTTGTTGCACGTTCTCCTCGTTGGTGAGTACAGGCGTCTCCACTGTTTAATTTACTCCACTGTTAACATTCTCAGTTGCCATTCTTAAATACTGCCATAAAACAAGGGTTAATTAAACAAATTAATAAATCACATAATACCCCTATATTATGAACGACCAACAAATAAGCTTAGGTAGGACACACTAGCAAAGGATTTACTCGTCTCTCCCCTCCTAGTTTTATTCCCGATCTCCGCGGAGATCATATCCCTAAGCTCGATATTAACCTGTGGACGCCCCCAAAATAGGTATACAACACCCATTCCGAGTCGTCAAAAATATATGGCATGCGAAACAACTACAACTTTATTAATACAACATAAAAACTGTGAGTTTAAATACAAATATTGCCATCTGGACAATATTCATACCCAAATAAGTCATCATTACAATTATTGATACATTATTTTACAAAAATGGTGAGGACTACTAAAAAGACTTTCTAGAACCTTCATTCCATACCCCGACTAGTACTCGCTACATTCTCGCCTCCTGAGAAGAAAAATGGAACAAAAAGAAAAAGGGTGAGCTCAACTAGCCCAGTAAAGAATATTATGACTAAGATAATATAAAACAAATTATTGTTAGTCTTCAATAGGGAAAAATCTAATAAAATACAATAGACAATAAGTTTCAGATCAATATTCGCAATGGAAATAATTCATAGAAGAGTTACGTAGAAAATGAAAGCTACTATTATCTATGAATTTAAAAGTCCATCATCAATATTTTATCCCTGTAACATCAATCAATATACATCATAAATCAAATATTCATCTTTACACTACAGGCCAAAGATATTCACCAGTTGGTCATGTTCATCTAAACACCTATTCATCTTTGCACTACGGGCCAAAGATATTCATCAGAAATCATTCATCTTTGCACTACAGGCCAAAGATATTTAGTAATATCATAATTTAGGACTGAGGATGAAGAAAAATATTTTAAAGAAAACGAATCCAGTGAAACAAAAGAATAAATATTAAGGATTCGTATTTCAGCTATTCCATGTCCAAAAATACCTCATAAATAATAATAGTGGAGTAAAATTCAAGAATGATCAAAACATGGATACAATAAAAGCTAGTATCCATAATAGATATTTTGGACAAAAAGAAAAAAAAATTATTTTTCAGTGAATAGTGTCGTATTCGTGAATAGTGCCGTATACGTGAATAGTGTCGTATACATGAATAGTAATCCCAACACAAAAAGTTCCAAATTTGATAAAAAATTCAAACCAATATTTCGACATAATGATATTGAAGAAAATAATATCATTTAAGAAGAAAATAGCATCCCTTACCTCGAAAGAATAGTACTTCTGGCTGGAATATCAGATACAGTGCTGAAGGGAACTTGCACCGTATAGCAACACTCAAAGTATATAAATACTCAAAAGAATACGCTCAATATATCGGGAGAAAAAGAGAGAGAAGATTTCAGTTTCTGGTGTGATTTTCAATTCTAACCTAAGCACCCTATTTATAGGAAAATGCTTAGAACACCAAAGCAGAAAATTTAATATAATAATATATTTATAAATAAAATTCATGCCCACCTCAAGACCATCTGAATTCAACCATTTTGCACATGTTTTAATGAGGCCCACAATGTAAAAAAAAAGTTTTTTCTTTTAAAAATTATTTAAAACTTCAAAAAATCATTTATTCTGGAACTTCGGAACTTCAATAATTCATAATAAATAGCCCTTTTGTCAGAAAAATTTGAAACTTAGGTTATTTCCATAGGAAATTCTATTATCCACAACTTTGCAGAAGAAAGTTTTTCCAAATTCAAAATAGAAATTGACTGAAATCCACAAACGGTCGATTTTACAAGCTATAATCAAATTTCAGTCAAGAAATGGGGTCCACAAACATGAAAAATATGTTTTAATCATTTAATGCAACAAAAATACTCTTCCTCCTCATATACTCATATATCCCACATTCATTGTAAAAATATCATCATTATTATATTATAATAATACAATAAAATATTATTTTATCAGAAAAGATAAAATATCAATTTTCAACAATTGTCACTTAATTTTTTCCATCTATATCCACATAAAATGAATATTTTCCTCATCATATAAATCAATAATTAATTATTCACAAATAATATTACATAATCACAATAATGACAGCCAGGCAGTTCCCAGGAAAGAGAGGGCTTTTCAATAACGGTTTCTCCTTACTGACACACAATTAGGTGACCAAACCTCTCCTTAGACATAACTTTCTAAACATTGCCAATAATGTTATCTAATAATATTATTCAGATAATATAAATTATTGCTTCGATAATGGAAAATACTGTGTAGTAACAATTATTGAAACAACAGTAATATAAAATATCAACGCAACAATTATTGAATCAATAAAATAAAATACTGAACAGTAATTACTGTAACAATTATTGAGTAGTGCCTTCTTACGTAAGAATCAATAATTGGTGCAATACCGTGTGCTACTGTGCAACAACGCGTATTACTATGTTTTAACCACCGGGTATTCCAACAGTATTAATGGTAACAACTACGCCGTTATTTATAAACAACTTATACTTGTCATTTTTTTATCCAATCATTTTCCGTTATGGGGCCCACACAAGGCTGCGCCATCGTACGAATATTCCCCGACAGTAAGAATATTCCACGACCAAACGAATATTCTCCGATAAAAATGAATATTTTATAACCACTTGCTTATTTAAAATATTTGCGCATTTTACCCATAACTAACCATATTAATCAAATCAACCCTTACTATTTCAAAATAATAAATAGAGGAAATTTAATTTCATTAATAATAAGTTGGGGTCTTACATTATACATGAACAAATATATCTGAACCAACTGGTAATAAAGGTGATCAGCCTTGCATACCTGACTTATACATGCAATATGTATAGAGTACAATTCATGGCAACCAACAATGATTAACCATAAGCTTATCCGAATGAATCACTCTTAGTAGAGTTAAGTAAAAACAAACTTGCCTGAACCGTTGATTACCGCTACGCAATTTATATCGCTTTATCTGAAGACCTAATATTAGTAATATAGATCTCAAATATTAGAATAATATCATCATAATATATATATATATATATATATATATATATATATATATATAGAATAACCTAAACACGTAACACATATCCCTATCAGTCTATCTTGATTCCGACAAAATTCTAACGTCCCGAAAGTCTAGTCGGACTTTTATCGAGTCCAAGTTCAATTAAACTCTGACTTAATAGTTAACAATTATCTCTGATAATTTTAATATCAGTCAAAATATTTTTCGTAAGCTTGTAATAATTTTTAAATAATTATTACTATTTATCATAAATTTTCAATCATTAAAATCGTATTTAAATAAATTAAATACCACACAATTACTTTATCATTAATATTTATTTATTATCAAATATTAATGAAATACATGTCATAATATTATAATATATTTATAATATATCAAAGTATTTTAATACTTTAAAATCACCTTTATATGATTTTAAACAATTAAATTCATTATCCAATAATTGCTATTAATATTAAAATATTAATATTTTCATGACAAAATATCAAAAGTTGTATTTTATAACTTAAATTTTTTTTCTAACACTTGAATCATTTTAATATGATTTATAAAACATTAATTCTATTTTTCCATAATTTATTTAATATAGTTATTAAATAAACTAATTATCGTTAATATTGATTAATTAATGAATTTGTCCATAAAATATTAAAAGTCACTAAAAATAACTAAAAATATTTTATTATACCATAATATTATTTTTCATGTATTAAAATCATTTTTAAATAATTTATTTAATATTATAATTAAATAAATTAAATACAATTTATATTCCAAAAATATTAAATGTTTATGAAATATACTCTAAATAATTAAAAACTATTTTTAGAATTTAAAATAATTTTTCACAATTTATTTAGTATTTTTAATAATTAAAATCTATTTATTTCTATTTATTTATTAAAATAAATTATTTTCAGAAATTAATAATTAATTTCTTAATTAAACTGTCGCTAAAAGGGCCGTATAGCGACATCACCGTCGCTACAGGTGTTCTTGATGAAAACCCAGAACTTCAAACTCAGTTCGTAGGGTGGGAGGTTTGACCGGTGGTAGATCTTTGTTCATTGCGTTTCTAGACGGGGTGAAGTGTTATAATCATAGTATACGTGTAATACTTCAACTATCAATCAAGATCCTGGCCAAAACTTAACATCACAGCAAGATCTAAGCTAGCTAAATGCCTGACAAGGCTGTTCTTCATTTTCTGGGTTTTCCAGAAAATGAAGAACAATCGTAGGTGCTATATTTACCTCCTTAGATCGTGAGTTCTAGGTCTGTTTTGGGGTATTTACGAGTTCCATATGGTAGTCCAGATGTACAGGTACATATATAACTCACTAGATCAACTTAACAACATTAGCATCGTAGGATCTTGACCGGTCAAAGTCGTGCAAAGAAACTACCCCTTTGAAGATCTGGGTTACCCAGAATCTTCATCAAGCGATTTGGTCAACGCTAGTTTGACTGTGATTTTCTTCCATTACAGTTATGATCTAAGTGATCTGGTGACTTTAATATGTAGTACACATACCAGACTACAACAAACAAACAATAACTTGACTAATAGACTAACACACAGCACGATCTATGGCCTGCTAAATGTTGTCAAACGACTGCTGGGAAATCTGGGTTGCCTAAAAACCTTTTTTCGTGTTTGGTCAACGACGTTTGACTGCATATAGCAAGAAATCTAAACATGTTTTGACACTGCTTTCAGTTTGAGATCATAGCCTATGTGACGCCCCCAAAATAGGTCCATTCCATCCAACCCATTCCGAGTCGCCAAATACATGGTACAGAAATAATTACAACTTTATTAATACATTTGTCGTGCAAAATACGACAACATATATACTGTGAGTTTAAATACAATTATTGTCTTCTAGACAATATACATACCCAAATAAATCTCCATCATAATTATTGATACATTATTTTACAAAAATGGTGAGGACTACTAAACAACTCTTTCTAGAACCTTCATTCCATACCCCGACTAGTATTATTTACATTCTCGCCTCCCGAGAAGAAAAAATGGAACAAAAAGGAAAAGGGTGAGCTCAACTAGCCCAAGAAAGAATATTATGACTAAGATAATATACAACAAATTATCGTTAGTCTTCAACAGGAAAAATCTAATAGAATACAATAGACAACCGGTTTTAAATCAACAAGCTGCAATGGAAACAACAATTCATTAGAAGAATTAAGTAGAGAATGCAAACTACTATCTTCTATATATGAATTTAAAAGTTCATCGTCGATATTTTATCCTGTAACATCAATCAATATATATCGGAATCAAATATTAATCTTTGCACTACTGGGCCAAAGATATTCATCGATTAGTCATGTTTATCTAAACACTGTTCATCTTTGCGAAGATGCGGCCAAAGATATTAAAGTCAGAAATCATTCATCTTTGCACTACGGGCCAAAGATATTCAATAATATCATCATTTAAGGCGATGATGATGAAGAATATTTTTAAAAGCGAATCCGATTGAAACAAAATGACAAGGATTAAGGATTAAGGATTAGTACTTTGTTTTATCCATGTCCAAAAATACCTCAAAAATAATCATAGTGGTGTAAAATGCGAGAATGATCAAAACATGGATACAATCAAAGCTAGTATCCACAATAGATATTTTAGACTAAAAGGAAAATTTTCATTTTTGATGAATAATACCAGTATTAAGTGAATAAGTGTCGTATACGTGAATAAGTAACTCAGACACCAAAAGTTCCAAATTTGATAAAACTTCAGATCAATATTTCAAAGATAATGATATTGAAGAAATAATATCATTCTGAAAAAATAATATCTCTTACCTCGAAAGAAGCCAGTCTTCTAGTTGAAACAGGATATAGGCTATGACTTGAACTTGCATAGTATAGCAATACTCAAAGTATACTCAAAATACTCACAAGAATGCTATTTCGATAATATAGAGAGAAAACTTGATTTACGGTGTGATTTTCAATTCTAACCTAAGCACCTATTTATAGGAAAATGCTTTAGAACACCAAAGCGAGAAAATTTAATATAATATTAATATTTACAAAACACATTCCTACGCCCACTTTGAAATCTGATTTCACCACCAAACACATGTTAAAGATGGCCACCAACATTTGAAAAACGTTTTTCTTAAAAACATAATTAAAACTTCCAAAATCAATTATTTGAGCTTGAACTTAAATAATTCATAATAAATAGCTCTTTTATCAGAAAAATTGAAAACTTGAATTTCCATAGGAAATTCCATTATCTACAACTTTGCAGAAGGAAGTTTTCCAAATTCCAAGCAGAAATTAATCGAAATCCATAAGCGAGGCGATTTTACAAATTTATAATCAAATTTTGATTCGATAATTGTGTCCACCAACACACAAAATATGTGTTAAACATTTAACGCCATAAAAATACTCTTCATCCTCATATACTCATATATCCCACATTCATTTATAAAATATCACCGTTAATATATTATTAAAATAATATATTTAAATGAATTATTTTATCGAAAAAGATAAAATATTAATTTTCAACAATTGTCACATTAAAATTTTCTCCATTTATATCCACATAAAATCAATATTTTCCTCATCATATAAATCAATAATTATTCACAAATAATATTACGGAATCACAAAGATCGCTGGTGACGGTAGTTCTTAGGAAAGAGGGGCTTTCGATAAGAATTTCTCCTTCTTGGTGTATGATTAGGTGACCAAACCTCTCCTTAGGCGAACTTTCTAGACATTGCCAATAATGTTATCTAATAATATTATTCAGATAATATGAATTATTGCTTCGATAATGAAAAATCTTGTGTAATGACAATTTATTGAAACAACGATAATATAAAATATCAATGCAACAATTATTGAATCAATAAAATAAAATCTTGAATAGTAATTATTGTAACAATTATTGAGTAGTGCCTTCTTACGTAAGAATCAATAATTGGTGCAATACTGCAGTGTACTGCTCAACAACGCAATGGCGTATTAGTGTGTTTTAACCCACGGGTATTCAACGAGTAGATAATCAGTAATAACTACTGCAGATTATTTATAAACAACTTATATTTGTCGTTTTCTTCATCCAATCGCTTTTTCCGTTATGGGGCCCACAAAAGATGGCAAGGCGTAAATGCGAATATTCCCGACGGTCTGAATATTCCACGACCAAACGAATATTCCCGAACGATAATAAATATTTTATAACCACTTGCTTATTCGAAATATTTGCGTATTTTACCCATAACTATCCACATTAATCAAATCAACCATTACTATTTCAAAATAATAAATAGAGGAAAATAAATTTCATTTATTAATAATTTGGGGTCTTACAGCCTACATATCAGAGAATAGATCCATAACGTAAAACACCACAAACAAAAAAACATAGAAGGATCTAAAGCTTCTGACATTTGGCTGTCAGTCGATATTTTTCCAGTTTTCCAGATTTGACAAAATGCTAGATTCAAGGACTTTGATGTTATGGATCTGGATGACCTAAAGGTTTACAAGTGTAGTACTCATGTCAAACTACATATCTATTATAACATCATGGACTAAACATCAACGAGAAGCAAGATCAGAAGCCATCAAATCGTGTATCGAAATGCGGAAATTTTAAATTTGCCCAAAAAGTTTATCCGTGATCGGTCAACGGTCTTTGACCGGTCATATCAGGAGATCTAGGCTTGATCCGACCCTATACCCAGTTTTAGGTCAAAGCCCACCTTGCAGAGAACAGGTCCAAAACAAAAATAACACTAAAAATCTAACACACATTTTTATGAGGGCTGACATATGGCTGTCGAATGATTTTTTTCTAGATTTCCAGATTTCTAAAAATGCTTGATTCGTGCATCTAAGTGATATTGATCCTTGATCTAACAACCTAGATCATTTATTAACACCCTAATACATAACTTTAAACAATAAATTACAACAACTAACATCAAATCAAAAGATTTTAAAATTTAGGGTTCTTTACCGCTTTGAGCTTTGATTCATGATTTCTGACTTTTGCTGCTGATCATGGAGAGTTAGGGTTTGATATTGTTTCATCTCCTTACTCCATATCACACTAAATCCCAAATTTTTAGAGAGAGAAGGGTTAGAAGAAAAATGAAATTTAAAGTGACCATTTTCTCTCTCTATATCTATATAAATCAAGTTAGATGCATGTAATGGCTGATATAAAAGGGCTAAGTTGCTAATATTTTCAGTCTAGGAGTTGGTGGGGTTGCTCACCAACCCACATTTGGCTAGATTTGCAAGAAATCCTTAATTATTCAATAAGGGTATAATGGTCTTTTAGCATTTAATTTTAATGGCATTCTTGTCAGTTAGCCAAACCCTTAGGGTTTAGGGTTTAGTTAGGGTTTAGGGTTTGAGTCATTTTAGGGTTTAGGGTTTAACCTTTAACTTGCAAAAATTTAATTTCTAAAATTTTCAATTTAGGTTTCCAAAAATAGAAAATTAATATTTCTAAATTATAATCAGAATTTTCTAATTATATAAAAATTTCTTAATCATAAATTAAATCTTGCTAATTATGATTAGTATTTCCTAATTAAAATTGCTAATTAAGCAATTAAGGTCGTAATTGGTCATTAGGGTTTATAGCCCCTAATTAGGGTTTCTAATAGAAAATAATTTTCTAATTTAGAAATTAGATTTAAGTAATTAGATTAGGGTTTTCTAATTACTATAACTTGAAAATTAGATTTAATATATTCTAATTAACATTAAAAGTATTAATTAACTCTTATGTTTTTCCTAATTATAAATTAGGGTTTCTAATCCAGAAATTAGGGTTAAATAAATTTTAAATTAGGGTTTAATAAATAATTAAGCTTTACCCTAATTAACATTATAATTAATATTACTTAAGAATTATAATTATCCTTTAAGTTCCCATATTAGGGTTTTAAATTCCCGAATTAGGGTTTCGGATTCCCGGAACTGAAATTAGGGTTTCCAGAACCGGTTTCTTATCCATTGCTAGGGTTTTCTAACCGAACGTTGACGTTCTTAATATATACTTAGGGTTTGTTATAGACATCGTTTATCTGGTCAACCTTTGACCCTTAACCACATATTTTACCCATATACACAGAACATATTCACTTATTCCTTAATCCTGAATAATTCACCTAAATCCTTCACAGAATTTTGAAATCCTCAAAATTCCTTTTTAAAAATATCAAACGCATACACTTATTTTCTGTCTAGGTTCTAATACTAAACCGTAAATCAATAAATTAAAATTTTAAAAATTTCCTAAATTCTCGGGTTGTCACATTATTGAACATCTACTAGAATTACCAATATTAAACTGATAACCCAAAAGAATCAAGTACTATAGATGATCAGTCTAGCTACAATACTCTAAGTTATGCATAACACCATAGTAATAATATACTCATGTGTCGGGGTTTTCAAAAACATTCATTCCCCTTACCTTAAGGGTTGTTCAACTCAGTTTTCAAGATTTCCGCACCAATCAATTGGTTTGGACAGTTTTATAAACATGTATATAGTCTAGCCGAATCAAATGGAATAGACACTTTCACAATATTCAAGAACAATACCAAGTTCACGTGAATAATAGTTTTCTTAAGAGTTTAACATACTAGCTCAATTGAACGAATAAGTAGGATAACTTGCATTCAATGAGATAAGCTTACGATATTCGTTGAATAAAGTACTGCAAGAGTTAGAATACTCGCACAATGTAAAGTAGGGTTTGGATACTTGCCCTAAGCGTAGTTTATCCACGTTAAGAAATCAACACTTTCAAATCCTATTTATAGCGTATTATATGTTTTAAGATGTTTATTAGCTAACACAGTCTTTAATCAAGCTTGACATGATCCAAGTATGCACATATGGTACAATTTCAGTTTATACGTGATCACAAGTTCAACCCACGTATCATTTGTTTGATATTATGTAAACATTCTTTTGGACTTATCATTCGAAAGTCAAGATTAACCTTTATCTCTATTACATAGCCTGCCTCTTAACACATTACATAGCATATTGGTTATATATTACAAGTTAAAGTAATCATATAGGCATTCTTCAAACATCAGTTCAAAAATAGAAGTTATTTAAAATTGCATGAAGATTTGGTAGCAATTGCTTTTATCTGAAGCTTAGGGATGGCCAACAACATTTGTCCCTGGCGGACCAAGGTTGAGCTTTTCACTTTCTATTTCTGCCCAATTCCTACACATCTATGTACTAATACTCTATCATATCTACATGTTAGAGGTGCTAACATAATCACATAACCGTTCTTGAGTTCATTTGTATAAGTTTGAACTTACATCTTACATGGCATTAAAACAAAAAAATATCAAGCGGTTATCATGTCTCATTACTTGGTTATATATCCACGCAGAGATTTCAAAATCTGTTAATGCATATACTTGTAGCATTCATATTGCTTGTTCATAGCTATCATTGTTTAATACTTCGAATCATGTTTTAAACTCATGTTCAGTCTCGCTATCATCATATTCAATACATATAAATCATACCTAGGGATATTATAGACATAACATGATATCTTAACCCTTTAGAATCTAGATATCAATGTGATGCAACTAGATTTTGAAAATATGTTCAAGTTTGCCTTTGAAACCATTTTGGATTTGAATTATGCAATCTAACACATACAAGATAACTTCAAAGATCTAAAAATATATAGTTAAGTCATGTTAACATGTCCACAATATCAGAATGTATATCATGTGGTAGTCATGCATGTTAGTTTACTAAGCTTTTTCTTGAAAACATTTCTAGTCATGAACAAAGGAACTATGTACACTATATCATGCTCATTTATGTGTAAAATCAGTCATGTATAGATTACTAGGCTCACAATTTGCAGAACATGATCTCTAACATAGTTTTTTTTCAAAACTTAAAATCCCTATTTCCATCTAAACCATATGCTTTCGTGAATCATGAATATCTAGTAAAACATGCTCACATTAGGTTCATATATCTGCATATACCCCTTACACATGCTTGTATACTAGTATATGTCATAATGATTGATTAACACTTGGAAGATTTTAAAAACAGAAGCTCCAACTGAACTTAAAGACCGGTAGCAATTGCAGCTGCTTTCTCAATCAATGTCTGGTATGACTACGCCAAATTTGGTTCGAGCCAGGAACAGTTTGCGTCGGCAGAAAACTAGCCCAAACACAGAAATTACTCATGAATTCATTTCTAAACACTTATGTATCAGTTTAAACATGCTTATATGGTCATATAACAACTATATAACCAATATCCAACCTCTTTAACATTCAATTCCATAAAATCACGAATTTGAATTTCAAGAGTTCAAGAACTCTGTTTGACATAAATTGAAAATGGAAAGCAAGGAATGGGGTTATACCTTTGCAATATGAATGAACTTGCTACTAGTTGATCTTCCAATGTCCTAGAATACTTGTATGCTCTCAATCTCCTACTTTGACAAATCTCAGCAATTGGAAAAATGGAAGGAGAGCTCATACGTACTTATAGGAAAATCAATACACAGATTTTGAAGTTTTCCATTGAATCAAACTCATGGATTTAAGGATTGCATGAAGGGTAACAAGGAGTTGGTGATTGGTTGGTGATTTGCATCATTATTGTAACAACCCGATATTTTCTATATAATTAAATCAGAAATTTTGCGTATAATTTTTTTTTTTTATTTTAAGGATGAGGATTTATACAAGATAAGGTGTATATGTATTTATGTGATAAATAAAAATATATTTATTACATGAATATTTACAAATAATTTTATTTTAGAATTATTGATTATTATAAATTATATTCTTATAATAATTAATTTCATAGCGAAATATATTTTTATTAATTATTTTCTATGAAAATATAATTATATATTATTTAAATAATATATGAAATGATTATTAGAATTATTATAATAATTATTTTATTTTATTATATGAATTTAATTTATATTAATTAAATTAATTATTTTAACTTAATTAATAAAGGTATGTATACCGGATAAATCGGATATGGAATCAAACCCTAATTTTAGATTTTGATCAAGGAATAAGAATAATAATATAATATTATTTAAGTATTGTATATGTGGATTGATAATGATTGGTCAATTATGATACAATATTTGAAAACCCTAATTTTACAGTGGGAAACCCTAAATTGAAACTCAATTATGAGTTTAAGACTGTTATATAACTGTGTTATATGAATTACATTGTGTATTAAATGATTAATTAGGTAAACCCTAATTAAAAATTAGAAACCCTAAATGATTTTTAGAAAACCCTAAGTTATTAAAAACCCTAATTTTAAATGCTAAACCCTAATTTGAAACTCAAATTAGAGTTCAAGATTGATTGGTAATTGTGTTAATGTGATTAATTAACAAGTATTAGAATTACAATTGTTAATTAGGAAAACCCTAATAAACTTTAGAAACCCTAATTCTAAAATTAGTAACCCTAATTTTCTAATTTGGTAACTATAATTTGTTAATTGTAAGCTAAATGCTAATTAGTGGACACAAAAATACTAATATTCATGTATAGTGTAATTAGAAAATTAATCATAATTAGGAAACCCTAATTTCCATTTTAGAAACTAAAATTTATTTAATTTTTATTCTTTTTGTGCAAACCCTAAATTGGAAATCCTAGATTGTTGCTTTTAAAACCTAAAATGGTTCAAACCCTAAACCCAAACCCAAACCCTAAACCCTAAGGGTTTGACAAGATTACATAAATGACATTAAAAATAAAAGTGAAAAGACCATTTTGCCCTTTTGTACATAATTGAAGCTAACTTGCAAGTTTGGCCAACACTTTAGTTGGTGAACTACTTTTACTAACCCCACGTGCTGAAAACCTACACTTATCAGCCACTTGGATCAGCATTGTACATTACAAGACACATATATATAGTTTGGGAGAGAGAAAAGTTTACTTTAATTCTCATAAGAGCCAACTACTTCTCTCTCTCTAAAATTCGAGATTTGTGAGGAACTAAGTTCAAAAGTTAAGACTACATCACCATTTAGCTGTCCATAAATAGATTCAAAGATCAGATTCAAAGGATCTAAGCCAATAGAGGTATAAACACTAAATTATGAAATCCTTAAAATTTTGTGTTAATGATGTTATTTTTTGGTTAGAATGGTGTTATATAATGTCATTAAGTGATCTGAGTTGCTAGATGTTAGACCCATAATATCTAGAGGCTCGGATTTGGTATTTTCAAAAATCAGGGAAAAATTATTTTTGTGGTCCCGATGATGAATGTGTCGGACCACAGTAGAATCCATTTGTTAAGTGTTTTTGTTGTTTTATGTTTTGGATCGATAGTCTGGTATGCGTTCTTTGTTCTGAAAGTGAAAGCTCAGTCATTTGATGTTTAGATTTCAATTTATTCTTGGTGAACCCATTGATAAGGCATAACTTGATCAAATGCAGGTAAACCGAAATGGGGTTTCGACATCGACAATATTTTTGCAAGCATTGATCTATTAGTTGGTTATGTTTTTGATGTTGTTATTTTAACCGGTTTATAGTATGTTATATATGCTTCAGTTTCATGTTCCTAGATCACTTTTATAAACAAAGACATCTGACGATGTCGATGGTCAAAGTATGCTTCTCGACCTGATTTGAAGTTTCTGGAATTTCCAGAAATGGGATGAATAGTTTTTCTGACAATCTTTGACTGTAACATATCTAATGCTTATGATGTAGTTTTACGGTTATGATGAATGTTATTTGTACCTTTTTGTGTATACTACAATGTGAAATCATTATAAAATTATAACATCAAACAGAACCCTTATAAATTTAAGCCACAAAGTGCCTACTCGGAACTGTCTGGGTTTCTGGGTTACCCAGAAAACCCAGAACAACCCTGACAATTGTTTTAGAGACTTAGATCTTGTAAGTTAATGATATCTGGACATTAGAAATGATCAATATAGATACCATGGTAGTTCGTCTACAAGACCCGACGTCTATAACACTTGTGACATAAACCGATTGACCGGAATAAGGACAGAAAGATTGTTGACCGGCATTGACCAGATTTTTTTGGGCAACCCAGAACTTGATGAACAACCCTGACAATGGTTTTAACGGCTTAGATCTTGCATTTGAATTGTTGTATGACCACTCTGATTGTGGAAAAGTGTAATATTACATTAGTACTACGATCTAGCAACATTAGATGGCCCAGAGCATGCTTGAACAGAGAATTACAATAGGTCAAACCGAGCACGTTGCACACTGATTTGTCAGTTTTCTTGAGCTAAGATCACCTAACACGACAGAAATGTGTCGCTATAGCCTATAGCGACGGTTTCTATTATTTTTATTTTCTGAATTTCCTAAAAATGATTAAAAATAGAAAATAAATTCTAAAAATTATAGAAATGGTTTTAAAAATTATTTTAAATTATGAAAAATAACTTTTAATTATATGGGACATTTTTATTAATATTTATAATTATTTAAATATTAATGATATTTAATTTATTTAATTAGTTTATTAAATAAATTAGAGAAAAATGATTTTAATGTTATAAAAATAATTTTAAATAAGAATAAAGTGTTTTAAAATATTTTTGAGTTATTAGTGTAACTTTTAATATTTTGTGATGAATTAAATTAATTAATTGATATTAATTGTAATTAAAGTTATTTAATAAATGTATTAAATAAATTATGAAAAATAGAATTAATGATTTAAAATAATTTAAAGATTATAAAATATTTTTAAGTTATAAAATATAACTTTTGATATTTTGTCATGAAAAATATTAATATTTTAATATTAATGATATTAGATTTATTTAATATATATATTAAATAAATTAGTTTAAAAATGATTTTAATATTAGAAAAATCATTTTAAATGAAAATAATTAGTTTAAAATTATTTTAAGTTATAAAATATAACTTTCAATATTTAAAGTTAAATTTTATTAATTATTTACTATTAATGATATTAGAATTATTTAATAATCATATTAAATAAATTAGTTTAAAAATGATTTTAATATTATAAAAATCATTTAAAATGAAAATAAAGTGTTTAAAGATATTTTAAGTTATAAAATATAACTTTTAATATTTAAAGGATAATTTCATTAATAATTTAGTATTAATGATATTATTTTAATAATAAATGATTTTAAGTTTATTTAATAATTATATTAAATAAATAGTTTAAAAATGGTTTTATTTATTTAAAACCATTTAATAAGGATATTAATGAATTAAAAATATTTTAAGTTATAATTAATGACTTTTAATATTTTGATAAGATAATCTTGATAATATTTTAATATTAATGATAATTATTTAAAAATGATTTTAATTCTTTTAAAAATCATTTAAGGGTAATATTAATACTTTAAAAGTATTTTGAGTTATTATAAATAACTTTAACCTTTTGCAATGGTTTCATTAATCGATTAATATTAATTAAATATTAATGATAATAGAATTTATTTAATATTTAAATCATTTAATGATGATTTTAGTGTTTGAAAATTAAGTGATAAATTATAATAAATGTTTAAAAATTATTATAAGTCATTTAAAATAATATAGTGATACTTATAGATATTGAACTACAAGATAGAGTCTTAGACTCGATAATTACCCGATAAAAGTCGTTAATTTTACTGAGACGTGTTTTAGAAATTGATGCGGACTTAGATAATTTGATTAGATATGTGTTTATTTGTGATTGATGGTTATTAAACATGTGTGACAATGTGATTAGGTTATGTCTTGAATGCAATAAGTAGTCTTTATGAGCTATAGTATGCTATTCTAATCGATCAAATGATCTTATTCTTGATAGGTGTTATATAAAGATAGAACTAAGTTCTGAATCGTAGCGTAGCGCATCGAGTAAGATATCTTACCTTTGCATTTCTGTGTCTGATGGACATGAGTAAGAAGTTTGTAATTATATTAATATTATGCTATATTATTAACTCTATTGTGATATATTCTATATCCAGATCATTGTTTATCAACATGTTAGTATATGGTAATTGAGATATATATTTTGTTCGTTAATTTCTAAACATGGTTACACAAGTATCCCACTTGGATAATCATTATATTTAATCACATGTTGATATATATATATATATATATATATATATATATATATATATATATATAAGTTGTCTAAGCTACTTGATCATTAGACACAAATTGAAATATCGTTGAATAAGTTAAAACCTTTTTGTATCCAATCAAATTGTTTTGATTGGATTCGATCTAAATATGAACATCCCGATCACGGGAAAACTTTTATGCGCCCAGGCGATGATGAGTGAAACGATCCTATCGTTCTTGTAATGTAGTATTGATCAATACAGGGCTCATTGGGATGATCACCCTCGCGCCCGTAAGTTATGACGATTTGTAGATGAAGTTCTGCTAAACCTTATCGAAAATTTAAAACAATGTTCATAGTATGTCGACTACCCTATATATATAGTCAATACGTAGTTTCAAAAATTTGGAATAGAATTGTTATGTGATTATTATTGGTTCAGTTTACTTCACAACTATAAATTCGTTGTAGAAGTGATGTACAAAGAAAATATTTATTTCTTTCAGCTAATTATATTCATAATTGTTATTACTTGCTGGGCACCCAAATGCTCATCCTTGCTTAAATTTAAATGTTTTTAGCTAGGCATGATCAACCCGAAGGTTCAAACAATAATAAGTGAAAAGGAAAGCAAACAGATCATGTTTAATGGTATCTTTTGTAATAATTAGACTATATTAAGATAATGATATATATTATATATCATGTATAGAATTATAGTAAGGGTTGCGTAATTGAGATTAGACTCTGATAAATGTAAGATAAGTTTGATATTTATATTATTGTTAGTATTATTAGTATTATTCCGTTCATAGAAATGGTATCGTGAAGCACCGAGTTCGGGTTTCAAGTACCCGAGTTTGGGGGCTTTACAAGTTGGTATCAGAACTTAGGGTTAAAAACCTTAGGTGGGTTAAACCTTAGGCTATAACCTTGGAATAGAGGGAAATGTTGAAAATTCAAATAACTTATATAGAGTTTAAAAAGGGAGATGAATTAAATAAGTTCATCGTCAAATCAAATAAAAGATAACTTATATAAAACTATTAATTGTTGTGTGTATATATTAAGTAATAATCAAGATAGTTTGTGTGTAGATGTTAGATAGAAATGAATTAGGATACTCTTAGATCGTAAAGAAGGAGCAGATCTCCATAACCGAGCCAATATCAAAGCCAATAGCTGAAATAGAGGCTCACATTGAAAACTACGTCAATGAGGTGGTTATTTTGGAAAGTATAGTACTGGACCCTGAAACAATAGTATGACTGATAGGTAAAGTATAGTTAAATTATATGGGGTCAATGTCGAGTTCTTAAACTCATATGTTTGTGGTGAGTTCTTAAACTCATAATGTATGGTATGTTGGACGAACTAGGTGTAGTTAGGTGTTAATGGATTATTGAGGATAATGGGAATAGACAGATTTCTAAGCAATTGACCCTTAATGGAGGCGTAAGAAATAAGTAATACTAGTATTACTTGAATATGTATGATTCTATGTTATGTATAATGTAATATTTTTCAAATTTTGTATAAGTTATAGCAGCAATTCCTGACTTTTGAGTCACAAATGGGACAGCGGATGATTAAAGCAATATGTGCTATATGGTATGTCAAGTGATATGAGTATGAATTTATATGGGATTAATGAAATAAGTTGGTATAAAGATAGTAGTTAATTATATGAGTACTGGTTGATATAGTAAACCAAGTTTTCAGAATCTAATATTTTGAGTACATGATTATTCGAATGGAAAGTTTTGTGTTATATGTTAAGCGTATACGATAAAATTTAGAATGTAAGTTAATAAGAATAATTTATGATACTGTCGCCAAGACAAAAACAAAACTAAAGGGCAAAAGAAACTGTCAACAAAGCTGGAGGACAACCGGACCCGATCTGAGTAATTTTCACGAATATGGAAGATCAAGTTATGCGAGCAGAATACCACCGCAAAAAGATGGGCGGATAATAGATCGTGAGCGTCAAAGATGTAGCCCCAAAATTAGGTATACATCACCCATTACGAGTCACGGATACATGGTACAAAATTCAAATACATCTTCATTTATCTGACTATTGAGGTATGTCAGTATAGAATGGTAAGTCTTCTCTTGACATATAAATATCTTTCCAAGTGAATAAAGATTAAATTTTCTCGAAATATATTTTTGAATATTGTGTGTGGACAACTTTTGATAAAGATTAATGAAATATATTTTTAGTGGTGTGGATTTGATATAATGTTTAAGTTGTGGGTAATATTTATAAATTTTTGCAAAGTACACAAGTTGTTATATAATATTCGATTGGTGAGGAATATTCGTTTTAACGGGGAATATTTGTACAATGGCATAATCATTGGTGGACCCCAGCAGCGGAATTATTGTCGGATTGAAAGCGACAAAAATACTTTATGAAAATAACGGCGGAAGTTTTACAGATTAGTTTGTTGAAACACCGGTATTAAAAGTACGATGTCTACAAATGGTTTGCATAGTAGCTACGGTATTGATTATTGATGCTTACGTGAGAAGTCACTTTCGGTTATACTAATTATTACTACTGATAATTGTTGCATCATATCTATCGTATTATTGATTGATTATTGTCACGATATCATCTGCATAAAATGTTTTTTATTAAATCAATACTTGAGATGACAAAGTTATTCATATTATAAATTGCAATATTTACAATGTCTAGAAGTTCTGTCAAGGAGAGGTTTGGTCACCTAATTGCGTGCCAATAGGGAGAAATCCTTATTGGAAAGCCCCATCTTTCTTGGGAACGACCTGGTTGATAAATATTGTGAGTTATAATATTAATAATGAATGTTGTTCGGAGTTGAATTTGGAGACGCGAACATGATATTTGAGTCCGAAATAACAAAATTAGTAAAAATAGTCTATAAACACAAAATTTTTTGAGATTCACTATTTAATCTAAAAGAAAACAGTTGACTTTTTCGGGAAAAGTCAAACTTCAAAATTTCAAAATTTATATTTTTGATAAAAATAGTTTCATTATGTTAGAATTGTTTGTGTTAGTGAAAATCGACATTTATTAGATGATAATTGATGTACAGGGGTTATATTGATAAATCGGGTAATTTATCGGATAAATGAGCAATTAATTGCTACTAATTCACATGCTTATATAACTATTTGTTTCATATGTGTACTATTGAATCACATTATTTACTATTAGGGGAGTTGGTGCAAGATTGATAATACTTGCATGACTAAATTAAAAATGGAGGTATAGATGGAAGTCTTATCTTTGAAATTCGTATTTTTCACATGATTATACTATTGATTCACATGATTGAACTATTGATTCACATTATTTACTATTAGGGGAGTTGGTGCAAGATTGATAATACTTGCGGGACTAAATTAAAAATGAAAGAAAAGTTGGAGGTATTGTCTTTGTAATTTTTCGAGCCCCTAAAGCGTGCGATTATCGAAACTATATTTTTTATAAATAGAAGCTCATTCTTCCTTCATTTCTCACCAATTCACAAAAGCTTTAAGCGATTATTATAGAGAGAAATTATAGAGAGAAAGAAGAAGAAATCTGCTACCTCCTTTATTCGATTATCCGATTTTTTCAAGGTAGGAGTATTATTTCTTTCTTTCGTCTTCATGAAGAAGAACTTACATTATTCCATTCTTTATTATTACATTGGAATAACTTTGTATATCATGAGCTACCCTATACTTGGTGAAATTCTTACATTGTTCCATTCTTTATCATTACATTGGAACATCACATCACATGCGTTCTCTATTTGGACTGGTTACATCTTTATTATTACATTGGAATATCATATCACATGCATGCGTTTTACGCCGGACTGATTCCGTCTTTATTATTACATTGGAATATCACGTAAACATGCATTTTGGCAGGACTGATTAAAACTTTATTATTACATTGGAATTTCACATGCATGCATTTTTACGTGGGATTATCGTCTTTATTATTACATTGGATATATCACATGCATGCGTTTCTGTGGGACTGGTTAAATCTTTATTATTACTGTTGGAATATCACATGCATGCGTTTTTCGTGGGACTGATTCTATATTATTTATTATTACATTGGAATAACTTAACTTTTGCATGCGATCTATCGCATGCTAGTGATTTCTTTTGTTATTCCATTCCTTATTATACTCGGTTGGTTAAAGTTTTGACTTCTATACTCCATGAAATTAGTGGAATATCCTTGATATTTGCGCTTCATCGATATCTTTTCTTGGAAATACTCTTACGAGCATTCTTGAATTTTACTCTACAAAGCGATATCATGTTGACAATTTGGGCGTTATTAGTTCTGGATAAATTAATTCTTGAACTTGTTTTATTGAATTCTTATATCATTGTCATCATCCTCGTGTTTATATTTTGTTGAAAGTCATACATGGCCTATAGTGCATAGATGGACTTGGTATGATTATGACCGAGGGATTATTTGGTGTAATCATGGTAGTAATGTTACAAATGATGTGGAAAAAGTCCTCATTGGCCGTAGAGCATTGATGGACGAGTTGTTGGCATGATTATGACCATTATTGAATACACAAATATTCTTGGCCCGTAGTGCATGGATAATTATGGTCGTGATACTAAAGAATATCCTTTAGTAGTAGTGCGGGGGTGATTCGATGATGTGGATTATTTATTAAAGTTGAGTCCCAATGATAAAAGTGATGAAAAACCTTCTAAATCATAAAAGATAGTAGATTTTATTCTCTACTTGACTCTTTTAATGGATTGCTTGTTTATTTGCTTTGATTAAACTTGATGGTTGTTATATTGTATAAGTTTAACCTTTGTTGAAGGCTAACGATAATATATTACGCATTATCTTAGTCATAATATTTCCCTCTTGGGCTAGTTGAGCTCACCCTTTTACTTTTATTGTTTCTTCTTGAAATGAGAGCGTGGCGAGGGACTAGTCGAGGGAGCGGGTGGCGGGACGGATGATAGCATTAGTAGTCCTCACTATTACGTGAAATAGTGTAATAATAATTGTAATAAGGACTCCTTTTGAGTTTTTATAATCTCTAGTAGACAATATTTGTATTCAAACTCACGGTTTATGTTTTGTCGTATTATACGACAATTGTATTATTAAGTTGTATTTGAATTTATGTACCATGTAAGTGGCGACCCAGAGATGGGTGGCGTATACCTAATTTTGGGGCATCATCGCGGTTGGTATCAAAGCTTAGGGATATGATCCTGGCTAAGATGTGAGACTAGAACTAGGAGGGGGAGGCGGGGAATTCCTTCGCTAGTATGACCTACCTAAGTTTATTTGGTATTTGATTGGTCGATTGAGTATAGTGATAATATGTTGCATGTCAATTAACCCTTGTTTTGTGGCGGTGTTTGAAAATGGCATCAGAATGTTGAGAACATCAATGGAGCATGGGGAGGCCGTTGAGTCTCACCAGATCAATAACGAGGACAACGTGCATCGGGAAGGCGACAATCCTCATGCAAACAACAATACTAACCAAATGATGAGCGATGGAATGTTAGAGGCTTCATGCAATTCATGCGACATTAGCGAGAAGCGGCTCATCAAAATACGGTGGAAACACTGGAAACTCTCGGACGGTCACCGCTAAGCAGTTCGAGGCTGGGACCATAGGAGTTTATTGGAGAGCCAAAACCACTTAAGGCGGAAGCATGGATAAAGTAAATAACCAAAATATTTGATGTCTTGGGATGCTCAGGAGAACACAAAGGTTCCCTTCGCCACCTTTATGTTGCGTGAAGAAGCGAGATTCTTGGTGGGAATCTATAAAAGCGTACTGACTGGCCTTTTCAAGATGTCTTGGGAGAAGTTCAAGAAGTTATTCAATGACAAGTACTTTCGAAAGTATTCGTCACATGAAGGAGGTGGAGTTTATCAAGTTGGAACAAAACAATATGGCCGTGTCATGATACGAGGCTAAATTTGCGGAGTTATCCGGTTTGCATCCCATTTGGTTGATAATGAGGAGGCGAATGACCGAATGTTTTAAGAGGTTTGAAAGCAGGAATCGTCGATATCTTATTTCTCATAAAGCGTGTGTTTGTATTCGGATGTTGTAAATAGGGCTCGATTGTTGGGCGCGATAACGAGTCAGCCGCAACGAAAAGCGGTAGCGGCGAATGAAAATACCGGTGGTATCGGTCATGAGCGGTGACAACAAGCGTGGAGGAATCAACATGCGAAATGGTAACTACTTTGGTGGTAATCATAGCCAACATAATAAAATGGACATTTCAAGAAAAGGAGATTCAACAATGATGAAAAGGCGTCGGCACTGACACCGTTGTTAAGGAAGGAGAGCGACCACCTATCGTATGCTTCAAATGCGGAGGGAGGGACACATCGGTCAAAGCTGCAGCGATGCCATCAAAGCGTGTTATAATTGTGGAAAGAAGGTCACTAGCTCGATTTTGTCGTTCACCAGAAGACAAATTCAGCTAGGATGGAGGCACCAAAGGTAGTCCCGAGAAAAGTCAAAGCCGGTGGTGTGAGGAGGCATTTGTTGTGACCTCCCGAAAGCAAGGAACGACGAGAGGTATCACGGGTAAGCTTATCATAAACTCTAGTGAAGTCTATACCTTATTTGATCCGGTTCTACCCATTCTTTTATTTCTCCTACTTGCGCTCAGCGTTTAAATTTGACTCAGGAGAAATTAGACTTTGACTTATCTGTTGAAACTCCGTTAGGAGAAACCTTCATTACATCCCTTTGTTTATAAGTCTTGTTTGATTCAAATCGGTAACCATGCGTTACTGTCGATCTTATCTCCTTAAAAATACTTGCATTTGGCGTGATTCTAGGGATTGATTGGTTAACTACTCATCATGCTAAAATTGATTGTTTTTTCGTAAGGTTGTTAGCTTTCATATTCCTAATAAACCTATTATGCGAATTCAAGCGACCAAACCATTAAAATCAATCACGGTCATCTCAAGCCATAAAAGCTATTCGTTTATTGAAAAAGCGGATGTCAAGCTTTCTTAGCTCATGTCATCGCAGATTTAAACAAAAATCGTCGATTTGAAGGATATTTCTATTGTTAATAAATTTCTGACGTATTCACGAAGAACTTCTGGCCTACCCCAGGCGTGAAGTTGAATTTTGTATCGACCTTGAACACGGTACAAAACCCATTTCCAAAGCCCATATCGAATGGCTCTATTGAACTTGAGGAGTTAAAGACCCAATTACGAGGAATTGTTAGACATTGGTTTCATTCATCCTAATACGTCTCCTTGGGGTGCTCTGTTACTATTCGTGAAGAAGAAAGATGGGAGTATGCGACTTTGTATTGATTATCGGGAGTTGAATCATGTCACCATCAAAAATAGGTACCCATTGCCACGTATTGATGACTGTTTGATCGATTACAAGGAGCACAATTTTTTTCAAAGATCGATCTTAGATTACGGATATCATCAATTTGAAGGTTAAAAGCGAGGATATTCAAAGGCGCCTTGAACTTCGATGCGGGCATTATGAATTCTTAGTCATGTCTTTTGGATTGACTAATGCTCCTGCTTTGCCTTCATGGATATGATGAGCCCGAGTATTGAGGAATATTTGGATCACTTTGTGGTCGTCTTTATTGATGACATCCTTATTTATTCAAAAGCGTAGTGAAGATCATGAGCAACACTTGGTGATACTCCAAAAGCCGTGAATATAAGCTTTATTCCGAGTTAAAGAAATCACGAGTTACGGCTTGAGGAAGTAGCATTCCTTGGGCACATAGTATCAAGTCGTGGAATATCCGTTGACAGCAAAGATTGAAGCTATTCAAAAGTGGGAGCAACCCAAATCGATGGATGAAAATCGTAGCTTTCTCGGTTTATTTGGTTATTATCGGAGATTCGTGGAAGGATTTTCTCGAATCGCTACTCCATTAACTTCGGTGACTTCGAAAAGATACAAAGTTCGATTGGAGGCGAGGAATGTGAGAAGAGTTTTCAAGAACTTCGAGGAGACTCATTTTATTTTGTTACGACAATACCATACGGTTCGGAGGATTTGTCATCTCTGGTGATGCTTGAGCAAAGGGTTAGGATGTGTTCTCATGTAACATGGGAAAGTCATAGCCTATGCCTCAAGACAACTCAAAGAATATGAGAGGAATTATCCTACTCATGATCTAGAGTTAGCATTGTTATTTTCGCACTTAAAATTTGGAGGCATTACTTGTATGGAGAGAAAGTGGAGATCTTTACGGATCATAAAAGCCTCAAATATTTCTTCACTCAAAAGGAACTCAACATGCAAAACAACGGCGTTGGCTTGGGCATTGAAAGATTATGATCATACCATCGATACCATCTGGAAAAAGCGAGCGTGGTAGGCGGCGCGTTGAGTAGAAGATCATATCTTGAATGCGAGTGCAATATTATCAACATGAAAGCCCATTTTGTATGACTTGCAAAGGATGGAGTTAGAGAGTTAAAGACTCGAGGGACCCATGTGATGATGGCGAATATATGAGTAAAGCCGACTTTAATCGATAAAGTTAAAGTTGCTCAAGATTCTGAGATCCGGAGCTAATCGTATGATGAAGAAGAAAGTGCAAGAAGGTGCTATCTTAGGAAGTAAGAATCGATGAAGAAGGAATACTTGAGTCAACTCCGGACTTTGTGTTTCTAACGATCCACGATTTAAAGTATAAAATCATGATGGGCGCACAACACACCGTTTGTAATCCATCACAGGAGTACCAAAATGTATCGTGATCTTGACATACATTTTGGTGGAAGCAATATGAAGAGAGAGATAGCAGAGTTTATCTCGAGGTGTTTAACTTGTCAGCGAGTCAAGCGAGACATCAAGTACAAAAGGTCCATTGCAACCACTTGAAATTCGAATGGAAGTAGGAACACATTACTATGGATTTCGATTCTTTGGTCTTCCCAAGGTTTCTCAAGGCATAGATGCTGATTTGGGTCATTGTTGATAGATTGACCAAGTGCGCTCATTTCTTACCTATCTGAGAAACTTATACACTTGAGCGTCTTGCTCGTATGTACATAAGCGAGATTGTAAGGCGCATGTGGTATGCGGTATCCATAGTTTACGATCGAGACCCAAGATTCACTTCAAGATTTTGGGTTAGTTTGCAAAAAGCTATGGAGCGCAGTTCTGATTTAGCTTCGGCATATCATCCTCGAAGCGGATGGGCGATCGGAAGGACCATTCAAACTCTTGAAGATCTATTAAGACTACTGTGTCCTTGACTTGAGGAAGTTGGGATAAGTTCCTACCATTGGTGGAGTTTTCCTACAACAAGCAGTTATCAAGCAAGTATTGGCATGGCTCCATTTGAGGCGTTGTATGGAAGAAAGTGTCGTTCTCGGTATCTTTGGGATGAGGTGGGTGAAGCAGCGTTGTTGGGACCGGAGTTGAGTACGTATGACTACGGAAAAGATTCAAACGATCAACAACGTATAAAAACCTCACAAGATCGACAAAAGAGTTATCTTGATCTTCATCGAAAGGGCGTGGAATTCGATATTGGAGATCATGTGTTATTACGTGTTGCTCCATGGAAGGGAGTTACGAGATTTGGAAAGAGAGAGAAAGCTCGACCCTCGATTCATTGGCCCATTTTAATCCTCGATCGAGTAGGAGCGTGGCGTATAGACTTGCTTTTTACGCATATGTATGTCTCGTGTTCATAACGTTTTTCACATATCTATGTTACGTAAATATGTGAAAGACCGAACCACATTATTGAATTAGAACCGAGATGAGATAGAGGAAGATTTAACGTATGAAGAGTTACTGTTAAAATCTTGGATAAAAAGGATCATATTCTACGCTCGAGGTTATACCTCAAGTTAAAGTTTTGTGGAGAAACCACGATGTGGAAGAAATGACACAGGAGTTAGAATGCGAGATGAAATCAAGATATCCTTACCTCTTGACATACCAGTCGCACGCTAATTTCGAGGACGAAATTTCATAAGAAGGGGAGGTTGTAAGACCCCAACTTTTGAATAAAGATTAAATTTTCTCGAAATATATTTTTGAATATTATGGTGTGGATTTGATATAATGTTATAGTTGTGGGTAATATTTACAAATTTTGCAAAATACATGAGTTGTTATATAATATTCGATTGGTGGGGAATATTCGTTTTAACGGGGAATATTAAATACAATGGCACAATCATTGGTGGACCCCCCAGCGGAATTATTGTCGGATTGAGAAAGCGACAAAAATACTTTATGAAAATAACGGACGGAAGTTTTACCATTAAGCTGTTGAAACACGGTGTTAAAAAAAATGCGATGTCTGGCGTGGTTGCATAGTAGCTACGGTATTGATTATTGATGCTTACGTGAGAAGTCACTCGGTTATACTCGATTATTGCTACTGATAATTCTTTGCATCATATCTTTCGTATTATTGATTCAATTATTGTCACGGTATCATCTGCATAAAATGTTTTTATTAAATCAATACTTGAGGCGACAAAGTTATTCATATTATAAATTGCAATATTTACTGATGTCTAGAAGTTACATCGAGGAGAGGTTTGGTCACCTAATTGCATGCCAGATAGGGAGAAATCCTTATTGGAAAGCCCCCTCTTTCACAGGAGCGACACGGTTGATAAATATTGTGAGTTATAATATTAATAATGAATGTTGTTAGGAGTTGAATTTGGAGCCTTGGACGTGATATTTGAGTCGGAATAGCGAAATTAGTAAAATAGTCTATAAACACAAAATTTTAAAGGGATTCACTATTTGGTCGAAAAGTCAACAGTTGACTTTTTTGGGAAAAGTCAAACTTCAAAATTTCAAAATTTATATTTTTGATAAAAATAGTTTCATTATGTTGGAATTGTTTGTGTTAGTGAAAATCGACATTTATTAGATGATAATTGATGTCTAGGGGTTATATTGATAAATCGGGTAATTTATCGGATAAATGAGCAATTAATTGCTACTAATTCACATGCTTATATAACTATTTGTTCACATATGTGTACTATTGAATCACATTATTTACTATTAGGGGAGTTGGTACAAGATTGATAATACTTGAATGACTAAATTAAAAATGGAGGTATAGATGGAAGTCTTATCTTTGAAATTAAGTATTTTTCACATGATTATACTATTGATTCACATGATTGAACTATTGATTCACATTATTTACTATTAGGGAGTTGGTGCAAGATTGATAATACTTGCGGGACTAAATTATAAATGAAAGAAAAGTTGGAGGTATTGTATTGTAATTTTTGAGCCCCAAAACGTGAAATTATCGAAACTATATTTTTCTATAAATAGAAGCTCATTCTTCCTTCATTTCTCACCAATTCACAAAAGCTTTAGGCGATTATTATAGAGAGAAATTATAGAGAGAAAGAGAGAAGAAATCTGCTACCCTCTTTATTTCGATTATCCGAGTTTTTCCAAGGTAGGGAGTATTATTTCTTTCTTTCATCTTCATGAAGAGAACTTACATTATTCCATTCTTTATTATTACATTGGAATAACTTTTGTATCTGTGGGCTACCCTATACTTGGTGAAATTCTTTTGTTGTTCCATTCTTTATCATTACATTTGGAACATCACATGCATGCGTTCTATCTTGGGACTGGTTAAAATCTTTATTATTACATTGGAATATCACATGCATGCGTTTTACATGGGACTGATTAAAATCTTTATTATTACATTGGAATATCACATGCATGCGACTGTGGGACTAATAAAATCTTTATTATTACATTGGAATATCACATGCATGCGTTTTACATGAGGACGATTCCGTCTTTATTATTACATTGGAATATCACATCATGCATGCGTTTTCTGGTGGGACTGATTCGTCTTTATTATTCTATTGGAATATCTTATACATGCGTTTTCACATGGACTGATTCCGATTATTTATTATTACATTGGAATAAACATTTATATCTGATCTATCGCATGCACTGGTGATTTCTTTTGTTATTCCATTTCCTTATTATACTCGGTTGGTTAAAGTTTTGACTTCTATACTCCATGAAATTAGTGGAATATCCTTGATATTTGCGCTTCATCTAGTATCTTTTCTTGGAAATATTCTTACGAGCATTCTTGAATTTTACTCTACAAAGCGTATCATGTTGACAATTTGGGCGTTATTAGTTCTGGATAAATTAATTCTTGAACTTGTTTTATTGAATTCTTATATCATTGTCATCATCCTCATGTTTTATATTTTGTTGAAAGTCATACATGGCCTATAGTGCATAGATGGACTTGGTATGATTATGACCGAGGATTATTCGGTTGTAATCATGGTAGTAATGTTACAAATGATGTGGAAAAAGTCCTCATTTTGGCGTAGAGCATTGATGGACAGGTTGTTGGCATGATCATGACCATTATTGAATACACAAATATTCTTGGCCCGTAGTGCATGGATAATTGTGGTCGTGATACTAAAGAATATCCTTGGTAGTAGTGCGGGGGTGATTCGATGATGTGGATTATTTATTAAATTTGAGTCCAATGATAAAAGTGATGAAAAACCTTCTAAATCATAAAAGATAGTAGATTTTATTATCTACTTGACTCTTTTAATGGATTGCTTGTTCATTGCAGATTAAACTTGATGGTTGTTATATTGTATCGGTTTAACTTTGTTGAAGGCTAACGATAATATATTACGCATTATCTTAGTCATAATATTTCCTCTTGGGCTAGTTGAGCTCACCCTTTTACTTTTATTGTTCTCTTTAGGAAATGAGAGAGCGTGGCGAGGGACTAGTCGGGGAGCGGAGTGGCGGATAAGGATGATAGCATTAGTAGTCCTCACTATTACGTGAAATAGTGTAATAATAATTGTAATAAGGACTCCTTTTGAGTTTGTATAATCTCTAGTAGACAATATTTGTATTCAAACTCACAGTTTATGTTTTGTCGTATTGTACACGACAATTGTATTATTAAGTTGTATTTGAATTTATGTACCATGTAAGTGGCGACCCAGAAGATGGGTGGCGTCTTAATAATGAATGGTGGCAAACACCCTTCAAAGTTGGGTTCACCTCACCTATTATTTGATTCTTCAAATATAACTACTAAATGTTGTATAGAATACAACACATTTTTCTATCTTTGTTTAGGGAGAACCTCCATGACTAGAGACCAAACTTATTCCCTTTTATCCCGGCTCGACCCGTGACACTCTTACGGTAACACTCTTATTACACGAAAAGAATTGTGAAGCAAAATGATAAAAGAATATCATGACTAGAGATAATTAAATTATCAATAGCTTTCATCAATAATAAATCGGAGATTTAGAACATATGGTAGATGATAAAACTTTTCAACCATAGTTGCGTGAGACGAAGCGATCCATTAGAAGAGTCAAATATACCATCGAGTCTATTATCTTCTCCATATTAAAAGTCCACCAATAATATTTTATCCCTGTAACATCAATCAACAATTCTTGTCCACAATCATATGAATAACTCATAATCATAATTGTGATTCTGAATTCCTTTTCGCACCCAGGACGAAGATAATTTTCATCACATATCTTCACCTGAAACATCAAAAATCATGGTTATACCAAATCATAATTCATGCTCGTAATCATTAAATCATCTTTGCACTACGGCCAAAGATATTCATTATTATCACAACCATGAATTAATATTTCATTGTTGAGACCCAGCTCAATAAATAATCCACATCATCGAATCATCCCTGCACTACAGGCTAAGGATATTCTTTAGTATCACGACCACGAATTATCCATGCACTACGGGCCAAAGATAATCGTGTTTTCATCAATGGTTCTTATCATGCTATAAAATAATTCATCTTTGCACCCTTGGCCGAAGAGAATCCATAGCCATAATCATACCAAAAATTGTCCATCAATGCACTACGGGCCAATGAGGACTTTTTCCACATCATTTGCAACATTACGATCATGATTATACCGAATAATCCATAGTCATAATCATACCAAGTCCATCTATGCACTACAGGCCACAAATGACTTTCAACATAATATAAATATGAGGATGATGACAATATTATAAGCATTAAGCAAACTAAATCAAGGATAAATATTAAGGACTCTAAATTTATCCAGACATTATCAATCACTTAATAAAATCATAATCTAATACTGTTAATACTATAACAATATTTTAATCACTTCTTAAACTTATAAACATTTACATTTAATTGTTTACACTTTTTAAATAATGTATTTAATCATTCAAAATGTCATACTCATAAGATTTCATCACCAATAATCAAATTACTCATCAAAATCTGCAGATATATCTTATATAGGATTTCCATGCCATAAAATCCTATTTACCAATTCTTCAACTCCACATAACATATTTAACTCATATGTTCAGTAGCTAAACTATTTTCATGAAAATACCAAATCGGTCCCAAAAATTATTCTTTTAGGATTTAGCATAATATAGTCCCATATTAAACATATATTTTCTTGACATTTATAAAATTCATTTACTATTTTTCAAAAATCAATTTCTAATTAATTCCTTAAGAAATTAGCTACCTCACGGTTAACTCCAGAAATTCCCAAATCTTGGCAGGATCTTATACATGTTAACGTGAACTTCCAGTTTAAATTTCTTGGTCATTGGAGTTGTAGAACTCCGGTTATAGCGTTTTTCATTAGAAAAACCTAAATATTGAAATGGTTATAACTTGCTCATTTTAAGTCAGAATGTGCTCATTTTTGGACAGAAGGTACTTTATACCATATAATTTCATGTCCCAAAAGGCCAAAATTTTTCTCATAAATTAAGTGGCCGAAACAGCCCTTTTAAAATCGTGGCAGCAGCCTTTTTCATAATTTCCAGTTTTTTGTACTTTACTAAAATCAGTCCACACGAAAATCTACAACACCTTTTTCCAGTGATTCCACTTGGATAAGTTACAAAACTTATAGACCTAAATCTAGAACTTGACCACACTCAAACATTCAAAATATAATAGGAGATATGGTCAATTGAATTTCATGTTCCATTTTCACCAAAATCTGATTTTTCAATCCTTTGTGATTTCTAAGAAACTTTCATGTTTTCACATAATAACCAACATAACTCATCATAACACCTACTAATAACAAATATACCCATAATTTTTATTAGTCCAATGCTTTTATTATGACTTTCATCATAATCCACGTAAACAGATCATTTCCACAATTTAACAAGGAATGAAATACAAAGGATCGTTCACCATGTATGTGGTAATCCACATAGACAGGTTATTCCAACAGAATAATAAATAATGTAATAATAGAAGGATTCACCATGCATGCGATAGAGGCGCACGCAGATGAGTTATTCCAAAGCGGAATAATAAATACGGAACCGGTCCGGCCAGAAAACGCATGTAGATAGGATATTCAGTGAGAATAGTAAAAGCGGAACCGTGTCCCACAGAAAACGATGTAGACATGATATTCCACCAGAATAGTAAAGACGGAATCAGGTCTGGCATAAAACGTACAGACAGGATGTTCCAATAGAGTAATAAAAAAAATGGAATAACAGAAGAATTTCACCAAGTATAGGGTAGCTCAGCGATATCTGAGTTATTCGATAGAATAATAAAGAATGGAATAATGAAGTTCTCTTTATGAACACAAAAGAAATAATACCCCTTACGAAAGTATAACAAATAATATCCCCTACCTTAGAAAGAAGAATCTTTGGATATAGAAGTAGTGAAGTAGTGAGAACACTTTTCTTCTTTCTCTCTATAGTTTTTCTCTATAGAGTTTCAATTGAATTTGTAAGAAATAATGAAGGAATGAGCTTTATTTATAGAAAAATGGAATTGCGATAGTAACTAACTCATGAACGGTCCAGTTGATTTACTTTAATCGACGGTCCATATTTAAAAGCAAAATCTTTTAAATAAAATATAATATATTTTATTTATAATCTAACAAAACGAATAACTTTATAAAAGATTTTACTATACAAACACACTATCGTGAGGCACTATGCAAACACTATGCATAATAAAATATAATATATTCTAATTATTGTCTAATAAAAGCAGATAACTTTATAAAAGTATTCTGCTTTTATATAAAAAAGATTTTACTATACAAAACACTATGTAGGCACTATGCAACACTATGCATAATAAAATATAATATATTCTATTTATAGAATAACTTTATAAAAGTATTTTGTTTATATATAAAAGATTTTACTATGCAAAATACTATATGGAGACCTTTATGCAACACTATGCATAATAGAATATAATATATTCTATTTATAGAATAACTTTATAAAAGTATTCTGTTTTATTACATTAATAATACCAATAAAACAAAACTGAGTGACTTATCACATATACATCAATAATCAATACCGTGCTATTTACCAAAATAGAAAAAAATTTGAATACTTTTATTTCATAAAATTCGGGTTCTCACAATCATCCCTCCTTATGAAATTTTGCCCTACGTACCTGATATTCAAAGAGATGAGAATACCATGCTTTCTTTTCTGATTGTACCTTCCCGGTTATATTCTTTGTATCATGATTTTTCCATTGCTCATCTCCTGTATTTCAGATATCATTCTAGAATATATCTTCAAAACAAAGGTTAATTGACATATCACAATTTGTCAACTTATCAAGTAAACAATTTCAGCTTAGGTAAGTCACACACTAGCGAAGTATATAACTCGTCTCTCCCCTCCTAGTTCTAGACTCTTATCTCCGCCAGCGACCATATCCCTAAGCTCTGATACCAACTATGACGCCCCCAAAATTAGGTATACATCATCCATTCTGAGTCGCCAGATACATGGTACAAAATTCAAATACAACTTCATTTATATAACTGTTGAGCTGTTGTATAGAATGCGACCACAGTTAACTGTGAGTTTTAATACAAATGTATGTAACTCTCATGGTGCCTCGACCACAACTTTACAATGGTACTTTACATAAAAGTATAGTCAAAGATTGTTTTAGAAATTAAAATCTTTGGAAAGTGCTCAAGGAAACCTTCATACATGGGAGGCTATGCGTCTAGGTTATAATAGATATCACATGGCCACAGAATTATCCTTAGTTGACCCAATAGACCCCAAAGAAAAACGAGAAGATTACTATCATCTTCTTTTCAATGGTGAGTTTTCTCTTGACATATAAATATCTCCACCGTCTCCAAGTGAATATTATATTTCAAATAAATTCCAAGATCATATAGGTAGTGTCCGTAGATATACTCAGCAAATGGATGCGCACAACCCTGTCTTATGATAACACGAGGTTGTGTGTTATTAGACAGCTTGTATGATAGTAGCAAAACACCCATCCAAAGTTGGGTTCACCTCACCCTATTTGATTCACCAAATATAACTATTAAATGTTGTATAGAATACAACACACTTTTCTATACTGTTTAGGGAGAACCTCCACAGCTAGAGACCACTGTTCTATTCCTCTGTTATCCCCGCTCGACCTGGTAACACTCTTATGGCAACACTCTTATTACCTGAAAGGAATTGTGAAGCAAAAAGGGTGAGCACAACTAGCCCAGTAAAGAATATCATGACTAAAGATAATTAAATTATCAATAGCTTTCATCAATAATAAATCAGAGATTTAGAACATATGGTAGATGATAAAACTTTTCAACCATAGTCATAGTTGAACGAAAGCAATCCATTAGAAGAGTCAATAGACCATCGAAGTCTATTATCTTCTCCATGTTAAAAGTCCACCAATAATATTTTATCCCTGTAACATCAATCAACAATTCCTGTCCACAATCATATGAATAACTTATAATCATAATTGTGATTCTGAATTCCTTTCCGTACCCAGGACAAAGATAATTTTCATCACATATCTTCACCTGAAACATCAAAAATCATGGTTACACCAAATCACAATTCATGCTCGTAATCATTAAATCATCTTTGAACTACGGCCAAAGATATTCATTATTATCACACCCATGAATTAATATTTAATTGCTGAGACTCATCTCAATAAATAATCCACATCATCGAATCATCCCTGCACTACAGGCCAAAGATATTCTTTAGTATCAAGACCACGAATTATCCATGCACTACGGGCCAAAGATAATCGTGTTTTCATCAACGATCCTGATCATGCTATAAAACAATTCATCTTTGCACCCTTGGCCGAAGAGAATCCATAGCCATAATCATACCAAAAATTGTCCATCAATGGACTACGGGCCAATGAGGACTTTTTCCACATCATTTGAAACATTACGGTCATGATTATACCGAATAATCCCTGGTCATAATCATACCAAGTCCATCTATGCACTACAGGCCACATATGACTTTTAACATAATATAAATATAAGGATGATGACAATATTATAAGCATTAATCAAACTAAATCAAGGATAAATATTAAAGACTTTAAATTTATCCAGACATTATCAATCACTTAATAAAATCATAATCTAATACTGTTAATACTATAACAATATTTTAATCACTTCTTAAACTTATAAACAATTCACTACTACAAAACAGTAAATAGATAACGCGGAAAAAACGTTGTGGTTTCAATCAGAAAAACGTCGTGGTTAAGGGTGTTATCTATTTGACACCCTTACACAACGTTTTTAAAACGTTGTAGTTAAGCACAATACACAACGTTTTTTAGGGAAAAAACGTTGTAGATTTATTTTTCAAAAATTAGCAGATGCTTAAAAACATTTTAGAAGGTATGATTCCACAACGTTTTCTGGCTAAAAATGTTGTAGTTTAATATATCAGACAACGTTTAGGCACATTTACACAATATTTTTAAAATGTTGTAGATAAAAAAAAAGAAGAAAAAAAAAGTTGTGGTTCACCTACATTACCAATGCACCTGCAATATGCTAATGCCATGATATATAGCTAAAAGATCTAAATTCTCATTTAAATTTAAAGCCAAAATGTATCAACCATTCAAAATACATCCCAATAATACAATTCGTTTACAGTTTAAAATTACTACATCCACAAAATATATACCAAACTATCCATATATGCATCTCAAATTCACTTTTCAATATAAATATAAATGAATATGTTACATAGCACTGTAGAAACTAGAAATGAATCTGATCAAGAAAATAAACATTTATGTCAATGTAAAAACAAAAAAAAATAATCAAATGAATCCGTTTACTCATTTTGTTGATTGACAAGAGAAAGGCGATCAAGTGCAACTTCATCAATTCCACCCATCCGAGAAGGATGAACACATATAGCAGATAAGGAACTAGTCCAAAGAAATGGAGCCTTCAAAAAGAAAACAATCAAGGCCAAACATTATATTTTTTCAAACCCGGTTTTAAATGAACATCTTTGGATAAGAGGACATCTAAGGAAAATATCCGTGTCTTTGTAAGTTCCCCGTCAAAAATCCAAGAGAATGAACTAAAACACAATTATATAATACAATTCTTAAAAGAAAAAAGAAGCACCAATAAAGAAGTGGACTGGGTGAAACTGAAATGGACAAATTTGTCAAATTGACATAAAAGAAAAATGAAAATAATCAAGAAGGTTTTTAAGGATGAAGAAGAATATATCAATGACAAACTCAGCCACATACAAGGTAGAATGTCAACCCACAATTAGATCAATCTCATAAAGACAAGTCAAAAGCTAACCGTTTGATCATAAGCATCAATCCCTTCACTATCTAGAAGAAGATGTTGTATTGCGGTGCCATCAAGAGCTTTCCTCCCAAGCAGTAGTACTCAAATGCCCAAAGACCTTTCAGACACGGTAGATGAGTTGATGCCACATGAATCCACTTGCTCCTCCCAAGAAGCTACAACAAAGAAAATGAAGCAGCACGTTAGTGAAAGATGTTGTGAAGACAACACCATAGAAGCAAAAAATGCTGAAAATTATGAACCAAGTATATGTACTGCTGTGATAGCATAATGTTGTACTTGCCATTTTGAAGCTTAAGAAAATCAACTTTGTCGAGAGATGGTACTGCTGTAGTAGATGGCGCAGCTGCAAGGAGAGTCCACATAGTTGTTTCGGCATCTAATAACCTTTAAGGTGGTGACATTCTGAACGCCGTAGATATTTTGTTGTTTGTTTGTGGGAGGGAGGGTTATAATATATACTAGGTAGTCTTTGAGCAGAAAAATGTGAAGAATATGCTTGCTTAGGTTCCGTTGCTATGGAAAAATAGAATTGACTGGGTATTCCTGCTTTGATGTATAATGCCAAATGCCATTGTAAAATTTTTTTTTACACCTATTAGTTGTGGAAAGCAACAGTAATCCAGGGCTCTTAATATATTGATGCAGTAATCCATGGCTCTTAAACTTGTGCATCCTAAAAATTAATATTTCGTAGATACTTGTGCAGAACCGTATGGAATTTTATGTAAAACAAAAACAACGTACTCAGAAAGTAATAACAAAAAGGACCTTAGCAATGGCCTTTGGAGGGTAATCTTTATTCAGCTTTGGATCCACACATTGCTTTACTTTGTCTTCACTCAATCTTGGAGTTTCTCAGAACCAAAATTACTTTACACGCAAGATACATGCATGTATAAAGAGAGATGCTCATAAGCTAAATTAGTAGGCAATATTTACCCAAGTAACAAGACTTTGTTGTCCTTTGGGCATTATGTGATCCATTGGCTTCCTTCCTATTAAAAGCTCAAGAAGAACCACTCAAACTATAAACATCACTTTTTCGAAGTTATCCGCATGCAACGGCATACCTAAACCAAAACCCACAAAGACATGTAAGCAAGATTTCACATGTATTCTCACTTATAATGTAAGAGAATTGCCATGAGTCAATTTCTTATTTAACAAGTGGGAGCTTTATGTCTCAAACCTCTAGCCGATTTGAATAATATAAATCAAGCTAAGTACTCGATTAATAACTCGAGTAACGAAACACACAAGCTAGGATCAACTACTAGTATAGTTTGTATGCAAAGATAAAAGAACAAGTTTCATTTGTAAGCAATTATTATCTTAATCATTAATAAATAAATTAAAAACAGTCAAATAGTAAGTCTCATTTTAGAAATGAAGTTTTTTTCCCAATAGCTAATTTACTTGAGTTTGATGATTTTCATGTATATTGATGTATTTATGTTAATTTCAGGTCATTCTAAAAAACATTGCAGATTATCCAAAAAAAACTGCTAACCACTTAGACCTCATCCAAGATACTACATATAATCATAGATTACTGGCTCCACAAACAAAATTTAGAATTATAACTCATAGTTATTGTCAAAAATCTAACCCGTGATTTAGAAAATGAAAGCAATAGTTTTAGTCGAACCCCATCTCAGAAAATATCTAACAATCAACTGTCAGTCTGGCACCCAAACCAGAACAACTCAACTTCAAATCACTAAAATACTAATTATCTGCAGTAAAGTATAAACCCATATTTTTCGATAAAGAAGTCATACTTAGAAACAAGATAATGGAAAAAGATAAACACAAGTCTTTTCTAAAAGCATTTCAAAATTTAAAAGCATTCAAGGAAAAGAAAGAAAAAAGAAAAAGAGTTCATTTAGCAGTCTCAAATTAATCATTTATTAAAAGGAAAACACATCACCATCTTCTTTTGATTGCCCTTCAAAAACAAGCTTCAGATCTTGATTTGATGGAAGCAATGATATAATCCACAAACTCGGACCATGGTCCCCAATTCCAAAAAGTCGATTTTATAATAGAGGCCGGTGGGAAATAAAATAATCTTCAATGGCTATCAAATCTAGATCTAAAACCAAATCATAAATCTCTTACTCTATAAGATCATCATCACTGTGAGTCACAAACCGACTAACTAATAAGAGAAAAGTACTCTCTTCAAAACTTGAGTGCAGATTCAAGAGAAGCGACGAAAGTGAGAGCACAACCAATTTACTTAACGAGCAGAGAGAGATAGATCCGGTCGAAGACATAGGGCTCGAAGCTGGAGTATCGACGACAATCGACGACAATGGATCCGGTCGAAGACGTAGGGCTCGAAGCTGGAATATCAACGTAGGGCTCGAAGCTGGAGTATCGACGACATCGTGAAGATCTAAATGCTCATTCCAACAGTCCCTTACATTGATACTTGTGCTTCAATGGGGTGATGAACAGAGGAGAGTATGTGAGAAAATGGTTGAGGATGAAAAGGAGGGGAACTGATGTTACCTCTTTGATTTTAATTTTGGTCCCCAATTCCAAAGGAGGATTTCATTTTAAGCGTTCCGTGTTTTTAAAATAGATAATATTTTTTAAAAAAACGTTATCTATTTAAAATTAAAAATTGACCTTACAAATAGATAACATTTTTTCATATATATCTACAACGTTTTGTTAAAAACGTTGTGAAAAAAAATACCACAACGTTTTTTATAAAAACGTTGTTGTTTAAGTGTTGTCTATTCACTATTTTGTAGTAGTGATTACATTTAATTGTTTACACTTTTTAAATAATGCATTTAATCATTCAAAAATGTCATACTCATAAGATTTCATCACCAATAATCAAATTACTCATCAAAAACCTGCATATGCCTTATATAGGATTTCCAAGCCATAAAATCCTATTTACCAATTCTTCAACTCCACATAACATATTTAACTCATATGTTCGTAGCTAAACTATTTTCATGAAAAATACCAAATCAGTCCCAAAAAATTATTCTTTTCTGGGATTTAGCATAATATAGTCCCATATTGAACATATATTTTTCTTGATATTTTTAAAATTCATTTACTATTTTTCAAAAATTAATTTCTAATTAATTCCTTAAGAAATTAGCTACCTCACGGTTAACTCCAGAAATTCCCAAATCTTGGCAGGATCTTACACATGTTAACGTGAACTTCCAGTTTAAATTTCATGGTCATCGGAGTTATAGAACTCCGGTTATAGCATTTTTCGTCGAAAAAACCTAAATATTGAAATGGTCATAACCTTCTCATTTTCAGTCGGAATGAGCTCATTTTTGGACAGAAAGTACTTTATACCATATACTTTCATGTCCCAAAAGGCCAGAATTTTTCTCATAAATTAAGTGGTCTAAACAGCCCTTTTAAAATTGTGGTAGCAGCCTTTTTCATATTTTGCAGTTTTTCGTACTTTGCTAAAATCAGTCCACACGAAAATCTACAATACCTTTTCCAGTGATTCCACTTAGATAAGTTACAAAACTCATAGACCTAACTCTAGAACTTGACTAAACTCAGAAATTCAAAATATAATAGGAGATATGGTCAATTGAATTTCATGTTCCATTTTCACCAAAATCTAATTTTTCAACCCTTTGTGATTTGTAAGAAACTTTCATGTTTTCACATAATAACCAATATAACTCATCATAACACTTACTAATACCACATATACCCATAATTTTCATTAGTCCAATGCTTTTATTATGACTTTCATCATAATCCACGTAAACAGATCATTTCCACAATTTAACAAGGAATGAAATACAAAGGATCGTTCACCATCTATGTGGTAATCCACATGATATAAAGTTATTCCAACAGAATAATAAAGAATGTAATAACAGAAGGATTCACCATGCATGCGATAGAGACCGCACAAACAGGTTATTCCCAACATAATAATAAATACGGAACCAGGTCCGACGTAAAACACACAGACATGATATTCCACCAGAATAGTAAAGACGGAACCAGGTCCGACGTAAAATGCATAGACAGGATGTTCCAACAGAGTAATAAAAAAAATGGAATAACAGAAGAATTTCACCAAGTATAGGGTAGCCCGTGTATACAGGTTATTCCTACAGAATTATAAAGAATGGAATAACATAAGTTTTGTGACGCCCCAAAATTAGGTATACATCACCCATCTTGGGTCGCTAGATACATGGTACAAAATTCAAATACAACTTACTAATACAACTGTCGTGTACAATACGACAAAACATAAACTGTGAGTTTGAATACAAATATTTTCTACTAGAGATTATACAAACTCAAAAGGAGTCCTTATTACGATTATTATTACACTATTTCACAGAATAATGAGGACTACTAATGCTATCATCTGGTCCGTCACTCCGTTCCCTGACTAGTCCCTGCTATGTTCTCATTTCCTGAAGAGAACAGTGAAAGAAAGAGTGATCTCAACTAGCCCAGTAAGAAATATTATGACTAAGATAATGCGAATAAATTATCGTTAGCCTTCAACAATGTTAAACCGATAAAATATAACAACATCAAGGTTTAACTGCAGCGAAACAAGAAATCCATTAAAAGAGTCAAGTAGAGAATAAAATCTACTATCTTTTATGATTTAAAAGGTTTTTCATCACTTTTATCACTGAGACTCAGCTCAATAAATAATCCACATCATTAAATCATCCCTGCACTACAGGCCAAGGATATTCTTTAGTATCACGACCACAAATTATCCATGCACTACGGGCCAAGGATAATCGTGTTTTCATCAACTGGTCCCGATCATGCCATAAAACAATTCATCTTTGCTCCTTGGTGAAGAGAAACCATAGCCATAATCATACCAAAAGCGCCCATCAATGCACTACGGCCAATGAGGACTTTTAATTTTCACATCATTTGTAACATTACTACCATGATTTATACAAGAATAATCCCTGGTCATAATCATACCAAGTCCATCTATGCACTAAAGGCCACAGATGACTTTCAACATAACGTAAACATGAGGATGATGACAATGATATAAGAATTCAATTAAAAAAGTTCATGAATTAATTTGTCCAGGAACCAATAACGTCCAAATTGTCAACATGATACTGCTTTGTAGAGTAAAATTCAAGAATGCTAAGAAGAATATTTCCACGAAAAGATACTGGATGAAGCGCAAATATCAAGGATATTCCACTAATTTCATGGAGTATAGAAGTCAAAATTTTAATCAACTGTGTATAATACCGAATGGAATAACAAAAGATATCACCATGTATGCGGTAGCCAGCATGTAGACGGTTATTTCAATGTAATAATAATAACGGAACGGATCAGGTGAAATTTCACAAGCGGATGGATGTTCAACAGTAATAATAAATACGGAATAATAAATGATGGAACCAGTCCCCACAGATAGCACAAATAGATATATTCGCGACGAATAATAAAGACGGAATAATAAAAAATGGAACCAGTCCTACGTATAGCATGCAGATGAGGATATTCCGGCGTAATAATAAAGAGCAGAATAATAGAAGAATGTCACCAAGTATAGGGTAGCCTTGCGTATAAAAGTTATTCCAATGTAACAATAAAGAAATGGAATAATGTAAGTTCTATTCTTGAATACAAAAGAATAATATCCCTTACCGTAAAATAATACTTGATATAAGAGTAGTGAAGTAGCATAAAACTTTTCTTCTATCTCTCTATAGTCTCTCTCTCTCTCTCTCTCTCTCTCTATAGTTCAGTGAATTCGTAAGAAAATAATGAAGGAATGAGCTTCTATTTATAGGAAAATGGAATGCATAGTAACTAATCCATGAACGGTCCAGATTGATTTACTTTAATCTGACGGTCCATATTTAAAGAAAAATCTTTTAAATAAAATATAATATATTCTATTTATAGAAAAAGATTTTTACTATGCAAATACTATGCGGGCACTATGCAAACACTATGCATAATAAAATATAATATATTCTATTTATATAATAACTTTAATAAAGTATTCTGTTTTATATAAAAATATTTTACTATGCAAAATACTATGCAGATATTTACGATAATAGAATATAATATATTCTATTTATAGAATAACTTTATAAAAGTATTTTGTTTTATTACATTAATAATACCAATAAAATAAAACTGAGTGACTTATCACATAAGCATCAATACTTAATACCGTGTGCTACTTTGCAACAATGCGTATTACTTTTGTTTTACTGCCGAGTAGTTCAACAGTATCAACGGTAAAACTTCCATGTTATTTTCAATAAAATATTTTTTGTCGTTTTCTCAATCCGATAATAATTCCGTTGTAGGATCCACCAATGATTGTCTTATTTATTTAATATCCCCCGTTAAAACGAATATTCCCACCAATCGAATATTATATAACAACTTCATGTACTTTTGCAAAATTTATAAATATTACCCACAACTATAACATTATCTAAAATCCACACCATAATATAAAAAAAATTTTGAGAAAATTAAATATTTATTCATAAAATCTGGGGTCTCACAATCTCCCCTCCTTATGAAATTTCGCCCTCGAAATTTACATAAGTACCTGGTATACCAAAGAGGTAAGGATACCTCGACTTCATTTCAAATTCTAACTCTTGAGGTATAACCTTTGAGTGTTGAATACGATCCTTCTTATCCAAGATTTTAATATGTATCTCCTCATACGTTAAATCTTTTGCTATATCGTTTAGTTCTAATTTAATAACGTGGTATGGGTCGTCCACATATTTACGTAACATCAATACGTTAACAAATGTTATGAACACGCGACATACTTGGCGGTAAAACGAGTATATAGGCCACAGTTCCTACTCGATCGAGGATTTCAAATGGGCCAATTAAATCGAGGGTTGAGATTTCATCTCTTCGTCGATTCTTGCTTCTAGAATAACGCCCTCTTGAACCTTCTTCATTCATCAGCTCCGAGTGTGTAGCTTGATCGGATTTAACTTTATCGATTAAAGTCGATTCTACTCGTATATTCGTTATCTTCACTTGGGTTCCTATAGTCTTTAACTCTATCTTCATCATTTGTAAGTCATACGAAATGGGCCTTTGTGTTAACAACATCGCACTCGTAAACGCATACGATCTTCTACTCAACGCGTCAGCTACCACGTTCGCTTTCCCACGATGTTATTGAATGGTACGATCGTAATCTTCAACAGCTCGAGCCAACGTCTTTGGCGCATGTTACGTTCGTTTTAGTTGAAGAAATATTTTGAGGGTTTAAGAAATGGGTTTTGTATTGGTGTCAATACAAAATCCGATTTCACGCTCTGGGGTAGGCTAAGAAGTCTTCAGGAATACGTCAAGAGATTTATTAATGATAGAAATATCATTCAAAACTGTTACTCTCATCCAAGACTTGGATAGTACGTCACATTGATACCAACTGTGACTTCTATCCCTTAACCTAGATAGCACCTCACAATGATACATATCAACTTGTCATCGTCATTCACGACGTCGCCTACAGAAAGTCTGGCTTCGGTGTATTCCACACAAGGAAGTCATCAACAAAAGGATTGGGGCTCTTTATTTATGGCTTGATATGACAATGATTGAATTTAGTGGTTTGGTTGCTTGAATTCGCATAATAGGTTGGTTAGGAATATGAAAGCTAGCAACCTTACGAAAAACATGATGAGTAGTTAACCAATAGTTTAAAAAAAACCACATCAAAGGAAAGTATTTTCAAAGAGATAAGATCGACAGGTAACGTGAAAGTGTCAATTTGAATCAAACAAGATTTATAAACAGTGGAGGTAACAAAGGTTTCTCCCAATGGAGTTTCAATAGATAAATCAAAGTTTAACTTCTCCGGAGTTAAGTACAAACATTGAACAAAACTAGGTGAAATAAAAGAGTGAGTAAAAGTGGTATCTAACACATTATAGACTTCGTAAGAGCTTATTATTAACTTACCCGTGATAATTTTATTCAGGTTCCTCGTCACGAGAAAAAAAAACGCTCTCTCTTAAACTACCGACTTTGGCTTGTCTGGGACATCCTTTGGCATCACTATCCCAGTTGGACTTGACTTCACCATACGACAAAATCAAGCTAGGTGACCTTCTCTTCCGCAATTAAAACACGCCTTGGATTGTTGCGTACAATTTGGACGGATGTGTCCCTCTTGTCCGCATTTGAAACATACGACCGATGGGCATTCTTCTTCCTTTGAAACGGGTGTTGGTGCCGACGTCTTCACGTCATTGTTGAACCTTCTCTTCTTAAAATGTCCATTCTTATTATCTTGGCCATGATTACCACCGAAATGGTTACCATTCTTGGCATGATAATATCCCCCATGATGGTTATCATTGTTCCGATGACCATTGCCACCGGTATGATTATTATTGTGTTGTTGGTCGTTGCCTTTTGGTTGTGCTGACTCATTATGTCACTCCAATAAATGAGCCCTATTCACAACATCTGAATATAAACAAAGTTTGTGAGAAATGAGGTATTGACGTATATCGGGTTTCAAACCTCGCAAAAACATTCGCGTCATTCGCTCCTCATTATCGACCAAATGGGATGCAAACCGGGATAACTCCGCAAACTTAGCCTCGTACTGCGACACGGTCATATTGTTTTGCTCTAGCTTGATGAATTCTACCTCCTTCATGTGACGAATACTTTCAGGAAAGTACTTGTCGTTGAATAATTCTTGGAACTTCTCCCAAGACATCTTGAAAAGGCCAGTCGGGTAATGCTTTTCTGATTCCCACCAATGATCTCCTTCTTCACGCAATATAAAGGTGGCAAATGGAACCTTTTGCTCCTCTGAGCATTCCAAGACATCAAATATCTTGGTAATCTGCTTTATCCATGTCTCTGCCTTAATTGGTTCTAGCTTTCCCAAAAACTTCGGTGGTCCCAGCTCCTTGAACTGCTTAGCGGTGACCAACCGTGGGTTACCATTGTTTCCACCTGCATTATGGACAGGAGCTGCCTTCGACCGTTGTTGCATGAATTGCTCCTTAAACTTCTTAGAGGTGACCGTCCGAGAGTTATCAGTATTTCTACCTGCATTTTGGACATGAGCTGCCTTCGCCTGTTGTTACATGAATTACATAAAGTCTCTGACCATCCCATCATTCACCATTTCATCGGTGTTATTGTTTTCATAAGTATTGTCCTCTGGTTGCACATTATCCTAATTATTGATCTGTAGAGACTCAACGGTCTCCTGTGCTCCATTGATAATCTCAACATTCTCGGATGCCATTTTCAAACACTGCCACAAAACAAGGGTTAATTAACATATCACATATTATCCCTATACTTTGACCGACCAATTAAATACTAAATAAACTTAGGTAGGTCATACTAGCAAGGAATTCCCTGCCTCCCTCCTAGTTCTTATCTCACATCTTAGTCGGGATCATATCCTAAGCTTTGATACCAATGTGACGCTTAGAAAATTAGGTATACATCACCCATCTTGGGTCACCGGATACATGGTACAAAATTCAAATACAAATTACTAATACAACCTCATAGGTGTATAATACGACAAAACATAACTCGTGAGTTTGAATACAATTATTGTCTACTAGAGATTATACAAACTCAAAAGGAGTCTTCATTACAATTATTAACACACTATTTCACGTAATAGTGAGGACTACTAATGATATCCTCGGACCATCACTCCGCTCCTCGACTAGTCCTCGCTATGTTCTCATTTTCAAGAGAACAAGTGAAAGAAAGAGTGATCTCAACTAGCCCAAGAAGAAATATTATGACTAAGATAATGCGAGAATAAATTATCGTTAGCCTTTAAAAATGATGTTAAACCGATAAAATATAACAACATCAAGTTTAGCTCAGCGAGGAACAAGCAATCCATTAAAAGAGTCAAGTAGAGAATAAAATCTACTATCTTTTATGATTTAAAAGGTTTTTCATCACTTTTATCATCGAGACTCAAATTTCAATAAATAATCCACATCATTAAATCATCCCCACCTTTACTGAGCCAAGGATATTCTTTAGTATCACGACCACAAATTATCCATGCACTACGGCCAAGGATAATCGTGTTTTCATCAACTATCCCCGATCATGCCATAAAACAATTCATCTTTGCTCCCTTGGTCAAGAGAAACCATAGACATAATCATACTCAAAAAGCGCCCATCAATGCACTACGGCCAATGAGGACTTTTAATTTTCACATCATTTGTAACATTACGGTCATGATTATACCGAATAATCCCTTGTCATAATCATACCAAGTCCATCTATGCACTACAGGCCACAGATGACTTTCAACATAACATAAACATGAGGATGATGACAATGATATAACCCTGTCTTATGATAACACGAGGTTGTGTGTTATTAGACATCTTGTATGATAGTGGCAAAACACCCTTCCAAAGTTGGGTTCACCTCACCCTATTTGATTCACCAAATATAACTACTAAATATTTTATAGAATACAACACACTTTTCTATACTGTTTAGGGAGAACCTCCATAGCTAGAGACCACTGTTCTATTCCCCTGTTATCCCCGCTCGACTAGGAAACACTCTTACGGAAACACTCTTATTACCTGAAAGGAATTGTGAAGCAGAAAGGGTGAGCAGAACTAGCCCAGTAAAGAATATCATGACTAAAGATAATTAAATTATCAATAGCTTTCATCAATAATAAATCAGAGATTTAGAACATATGGTAGATGATAAAACTTTTCAACCATAGTTGCAGCGGAACGAGCAATCCATTAGAAGAGTCAAATAGACCATCAGGTTTATTATCTTCTCCATGTTAAAATTCCACCAATAATATTTTATCCCTGTAACATCAATAAACAATTCATGTCCACAATCATATGAATAACTCATAATCATAATTGCGATTCTGAATTCCTTTTCGCACCCAGGACGAAGATAATTTTCATCACATATCTTAACCTGAAACATCAAAAATCATGGTTATACCAAATCACAATTCATGCTCGTAATCATTAAATCATCTTTGTACTACGGCTAAAGATATTCATTATTATCACACCCATGAATTAATATTTCATTGCTGAGACTCAACTCAATAAATAATCCACATCATCGAATCATCAATGCACTACAGGCTAAGGATATTCTTTAGTATCACTACCACGAATTATCCATGCACTACGGGCAAAAGATAATCGTGTTTTCATCAACGGTCCTGATCATGCTATAAAACAATTCATCTTTGCACCCTTGGCCAAAGTGAATCCATAGTCATAATCATACAAAAAATTGTCCATCAATGGACTACGGGCTAATAAGGACTTTTTCCACATTTTCTAAAAAATCATTTTTAGTAATTAAAATATTTTCTTCTTGTGATGATGTATCTTGTTCAGCTTCTTTCTTTTCATCAACTAATATATCAACCTCATTCATTAAAGTATTTACTAAGTCTTTTAAATATACATTCTTTTCTCTTAATTTTTCATTTTCTTGTTTCAAGAGATTATAATCAGAAATGGTTACCTCGATAGATTCATCATTTGATTCATTGTCGATTCCCATGAAGCATACTTGGGCTATTTCTTTGTTTGCATCAACTTCAACTTCGGACTCATCATCAGTCCCAAAAATTATTCTTTTCTGGGATTTAGCATAATATAGTCTCATATTGAACATATATTTTTCTTGACATTTTTAAAATTCATTTACTATTTTTCAAAAATCAATTTCTAATTAATTCCTTAAGAAATTAGCTACCCCACGGTTAACTCCAGAAATTTCCAAATCTTGGCAGGATCTTACACATGTTAATGTGAACTTCAAATTTAAATTTCATGGTCATCGGAGTTCAGAACTCCGGTTATATAGCGTCATTTCGGAAAACCTAAATATTGAAATGGTCATAACTTGCTCATTTTAAGTCGGAATGAGCTCATTTTTGGATAGGAGGTACTTTATACCATATACTTTCATGTCCCAAAAGGCCAAAATTTTTCTCATAAATTAAGTGGCCGAAACAAGCCTTTTAAAATTGTGGTAAGAAATTTTTTTCATATTTTCAGCTTTTTCAGTACTTTGCTAAAAATGGGTCCATTTAAAATCTACAACACCTTTTCCAGTGATTTCACTTGGATAAGTTACAAAACTCATAGACCTAACTCTAGAACTTGACCACACTCAAAATTTCAAAATATAATAGGAGATATGGTCAATTGAATTTCATGTTCCATTTTCACCAAAATCTAATTTTTCAACCCTTTGTGATTTCTAAGAAACATTCATGTTTTCACATAATAACCAACATAACTCATCATAACACTTACTAATACCACATATACCCATAATTTTCACTATTCCAATGCTTTTATTATGACTTTCATCATAATCCACGTAAACAGATCATTTCCATAATTTAACAAGGAATGAAATACAAAGGATCGTTCACCATCTATGTGGTAATCCACATAGACAGGTTATTCCAACAAAATAATAAAGAATGTAATAACAGAAGGATTCACCATGCATGCGATAGAGACCGCATGTAGGCGAGGTTATTTCCAATGTAATAATAAATTTAATCAGTCCGGTCAGTGAAACGCATGCATGTGATATTCCGTGAGAATAGTAAAGAGCGGAACAGTGTCCAGCGTAAAACGCATACGAACGAGGATGTTCCAATGAGTAATAAAAAAATGGAATAATGAAGAATTTCACCAAGTATAGGGTAGTTCAGCAGATCTGAGTTATTCAACAAAATAATAAAGATTGGAATAACAGAAGTTCTCTTTATGAACACAAAAGAAATAATACCCATTACGAGAATAACAAATAATATCCCCTACCTTAGAAAGAAGAGTACTGGATATAGAAGTAGTGAAGTAGCAGAACACTTTTCTTCTTTCTCTCTATAGTTTCTCTCTCTAGAGTTTCAGTGAATTCGTAAGAAATAATGAAGGAATGAGTTTCTATTTATAGAAAAATGGACTGCATAGTAACTAACTCATAAGCGGTCCAGATTAATTTACTTTAATCTGACGGTCCATATTTAAAGCAAAATCTTTTAAATAAAATATAATATATTCTATTTATAATCTAATAAAATGAATAACTTTATAAAAGATTTACTATACAAACACTATGAGCAGCCTTATAAAAACGTACATGCATAATAAAATATAATATATTCAATTATTGTCAAATAAAATAAATAACTTTATAAAAGTATGTTGTTTTATATAAAAAGATATTACTATGCAAAAAACACTATGCATGTACTATGCAACACTATGCATAATAAAATATAATATATTCTATTTATAGAATAACTTTATAAAAGTATTACATTTTATATAAAAAGATTTTACTATGCAAAACACTATGCAACAGTATGCATAATAGAATATAATATATTCTATTTATAGAATAACTGAAATTTAAATAAGCACACTTAGAAGGGGGGTTGAATAAGTGTGGGAACAAACGATGTCAAACTTTTGATTAAATAAAAATTATTTTGGATATACAATGTAGCAAGCTGGATTCTATATCTTTATATGTGGAAACGTAAAGATGTTGTATTGAATTTATATAACACTTTCCACAATGATTAAATACATTGACTTAACCTTTTTTCGTAATGTGATTGTGTGAAAACAATTTCTTTGAATTAGGTTTGTAAGTTTATAGATATAGAGAATGCGTCTTTGGATAGATATAATGAATGATGAGATAATTTAGCACAATGAACACAAGGAATTTTTACGTGGTTCAGCCCCTATCCTTTATTCTAGTGGCCTAATCCACGTCCAATACAAACTAGTATTGGAGACTCTTTATTAATTAACTTTGTTTACAATTAAACCCCTTTACAAGACAAGTTTCAAAACCTTTGAGTACTTATACTCCCCGAGCACATTTGCTCCCTAGCACCTTTGCTCCCTGTGCACCTATGCACCCTTAAGCACCTATGCTTCCTTGAACTTGCTTGCAAAACCTCTAATCCAACCCGGATTAGAAACCTTAGACTAACAATTTAGTCTACCGCATGTTTAGAGAATTGATCAAAGATATGACAACAAAATAAACTATGATCAAAGCAATAATTATATCAATAATTCAAGGCTCAACTAAAATGCAATGATCAATATGAAAGATAAAGATATCACCGATTCAAGTGCAAAGAGAAAAGCTGAAATTAATTGAGAGCTTGATGCACAATAGCCTTGTAGCGATTCTTCACAATTTAGAAACTTTGAAAACCCTTGTGAATTGTATGTGAAGAAAGTATATTTTCAGAATAGTAGTCTAAGTATTCTGCTTGTTGTATATTCTGATTTCTTGTGTTATTTCTCTCAAGGCCATGGCTAATCCATATATAGTGAAATAAATTGATATAGCCGTTGTTAATTGATTTCGTGACTCACCTTTATGTTTGTTGAAATCAATTAAAGAGATATATTATTTTATTTAATTGATTATGAATCAAAAAGGCGTTAATCATGCTTTTAGTCAAAGATGAATCACATTTATAAGGAAGTCCATCCACTCAAGATTCTTATAAATAAAATCCACTTCTAAAAGGGATGTGAATCAATTTATTAATCCTGGGCCTATTTCATATCCACCCATTCAATATCTCATTAAGGTAATGTAAACAAGATTCCTATTTTTGTTAACATATTACCGTTGCACCCATTTTGGTCACCCACTGTCATGTAGAATTTAATTAAGCATGCTTTGTTTATTAAGTAAACTTTATTCAACTTATTCCCAAACAAATTTCTTCCGTTTAAAATGAAGAGATCACGCTGCTTAACATAAGGAAGGAGCTTTTAGAATATCTTTAATTATGGAATCTAATTAAACAACCTTAATTATATGCCCAATTAATAAATTAATCACTTTCATAATTATTTTTATTTAATGCATATCTTTCCATATTAATTTTGAAAGCCGAATTAATTTATATATTACTTTCATGATTATGGCAAACCCAATAATGGAAAATCCATATCTCAAGATTTATGGAAACAATCTTGATTAGAGATATGAAAGATAATGATCTTTTTGAAACTCATTTTCTAACCAACTCCATCAATTATGGGAAGTATCAATATTTAAAAAACATTTCCATATTTATTTTGAAATCCCAATCTATTTTGATTTGCCCTTACTAATGAGCTTTCCAAAAATTACTCCAATTAATATTTGATCATTATTAATTTTGAAAGCTTAATTAAATATTTTCATAATTAATCTTTAATTAATTAATTATTTTAATTTATTCCACAATTAATTAATGATGCAATGCAATGCAAATCCTAGAGCCTTGATTGAGAAATAATTAAAGCTAGGATCTTACATTTATTTCCTAATGACTCAAGCAATTCTTCAAGCCTTCATGTCTTCAATCCTTTAATAAATCAAAGCTTCAAGAATTTTTTTAATATCCTGTAAATGCATGAGTAAACATTTTAGTACAATAGGAAAGTCATCATCAAAACCCAAGGTTGGAATATGACCAAGTCAATATTCTCCCCCTTTTTGATGATGACAATATAATAATTATGGCTCCCCCTAAAACCATGCATATATTAAAATATTCTTGACATGATAGAATAAGAACATAGAGTTAGACAAGAGATATTCAATATGAACTTATCTTGTACCTCAATCTGTTTCAACATGATTAGACAAAAAATATCATAATTTCTCTCCCCTTTTGTCATCAATTAAAAAGAATTACATGTGATTTTTCTCCCCCTTTGTCATTAATCAAAAAGAAAGAAAGGACATTGAAAAATGATGTATACCCGTAGAAAGAATCATGGTGCTTTTTAAGGACTAACAATGGTTGGCAAATATGAGTCTAAGAATCTTTTCTGTTAACCCAAGTGATTAAAAGATTTAAATATTTTCTTAATAAAGTAAGCTAACCACATAGATTCAAGTAAGCAATCATACCTTCATATTTAGTTACCTCTACGTCAATACCTTTATCATATGATGTAAATTTAATTGACGTGCTCAATTGTGTAGCCTTTGATTTAGATTTCTCACACTCAACCCTTTGATAAACTCTTTTGTATATTTGGTTTGATGTATCTATGTCATCCTTTATTTTCTTTATTTAGAGTCCCAAACAAAAATAGTTAAGTTCTCTCATTAAGCTCATGTCGAACTCCTTCTGCATACACTTAGAAAATAACTCATAAAGAAACTCATTAGTAGCACAAAATATTATATTGTCTACATATGATAGAATCTTTATTTTTATGCTTAAATAATATAGAATTGATTTTACCTTGAGTGAAACCATTTGAGATGAGATACTTACTTAACCTCTTGTATCAAGCCCTTGGAACTTGTTTGAACTTGTCATGATTTGGGTAGTTCTCATACTCAAATCTGGGAGTAATATCTTCAATAATATTCTCGGGTGGATGACTTTTAAGATATTTTGCTGCTTTCGGCATTTCAACTTTCTTTTCTAAGAATATGGTTTGCTAGATAGAGAATTAGGCAATGCTATATTCTGCTTGTCGAATCCAAATCTCATTGTTTTTCTTCGATTTAATTCATTTGCTCCTTTGGCTTACTCAATCTGTTTATTTTAAGAAGGACCTTTTGCTTTGAGATGTACCTATAAAAAATTCATCCTTTTGGTACCAATATCTTTTTGGGTCCTTTTGGGTTAGTCACATACAAATCACTTTTCTTAATCCACACATTTTTAACTTCCATATTCCTTTTATTTGATGAACAATCTAAATATCCCTTTAAGCCACATGTTTTACAAGTAGTGAAATGAGAGCAATAATTTAATTTTAAATGTGATCTAGATTTTAAAATTTTTACCTCACTCTTTTTATGTGTTGGATTATAGCCAATTCCTTGTTTTTCAAAGCTAGGTCTTTGTTTACCCAACATAACCGATAAATTTTCTTCCCCTTGGACAAATTTAGCCAATGATAATTTTAGTGAGTTTATTTCTTTTTGTAGTTCATTCATTGAAGGATTTTTAATATGAGAATCATCATTAAAAGCATCAATACAAACATCTCTCATTGTTATTTCTTTATTTAATTTTTCAACTTTTTTATTTAAATCATTAACCTTGTTGGAAAGCAATTTGTTATGATTTTCTAAAAAATCATTTTTAGCAATTAAAATATTTTCTTCTTGTGATGATGTATCTTGTTCAGCTTCTTTCTTTTCATCAACTAATATATCAACCTCATTCATTAAAGTATTTACTAAGTCTTTTAAATATACATTCTTTTCTCTTAATTTTTCATTTTCTTGTTTCAAGAGATTATAATCAGAAATGGTTACCTCGATAGATTCATCATTTGATTCATTGTCGATTCCCATGAAGCATACTTGGGCTATTTCTTTGTTTGCATCAACTTCAACTTCGGACTCATCATCACTCCAAGTAATAAATGCTTTGTTCCTTTTGTTATCCTTGTAGCTTAGTTTACCTTTGTTCGTTATTTTGAAGCCGTCCTTTTTGGAATGGCCCGGGCGTCCGCATTCAAAGCAAGTGTCTTCATTTTGCTTTCCCTTGAATTTGTTTGAGGTATTGCATTCTTTCTCTTAATCTTTCTTTGTAACAACCCTTTAATCCTTTTTGAAAGTTTTGCAATTTCCTCATCCGAATCGTCCTCTAGCTCCTCTTCATCACCTGCAATAAGAGCTAGAACCTTCTTTCGAGGAGTATCCTCCTCATCATCATATCTCTTTAATTGATGTTCAAATTCTTCTAATTCACCAAATAGAGTTAATGTATTCATAGAAGAAATATTAGGAGAATCTTGAAGAGTTGTAACTTTAGAAGCAAACCTCTTGGGCATAGCCCGAAGTAACTTACGGTTGATCTCACTTTGCGGAATTGATTTATCAAGAAGCTTCATGGAATTCATTAGTACTAGGAACCTTGTTTGTGCCTCGTTGATAGTTTCATCTTTCTCAAGCTTGAACATTTCATAATTATGCGTGAGCATACTAAGCTTGACTTCTCTTACTTTCGATGTACCTTCATGGCTTACTCTTAAAGTATCCCAAATCTCTTTAGCCGTGTTGCATGAGGAAACTTTGTCACTTTCGGATTGCACCAATCCACTAAGGAGAGTGTTCATTGCTTTTGAATCGTAGGAAACCATGTGAGTTTCGGTTGAGTCCATTTCCATTAAGGTCTTTGGAGTACCACCTTTTTTTCTTGGAATAACAGGACCATTCTCCACGACCCACCATTCCCAAGGATCTCTTTTAAGAAATATCGTCATTCAAAATTTCCAGAAGTTGTAATTTTCAGCTCCATGAAGTAGTGGAGGTCTAATAGTTGATTGGCCTTCTTGAATGATGTTCCCAAGTTGTACCATGCTGGAATCTTTCCCTACAAGTCAACTTTAAGACCAAGATAAGTAGAGCCAAGCTCTGATACCAAATGAAATTTAAATAGGCACACTTAGAAAGGGGGGTTGAATAAGTGTGGGAACAAACGATGTCAAACTTTTGATTAAATAAAAATTCTTTTGGATATACAATGCAGCAAGCTGGATTCTATATCTTTATATGTGGAAACGTAAAGATGTTGTATTGAATTTATATAACACTTTCCACAATGATTAAATACGTGACTTAACCTTTTTCAGAATGTGATTGTGTGAAAACAATTTGCTGAATTAGGTTTGTAAGTTTATAGATATAGAATGCAGCCTGCTGGATAGATAGCTGAATGATGAGATAATTTAGCACAATGAACACAAGGAATTTTTACGTGGTTTAGCCCCTATCCTCTATTCTAGTGGCCTAATCCACTTCCAATACAAACTAGTATTGGAGACTCTCTTTATTAATTAACTTTGTTTACGATTAAACCCCTTTACAAGACAAGTTTCAAAACCTTTGAGTACTTATACTCCGCAAGCACCTTTGCTCCCTAGCACCTTTGCTCCCTGTGCACCTATGCACCCTTAAGTGTTAGGTTTGTAATATTCAAGAACGCAATCAAATTGCATAAAAGTGCGGAAACGTGTAAAAATCAAAGTTTAAAATTTTACAAACCATATACCCGGATCACCCTTTATGCACAATTATTAATTAAACGAAAAGATAAAGAATAAAATCATACCCTTGAAGATCGAGCTTCCTCAGGTACAAGTTCACCTCTAAATCCTTTCGCGTTCAACTTGAATCCACCGGGTTTGGTTCCTTCCTTTGATCAACGTTAGCCACCCATATGTTTGGCCTCTAGAGGTGATCCACCAAGGTAAAATAAAGATTCAAGAAGAAGGGTATTGGCTCAACCCTAGTTTTCTATCTCTATAGAAAAGGCGTACTCTCCCACAAATTGGAATTATTACGTCGTCGATATCCGATATAAGACTCCCTTATAAAGATATCAGGTAACCTTATTTAAAAAAAATAAGGTATTATTTAATTAAACTCTTTTAATTAAATGGGCTCCCCTAATCTTATTAGGGATAATTAATTAAACTCCTTTAACTAATTTTCCTCCTAATCCTATTAGGAATAAATGAGAGTACTTATATTAAATTAATTCCTAAACTCTTTTAGAAATTAAAATAATAATAATTGTAATAATATTAATAAGACTCCTCTTATTAATTTATATTTAATATTTCTAAAATATTAAATAATAAATATTAAACTATTTAATTTATTCTATCACCATAGATTAAATTAAATATACTTAACATATTATTACGATTATGCCATTAACTTCTTAAATAATTATTCTTCCTTTTATGGTGTGACCCTTTAGGTTCTCCATATTAAGCAGGTTGTGAATAAATCAATTAGAACAATTCTAATCTTATTTAAATAAATAAATTAAACAATTAATTAATTTAAATAAATAATATTTATTCTACAAGGGATAAGCCTCCCTAGCGATCAACGACTTTCCGGATAATATAGATTTCAACATTAATCATAAAAGAACCTTTGAGTAAATAGTTACTGCACAATTCAATCCTTCCACCATCTGATGTCCCAATTAAATATAAGACATGGAATTCTTCACAAGTCTTATTTTATTTAATTATATGTATTTCGATTCTTAAATGCACAACTCAAATAATGCAAATTAGAAACTCCTTTCTAATTTCATTCTCGCCCGCCAAGGACTTTGGGTTGTCATTTATCGAATCACATAGACGCGTTCTCTTGTTTTATTAGAAGTGGTAGATTCTTTATTGATCATACATTATCTCCATGTACAACTTATTATACCCAAGCATACCCTTTGATATACCCTAAGGGTCTTAAGGAATAAGTCAAAGTATAACTCATCATATACAAGATACTATGATGATCTCAAGTCCAAGGATCACTTCAGACTACTATCACTACTGAGAATTCCTATTGATGCAAGTAAAACTCCATTAGGTATTCCTTAGCGAGCCACGTTCAGTGAACTTATTCTCTAATAAGCACCTACATACTTGCTTTAGTGTCTCCACACAAATGATCATGAGATCAATAATCCTCATCCAATGAGCAAGCAACGTATGTACCAATCTATTCGGATTCACTAATCCCCAATTTAGTAATTCAACGATTGTGAACTATTTTAGTTTTAATCTTTCAAAGAATTTAGATCTCATTAGAATGATCATCATCATTATTCTAAAAGCATTGCTTAAAACTATGGGTTTATCACATATTATAAAACAACATCATGTAGATAATTAAAGCCTTTAATAAATTAATACTTTTTATTAATAAATGAATAAGATTGTTACAAAGTATATGCTTTATCATCAAACATGATTGGCTTGTGTGCATATTACTTTCAATCTCCCACTTGCACTAAAGCCAATCGCCATGGTATCTTATACTCTTCTTCTTTAAGTGACGATTATCCTGCTGTTGGATAAGCTTTAGTTAATGGATATGTAATGTTGTTCATGAGAGTCCACTATCTCTATAGTGATTTCCCATCTTTCAATGATTCTAATAATCAAATAAAAGTGCCACAACACATGTTTAGATCCAAGATGAGACTTAGGAACTATTCCTAGTTCTGTAATGAACTTTTAATCCAAACAATCAACTTGCAGCTTCATTTATAGCTATATACTTTGTCTTTATCACTAAACCAAAGAACTCTTTCTTTGTTTGGAACCTTTCCAATTCACTGCACCACTGTTCAAGGTAACACTTTACCTTGAAGTGGATTTTCGATCGTCTTGGTCTATCTGAAAAACTTGAGTCTGTTAAGCCCTCTAGTTTTAATTTAGACCCACCATGAATATGATCACATCCTTAGTGCCGGTTAAGCACTTTAAGATGTTTTTCACTGACTCATAGTGAACTTCTCCATAATATAACTGATCAACATCAGGTCTCGTACATTTCATTGCATACATGATTGTCACTCATGCGATCTCTCTTCTTTTAATAGTTTGTGGGGACTATTAAGAGAGATACACTCCATAGCTCATCAACATGAGACATCTCTTGGAGTTTGCCATGCTAAACGACTTTAGCATCAAATGAATATACATTCCTTGGGTTAAGTTGAGCATCCTTTTAAATCTATCTATATAGATTTATATCCCCAATTAAGATACTCTTCCAAATCATTCATGGAGGAATGTTTAGACAACTTTATCTTTACTGATTGTAGCATTGGTATGTAATTCCTCATCCGTAGTATATCAACATATAATACTAGAAATTTCACGACGCTCCCACTGACCCTTTTGTACACACTAGGTTCATTCTTATTTTTTGATAAAATCAAACTCTTTTGATTGTCTCATCAAAACGAATGTTCTATATTTGAGAAACTTGCTTCAATCCATTTCTCTGAGTGTCTACAACACTTACCTCATCGTATGTAACTGGATCATCATCTTCTATGATGTGTACCTCATCATCATCATCTATGATGAATCCATACCTCCTAGGTATCTTGGTGACTATTCGATTTACGATTCGATTGTGGTAATGCAATAGGTCTATCTACTGAGTTTCTCTTATTTGACTTATAGTGTTTTGTGGTTCTTGAACTCTTCAAGATCTATTATCCTCCCACTAGCCCCTTTAATGATAAACACCTTTATCTTAGAAGGCAACGTGTTTCGCAATAAACACCTTTTGCTAAGTAGGATTATAGAACATTTACCCTAAACTTACTTTAGGATGTCCCACAAATCTGTATTTGTCAAATCTTGTCCCAAGCTTATCCTTTGAAACCGTTTCACATAAGTTGGACAACCCCTTATCTTAACATACTTTAGATTAGGAATCCTCCCTGTCCATAACTTTTATGGAGTCTTGGGGCTAGATTTTGGGGGTTACCTTTTCGTAGATATGCAGCCATTTCTAGGACATGATCCTAGAAGGATACTGGAATGTCGGTAAAATCATTATGGATCGCACCATGTCCAACAAGGTACGAATTTACCTTTCAGATACATCAATCAATTATTATGTATCGAGAGGCGTCCATTATGAGAAAACCATTTGAGATGATCTAGAAACTTATTGCACAAGTATTCCTTCCTTGATCCGATCAAAGAATCCTAATACTTTGCCAATTTGTTTCACTTTTGAATTCTTTGAACCTTTCAAATAACTCACACTTGTATTTCAGTAAATACACACATTCAACTCTTTGAATGATCATCTCCTTTTCTTATACTAGTTTGTTCAATTTGCAAAATATATTTTTCACGTAAGTCAAGTATACAAAATCCATTAAGTAATATTCTAGTTCTATACAAAACATTATTATTATAAATAGAACAACAATTGTTCTTAATTATAATACCAAAGATTTCATTGTCCAACAATAAAATGGAAATAATATTTTAACAAGGCGGAATACAATAACAACTTATTGACTTAATAGATTTGCCCGTAGGCATTGCTAAACTATAAGTTTCTATGGCTAATATGGCAACCTTTGCTATATTTTCCACACATAGGATTACTTATATTTGTTTAGCTTTCTACTCTGCTTGGTCCTTCATAAATCTATATTTATGATAACCAAAGTCGGTATCCAATACCCAAGTAGAAACCACGACTTAAAGAAAAATTATTTTAAATCATGAACAAATTTGTATTTGTAACCAAAATTTCACTAAGCTTCTTTGGTTAACCTTTGCAAGATGCTTCTCGCAGTTTCTTTCTAGTGTTCAGGCTTATTGCAGTGGAAGCAAACTCCTTTGCTATCCGTATCAGTTTTGTTCTTATTATCCTTTGTTTTTGCCTTTCTATTTACCTTCTTGGAATCGTTCTTCTTTTCAGAAGATCCTTTGGCCCCTACCAGTAAGACATGATCTTTCTTGGTTGGAAAGTGACTCTCAACATTTTTCAATATGTTAAGCAAATCAATGAGGTCGATATCTAGCTTGTTCATATGAAAATTCACAACAATTGTGAAAGGAGTCCGGAGTGAGTGCAAGATCAAATCTTGGCTCAACTCTCCATCCATGACAAAAACTGTTGTCCTAATTGATCAATCAAATTGATTATGTTAAGAACTTTTTATACTGCATTTATAGTGCCATTGGTCATTATAGATCGGAAGATCTCCTTAGATATCTCGATATCTATCGGTCCTACTTTCCTCACCATCAACTACTTTATGTGCGGGAATATAGTAGGAGCATCCATAGTTTCATCTTGTGACTGAAGCTCGTTACTCGTGGATGCGAGCATGATGCATTGAGCTAATTGTGCATCATCTTGCCACTTTCTAAAAGTAGCAATCTCTTCCTCAGAGGCATTATGCGCAACCATTGAGGGGATAGATATAAGATTCTTAAATTCCTTAACCAATCCAAATTTAATTTCAGTTTAATTTCGGTTAATTTAGCATCTAATATGCTTCGTGATGATAGTAATTTTAGACATTGTAAAATTACGTTAATGAATTTGTAATTAACAACATTTTAACATACATTCTTTTATTAATTACCAAAATAAATTAGGTCTTGTTTTAAATTGGTATCTCCCACTATTTTCTTCAAACTATATTACCTCACTTATATTGTTGGCAAAATCTAATTAAAGATTTGCTAGTGTGAATAAGGATCCCATTTCAAATGTATATAGCCTTGTGGTGACACAACAAACTATATATAAATAAATAGGTAGACAACTTTTGTCAATTACATCAACTATGCAACTCCTTGTATTTTGCCTCTTAGATTATTTTGATCAAGTGGTGGCACATCCGAATCAAAATTATCCAAGTTAAGTCCAACCTAGCACTCCATATATTCAAAAAGAAAAATATCATCCTTGTGGTGACACAACAAAATAATATTGTTCAATTTTCTTTATAAGCATCAAATGTGATAAATTAACATCTTAAATACTTAATACTTGCCTTGTGGTGACACAACAAACTCATATTAAATATTTAATACTCTATTAATTTTATCATCATGCTAGAAAGCGACGTTCGATATTCCAAATATCTTTGAACGCTTAGGACTTAATATAAAAATTGAGGGGTTTGTTATTAATTTGTCTCATCTTGTTTAAGTAGCATTTACGTATATATATATATAAAATACGCGTCATATTAATTAACATGCGAAGCATGTTTGCATAATATATAATATATATAGTATAAACATGCACATATAGAATACTATATTCTACTCGGATTGATTATGGACTTTTATTCTAGTTTGGTTCACTAGAGCCACCAAGTGAACAAAAGGCCAAACCCCAGGGGTGCAAGAAATAATATTTAAATATAACTATTACATTTAAACGGGCTCCATTACAAACGGGTCTTCAAGCGCTCCTTGTCCCTTGATCTCCAATTCTTCAAAATAATTCTAACTATTCCTATTACAAAACTATTTAAAATAAATAGAAACCTTGATCAGCAGTCAAGGGGAAGTACATAGGAGGGAGATGGAATTTACATTAAGAAAAATTAGAGAAAACGAGGTACGCAGACCCCATTTAATAAAACCCATACATTCATGCATCCAACTAAAATAAAATCCAATCGCATTGGTCAATAGTCCATAATTAATCCCATTTATTATCATACACATCATCATATGCATCAATAAATAACATTCATCTTATGAATAATAAACATTTAATATATATATTGATATCATTTAATGGACAAATTTAGTTAGTATAAAATCTAATTTTGAATTAAAATAAACTCCTTTATTTTAATCCAAATTTAAATCAAAATAAAACTATTTTATTTTAATTTATCCAATTTTGAATAAAATAAACTATTTTATTTTAATCAAAATTTTAATCAAAATAAACTCCTTTATTTTAATTAATTATGGAATCCAATTCCATATATAAAAAAAAAATTATTAAAGGAAACATTTAATTCTTTTCCTATTCACAAATAAACTCCTTTATTTTGAATAATATGAAATCTTATTTCATATTTAAATAAACTCCTTTATTTAAGGAAACATGGATTCTCTTTCCTATTCACAAATAAACTCTTTTATTTTGAATAATATGAAATCTTATTTCATATCTAAATAAACTCCTTTATTTAAGGAAAGATGGATTTACTTCTATTCACAAATAAACTCCTTTATTTTAGAAAAATAAAATCCAATTTCAACTCCAATTAGTTATCATGGAATCCAATTCCAACTCTAATTAGTTAGCATGAAATTCTAATTTTAAAATTAAAATAAACTTTTTATTTTAATATTAAAATAAACCTTTTATTTTAAGATTAAAATAAACTTATTATTTTAATTATAAAATAACTAAGAATATTATATATATATATATATATATATATATATATATATATATAATATTATAACCGTACACATGAATGGCTCAAAAAAAAAAATTTGCATGCCACATTTAAGGCTACAGGATTCGACATTACCAAAAAAATAAAAAATAAAAAATCTGGTGACTCTTTTAAAAAAAAAAAGGCAAGCCACACCATTTTGAATCCCTGCAACTTTTATGGCCACGTGACATTTGGTGGAATCATAAGAATCACGTGAGTCTCCTTTATATATATATAATCTTAACTCTTTTATAAAACGCGAACTGATTTCGACGTTTTTTTTTTAATAATAATAATTTTATACAATAAAATTATGCCCAATTAAATTGTTCTAAACACATATCAATATACATATCAAATTAAACAATTAATAATTCGCATAAAGGTTTGGCTCTGATGCCACTGTTAGGTTTGTAATATTCAAGAACGCAATCAAATTGCATAAAAGTGCGGAAACGTGTAAAAATCAAAGTTTAAAATTTTACAAACCATATACCCGGATCACCCTTTATGCACAATTATTAATTAAACGAAAAGATAAAGAATAAAATCATACCCTTGAAGATCGAGCTTCCTCAGGTACAAGTTCACCTCCAAATCCTTTCGCGTTCAACTTGAATCCACTGGGTTTGGTTCCTTCCTTTGATCAACGTTAGCCACCCATATGTTTGGCCTCTAGAGGTGATCCACCAAGGTAAAATAAAGATTCAAGAAGAAGGGGTATTGGCTCAACCCTAGTTTTCTATCTCTATAGAAAAGGCGTACTCTCCCACAAATTGGAATTATTACGTACGTCTGATATCTGATATAAGACTCCCCTTATAAAGATATCAGGTAACCTTATTTTAAAAAAATAAGGTATTATTTAATTAAACTCTTTTAATTAAATGGGCTCCCTAATCTTATTAGAGATAATTAATTAAACTCCTTTAACTAATTTTCCCTCCTAATCCTATTAGGAATAAATGAGAGTACTTATATTAAATTAATTCCTAAACTCTTTTAGAAATTAAAATAATAATAATTGTAATAATATTAATAAGACTCCTCTTATTAATTTATATTTAATATTTCTAAAATATTAAATAATAAATATTAAGCTATTTAATTTATTCTATCACCATAGATTAAATTAAATATACTTAATATATTATTACGATTATGCCATTAACTTCTTAAATAATTATTCTTCCTTTTATGGTGTGACCCTTTAGGTTCTCCATATTAAACCGGTTGTGAATAAATCAATTAGAACAATTCTAATCTTATTTAAATAAATAAATTAAACAATTAATTAATTTAAATAAATAATATTTATTCTACAATATAGGATAAGCCTCCCTAGCGATCAACGACTTTCTAGATAATATAGATTTCAACATTAATCATAAAAGAACCTTTGAGTAAATAGTTACCGTATAATTCAATCCTTCCACCATACAATGTCCCAATTAAATATAAGATATGGAATTCTTTGTCAAGTCTTATTTTATTTAATTATATGTATTTCGATTCTTAAATGCACAACTCAAATAATGCAAATTAGAAACTCCTTTCTAATTTCATTACGCCGCCAAGGACTCTTTGGTTGTCATTTATCGAATCACATAGGACGTTTTCTTATTTTATTAGAAGTGGTAGATTCTTTATTGATCATACATTATCTCCATGTATAACTTATTATACCCAAGCATACCCTTTGATATACCCTAAGGGTCTTAAGGAATAAGTCAAAGTATAACTCATCATATACAAGATACTATGATGATCTCAAGTCCAAGGATCACTTGTACTACTATCACTACTGAGAATTCCTATTGACAGCAAGTAAAACTTCATTAGGTATTCCTTAGCGAGCCAACGCTCAAGTGAACTTATTCTCTAATAAGCACCTACATACTTGCTTTAGTGTCTCCACATAAATGATCATGAGATCAATCATCCTCATCCAATGAGCAAGCAACGTATGTACCAATCTATCCGGATTCACTAATCCCCAATTTAGTAATTCAACGATTGGGAAATATTTTAGTTTTAAGCTTTCAAAGAATTTAGATCTCATTAGAATGATCATCATCATTATTCTAAAAGCATTGCTTAAAACTATGGGTTTATCACATATTATAAAACAGCATCATGTAGATAATTAAAGCCTTTAATAAATTAATACTTTTTATTAATAAATGAATAAGATTGTTACAAAGTATATGCTTTATCATCAAACATGATTGGCTTGTGTGCATATTACTTTCATTAAGCACCTATGCTTCCTTGAATTTGCTTGCAAAACCTCTAATCCAACCCGGATTAGAAACCTTAGACTAACAACTTAGTCTACCACATGTTTAGAGAATTGATAAAAGATATGACAATAAAATAAACTATGATTAAAGCAATAATTATATCAATAATTCAAGGCTCAACTAAAATGCAATGATCAATATGAAAGATAAAGATATCACCGATTCAAGTGCAAAGAGAAAAGTTGAAATTAACTGAGAGCTTGATGCACAACAGCCTTGTAGCGATTCTTCACAATTTAGAAACTTTGAAAACCCTTATGAATCGTATGTGAAGAAAGTATATTTTCATAATAGTAGTCTAAGTATTCTGCTTGTTGTATATTCTGATTTCTTGTGTTATTTCTCTCAAGGCCATGGCTAATCCTTATATAGTGAAATAAAGTGATATAGCCGTTGTTAATTGATTTCGTGACTCACCTTTATGTTTGTTGAAATCAATTAAAGAGATATATTAGTTTATTTAATTGATTATGAATCAAAAAGGCGTTAATCATGCTTTTAGTCAAAGATGAATCACATTGATAAGGAAGTCCATCCACTCAAGATTCTTATAAATAAAATCCACTTCTAAAAGGGATGTGAATCAATTTATTAATCTCGGGCCTATTTCATATCCACTCATTCAATATCTCATTAAGATAATGTAAACAAGATTCCTGCTTTTGTTAACATATTACCGTTGCACCCATTTTGGTCACCCACTGTCATGTAGAATTTAATTAAGCATGCTTTGTTTATTAAGTAAACTTTATTCAACTTATTCCCAAACAAATTTCTTCCGTTTAAAATGAAGAGATCACGCTGCTTAACTTAAGGAAGGAACTTTTAGAATATCTTTAATTATGGAATCTAATTAAACAACCTTAATTATATGCCCAATTAATAAATTAATCACTTTCATAATTATTTTTATTTAATGCATATCTTTCCATATTAATTTTGAAAGCCTAATTAATTTATATATTACTTTCATGATTATGGCAAACCCAATAATGGAAAATCCATATCTCAAGATTTATGGAAACAATCTTGATTAGAGATATGAAAGAAAATGATCTTTTTGAAACTCATTTTCTAACCAACTCCATCAATTATGGGAAGTATCAATATTTAAAAAACATTTCCACATTTATTTTGAAATCCCAATCTATTTAGATTTTCCCTTACTAATTAGCTTTCCAAAAATTACTCCAATTAATATTTGATCCTTATTAATTTTGAAAGCTTAATTAAATATTTTCATAATTAATCTTTAATTAATGAATCATTTTAATTTATTCCAAAATTAATTAATGATGCAATGCAATGTAAATCTTAGAGCCTTGATTAAGAAATAATTAAAGCTAGGATCTTACATTTATTTCCTAATGACTCAAGCAATTCTTCAAACCTTCATGTCTTCAATCCTTTAATAAATCAAAGCTTCAAGAATTCTTTTAATATCCTGTAAATGCATGAGTAAACATTTTAGTACAATAGGAAAGTCATCATCAAAACCCAAGGTTGGAATATGACCAAGTCAACAATAACTTTATAAAAATATTCTGTTTTATTACATTAATAACACCAATAAAACAAAACTGAGTGACTTATCACATAAACATCAATAATCAATACCGTGCTATTTACTAAAATAGAAAAAAATTTGAATACTTTTATTTCATAAAATGCGGGTTCTCACAAAAGACTTCAAGGCCATCGTACTGCCAGGATTTAGAAGATCAACTGAACATGTTGACGCGTTTGTGATAGCTAGGATAACGAACGGGCAAAAGATAGTTTTGTCACCTATACGATAAAAGGAAAGGAGATAAAGGGAAAGTATGTGTGTTTTAAGTGTGAATCAATGGAGTATAAGGTGGAAGACTGTCCAAGAAGGAGATAAGAGGCAAGGAATGCGAATACGGGAAAAGGCAACAGGACATTAGCGACAACGGGACCAACATCAACAAACAAACCAAAGAAATCAACTTCAAGCGTCTTCAACATGACTGTTCAAGAAACTGTAGCAGCCGGGGATGCAGGTATATTCGAGCAAATTTTTTTTCTTATACATTATTTTCTTATATATAGTAAATTATTTTATAAAGATATTTTGAATGAGGAAATTGAGTTCTATTAGAAATCATTTTTCCGTATAAACAGATAGATAAGCTTTATGTGAATAGTTAAAGATCAGTTCGATCAGATTATGATCGAGATCTACTTGTAATAATTGTGTATGTTATGTACCCTGGTATGTATAGGTTTTAAAACGGTGATTCCGGGGACGGAATCTTTATAAGGGAGGGTGAATGTAACAACCCGATATTTTCTATATAATTAAATCAGAAATTTTGCGTATAATTTTTTATTTATTTTAAGGATGAGGATTTGTACAAGATAAGGTGTATATGTATTTATGTGATAAATAAAAATATATTTATTACACGAATATTTACAAATAATTTTATTTTAGAATTATTGATTATTATAAATTATATTCTTATAATAATTAATTTCATAGTAGAAATGTTTTTATTAATTATTTTCTATGAAAATATAATTATATATTATTTAAATAATATATGAAATGATTATTGGAATTATTATAATAATTATTTTATTTTATTATATGAATTTAATTTATATTAATTAAGTTAATTATTTTAACTTAATTAATAAAGGTATATATGCCAGATAAATCAGATATGGAATCCAAACCCTAATTTTGGATTTTGATCAAGGAATAAGAATAAGAATATAATATTAATTATATTTTGATTTTTCAGTGCCACGATTAAGTACTGTATATGTGTGGACTGATAATGATTGGTCAATTATGGTACAATATTTGAAAACCCTAATTTTACGGCGGGAAACCCTAAATTGAAACTCAGTTATGAGTTTAAGACTGTTATATAACTGTGGTATATGAATCGTTGTGTATTAAATTATTAATTAGGTAAACCCAAATTAAAAATTAGAAACCCTAAGTTATTAAAAACCCTAATTTTAAATGCTAAACCTTAATTAGAAACTCAAATTACAGTTCAAGATTGATTGGTAATTGTGTTAATGTGATTAATTAACAAGTATTAGAATTACAATTGTTAATTAGGAAAACCTTAATAAACTTTGGAAACCCTAATTAACAAGAAACCCTAATTCTAAAATTAATAACCCTAATTTGCTAATTTGGTAACCCTAATTTGTTAATTGTAAGCTAAATGCTAATTAGTGGACACAAAAACACTAATGTTCATGTATAGTGTAATTTGAAAATTAATCATAATTAGAAAACCCTAATTTCCATTTTAGAAACTAAAATTTATTTAATTTATTTTTGTGCCAACCCTAAATTGGAAATCCTAGATTGTTGCTTTTAAAACCTAAAATGGTTCAAACCCTAAACCCTAAACCCTAACCCAAACCCTAAACCCTAAGGGTTTGACAAGATTACACAAATGCCATTAAAAATAAAAGTGAAAAGACAATTTTGCCCTTTTGTACATAATTGAAGCTAACTTGCAAGTTTGGCTAACACTTTAGTTGGTGAACTACTTTTACTAACCCCATGTGCTGAAAACCTACACTTATCATCCACTTGGATCAGCATTGTACATTACAAGACACATATATATAGTTTGGGAGAGAGAAAAGTTTACTTTAATTCTCATAAGATCCAACTACTTCTCTCTCTCCCTAAAATTCAAGATTTGTGAGGAACTAAGTTCAAAAGTTAAGACTACATCACCATTTTGCTGTCCATAAACAGATTCAAAGATCAAATTCAAAGGATCCAAGCCAATAAAGGTATAAACCCTAAATTGTGAAATCTTTAAAATTTCGTGTTAATGATGTTGTTTGGTGGTTAGAATGGTGTTATATGATGTCATTAAGTGATTTAGGTTGCTAGATGTTAGACCCATAATATCTAGAGGCTCGGATTTGGTGTTTTCAAAAATCTGCGAAAAATTATTTTTGTGGTCTGACAATGAATGTCAGACCCTGTAGATCGCAGACTGTTGAGTGTTTTTGTTGTTTTAAGTTTTGGATCGATAGTATTGTATGCGTTCTTTGTTCTGAAAGTGAAAGCTCAGTCATTTGATGTTTAGATTTCGATTTATTCTTGGTCAAACCCCATTGACCGGGCATGACCAGTCAAATTCTAGGTAACCCAGAAATGGGGTTTTCAGCATCTGACAATATTTTTGCAAGCCTTGATCTATTATTTGGTTATGTTTTTGATGTTGTTATTTTAACTGGTTTATAGTATGTTATATGTGCTTCAGTTTCATGTTCCTAGATCACTTTTATAAACAACAAACTAGCAGTAATCGATGGTCAAAGTATGCTTCTTGACCTGATTTGAAGTTTCTGGAATTTCCAGAAATGGGATGAATAGTTTTTCTGACAATCTTTGACCGTAACATATCTAATGATTATGATGTAGTTTTACGGATATGATGAATGTTATTTGTACCTTGTTGTGTATAATATAATGCGAAATCATTATATTATTATAACATCAAACAGAACCCTTATAAATTTAAGCCACAAAGTGCTACTTGGGCTCCGTTCGGGTTTTCAGGTTACCCGTAAAACCCGTAATGTACCTCGAAAATTGTTTTAGAGACTTAGATCTTGTAAGTTAATGATACCTGGACATTAGAAATGATCAATATAGATACCATGGTAGTTCGTCTACAAGACCCGACGTCTATAACACTTGTGACATAAACCGATTGACCGAAATAAGGACAGATAGATCGTTGACCCGCATTGACCAGATTTTTGTGGGCAACACAGAACTTGATGAACAGCCCTAACAATGGTTTTAACGGCTTAGATCTTGCATTTGAATTGTTGTATGACCACTCTGATTGTGGGAAAGTGTAATATTACATTAGTACTACGATCTAGCAACATTACATGGCCCAGAGCATGCTTGAACATAAAATTACAATAGGTCAAACCGAGCACCTTGCACACTGATTTGTCAGTGTTCTTGAGCCAAGAACACCTAACACAACAGAAATGTGCCGCTATAGCCTATAGCGACGATTTCTATTATTTTTATTTTTTGAATTTTTGAAAAATGATTAAAAATAGAAAATAAATTCTTAAAATTATAAAAATGGTTTTAAAAATTATTTTAAATTATGAAAAATAACTTTAAATTATATGGGACATTTTTCATTAATATTTATAATTATTTGAATATTAATGATATTTAATTAGTGTATTAAATAAATTAGAGAAAAATGATTTTAATGTTATAAAATAATTTTAAATAAGAATAAAGTGTTTTAAAATATTTTGAGTTATAAATGTAACTTTTAATATTTTGTGATGAATTTTATTCATTAATTAATATTAATTGTAATTAAAGTTATTTAATAAATGTATTAAATAAATTATGAAAAATAGAATTAATGATTTAAAAATGATTTAAAGATTATAAAAATATTTTTAATTTATAAAATATAACTTTTAATATTTTGTCATGAAAATATTAATATTTTAATATTAATGATATTAGATTTATTTAATATATATATTAAATAAATTAGTTTAAAAATTATTTTAATATTAGAAAATCATTTTAAATGAAAATAAATAGTTTTAAAATATTTTAATTTATAAAATATAACTTTCAATATTTAAAGGTAAATTTCATTAATTATTTACTATTAATGATATTACAATTATTTAATAATCATATTAAATAAATTAGTTTAAAATGATTTTAATATTATAAAAATCATTTAAAATAAAAATAAAGTGTTTAAAGATATTTTAAGTTATAAAATATAACTTTTAATATTTAAAGGATAATTTCATTAATAATTTAGTATTAATGATATTATTTTAATAATAAATGATATTAATTTTATTTAATAATTATATTAAATAAATAGTTTTAAAATGGTTTTATTTATTTAAAATAATTTAATAAGGATATTAATGAATTAAAAATATTTTAAGATATAATTAATGACTTTTAATATTTTGATAAGATAATGTAGTAATATTTTAATATTAATGATAATTATTTAAAAATAATTTTAATTCTTTTAAAAATCATTTAAGGGTAATATTAATACTTTAAAAGTATTTTGAGTTATTATAAATAACTTTAACCTTTTGGCAATGGTTTCATTAATAGATTAATATTAATTAAATATTAATGATAATAGAATTGTTTAATATTTAAATCATTTAATGATGATTCCAGTGTTTGAAAATTCGTGATAAATTATAATAAATGTTTAAAAATTATTATAAGTCATTTAAAAATAATATGACTGATACTTACAGATATTGAACTACAGGATAGAGTCATAGACTCGATAATTACCCGATAAAGTCGTTGGTACACAGACATGTTTTAGAAATTAATTTGGACTTAGATAATTTGATTAGATATGTGTTTATTTGTGATTCAATGGTTATTAAACATGTGTGACAATGTGATTAGGTTATGTGCTGATTGCAATAAGTAGTGTTATGAGCTATAGTATGTTATTCTAATCGATCAAATGATCTTATTACTGATAGGTGTTATATAAAGATAGAACTAAGTTATTTAATCGCGTAGCAACAAGATCGTGCAAGTATCTTACCTTTGCATTTCCTTTATGCAATGGACATGAGTAAGAAGTTTCATAATTATATTATTATTATGCTATATTATTAACTCTATTTTGATATATTCTATATCCGATCATTGTTTATTAACATGTTAGTATATGGTAATTCAGATATATATTTTGTTCGTTAATTTCTAAATATGGTTACACAAGTGTCCCCACTTGGATAATCATTTTATTTAATCACATGTTGATATATATATATATATATATATATATATATATATATATATATATAAGTTGTCTAAGCTACTTGATCAGCTAGACACAAATTTAGAAATATCGTTGAATAAGTTAAAACCTTTTTGTATTCAATCAAATTGTTTTGATTCTGATTCCAGTCTAAGTATGAACATCCCGATCACGGGAAAACTTTTATGCGCCCAAGGCGGACAGAGTGAACGATACTATCATTCTTGTAATGTAGTATTGATCAATACAGGGCTCATTGGTATGATCACCCTCGCGCCCGTAAGTTATGACGGTTTGCAGATGAAGTTATGCTAAACCTTATCAAAAATTTAAAACAATGTTCATACTATGTCGACTACCCTATATTATATATAGTCAATACGTAGTTTCAAAAATTTGGGATAGAATTGTTATGTGATTATTATTGGTTCAGTTTACTTCACAACTAAAAATTCGTTGTAGAAGTGATGTACAAAGAAAATATTTATTTCTTTCAGCTAATTATATTCATAATTGTTATTACTTACTGGGCACCCAAATGCTCATCCTTGCTTAAATTTAAATATTTTTAGCTAGGCATGATCAACCCAAAGGTTCAAACAAGAATAAGTGAAAATGAAAGCAAACAGATCATGTTTAATGGTATCTTTTGTAATAGTTAGACTGTATTAAGATAATGATATGTATTATATATCATGTAAAGAATTCTAGTAAAGGTTGCGTAATTGGGATTAAACTCTGATAAATGTAAGATAAGTTTGATATTTATATTATTGTTATTATTATTAGTATTATTCCGCTCATAGAAATGGTATCGTGAAGCACCGAGTTCGGGTTTCAAGTACCCGAGTTTGGGGGCTTTACAAGTTGGTATCAGAGCTTAGGGTTAAAAACCTTAGGTGGGTTAGACCTTAGGCTATAACCTTGGAACAGAGGGAAACAATGAAAATTCAAATAACTCATATAGATTTTAAAAAAGGAGATAAATTGAATAAGTTCATCGTCAAATCAAATAAAAGATAACTTATATAAAACTATTAATTGTTGTGTGTATATATTAAGTAATAATCAAGATAGTTTGTGTGTAGATGTCAGATAGAAATGAATTAGGATACTCTTAGATAGTAAAGAAGGAGCAGATCTCCATAACCGAGCCAATATCGAAGCCAATAGCTGAAATAGAAGCTCATATTGAAAACTACCTCAATGAGGTGGTTATTTTGCAAAGTATAGTACTGGACCCTAAAACGATAGTATGACTGATAGGTAAAGTATAGTTAAAGAATATGTGGTCAATGTCGAGTTCTTAAACTCATATGTTTTTGGTGAGTTCTTAAACTCATAATGTATGGTAAGTTGGACGAACTAGGTGTAGTTAGGTGTGAATGGATTATTGAGGATAATTGGAATAGACAGATTTCTAAGCAATTGATCCTTAGTGGAGGCGTAAGAAATAAGTAATACTAGTATTACTTGAATAGGTATGATTCTATGTTATGTATATGATAGGTATGTTTGTATAAGGTAATATTTTTCAAATTTTGTATAAGTTATGGCACCGATTCCTGACTTTTGAGTCACAAAAGGACAGCGGATGATTAAAGCAATATGTGCTATATGGTATGTCAAGTGATATGAGTATGAATTTATATGGGATTAATGAAATAAGTTGGTATAAAGATTGTAGTTAATTATATGAGTACTGGTTGATATAGTAAACCAAGTTTTCAAAATCTAATATTTTGAGTACATGGTTATTCGAATGGAAAGTTTTGTGTTATATGTTAAGCGTATATGATAAAGTTTAGAATGTAAGTTAATAAGAATAATTTATGATAATGTCGCCAAGACAAAAATGAAACTAAAGGGAAAAAGAACCTGTCAACAAAGCTGGAGGACAACCAGACCCGATACAGAATTTTGCGAATATGGAAGATCAAGTTATGTAGAACAGAATACCAGCCACAGAAAGATCAGCCAGATAATAGATCGACGAACATCAAAGACTTCAAGGCCATCGTACTGCCAGGATTTAGAAGATCAACTGACCATGTTGACGCGTTTGTGATAGCTAGGATAACGAAGGGGCAAAAGATATTTTTGTCACCTATACTGTGACGCCCCCAAAATTAGGTATACGTCACCCATCTTGGGTCGCCACTTATATGGTACATAAATTCAAATACAACTTACTAATATAATCGTAGGTAATAATACGACATAAAGCGTGAGTTTGAATACAAATATTGTCTACTAGATATTATACAAACTCAAAAGGAGTCCTCATTACAACTATTATCACACTATTTCACGAGAATAGTGAGGACTACTAATGCTATCCTCCGGACCATTACTCAGTTCCCCGGCTCGTCCCGGCTATGTTCTCATTTCGAAGAGAACGGTGAAAGAAAAGGTGAGCTCAACTAGCCCAAGAAGAAATATTATGACTAAGATAATGCAGAATAAATTATCAATAGTCTTCAACACTGTTAAACTGATAAAATACAATAGACAACCAGTTTAACTGCAGCAGAATATGCAATCCATTAAAAGAGTCAAGTAGAGAATAAAATCTACTATCTTTTAGGTTTTAAAAGGTTTTCATCAATTTTTATCGCTGAGACTCAGCTTAATAAATAAACCACCACATCTAATCATCCATGTACCACGGTCAAGGATTTTCATCAAATTATCAATGGTCATGACTATACCGAATCACCCCTGGTCATAGTCATATCAAAAACTATCCATCACTGCATTACAGGCCACTGAGGACTTTTGTCACATCATTTATAGCAGGTCTTGATTATACCGAATGATCCCTGGTCATAATCATACCAAGTTCATCTATGCACGTAAGACATAGATAACTTTCAACATAATATAACATGAGGATGATAACAATGACATAATAATTCAATAAAACAAGTTCAAGAATTAATTTATCCAAGAACCAATAACGTCTAAGTTGTCTACATGATACTTCTTTGTAGAGTAAAATTCAAGAATGCTCAGAAGAATATTTCCATGAAAAGATACTGGATGAAACGCAAATATCAAGGATATTCTACTAATTTCATGGAGTATAGAAGTCAAAGTTTTAACCAACTGGGTATAATAAAGAATGGCATAACAAAAGAAATCACCATGCATGCGGTACTTCGCATAGACAGGTTATTCCAATAGAATAATAATAACGGAACCATGTCGTGAAATTCACACCCGGATGTGATGATCCAATGTAATAATAAATCTTTGAATAATAAACAATGGAACCGGGACGGTGTAAAACACACGATGTGATATTCCAAATGTAATAATAAATGCGGAATAATAAACAATGGAACCAGTCCGGTGTAAAACACACGCATGAGGATATTCCAGCAGGAATAATAAAGAATGGAATAATGAAGAAGATCACCAAGTATAGGGGATTCACAGATATCTGAGTTATTCCAATGAATAAATAAGAATGGAATAACATAAGGATTTCACCAAGTATAGGGTATGCCGCATATACAAAGTTATGTATAGGGTATACCACTTTTACTGAGTTATTCCAATGTAATAATAATGAATGGAATAATGTAAGTTCTCTTGATGAATAAGAAAGAATAACACTCGACGGTACAACAAAATAATACCCCTTATCGTAAAAGACAATCAGTATATCAAAGTAGTGAAGTACCGAATACTCTTCTTCTTTCTCTCTATGATTTTTTCTCTATAGCTTCTCTCTATAATTTCTCTCTCTAGAGTTTCAAGGTGAATTAGTAAGAAAATAATGAAGGAATGAGCTTCTATTTATAGGAAAATAGAATGCATAGTAATTAATCCATGACGGGTCAGATTGATTTACTTTAATCGACGGTCCATATTTAAAGCAAAATCTTTTAAATAAAATATCATATATTCTATTTATATAAAAACATTTTACTATGCAAATACTATGCAACACTATGCAAAACACTATGCAACACTATGCATAATAAAATATAATATATTCTATTTATAGAATAACTTTAATAAAGTATTCATTTTTATATAAAAGATGTTTCATTTTATTACGTTAATAATACGAATAAAACAAAAGCGTCATTATCGCTATAATAATTCATATTATTAATCGACAATAATGGAATCAAACCGAGTGACTTCTCACATAAGCATTAATAATCAATAGTGTGTGCTACTATGCAACCACACGTACATCGTATTTTTTACTACCAAGTAGTTCAACAAGATCAACCGGTAAAACTTCCCACCGTTATTTCAATAAAATATTTTTGTCGTTTTCTCAATCCGACAATAATTACATTATGGGGTCCACCAATGATTGAGTAGTTGCATCTAATATTCCTCGCTAAATCGAATATTCCGAGCCAATCGAATATAATATAACCACTTGCATACTTTGCAAAATTTATAAATACTACCCACAACTATAATATTATCTCAAATTCACACCATAATATTAAAAAATTATTTCGACAAAATTTAAATCTTTATTGATAAAATGGGTCTCACAATCTCCCCTCCTTATGGAATTTTCCCTCGAAATTAGGGTACGATACTGGTATGATAAAGAGATGAGGATACCTTGAATACCTTTATCGTTGAAAACATTAAATTCATCTTTGCAATCCGACCCAAAGATATTCATTAACAATTCATCTTTGCACTACAGCCAAAGATATACAACTCGTAAAACCAATAATCTTTGAGACACGACTTAATAGTATCACGACCATGAATTATCCATGCACCCCGGTCAAGGATATTCGTGTTTTCATTACGATTGATTATTATACCGAATAATCCTCATTCATAATCATACCAAGTCTATCAATGCACTACTACCAAAGATGACTTTTTATCACATCCATGAATTAATATTTCATTGCTGAGACTCAGCTCAATAATTAATCCACATCATCGAATCATCCCTGCACTACAGGCCAAGGATATTCTTTAGTATCACGACAACTAATTATCCATGCACTACGGCCAAAGATAATCGTGTATTCATTAGTATCACGACCACAAATTATCCATGCACTACGGCCAAAGATAATCGTGTATTCATTAGTATCACGACCACAAATTATCCATGCACTACGACCAAAGATAATCGTGTATTCATTAGTATCACGACCACAAATTATCCATGCACTTCACCAAAGATAATCGTGTATTCATAAGAGTATCACGACCACAAATTATCCATGCACTACTACCAAAGATAATCGTGTATTCATTAGTATCACAACCACAAATTATCCATGCACTACTACCAAAGATAATCGTGTATTCATTAGTATCACGACCACAAATTATCCATGCACTACCACCAAAGATAATTGTGTATTCATTAGTATCACGACCACAAATTATCCATGCACTACTACCAAAGATAATTGTGTATTCATTAGTATCACGACCACAAATTATCCATGCACTTTGACCAAAGATAATCGTGTATTCATTAGTATCACGACCACAAATTATCCATGCACTACTACCAAAGATAATCGTGTATTCATTAGTATCACGACCACAAATTATCCATGCACTACGACCAAAGATAATCGTGTATTCATTAGTATCACGACCACAAATTATCCATGCACTACTACCAAAGATAATTGTGTATTCATTAGTATCACGACCACAAATTATCCATGCACTACTACCAAAGATAATCGTGTATTCATTAGTATCACGACCACAAATTATCCATGCACTACTACCAAAGATAATTGTGTATTCATTAGTATCACGACCACAAATTATCCATGCACTTTACGTGCCAAAGATAATCGTGTTTTCAATTACGATTATGATTATACCGAACAATCCTCGGTCATAATCATACCAAGTCCATCTATGCACTACAAGGCCATGAGATGACTTTCAACATAATATAAGCATGAGGATAATGATATAAAGAATCAATCAAATGAGATAAAGGATAAATATTAAACATTTATAATATAATTTATCCAGATTCAAGAATATCCCCATGTTATCAATCACTTAATAATCTCATAATCTAATATCATTAATATTATAACAATATTTTAATCACTTCTTAAATTTATAAACAATTTATTTCAATTGTTTACACTTTACCATATAATGCATTTAATCATTCAAAATGCCATACTCATAAGATACCATCACCAATGATCAAATCCCTCATCAAAAAATATGCATATACTCTATATAGGATTCTCTAGCCATAACATCCTATTTTCAACTTTGTTACTTCACATAACATATTTAACTCATATGTTCGTAACTAAACTATTTTCATAAAAAATACCAAATCAGTCCCAAAAATATTTCTTTTCTGGGATTTAGTATAATATAGTCCCATAATGAAAATATATTTTTTCTCGGAATTTTTAAAATTCATTTACTATTTTTAAAAAATTAATTTCTAATTAATTCCTTAAGAAATTAGCTACCTCAAGTTTAACTCCAAAAATTCCCAAATCTTGGAAGGACCTTACACATGTTAACGTGAGCTTCTAGTTTAAATTTCATGGTCATCGGATTTATAGAACTCCGGTTATAGCGTTTTTCGTCGGAAAAACCTAAATATTGAAAGAGTCATAACTTGCTCATTTTAAGTCAGAATGAGCTCATTTTGGGACAGAAGGTACTTTATACCATATACCTTCATGTCCCAAAAGGCCAGAATTTTTTTCATAATTTAAGTGGCCGAAACATCCCCTCTAAAATCATGACAGCAGCTTTTTCAGTTTTTGCAGCTTTGCACTCCTTTGCTAAAATCAGTCCACACAAAAATCTACAACACCTTTTCCAGTAATTCCACTTGGATTAGTTAGGTAACTCATAGATCTAACTCTAGGACTTGACCACACTCAAAAATTCAAAATATAATAGGAGATATGGTCAATTGAATTTCATGTTACGTTTTTCACCAAAATCTGATTTTTAACTCTTTGTGATTTCTAAGAAACTTTCATGTTTTCACATAATAACCAACATAACTCATCATAACACTTACTAATACTTCATATACCCATGATTTTTATTAGTCCAATGCTTTTATTATGACTTTCATCATAATCCTCGTAAACAGATCCTTTTAGTTGAAGAAATATTTGAGGGTTTAAGAAATGGATTTTTGTATTGGGGTCAATAAAAAATTCGATATCACGTTCTAGGGTAGGCTAGGAAGTCTTCAAGAATACGCCAAGAAATTTATTAATGATAGAAATATCATTCAAAACTGTTACTCTCGTCCAAGACTTGGATAGTACGTCACATTAATACCAACTGTGACTTCTATCCCTTAACTCAGATAAGACCTCACAATGATACCTATCAACTTGCCATCTTCATCCACGACGCGCGCTACGTGAAAAAAAAGCGGTGCATTCCACACAAGGAAGTCAACAACAAAAGGATCGGGCTCTTTACTTATGGCTTGACATAACAGTGATTAACTTTAGGATTTGGTTACTTTGAATTCGTATAACAGGTTGGTTAGGAATATGAAAGCTAACAACCTTACAAAAAGAATAATGGGTAGTTAATCAATCGTTTTCAAAAATTACCTCAAAGGCAAGTATTTTCAAAGAGATAAGATCGAAAGGTAACGTGAAAGTGTTTATTTAAAACAACAAGATTAATAAACAGTGGAGGTAACGAAGGTTTCTCCCAACGAAGTTTCAATAGATAAATCAAAGTCTAATTTCTCTGGAGTCAAATTTAAACGTTGAACGCAAGCAAGAGAGATAAAATAATGGGTAGAACCGGTATCTTATTAGGTATAGACTTCGCAAGAGCTTATGATTAACTTACCCGTGATAATTTTATTCAGGTTCCTCGTCACGAGAAAAAAAAATGCTCTCTCTTAAACTACCGGCTTTGGTTTGTCTGGGACAGCCTTTGGTGCCTCCATCCTAGTTGAATTTGTCTTCGGTAAATGGCAAAATCGAGCTAAGTGACCTTCTCTTCCACAATTATAACATGCTTTGGATTGCTGCGTACAGTTTGGATGGATGTGTCCCTCTTGTCCGCATTTGAAACATACGACCGGTGGTCGTTCTTCTTCCTTTGAAACGGGTGCTGATGCCGACGTCTTCACGTCATTGTTGAACCCTCTCTTCTTGAAATGTTCATTCTTATTATCTTGGCCATGATTACCACCGAAATGGTTACCATTCTTGGCATGATAATTTCCCCCACGATGGTTATCATTGTTAGATGACCGAATTTGCCACTGTATGATTATTATCGTGTTGTTGCTCATTACCTTTTGGTTGAGCTGACTCAACGGTCTCATGTGCTTCATTGCTTATCTCAATATTTTCAGATGTCATTCTCAAACACTGTCACTAAACAAGGGTTAATTAACATGTCACATATTATCCCTATACACTGACCGACCAATTAAATACCAAATAAACTTAGGTAGGTCATACTAGCGAAGGAATTTCCGTCTCTCCCTCCTAGTTCTTATCTCACATCTTAGCTGAGGATCATATCCTAAGCTCGATACCAACCGTGACGCCGCCCAAAATTAGGTATACGTCACCCATCTTGGGTCGCCACTTACATGGTACATAAATTCAAATACAACTTACTAATATAAGCGTAGGTATACAATACGACATAAAGCGTGAGTTTGAATACTAATATTGTCTACTAGATATTATACAAACTCAAAAGGAGTCCTCATTATAACTATTATCACACTATTTCATAGAATAGTGAGGACTACTAATGCTATCCTCTGGACCATTACTCCGTTCCCCGACTCGTCCCAGCTATGTTCTCATTTCCTGAAGAGAACGGTGAAAGAAAAGGTGAGCTCAACTAGCCCGAAGAAGAAATATTATGACTAAGATAATGCGAATAAATTATCAATAGTCTTCAACATCGTTAAACCGATAAAATACAATAGACAACGGTTTAATCTGCATGAATATGCAATCCATTAAAAGAGTCAAGTAGAGAATAAAATCTACTATCTTTTAGGTTTTAAAAGGTTTTCATCAATTTTTATCATTTGAGACTCGACTTTAATAAATAAACCACCACATCTAATCATCCCTGTACCACGGTCAAAGATTTTCATCAAATTATCAATGGTCATGACTATACCGAATCACCCCTGGTCATAGTCATATCAAAAACTATCCATCACTGCATTACAGGCCACTGAGTACTTTTGTCACATCATTTATAGCGCAGTCATGATTATCATAGAATGATCCCGGTCATAATCATACCAAGTTCATCTATGTACGTAAGACATAGATAACTTTCAACATAATATAACATGAGGATGATAACAATGACATAATAATTCAATAAAACAAGTTCAAGAATTAATTTATCCAAGAACCAATAACGTCCAAGTTGTCAACATGATACTTCTTTGTAGAGTAAAATTCAAGAATGCTCAGAAGAATATTTCCATGAAAAGATATCTTTGGATGAAACGCAAATATCAAGGATATTCTACTAATTTCATGGAGTATAGAAGTCAAAGTTTTAACCAACCTGGGTATAATAAAGAATGGAATAACAAAAGAAATCACCATGCATGCGGTACTTCACATAGGCAAAGTTATTCTACGAGAATAATAATAACGGAACTAGGTCGGGTGAAATTCACAAGCATGTGATGATCCAAATGAATAATAAATCTTTGAATAATAAACAATGGAACCGAAGTCGGTGTGTAAAACACACAAATGCAGGATTTTCCAAATGAATAATAAATGCGGAATAATAAACAATGGAACTGAATTAGGTGTAAAACACACGCATATGATATTCCAATGTAATAATAAAGAATGGAATAATGAAGAAGATCACCAAGTATAGGGGATTCAGCGTATCTGAGTTATTCCAATGAATAAATAAGAATGGAATAACATAAGGATTTCACCAAGTATAGGGTGTCACATATATCTGAGTTATGTATAGGGTATACCACTTTTACTGAGTTATTCCAATGAATAATAATGAATGGAATAATGAAGTTCTCTTCATGAATAAGAAAGAATCACACTCGACGGGTACAACAAATAATACCCCTTACCGTAAAAAGACATCAGATATCAAAGTAGTGAAGTACCGAATACTCTTCTTCTTTCTCTCTATAGATTTTCTCTCTATAGCTTTCTCTATAATTTCTCTCTAGAGTTTGGTGAATTCGTAAGAAAATAATGAAGGAATGAGCTTTATTTATAGGAAAATAGAATGCATAGTAATTAATCCATGAAGCGGTCCAGATTGATTTACTTTAATCGACGGTCCATATTTAAAGCAAAATCTTTTAAATAAAATATCATATATTCTATTTATATAAAAACATTTTACTATGCAAACACTATGCAACACTATGCAAAAACACTATGCAAAACACTATGCAACACTATGCATAATAAAATATAATATATTCTATTTATAGAATAACTTTAATAAAGTATTACATTTTATATAAAAGATGTTTACGCTTTTATTACGTTAATAATACTGAATAAAACAAAACGTCATTATCGCTATAATAATTCATATTATTAATCGTGATAATGGAATCAAACCGAGTGACTTCTCACATAAACATCAATAATCAATACCGTGTGCTACTATGCAACCCACGTGACATCGTACTTTTACTACCAAGTAGTTCAACAGTATCAACGGTAAAACTTCCGCCGTTATTTCAATAAAATATTTTTGTCGTTTTCTCAATCCGACAATAATTCTGTTGTGGGGTCCACCAATGATTGAGCCGTTGCAAGAATATTCCCTGCAAAACCGAATATTCCCCGACCAATCGAATATAATATAACCACTTGCATACTACCCACAACTATAATATTATCTCAAATTCACACCATAATATTTAAAAAATTATTTCGACAAAATTTAAATCTTTATTGATAAAATCTGGGGTCTCACATATAAGATAAAAGGAAAGGAGATAAAGGGAAAGTCTGTGTGTTTTAAGTGTGAATCAATGGAGTATAAGGTGGAAGGCTGTCCAAGAAGGAGATGGGAGGCAAGGAATGCGAATACGGGAAAAGGCAGCAGGACATTAGCGACAACGGGACCAACATCAACAAACAAACCAACGAAATCAACTGCAAGCGTCTTCAACATGACTGATTCAAGAAACCAGAGTAGCGGTAGGGATGCAACTCTGTATATTCGAACAAATTTTATTTTCTTATATATTATTTTCTTATATATAGTAAATTATTTTATAAAGATATTTTGAATGAGGAAATTGAGTTCTATTAGAAATCAATTTTCCGTATAAGCAGATAGATAAGCTTTATGTGAATAGTTAAAGATCAGTTCGATCAGATTATGATCGAGATCTACTTGTAATAATTGTGTATGTTATGTACCCTGGTATGTATAGGTTTTAAAACGGTAATTCCGAGGACGGAATCTTTATAAGGGAGGGTGAATGTAACAACCCGATATTTTCTATATAATTAAATCAAAAATTTTGCGTATAAATTTTATTTTATTTTAAGGATGAGGATTTGTACAAGATAAGGTGTATATGTATTTATGTGATAAATAAAAATATATTTATTACATGAATATTTACAAATAATTTTATTTTAGAATTATTGATTATTATAAATTATATTCTTATAATAATTAATTTCATAAAGAAATGTTTTTATTAATTATTTTCTATGAAAATATAATTATATATTATTTAAATAATATATGAAATTATTATTAGAATTATTATTTTATTTTATTATATGAATTTAATTTATATTAATTAAGTTAATTATTTTAACTTAATTAATAAAGGTATATATGCTTTTATAAATCGAGATATGGAAACACTAATTTTGGATTTTGATCGAGGAATAAGAATAATAATATAATATTAATTATATTTTGATTTTTTAGTGCTATGATTAAGTAATCGTATATGTGTGGATTTGATAATGATTGGTCAATTATAGTACAATATTTGAAAATCCTAATTTTAAGGTGGGAAACCCTAAATTGAAACTCAATTATGAGTTTAAGACTGTTATATAACTGTGTTATATGAATTACGTTGTGTATTAAATGATTAATTAGGTAAATCCTAATTAAAAATTAGAAACCCTAAATGATTTTTAGAAAACCCTAAGTTATTAAAAACCATAATTTTAAATGTTAAACCCTAATTTGAAACTCAAATTAGAGTTCAAGATTGATTGGTAATTGTGTTAATGTGATTAATTAACAAGTATTAGAATTACAATTGTTAATTAGGAAAACCCTAATAAACTTTGGAAACCCTAATTAACTAGAAACCCTAATTCTAAAATTAGTAACCCTAATTTGCTAATTTGGTAACCCTAATTTGTTAATTGTAAGCTAAATGCTAATTAGTGGACACAAAAACACTAATGTTCATGTATAGTGTAATTAGAAAATTAATCATAATTAGGAAACCCTAATTTCCATTTTAGAAACTAAAATTTATTTAATTTTTTTTTTTTGTGCAAACCATAAATTGGAAATCCTAGATTGTTGCTTTTAAAACCTAAAATGGTTCACACCCTAAACCCTAACCTAAACCCTAAACCCTAAGGGTTTGACAAGATTACATAAATGCCATTAAAAATAAAAGCGAAAAGACCATTTTGCCCTTTTATACATAATTGAAGCTAACTTGCAAGTTTGGCCAACACTTTAGTTGGTGAACTACTTTTACTAACCCCATGTGCTGAAAACCTACACTTATCAGCCACTTGGATCAGCATTGTACATTACAAGACACATATATATAGTTTGGGAGAGAGAAAAGTTTACTTTAATTCTCATAAGAGCCAACTACTTCTCTCTCTCTCTAAAATTTGAGATTTGTGAGGAACTAAGTTCGAAAGTTAAGACTACATCACCATTTAGCTCTCCATAAACAGATTCAAAGATCAGATTCAAAGGATCCAAGCCAATAGAGGTATAAAGCCTAAATTGTGAAATCCTTAAAATTTTATGTTAATGATGTTGTTTGTTGGTTAGAATGGTGTTATATGATGTCATTAAGTGATCTGGGTTGCAAGATGTTAGACCCATAATATCTAGAGGCTAGGATATGGTGTTTTCAAAAATCTGGGAAAAAATATTTTTGTGGTCTGACAATGAATGTCAGACCCTGTAGATCGCAGGCTGTTAAGTGTTTTTGTTGTTTTATGTTTTGGATCGATGTTCTGGTATGCGTTCTTTATTCTGAAAGTGAAAGCTCAGTCATTTGATGTTTAGATTTCAATTTTTTCTTGGTCAAACCCCATTGACCGGGCATGACCAGTCAAATTCTGGGTAACCCAGAAATGGGGTTTTCAGCATCTGACAATATTTTTACAAGCCTTGATCTGTTAGTTGATTATGTTTTTGATGTTGTTGTTTTAACTGGTTTATAGTATGTTATATGTGTGTTAGTTTTATGTTCCTAAATCACTTTATAAACAACATACTAGCAGTAATCGATGGTCAAAGTATGCTTCTCGACCTGATTTGAAGTTTCTGGAATTTCCAGAAATGGGATGAATAGTTTTTCTAACAATCTTTGACCGTAACATATCTAATGATTATGATGTAGTTTTACGGTTATGATGAATGTTATTTGTACCTTGCTGTGTATACTACAATGTGAAATCATTATAATATTATAACATCAAACAGAACTCTTATAAATTTAAGCCACAAAGTGTTTACTTGAATCGTGCGGGTTTCTAGGTTACCAAGAAAACCCGAGAGCGTACTCGACAATTGTTTTAGAGACTTAGATCTTGTAAGTTAATGATATCTGGACATTAAAAATGATCAATATAGATACCATGGTAGTTCGTCTACAAGACCTGACGTCTATAACACTTGTGACATAAACCGATTGACCGAAATAAGGACAGAAAGATCGTTGACCGGCAACCCAGAACTTGATGAACATCCCTGGCAATGGTTTTAACGGCTTAGATCTTGCATTTGAATTGTTGTATGACCACTCTGATTGTGGGAAAGTGTAATATTACATTAGTACTACGATCTAGCAACATTAGACGGACCAGAGCATGCTTCAACAAAGAATTGCAATAGGTCAAACCAAGCACCTTGCACACTGATTTGTCAGTGTTCTTGAGCCAAGAACACCTAACACGACAGAAATGTGTCGCTATAGCCTATAGCGACAGTTTCTGTTATTTTTATTTTCTGAATTTTTGAAAAATGATTAAAAATAGAAAATAAATTCTAAAAATTATAAAAATGGTTTTAAATTATGAAAAATAACTTTTAATTATTTGGGACATTTTTCATTAATATTTATAATTATTTGAATATTAATGATATTTAATTTATTTAATTAGTGTATTAAATAAATTATAGAAAAATGATTTTAATTTTATAAAAATAATTTTAAATAAGAATAAAGTGTTTTAAAATATTTTTGAGTTATAAGTGTAACTTTTAATATTTTGTGATGAATTTCATTAATTAATTAATATTAATTATAATTAAAGTTATTTAATAAATGTATTAAATAAATTATGAAAAATATAATTAATGATTTAAAAATAATTTAAAGATTATAAAAATATTTTTAAGTTATAAAATATAACTTTTGATATTTTGTCATGAAAAATATTAATACTTTAATATTAATGATATTAGATTTATTTAATATATATATTAAATAAATTAGTTTAAAAATTATTTTAATATTAGAAAAATCATTTTAAATGAAAATAAATAGTTTTAAAATATTTGAAGTTATAAAATATAACTTTCAATATTTAAAGGTAAATTTTATTAATTATTTACTATTAATGATATTAGAATTATTTACTAATCATATTAAATAAATTAGTTTAAAAATGATTTTAATATTATAAAAATTATTTAAAATGAAAATAAAGTGTTTAAAGATATTTTAAGTTATAAAATATAACTTTTAATATTTAAAGGATAATTTCATTAATAATTTAGTATTAATGATATTAATTTAATAATAAATGATATTAATTTTATTTAATAATTATATTAAATAAATAGTTTTAAAATGGTTTTATTTATTTAAAAATCATTTAATAAGGATATTAATGAATTAAAAATATTTTAAGTTATAATTAATGATTTTAATATTTTGATAAGATAATGCATTAATATTCTAATATTAATGATAATTATTTAAAATGATTGTAATTCTTTTAAAAATTATTTAAGGGTAATATTAACCTTTTGGCAATAGTTTCATTAATAGATTAATATTAATTAAATATTAATATGATAATAGAATTGTTTAATATTTAAATCATTTAATGATGATTCTAGTGTTTGAAAATTCTTGATAAATTATAATAAATGTTTAAAAATTATTATAAGTCATTTAAAAATAAAATGACTATTACTTATAGATATTGAACTACAGGATATAGTCTTAGACTCGATAATTACCCATAAAGTCGTCGGTACACCGACATATTACAAAAATTGATCTGGACTTAGATAATTTGATTAGATATGTGTTTATTTGTGATTCAATGGTTATTAAACATGTGTGACAATGTGATTAGGTTATGTGCTGACTGCAATAAGCAGTGCTATGAGCTATAGTATGTTATTCTAATCGATCAAATGATCTTATTACTGATAGGTGTTATATAAAGATAGAACTAAGTTATTTAATCGTAAGCGCAAGATCGTGCAAGTATCTTACCTTTGCATTTCCTTTATGCAATGGACATGAGTAAGAAGTTTCATAATTATATTATTATTATGCTATATTATTAACCCTATTGTGATATATTCTATATCTGATCATTGTTTATCAACATGTTAGTATATGGTAATTCAGATATATATTTTGTTTGTTAATTTCTAAACATGGTTACACAAGTGTCCCAACTTGGATAATCATTATATTTAATCATATATTGATATATATATATATATATATATATATATATAAGTTGTCTAAGCTACTTGATCAGCTAGACACAAATTCAAAAATATCGTTGAATAAGTTAAAACCTTTTTGTATCCAATCAAATTGTTTTGATTCGGATTCCAGTCTAAGTATGAACATCCCGATCACGGGAAAACTTTTATGCGCCCAAGGCGGACAGAGTGAACCATCCTATCGTTCTTGTAATGTAGTATTGATCAATACAGGGCTCATTGGGATGATCACCCTCGCGCCCGTAATTTATGACAGTTTGCAGATGAAGTTCTGCTAAACCTTATCGAAAATTTAAAATAATGTTCATAGTATGTCGACTACCCTATATATATAGTCAATACGTAGTTTCAAAAATTTGGGATAGAATTTTATTGTGATTATTATTGGTTCAGTTTACTTTACAACTATAAATTCGTTGTAGAAGTGATGTACAAAGAAAACATTTATTTCTTTCATCTAATTATATTCATAATTGTTATTACTTATTGGGCACCCAAATGCTCATCCTTGCTTAAATTTAAATGTTTTTAGCTAGGCATGATCAACCCGAAGGTTCAAACAAAAATAAGTGAAAAGGAAAGCAAACAGATCATGTTTAATGGTATCTTTTGTAATAGTTAGACTGTATTAATATAATGATATGTATTATATATCATGTAAAGAATTATAGTAAAGGTTGCGTAATTGGAATTAGACTATGATAAATATAAGATAAGTTTGATATTTATATTATTGTTATTATTATTAGTATTATTCCGCTCATAGAAATGGTATCATGAATCACCGATTCGGGTTTCAAGTACCCGAGTTTGGGGGCTTTACAATTATGTCCACTCCCTCCATAATCATTATCTAGCAAATCTTGGAAGAAAAGAATAACATAGGCCTTAGCCTTTATGTTCTACACATGATTGAGAATTAAGGAGTAATTGGGACACTCATTTTGAGACAATCAAATAACTCAGCAATTTTGTCATCTTAAGTTATACACTTATACAAAATCCTTATTCTTATGTTATAGTGTATATATTTCCCATGCCTTAATTTTAATGTCACAATATGATTCACATAATTAATATTTTAATGTCGTAGATGTTATGCAACATACATATAATCCATGTACATTATATTTTAATGTCTACCCACATGTATATGGTTACTTACACATTTCATGATATATTTATACCATATAGTTTCAATATGCATAATCACATTGCTTCATACCATATAGTTTCATAAAACTTAATATATAGTTACATAAATATCACATTACACTATATAGTATAGTTGTATTATTGTTCACATGCACATAATCTGTCAATATAATACTATTATATTAATAACCCACTTATTTATGTCAAATAAATAAATTACTCACTTCCTCCATTCTTCCTTGATTAATGTATTTATGGATCTCCATAATCATTAATTATCTATATAATTCTTATTATATTTATAGATATATTGTAAATAGTAATAATCACATATTATTAATTAATTACCAAGTAATCAATATTCTACCACAATTAATTAAAATGAATTAATGGTTTACTTAATAATTCCTTCGTCAAACATAACGTACTTTATTTCATGGTTTATCAATGTCACACATATCACTTAATTGTTCCATTTAATTTCTAATGTAGAAAGTAAACTTTTATCCAATCGACCACCGGGCAATTCAAGGTCATTTAGGACGCTTGACGGCAAGAATTAGCAATTGTACTGCATACGACAAAGCAAGCCAAGACCTGGTTTAGCTTCAAGCCCGTGCCAACTTTTATGGCTAAACTCATTTTATACGACATGAATTAATGTCCACATTAGTAATATTACCAGTCTAAGAACATACTCATTAACTACATGAAATCACATGATGAACACGATTATTTTTCCTAATTCCCGTTTTAATTTGCTTAATGAATTTCCTCGTTTCGCATTATGCCACACAAGGCATTTAACACTTCTCATTGTCAATTCACACATCTTAATACACATTGATCTAATACAAATTAATTGAATTAACCAACTCACAAAATAATAATACTTATGTTCACATAAATAGTATTTCCTTTAATATTTTCATTTCATAATACGTGAAAATTCTCGGGTATTACAGAATATTCCTTCATAAGACTTAGCATCAAATTTTCCCAAATTGTCACTTGTATTTAAGATGAAATATTTAGAACCGAATAATTTGAAATAACTTATGTTTGGAATTTTATTATTTAAAAGCTCATATGGTGTTTTCAAAATAATAGGACAAATGAGTATTCTATTTAAAACATAACACGATGTACTTACTGCTTCGGCCCAAAAATTCTTTAGAAGCTTACTTTCTTGTAATAGAGTTCTTGTCGTCTCATGTAGAGTCCTATTCATCCTTTCCACCACCTCGTTTTGTTGAGGAGTCCTTGGGACTAAGAATTCATGGCTAATACCTCTTTGATCACAAAAGGTTATGAAATCTTTTTGAAATTCAGTACCATGGTCACTTATAATTCTAATGAGTTTATAGCTATAATTTTTTTCAAGATTCCTTATTAATCTTTCAAACTCTTTAAATGCTTCATCCTTATTTCTCAAAAATAATACCCATGTGTATCTAGAATAATCATCAACTATTACAAATGCATAAAATTTAACATTCATACTAGAATGTCTTTCTGGTCCAAATAAATCAAGATGAAGTAATTGCAAGGGAGAGGAGGTTGATACCATATTCTTTGCTGTAAACGAAGTTCTTACTTGTTTTCCCAGCTGACAAGGAATGCATATTCCTTTCTTTTCAAACCATATTTTTGGCAGTCCTTTAACAAGATTCCTTATAGATAACTTTTTGATTAGATCCATATGAACATGTCCCATCCTCTTATGCCATAGATAAGCTTCATCTTGACTGAAGTAAGACGTAGTTCTTCATCATGTTGCTCAAAATCAATAGTATATATATTTCCTTCTCTTTGTGCAACTAGAGTAGTATTGTTAGTACCATGAAATATTGTGCATTTATCTTTTCAAAATTAACTTGATGTCCGTTATCCATTAATTGACTTATACTTATTAAATTAAATTCAAGACCGTTAACCAGGTTAACATTATTTATACTTACCTTGCCTTTACCAATTTTACATTTTCCAATTATTTCGCAGGTTCTATTATCTCCAAACGTGACCGTTCCATTCTTTTTCTTAATCTCTAGTTCCATGAACTTTTATTTATCACATGTCATGTGACAAGAACATCCGCTCTCAAAGAATCTATTTTTGAGATGGAACTATTGCCTTTAAACATACCTGTCAAGAAAAGATAATTCATCCTTTTGGTACCCATATCTTTTTGGGTCCAATCATGTTAGTAGCAAGTAAATCATTCTTTTTAATCCATACCTTTTTAACCTTATTTTGTTTCTTAAAACAATTTATATCTAAATGACCTTTAATACCACAATGTTTACAAGTTATGAAAGGAGAGCAATAATTTAAAATATTTAGCAACGGGAGATTTTAGTGAGTCTATTTCTTTTTGAAGTTTATTATTAGGAGACGTTTTAACAAGAGATTTATCACTAAATGCATCAATACACACATCTCTCATTTTTAGCTCATTAGTCAATTTTTGAACTTCATTATTCAAGAATTTTACCTTATTGAAAAGTATTTTATTATAATTGTCTAAATAATCAATCTTTGCAATCAAAACCTTTTCTTCTTTACATGTAGTTTCCTTTTCAATTTCTTTCTTTTCATCTATTAGTGAATCTACTTCACTCATTAATGTACTAACTAGACCTTTCAAGCATGCATTCTTTTCTTTAAATTCTTATTTTCTTGTTCTAATGAGTTTAGTTCATTAAGAGATACCTTATTAGATTCACCTTCAATTCCCATGAAGCATACTTGTGTTGTGACACCCCCAAATCCCGTTACTTCGTTACCATAAGATTTGGTGTTAACGTAATCAAAACATCCATATCTAACTACCCAATCATAATAAATTGAATAATAAAAACCTGCCCATACATGATTACTTTAATAAAAATATTATCTCCCAGGTTCTCTAACCTTTAATACAATCATTCAAGTACGAAAATTAAATTATTACATCACATCATTATTAAAAGTCTATCATCATAACGATAAAACAAAATTACAAGTCTTCATCACTTGTACATTTTTCCCTTTCCTTTGCTAGTTGTAGGTTTATCTACCTTCTCATTCATAGCTGCAATAAATGTATAAATATGCAAGAGTGAGCAAACAAAGCTCACTTGAGAATAAATATCTTTACATCATTTGCCAAATAATAGGCTCAATAGAACTAAGTGATATATTCTACTAACATTACAACGTTTGCCAATTCATAGGCTCAATAGAACTGAATGATATGTTCTATTTACATTCTTAAATATACTACTGAGGGTCAAATGACCATGAACCATGTCCACAATTATAAGTAATCTTTCAACTTTAACTTTAACAATCATATGACTATAAGGACTCCACGTACTTAGGGGGATCAATCCTTCGCACAATGTATTGTACACAACCATTTCAACGCTAAGCGTAAATCCCTAAACATAGGGTTGTTCATCTCAGTATTTAGAGTACAAGTCCGCACCAAAGAAAGTTTGGTTTGAATAAGCTTTTAAGGGTAATTGAAGTTTAATAATCATCAACTAAAGAACTAGTTGAATCAACAATGTTTGATAACGCAACAGTTGTTTAATAACAACATAACTTAGAACATTTGAGAATTATAAATTAACTAATTCCACATATTAAACTCATGCTTGGAATAACTATAGAGCATAAGCATTCAATAAAATGATTAACCTTTGCTTGAACAGTAAAATAAGCTAAGGTTCGAGTCTTATAACATTAGAAATGAAATTGCTGAACGTACATTTAACTGATAGCAAGCTGGAAACTAAAAACTTGCCCAATAATGTATTAACTCATTTAAGGAATTAAAACAGTTCAATAATAGAGATGAGAGTTCAAAACTACGTTCATTATACAATAATAGAACTTAAGAAACTTGCTTAATTGTAAAGAAGTTAGAATGAATCCTAGGACAATTGATTTATTCAATAACAGTTAAGATAAGAAGCTTGCTCAATCTAAAAGTATGAAGTTATACAATATAATAATAGAACTAACTCAACGAAAGTGTAGAGTTAGAAAACTTGCACAATGTAATAATTGAACTAGCTCAACGAAAGTGTAGAGTTAGAAAACTTGTCTCGAGCGTAAGCTAAAATATTAAAACTCACGTTCACCTATACACAGTATTAAAACCACAAAATCTATTAGACATACTAATATTCACTTGTTAATATAAAACTCATTACTAGCTAAACTTGTTATTTTAGCACAAGTCTTAAGCTACCATTTACATTTCCGAATTCCCAAGTGTTAATCATCACAACACATAACTAACGTTCATTGTATAAACTAGGTTATCACAAAACGCGTTTTTGATTTACTAACCATTTTTGAAACTTTGAATTCATAATACATATAACACAACTCTGTATTAGCCTTGTTGTTACATGTTGGACACATTACCATAACCTTTAGCTAAGCCACAAAGAACGACCAAAGTCTGCAGAATTAGCAGACTTAAGTGTCTGGAAAAGGCACTCATGGCATGGCAACAAGAAGTTTTGTATTTGGGAGGCAGCGGCACCGCATACGATTATACGTAACTTCGATTTTGTAGAATGAACTTGGCACTTTTCTTAAGCCAACTGACACGAATTTCACCCACCAAATAGTGATAATAACACGTAAAATAAATATACAACTATCATAAACACGATTGCTCATATTTGCAACCAATTAGAACAATTTAACACCAATTAAAACTATCTTAATTTCTCAAAATTCATGTTTTTCATAAAAACTCAATTTTCTTGACAGTCATCCCAGAAATCAACACTGTGAATTCATTTGTTGGCCAAATCATCTCATTCGAATTACATTATGCTCATATCTCAACAAATTAAACTAGCATAAATAAAACTCAATTAACATCTTAGCATGCAATTTAACCATAAAAATGGTACTTACTTAGCTACATATGAAAACATAAACACTAACATCATTTTCTTTTAATGTAAACCGAGATTAGCATGCAATTATTGTTTAAACATACTTTCTAAGCATAATAAACATATACAATTGCTATTACTAACTATATAACTCCACAATTCAACAAATTTTGATTTCACAGAATACATAAAAGTTTGTCGTAACTTCATATATGTATATGTATATATATATATATATATATATATATATATAATACAAAGGTTAGATAAATACCTTCAAATAGTGTGATAATTTCTTGCGTTTGCAGCTTCTCAATTTCTCTCAAGCTTTCTCTCAATTCTCAGACAACTCTCTCTGAAAATCTTTTCTTTCTTCTCTCAGTATTAGACTAGGTACTAACAATAGTAAGCCTAAACTAACTGATAATAGTTTGCGTCAAAAATAAAACTGCTATGGCAATAATAAGCCTACTTATTATATCAGTTACAAAACTAACATATAAAATATAAATATATTATATTTATTATTTTATTTTATTTATTTTATTTTATTTTATTTAAAATCTAGAAATTCAAAAAGCATTATAAGGCTTGTTTGGCAAAAACCCTTTAAATTTTAAAGAATTAATATATTAAGTCTTGTTTGGCAAAAACTAAATTAAACTACTTTAATTTATTTTAATAACTCCTTATAATATAGTTATTTGTCACACTATATTTAATCAAGCTTTCATATTTATTTTAATTAATCAAATCACAATTAATTAAATAAATCCTTTAATCACATAACTCAATACAAATAATTAACCATTAAATTGAAATATCAATATAATAATCATTTCCTTAATTCATCAATTATTTATTTAATAAATAATTAACTAAACAAAATTAAATCAATTGAACAAATATTTATTCAACGATAATCACGTCCCTTAAATATTTATATAAATTAATAAATATTTAATATTACATTTAAAAATTCTGGAATGTTACATCATTCCCTCCTTAAAAGGATTCTGTCCTCAGAATCACAACTCAAACAATCAAATCGTCACATTCTTCCCTATGTATAAAGATTTTGTCCCCAGAATCGAAGACATAGATTAAACAAATAACTTAGGGTAATTTTTCATCATTTCAGCTTCGAGTTCCCACGTTGCCTTTTCGACATTGTGGTTTCTCCATATCACCTTCACAGAAGGTATCACTTTATTACTGAGCACTTGTTCTTTTCTATCGACTATCTGGATAGGAGTCTCTTCATAAGACAAGTCTTTATCGAATTACAATGGTTTGTACTCGATCACGTGCTTGTAATCGGGTTTATACGGTCGTAACACTGAAATGTGAAAAACATTATGAATGTTTTCCAATTCTGGAGGTAGAGCTACCTCATAAGCCACTTCCCCCACTCTTCTTAGTATCTCAAATGGTCTAATAAATCTTGGGCTGAGCTTTCCTTTCTTGCCAAAACGAATTTTCCCCTTCTAAGGAGAAACTTTTAGGAAAACGAAATTTCCTACTTCAAATTCGCGATTCTGCCTATGTTGATCGGCATACTTTTTCTATCTATCTTGGGCTGCTACCAATCTTGTCCTGATGAGTTTGATAACTTCAGCAGTTTGTTGTACCAGTTCTGGTCCTAACAATTGGCATTCACCGACTTCATCCCAGCACAGTGGAGTTCTGCACTTCTTGCCGTACAATGCCTCATAAGGTGGCATGTCGATGCTCGTGTGGTAACTGTTGTTGTAGGCAAATTCTACCAACAGTAAATGTTCATCCCAGCTTCCTTTAAAATCTATGATGCACGCTCTCAGCATATCTTCCAACATTTGGATTGTTCGTTCACTTTGCCCGTCGGTTTGTGGATGGTATGATGTACTCATTCGCAACTGTGTTCCCATACATTCTTGTAGTCTCTTTCAGAAGTTTGATGTGAACCTTGGATCTCTATCTGACACAATTGACACTGGAACTCCATGTCTTAACACGATTTCTTTAACGTATAGTTTCGCTAGCTGATCAAGATTAAATCTAATCTTTATTGGCAAAAAGTGTGCAGATTTTATCAATCTGTCCACTATTATCCATATTGTATCGTATCTTTTCTGAGTCATTGGAAGTCCTACCACAAAATCCATTGTGATATGCTCCCATTTCCATTTCGGTATTTCCAACGGTTGAAGTAACCCACTTGGTCGTTGATGTTCAGCTTTCACTTTCTGACATGTCAAGCATTTTGCAACGCATTCTGCAACGTCTCTTTTCATATTCGGCCACCAAAAATGTCACCGCAAATCTTGATACATCTTTTTACTTCCTAGATGAATCGAATATCTTGTGTTGTGTGCTTTGGTCAAGATTTCGTCTTTAAGCTCTGGCACTGCTGGAACCCAAATTCTTTCCTCGAATCGTAGTAGTCCTTCGGTATCGATCTTGTAATTTACATCACTACCGTCAACCACTTTCTCTTTGATCGTTTCACATTCTTTATCTTGTAGTTGAGCACTCTTCACTTTGTCCACCAAAGTTGGACTGACATCTATCTGAAATAGTCGTTCATCGTATTCTTTTCGAAATTTGATTTCCAACTCTAGCTTTGTCATTGCTGAAATAAGCTCCTCCTGAGTAGTTATCAGCATCAACTTCTCCCGACCTTTCCTGCTTAAAGCATCTATAACCACATTCGCTTTGCTCGGATGATAAAAGATCTCACAATCATAATCCTTTATCAATTCCATCCACCTTCTTTGTCGCATATTCAGGTCCTTCTGTGTGAAAATATACTTCAGAATTTTATTGTCTGTGTAGATTTCACATTTCTCCCCATAGAGATAGTGTCTCCATATCTTGAGAGCAAATACTGCTGCAGCCAATTCCAAATTATGAGTCGGATAACCTTTCTCATAATCCTTCAGTTGTCTTGATGCATACGCAATTACTTTGTCGTTCTACATAAGAACACAACCCAACCCTTTATGTGAGCCATCACTATACACCACAAAATTTCATGTACTATCTGGTAATGACAACACAGGCGCCATGCTTAATTTCTTCTTCAAGTCCTTGAAACATTCTTCACACTTCTCCGTCCAAACAAATTTCACAGTTTTCCTTGTCAAATTTGTTAATGGAGTGGCTATCTGAGAAAAATCTTAAATAAATCGTCTGTAATACCCGGCCAGTCCCAAGAAACTCCTCACTTCTGACGGTGTTCTTCGTTGTTCCTAATTGACTATAGCTTCAACTTTTGATGGATCCACTGAAATCCCATCCTTGTCAATCACGTGCCCAAGAAATTGCACACGATCTAGAAAAAATTTGCACTTAGAGAATTTTGCGTACAACTTTTCCTTTCTTAGTGTTTCTAATGTCAAACGTAAGTGTTCCACGTGTTCTTCTTGAGTTTTGGAATACACCAGAATGTCGTCGATGAATACCACTACAAACTTGTCTAAGAATGGTTTAAACACCATGTTCATCAAATCCATGAATGCAGTAGGTGCATTGGTCAAACCAAAAGACATCACCAGAAACTCGTAATGTCCATACCGAGTTCTAAATGTCGTTCATGGTATATCCTCCTTCCTCACTTTCAATTGGTGATACCCACTTCTCAAATCTATTTTCGAGAAGTATTTAGCACCCTTCAACTGATCAAACAAGTCATCTATTCTTGGTAATGGATATTTTTTTTAATAGTGACTTTGTTTAATTCTCTATAATCAATGCAAAGACGCATTGACACATCCTTCTTCTTCACGAATAACACTGGCGCTCACCACGGTGATACGCTTGGTTGAATATACTTCTTGTCTAACAATTTTTGTAACTGTACCATCAATTCCTTCATTTTTACTGGAGCCATTCTGTACGGGGCCTTCAATATCGGTGCTGTCCCCGACACTAAGTCGATCACGAACTCAATTTCTCCGTCAAAGTAAGTCCCGCAAATCCTCCGAAACACATCATCAAATTCCCTCACCACTGGTATCTCTTCCAGTTTCACATTCTTCTTCTGAGTATCGACTATGTAAGCTAAATAGCCCACACAGCCTTGACTTAACAATTTCTTGGCATGCATAATCATCAGACATTTCATTTGTCTAGGCGACTTGCTACCATAAAATACTACCTTTGACGGGGTCATAAGGTTTACACACTTCTTTTGGTAATTAATTACCGCTCCATATTTGAACAGCCAATCCATTCCCAAAATAACATCAAACTCTTCAAGTCTAATTGGAATCAAATCTTCAATCAAGACATTCTCTTTAATGTTCACCCTACAGTTCTTGTGTACGAATCTAACAGGGATTATCTCTTTATTTGCAATTTCTATGTGCAAAGGGAAATTCAGTTCTTCTCTAGGCAATTCTAACCTCTTAGCAAATTCATCAGAGATAAACGAGCAAGTAGCACCTGAATCAAATAATATATAAGCATCAATATCATTGATTGGGATAATACCAGACACCACATCTTTTGATTGCACAGCATCTTGCACAGTCATGTTGAAGGTTCTAGCTGTGGGTTTGTTTGATGATATACCTCCATTGTTACCTCCATTGCTTTTGGTTGTCACTCCATTCTTCTTCTTAGGGCATTCACGAGCAAAATGATCCTTGGATCCGCACGTGAAGCACATGTTCTTCTTAGGTTGAGTGCAATTTGGGGCGATGTGACCCTCCTGGCCACAATTGAAGCATACTCGTTTCTCCATCAAGCACGCACCCTTGTGAAACTTTCTGCATGTAGCACATGCATCAAACTTCTTATTTTGCTGGTTACCCTGCTGGTTTCCAGCACCCACGTTTCCATTCCACTTCCTCTTCAAGTTGTTGTTGTTTCCACCACTACCACCTCCATTCTTAATTCCCACCTCGTTCTTCTTCTTCTTCTGTTCATGATTGAACTTTGTCACTGCCTCGCCTCCACCTTCAGCGAGTATTTCTTTCTCCATCACTGCTGCGAAAGTCTTCAACTAGAACAAGGAAACCCTACTGTACTACCAGGGCTTCAGTCCCTATTCAAACCTCTTCGTCTTGCGTTCGTCCGTGCTGACTTGATAAGGCGCAAACCTCGCTAACTGTGATAACCCGAGATTTTGAATAATTAAAATTTTACGAATAAATTATTATTTTTGTTAATATTAATATTGATTATCAATTTTGTGTCATGTATGTGTGATACGAGTCTCGAGAAGGTAAATTTGTGTATTGACTAATAAATTTAGAGTAGAGTTGTGCTTAACAATATTAGCAACCCTAACCCTAAGTACGGATAGGGATTCGATAGAAAATATAATTAAAATAATTATATTAATATGTACGTGTTTGTACTGTATGGAGATATTGATCAATGATTGATCGGATAAGGTTTAAAATTAATAAACCCTAATAAGAGAATAGAAACCCTAATCTCAGGATTAAAAACCCTAACGCACGGTTAGAAACCCTAATCGAAAGCCAGGAAACCGTAATTTTATATTCGAGAATCCTAAAACCCTAATTAGGAAACCCTAATCCTAATTAGTAAGCTTAATGTGTTTATTAAACTTAAATATGATTAGAAAACCCTAATTATATTTTAGATATCTTAATTTCTATTTTCCAAACCCTAATTGTAATTTAGAAATTTTAATTTTTCTAATTAAAACCCTAATTTCATATTCGGGATTTCTAAACTCTAATTAGGAAACCCTAATCCTAATTAGTAAGCCTAAAGTGATTAGTATGTGTTAATATAATTAGGAAACCCTAATTATACTTTAGAAATATTAATTTCTATTTAAAACCCTAATTATAGCTTTTGAAATTCTTAATTTTCTATTTTTAAACCCTAATTAGAAAATTCTAGAATTTGAGTTTTTAAAACCTAAGGGTTAGAACCCTAAGGGTTTGTAAAATTGTCTAGAATGCCATTAAATTTATTTTACAAAAGACCAAAATGCCCTTTTGTGTATTTTATTAAGTAACTTGTAATTGTGCTAGCAACTTTAGTGGTTTACCAACTAAATTGACTTTGGTGACACAAAATATCAACAACTCAGTCGAAAATTTCATATCTAAGCAACCTAGCATATTATATATGGATTAAAGAGAGAGAAAAGGCATGTAATTGCTCATTTTGGTCACAAGCTCCCACCTACTCTATCTCTCACCAAGACATCCGAAAATCACAAGTATATCAGTCCCTAGAACATTCCTTAGATCACCAAAATCAGATTGGAGAGTATAGATCAAGGATTGGAAAGCTAGAAGGTATAAATCAAAATTGATTTTTGATCTTTGTTGTTAAGAAATATTTTGTGTTTATGTGTTTAAATCTTTGCTAGAGGATGTTTTATGTTGATCTATGATGATCAAACATATATCCATAGCATCAAAGTCAGTAAAAACTATGTTTTTCGAAATCTGTTCTTGAGCATTCTTAGTGGTCTAACAAGAAATGTCAGTGGCCACAGATCTTTGCTCGTTTATGATATTTGTTGTTTTAAAGTTATAAGCTGGTATGTGGTCTTTAATCTGAAAGTGGAATAAGGGTCATTTGATGTCTAGATTCTCAGTTATTAACGGTCAAAACCCGTTGACCGGGCATGACCGGGCCAAATCTGGGTAACCCAGAAAGGCTAAATCAGTGTCTGACAACTATTTTAACGGTCTAGATCTGTCAGGTTATGTGTGTTTTGTTGATTGTGTTGTAATAGATTTGTAGCTTGTTATGTTTACTTGATATTGGTGTCTTTAGATCATTTAAACCTTCAACAAATTGAACAAGGCAGGTGGTCAAACTAGGCATGTTGATCATGTTTGGTATTTCTGGAAAAACCCAGAATCGGTATGAGCAAGTTCTCTGACTGACGTTGACCGGGATAAATCGTGATGTCTGGCTATTGTTGAACTGCACATTTGTAATGTAAATGTACCTTGTCATGAACACTATAGGTTTGAACCATTAGATCACATAAATAATAACCAGACCTTGGAGATAATCGAGCTCGAATATGACTACTCGAAACTGCTTGGGTTTCTAGGTTACCCAGAAAACCCAAAACAGACCTGACAACGATTTCAAATGCTCTGATATGGAATCTAAGTTATTGTATGACCAAGTTAGTAATTGATTGTGGTAGTACTACATGGATACTACACGATTGAAGCCTAAGGTAGCCCAGATCATGCCTGATCTGACAATTATAGTTGGTCAAACGTGACCCCATGAACACGAGGCTATCAGTGTTCTTGAGGCTAAAGAACACCAACAACAACGCTTAGTGTCGCTATAGACAATTAGTGACGGTTTTGAATTATTTTATTTTCTGAATATTTTGGAAATTATTTAAAAATAGAAATAAATTATAAAAATTATTTAAAATGGTTTTAAAAATTATTTTAAATTATGAAAAATACTTTCTGACAATTTGAAATATTTTCATTAATAATTATAATTATTTGAATATTAATGCTATTTAATTTATTTAATTAGTGTATTAAATAAATTAGAGAAAAATGATTTTAATTATATAAAAGTCATTTTAAATAAGAATAAAGTATTTAAAAAATTGAGTTATAAAATGTGACTTTTAATATTTTTAGAGAATTTTCATTAATAATTTAATATTAATGATATTAGATTTATTTAATTATTAAATTAAATAAATAAGTTAAAAATTATTTTATTGATTTAAAATTATTTTAAATAAGAATAAAGTTTTAGAAAATATTTTGAATTATAAAATATAATTTTCAATATTTTGGAGAATTCTCATTAATAAATTAATATTAATGAAATTAGATTTATTTAAGAATTATATTAAATAAATGAATTAATGAGAGAAAAATGTTTTAAAGATATTTTAAGTTATAATTAATTACTTTTAATATTTTGATAATAATTTCATTAATATTTAAATATTAATGGTGATGGTTTAAAATGATTTTAATTAATTTAAAAATAATTTAAGTAGAATATTGATGATTCAAAAATAATTTAAGTTATTAATAATAACTTTAATATTTTGACAAGTATTTCATTAATATTTTTATATTATTAAATATTAATGATAATGGAATTAATGAGTATTTAAATCATTTAAAAATGATTACATTATTTGAAAAATGATTATAAATTATAATAATTATTTATAAATTATTAAAAGCTTCTGAAAAATATTATAAATGATATTTGGCTTATCTAAAATAATATTGAAGCCTAGAGACCAAGTTTAATTGACAATCAATGTGTTAATTGTTGGATATGGTGACCAGGACACCGAGAATGGACCGAAGTCCAACCAGACCGAAATAGTTAGACTTGATAAGTGTTTATATAGGTTATAAACACTAATGTGGCTATGTGGTAATGTGCCTAGGAGAAGTTTGACTGTAAATTATAGTATTGTGTGTTGTAAATTATTGTGCTAATTGTGAGACCGATATTATTGGTTATAGGTCTTACGAACGCAGATAAGTTTATTTTGTAGCAGTAATCAACGCGGAAGGCTAGTTTTCTAACTCAACCTTGAGTTATATTCATTCAATTATTATAATGGTTAATTATTACTAATTATACCATGTCCAGGGAATTTATTGTTGATTATTCGCAGTTAGTGCAAGATTAATAATTCAAATTGAATTACTGATTCAAAAAATATACATTCGTAGATTAACTTTTGTTGGATATTCATATTCGTAGAAGCTAGTATTGACAGTACAGATAATCCCTGTTTATTATCAAATTATGTTGAGAAATGTCTTAGCCAATTGTTTTGGCTAGACAAACATTTGTAAGAACTTGATATGTTTAAGAAGAGAAGAGAAGAGAATTCAATTATTATTGATAGATCAATGCCAGTTGTTTCGGCTAGATCGAAAAAGAAAACTTGATAGGTTTGAGAAGAGAAGAGAAGTGAAGTGATTAGATATTGAAATCATTGCATTTCATTGTTAAATCAAAATCTTGATTCTGAGACTGAGAAGAAAAACCTTTTATATAAAGGGAACATTTTAGGTCGTATATTCGGCCATTGCGCACTGTTAAGTATTATACATAATATAGGGTATAATAAAGCTGATCACTTGTTATACTTGCAGAGGGGTATGATTTAATCTTTATGGTTATCTGATACTTCTGTGTATATATCAAAGTAAATCTTTGATAGATACCCGAGAAGATAGAAGTTCTAGATCCAATGGATCGCTCAGCATAAATCTGAAAAACATTCCACTTTGTTATTGTGTAGAATTGATTCTTGTTTATTCAATAGAATATTGTAGAAACTTTGAAAGCGTTGTACTCTTTCATTATCAGATTATTGTGTTGCCTAGAATACGAGAAGACTTGTTATTGATTAACGAATTGTTCACCTATTTCAAAGTTCCCCGAACTTTGGTGTCATTCTATCAAAATAGATAGTCTATTATTCTGATACTTATACATTCATTGTATATCTTAACTTGCGGGGAAAATTTGTTGCTCACCCTTGCTAAATAAAACTTTTCAGTTAGGAACGAAGTGGCAGGAGGTGCTGTGAAGAACAAAGGTAAATGCCTGTTGCTGGAATAGTTTAATGAATATTATTATTATTATATTGTATTTGTGAACCCTTTTTGTTTATCTAAAGGGTATGTTTGTAATTTTAAGGTTAGAGAACCTGGGACTAATGTATTAACAATCTCTGTTAATGACTTATGTATTACTATTTCTATATGAATGAGTAGTTAGATGTTATTATATTGTGGATCGTGAACACCAAACTTGGGGGTCAGGTAACCCGAATTTGGGGGTGTCACACCAACTCGTTGAATTTAGCAGCATACTCAGATACCGTCATCGTTCCTTGCTTCAGTTCCAGAAACTGCACTTCCAGCTGATCCTTCGAACTCTCGGGAAAATAGGTCTCGAAGAATATCTCCTTAAACCTATCCCAGGTCATCATCCCTGGTCCTTCTCGAGTTTTATTGGCCTGCCACCAATAACTAGTCTGCTTTCAACATGAATGTTGTAAAAGCATTCTTCTGGTCATCCCCTACCCTGGCAACATCAAACACCTTTTCTATCTCCATAATCCAAGTTTGTGCCTCGACTAGATTCACTGACCCACGAAATTTAGGTGGTCCAACCGCCTTGAACTCCTTAAACGTTGTTCCTTGGTTCTGTGGTTGATTCTGCCACGCTCCTGTCAATAACGTCACTAATTGTTGAACTGGGTTAGCATTAACATTGTCGTTATTGTTGGTTCCTTCAGTGGTTCTCTATCGTGGTGGTTGATGTCTGGGAGGCATTTTCAGGTTAAAAAATACACTCATTAGGTTATTATTCAACTCTTTTAAGTAATTTCTACATAACTTGCCTCCACAAAAGGAATAACCACATAATCACGTAACACTTTGAATAAAATAATAACTTTTATTTATTCATAACCTCTTTGAAAACATAAAACAATAGAATCACTGCTATTTACATTACATCATTGTCATATCCCATAGGTTACATAACACTTGGGATTTATAATTTATTTAACATTTATTATTCGCATAACAACTACGATATTCTACTAAGATACTCCTTATCCTTACTACGTTCTTCCTCCATAATCTGAAACATTATTCTGCGATCTAATATGTACGATGGCAGTGTCTTGAACTGAATCAGATAACTCATGACCCGATCTTGAGCTCGATTAACTACAGTGTTGGATACTCTATTCATCTCTTCCATCTTCATTCTCTTTGCCTGTGCGTCTTTCACTGCTATCCCGGCTCGTTGAAACATCTCCTCATATGCGTCCTCGGCTCTTGCCCTCTTCGTAACTTCTTCCCTTATCTTATTCTTCAATTCAGCGACCTCCTCGATCAGTTGTTCTTTCTCTCCTTCAGTCTGTTCTAGCTTCTCCTCGACATTAGTTAGTCGTTCCTCACGATCTTGGATCTCATCATCTTTCTGTGTCATTGCAGTCTGTTGTTCAGCTACTATCTCTTACAATTCCTCGACTGTATCCTGAAGTTCCACGTTATGGTCGTAGACTTCATCGTATATTCGAGCAGCTATCGAGGTTAGTGGAGTCTCCTCCTCCTCGTCCTCATCATCCTCATCCTCCTGTGGCAACTCAACGGGATCCTCCTCATCCGTCCCCACATCATCATCCTCATCTTCAACCACTGTGACCAACGGGGTTGACTTCCGTGGCAGTAATTGTTCCCAACTAACATGAATGTCGTGAGGCTCCTCCTCTATAGGCATCTGAGGTCTATCCTCCCTAGCCTAACTGGATTCTCCGACATTAGTCATCCTGACAAAAAAATTTTAAGTTTTAATCATTAGTCATTACTACTCGACACTCACGAGCACATAAGTTATAAACACATAAATACATAATTATTTTATTATTTCTTCCTTAAAACTCGATAAGAGTTAATCACCACTATCTTTTCAAAGGTTACTTCCTAATGGTTTTCCCCACCTAAGGTTCATAACCTAAAGCTTTGATACCAACTTGTGACACCCCCAAATCCCGGTACTTTATTACCTCAAGATTTGGTGTTCATGTAATCAAAACATCCATATCTAACTACCCAATCATAATAAATTGAATAATAAAAACCAGCCCATACAGGATTACTTTAACAAAAACATTATCTCCTAGATTTTCTAACCTTTAATACAATCATTCAAGTACGAAAATCAAATTATTACATCACCTCATTATTAAAAGTCTATCATCATAACGATAAAACAAAATTACAAGTCTTCATCACTTGTACATTTTTCCATTTCCTTTGCTAGTTGTAGGTTTATCTACCTTCTCATTCATAGCTGCAATAAATGTATAAATATGCAAGAGTGAGCAAACAAAGCTCAATTGAAATAAGAATAAATATCTTTACATCATTTGCCAAATAATAGGCTCAATAGAACTGAGTGATATGTTCTATTAACATTACAACGTTTGCCAATTCATAGGCTCAATAGAACTGAATGATATGTTCTATTTACATTCTTCAATATACTACTGAGGGTCAAATGACCATGAACCATGTCCTTAGTTATAAGTAATCTTTCAACTTTAACTTTAACAGTCAAATGACTATAAGAACTCCAAGTACTTAGGGGGATCAATCCTTCGTACAATGTATTGTGCACAACCATTTCAATGCTAAGCGTAAACCCCTAAACATAGGTTTGTTCATCTCAGTATTTAGAGAACAAGTCCGCACCAAAGAAAGTTTGGTTTGGATAAGCTTTCAAGGGTAATTGAAGTTTAATATTCATCAACTAGGGAACTAGTTGAATCAACAACGTTTGATAACGCAACAGCTGTTTAATAACAACATAACTTAGAACATTTGAGAATCATAAATGAACTGATTCTACATATTAAACTCATGCTTGGAATAACTATAGAGCATAAGCATTCAATAAAATGAATAAAATGATTAACCTTTGCTTGAACAGTAAAATAAGCTAAGGTTTGAGTCTTATAACATTAGAAATGAAATTCCTGAACATTACATTTAACTGATAGCAAGCTGGAAACTAAAAACTTGCCCAATAATGTATTAACTCATGCAAGGAATTAAAACAGTTCAATAATAGAGATGAGAGTTCAAAACTACGTTCATTATACAATAATAGAACTTAAGAAACTTGCTTAACTGTAAACAAGTTAGAATAAATATAGGACAATTGATTTATTCAATAACAGTTAAGATAAGAAGCTTGCTCAATCCAAAAGCATGAAGTTATACAATATAATAATAAAACTAACTCAACGAAAGTGTAGAGTTAGAAAACTTTCACAATGTAATAATTGAACTAGCTCAACGAAAGTGTAGAGTTAGAAAACTTCCCTCGAGCGTAAGCTAAAATATTAAAACTCACTCACGTTCGCCTATACACAGTATTAAAACCACAAAATCTATTAGACATACTAATATTCACTTTTTAATATAAAACTCATTACTAGCTAAACTTGTTATTTTAGCACAAGTCTTAAGCTACCATTTACATTTCAGAATTCCAAGTGTTAATCATCACAACACATAACTAACGTTCATTGTATAAACTAGGTTATCACAAAACGCTTTTTTGATTTATAACCATTTTTGAAACTTTGAATTCATAATACATATAACACAACTCTGTATTAGCCTTGTTGTTACATGGTGGACACATTACCATAACCTTTAGCTAAGCCACAAAGAACGACCAAAGTCTGCCTAATTAGCAGACTTAAGTGTCTGGAAATGGGCATCTCTTTGGCGCGGCACTTAACTCTGTGGCGCTACGCATGGCGACCTTACGTAACTCGATTTTGTAGAACAGAACTTTTACACTTTTCGTAAGCCAACTAACACGAATTTCACCCACTAAACAGTGATAATAACCCGTAAAATAAATATAAAACTATCATAAACATGATTGCTCACATTTACAACCAATTAGAACAATTTAACACAAACTAAAACTATTTTAATTTCTCAAAATTCATGTTTTTCATAAAAATTCAATTTTCTTGACATTCATCCTAGAAATCATCACTGTGAATTCATTAGTTAGCCAAATCATCTCATTCGAATTACATTATGCTCATATCTCAAGAAAGTAGCATAAACAAAACTCAATTAACATCTTAGCATGCAATTTAACCATCAAAATTTGTACTTACATAACTATATATGAAAACATAAACACTGACATCATTTTCTTTTACTGTAAACCAAAATTAGCATGCAATTATTGTTTAAACATACTTTCTAAGCATCATAAACATATACAATTGCTATTACTAACTATATAACTCCACAATTCAACAAATTTTGATTTTAGAGAATACATAAAAGTTTGTTGTAACTTCATATATGTATATATATATATATAATACAAAGGTTAGATAAATACCATCAAATAGTGTGATAATTTCTTACAATTGCAGCTTCTTAATTTCTCTCAAGCTTTCTCTCAATTCTCAGACAACTCTCTCTAAAAATCTTTTCTTTCTTCTCTCAGTTTTAGACTAGTTACTAACAATAGTAAGCCTAAACTAACTGATAATAGTTTGCGTCAAAAATAAAACTTCTTTGGCAATAATTAGCCTACTTATTATATCAGTTACAAAACTAACGTATATAATATAAATATATTATATTTATTATTTTATTTTATTTTATTTAAAATCAAGAAATTCAAAAAGCCATAAGGCTTGTTTGACAAAAACCCTTTAAATTTTAAAGAATTAATATATTAAGCCTTGTTTGGCAAAAATTAAATTAAACTACTTTAATTTATTTTAATAACTCCTTATAATATAGTTATTTGTCACACTATATTTAATCAAGCTTTCATATTTATTTTAATTAATCAAATCACAATTAATTAAATAAATCATTTAATCACATAACTCAATACAAATAATTAACCATTAAATTGAAATATCAATATAATAATCATTTCCTTAATTCATAAATTATTTATTTAATAAATAATTAACTAAAATTTTTTAAATCAATTGAACAAATATTTATTCAACGATAATCACATCCCTTAAATATTTATATAAATCAATAAATATTTAATATTACATTTAAAATTCTGGAATGTTACATGTGCTATCTCATCTTTAGCATCGATCTCCACTTCGGATTCCTCATCACTCCAAGTAACAAGGGCTTTGTTCTTCTTCTTGTCTTTGTAGTTTGTATTCCCTTTATTCTTTAATTGAAAACAATCTTTCTTGAAGTGACCAGGACGTCCACATTCGAAGCACATCTCTTCAGTTTGTTTTCCTTTGAATTTATTCGAATTGAAGTTGTTTCTTCTCTTGTTTTTCCTTTGTAGTACCCCCTTGAGTTTTCTTGACATCATGACTATTTTTTCATCGGAGTCATCATCAAGCTCCTCCTCATTATCTACAGTAAGAGCTAAGACCTTTCTTTGAGGAGTTTCCTCCTCCTCATCATATCTCTTGAACTGATGTTCATATTCTTCTAATTCACCAAAAAAAGTTAAAGTATCCATGGAAAAAATAGTAACAGAATCTTGAAGAGTAGTGATTTTAGAAGCAAACCTTTTGGGCATTGCCCGAAATAACTTACGGTTGATCTCACTTTGAGGATTAGTCTTATCCAACAATTTCAATGAGTTTATAAGGATTAGAAATCTTGCTTGAGCTAGCTTAATGGTTTCATCTTTTTTGAGCTTTAACATTTCCTAAGCATGCTTAGCTTGACTTCTCATACTATGGAAGTACCTTCATGACTTACCACTAGAGTATCCCATATCTCTTTGGATGTGTTGCATGAAGAGACTTTATCTATCTTAGATTGTACCATGCCGCTGAGAAGTGTGTTAATTGCCCTTGAATCATATGAGACCATGTAGCTTTCGGTTGAATTCATTTCTAGCAGAGTCTTTGGTGTCCCATCATCTCTTCGTGGAATAACTAGTCCGTTCTCCATAACCCGCCATTCCCAATAATCTCTTTTAAGATAGATCCTCATTCGGAATTTCAAGAAGTTATAATTTTCTGTTCCAAACAGCAAAGGAGTTCTATTTGTTGATTGTTGTTCCCGAACTGTACCATGTCAGAATCTTTCCCTACAAGTCACCTTTAAGACCAAGATAAGTAGAGCCAAGCTCTGATACCAAATAAAATTTAAATAGGCACACTTAGAAGGGGGTTTGAATAAGTTTGGGAGCAATCTATGACCAATTTTTGAACTTTAGATCAAGCTATTAAATTCAGGCTACTATATTGATGAATTCAGCTTGCTGAATTAATATGACCTACTGAATTGACTAATTATATTTAATAAAAATATCTTGCTGAATTTATAACTTAAATAAAATACTTGGTGTTAAATAATTTATCTTAAAATAATGCAAATATTAATATTTTAATTCTCAAGATAATTAAATATCTGATATGAGTAATTAAAGTAAAACAAGTAATAAAATTAACACCAAAATTTTTACGTGGTTCAGCTATTACCCTCTATAATAACAGCATAGTCCACATCCAATACCAACTAGTATTGGAGACTCACTTTATTTATTTCTTTATAAATAAACACTGATCACAAAATAGATTCTTATAAGAATTAATAGCAATTAATTTCTCTTGAGCACTTTTGCTACTTGTACACCTATGCACTCTTCAAGCACCTTTGCTTCCTTGAACCTGTTTGTAAACTTTTTCTCTAATCCACTAGGATTAACACCTTTATACTACACTTAGTCTAAACAAAAAATTAAATACAAATATAGAGGTCTATGATCAATGCAAGAATACTCAATTTAACAATTAAAGGCTCAACTATATGCAATGATCAATTAGCACAAAAAGATAAACAATTAAATCTCACCAAATACCAGCTAAAAGAATATCAGAAGTTTAAGTACTTAGCTGCTCAAAGTTTGCACCAATCAAATCAAGTTTCTCGATAATATCAGTAATTTAGTACAAAAGGTATTCTGTGTGTTGTGTACAATCCATGCATGTCTTACGGTTTTTATAATCCAATTAAAGTTACCGTTGCACATAGAGTCAAAGTGTACAACAATTTTACATTGCCAACAGTAAGCAACGTTAAAAATTCTTGTTGAGAAGCAATCTCAATTAAATCTTCAGTTATAAGAATGAATGCTTGTTGGGCTCTTTTAAAATTAAACCACTAACAACTTTGACTTTATCTTTCTCTCTTAGAGTGGCGTGTACCAGCAAACAACAAATCTTCCTTTATCTTTCCCATATTCAAGGTATTATAGTCCGAAGACTTCTATAATTACTATCCTTGAAATCTGCACACTCACACATCATATCACAAAGATGTATAGCTGGCATGCACACGTGAAACACTCATATATATATATATATATATATATATATATATATATATATATATACTCCAAGCAAGATTCAGAATATATATACATAGTAACTTTTTATAAAATAAAGCTTCTTGGCATGCACACTTAATCCACGTGTATGCACACAACTGAATTCAGAATATAACCCAAGGATATCCAATACCTATACATGTGAAAAATATATCAAGTAGTATATACATGTAACATATATATAGCTTTTTATAAAATAATGCATTAAAAAATCTTTGTACTTGATAGCATATACAATCAATGTTCATTATCATCAGATACTTGAAATGCCATAAAATAATTTAGTATAAGAACAATTCATCATCAAAACTTAAGGATGAAATATGACTAGGTCAACATTACCCCCCTTTTTGATGATGACAACCAAAAAACTTTTCAATTCCCATTAGCTCCCCCTAAAACTATGCATGTAATATAATTAGCTCCCCCTAAATTCATGCAACAATATCATTTTAGGAAACTCATAATAACTAACTGAAATTCGATTTCAGTGAATCTTGAAATTTTAAACAACCCCTATTATTTGGGCATGTACCTACAATCATGTTAGTTCAACATACACCAAATATCAAACTTCTAACATATCATTTAAATTTTAAACAATAATAAGTTTGTGAAACACTAATCCAATGAAACACAAAAAATCCAAGTCTTTTCAGTAAATGTCTCCCCCTTTGTCATCAAACAAAAAGGAAAATAGCCATCAATCGAGTTCTACCACTGTTGCACGTTGTTTAGCCCTCTGTGTGAAGTAAGGGCGATGATGGGCACGGTGAATCCTTTCAGCAAGGGTAAAATTAGTAGCAAATTGAGGAGGACGGGGAATATAAGTTGTATTTGGCAATGTTACGTCAAGGAAATCACCCAGATATTCAGCTAGCCAGTTACAATAAACCCATTCCATAATAAAAGAATGCTTACGCTGCATATGTAATTTAGAACTTAAGTTATTGAAACGCAGAGCGACAAACTCAACCAATTCACCAACTTGATTGCTGACAAACTTGATTTCCTGACTTAATTGACAAGCATTTCAGTTAATTTTCTTTTACATAACCTCTGCCAAAGCAGTGGCTTGCAACTCAAACCTAGCATGTAAATCAATAAATTCATCCTCAATGTTATGATACATTTTGTTAATCTTGGGAGCACCCAAATGCAATTTGCCTTTCTATAACATAGGTACGAGACAAAATAGTGGTTTAGTTGGTTTCAAATGTTGCAAGAACGTAAGTTGAAGTAATTGGAATTCTTTGGGACTCTTAATGGCATTAAATTGCAATCAGAATGCATGTCTTGGAGATATATTGGACATCAAACAACAGAAGATGAGGAGAACGTCAAGGCAATTAACGAAGCGAGAAGACAGATTTGTGGAGCAAGCATTGGAGAGAAAATAATTGAAGGATTTTCGTATCAATTGTGAATTGGGCTAAAGAGAACGGTGTTCTGAATTTATTCTTTTCTTTTAGTTTATATTTGTAATTTGAAGGATGATATCTTTAATTTATTCAGTTTTTAATTCATTTATGATGAACTAAGTACTTTTTAGGCTTATGACGGATCTTTATGTGGAACAATGGTTATGTAATCATTGATTTTTAGTTTAATAAGCTATTATTCAGTTTATTTATATTAATTTATGCTTGAATTGATTCGAGAGAGGAAGTACGAGTCTAGACTTAGTTAATATAGCATGTGTTCTTGAATTTTGTGAATGAACAGAATCTTGATGAATGTTAGGGTAGAGATATGCTTGACATCGCATGTAATCAGATAAAGAACTTGAACTTAAACCCTCTTTAATTGTAATTCACATAGAGATATAGTGAGTTAGTTGAATAAGGTGCTTAACTTGATTCTATCTAATTTTTGGATTTGAGTTAGTACGGTATTAGTACATTGAGAGGTGGCTAGTACTACATATGTGTTCTTGATTAATAAACTGATATAGTGAATTAAACTGGAATAAGGTGTAATAATCAGAGTGATGCTTAGAGTGAAGTTGTAAGCCTAATTCTCCAATATTTGTTTGAAAATTTAGTTTTTAGGGTTTGTTGATTGTTTGGCAATTTTAATATTTTTAATACTTTTAGTTACAATCTTGAAATTGGTTAGTTTAATAAAATTTGGATTAATAGGAAATTGGTAATTGTGAGAGTTAATTTCTTGCTAGTCTCTATGGGAATGATACTTAACTTATCACTTTATTACTTGTTAACCACGTATACTTGCGTGTTGTGCGTAATTAGATTTTACCCAACACGCATCATTTAGGAATTTCTTCCTATGTTGATAGCTTATGTTAGGGAGCAGCACATTACAAGCGACAAAATTTGTGAAGTCTGCATACCACGGTGCTACGATTTGAAGAACATACAGCTAATCATTCGGGAAGAAGTCATTGATATATGTCTCACCATCCCTCGAATGAGTTGGGTTTTCCAATCTCGATAAGCGATACGCAACTTGGTTTTTAGTTCCTTTTTTATCGCGAACCTCCAAATCGAATTCTTGGAGAAGAAAGACCCATCTAATCAACCTTGGCTTAGCATCTTTCATTGAGATAAGATATTTGATCGCCGAATGTCAGTAATCACGATAACCTTGGTTTCGATAAGTTATGAACAGAACTTATCGAAGGCATATACTACTGCCAGAAGCTCTTTCTTAGTTGTGGTATAGTTAAGCTGAGCATCAGTCAATGTTTTAATTACATAATAGATCGTGTGAAACACCTTTTCCCTCCTTTGCCCCAACACTGCTCCAATAGAAAAATCATTGGCATCGCACATAAGTTTAAATGGAAAGGTCCAGTCAGGAGCCACTACTATAGGAGCTGAGATGAGTATTTCTTTTAACAATTTAAACGCTCCTAGGCAGAATTTTTCAAACTTGAAAGACACGCCCTTTTCTAATAAGCTACAGAGCGGTTTGGTTATTTTCAAAATGTATTGGATGAACCGTCTGTAAAATCCCGCATGCCCTAAAAAACTCCTTACCCCTTTCACTGATGATGGAACTGGTAAATTATCGATAACATTGATTTTTGCTTTGTCCACTTCAATCCCGCAAGCAGATACCTAGTGCCCCAAAATAATGCCCTCTTTTACCATGATGTGGCACTTCTCCCAATTCAACCCTAGGTTTGTCTATACACATCTTTTTAGGACGGCAGTCAGATTTTGTACACAGTTTTCGAAAGAGCTCCAAAAGACAAAAAAATCATCCATGAAGACCTCGAGGTTCTGTTCCAGCATATCGGAAAAAAATGGACATTATGCAACGCTGAAACGTTGCAGGAGCATTACATAGCCTAAAAAACATTTTACGAAAGGCAAAGGTCCCATATGGACATGTAAATGTAGTTTTCTCCTAATCTTCGGGTGCTATAGCAATTTTATTGTAGCCATAATATCCATTAAGAAGATAATAGAATTCGTGCCCAGCGAGTCTGTCTAGCATCTGGTCAATGAAGGGCAGAGGGAAATGATCATTACGAGTGGACTTGTTCAGCTTCCTATAGTCCATGCATACTCTCCATCCAGTAACCGTCCTGGTGGGAATAAGCTCATTATTCTTGTTTGACACTACGGTCATACCGCCCTTCTTTGGTACGCATTGGATAAGAAGAACTAGAAGACTAATTATAGTCTTATTTTGAAGGAGGAATTTGAGTTCCAAATAATTAGAAAAGAAGAACTAATAAAAGAAAGATAGTGTAATATGTTGGTAAGTGTTTAACTTCCAACTCAGATTATTGGTAGAAGTGAAAAGTCATGTAAAATAAGATAATACATTCGGTGAAGGTGAATGTAAGAACCACAATGTCGAAGAAGCATTGTGGGAACTCAAGATTAAAATGAAGAACATTTTTCCTCATTTGTTTAAATAATTATTAGCAAGATTCTGGAGACAGAATCCTTATATGGGGGGAAGAATGGAACGCCCGAGAAAATCAAATTTTTAGAAGAATTAAAATTTTATTTAATTGTAAGGATTAAATGAAATTAAATGATTAATTATGGGAGAAAGCTAATTGAAGGTCGTTCTATGACCTAAACATATCAGAACATCGTAGGATTTTGGCTACGTGATAGAATAAAAGTATTTGAATTTCCAAGACGAAAATAAAAGCTTTCCGAGAATTTTTCCAAAAAACACTATTCACTTATTTCTGCTCGGGAATTATTTTTGAACTTCCGAGAAATACGTAACGATATAATATCAAGGTGAGATGGAATATCCAATAATATTTTTTAGTTATGGAAAACGTAATATTTCGCTTGCGGACTTAATTTGAGAACGTTAGGAAAATCAAACGTTAAGAAGTTTGAATAATGATCGTATGATATGTATGTATTGTGCGAGGTAGAGAATACGAGTATGATACGAGGTATTATACGAGTATGTATGAATGATGGTATATCGTATATGATGAATAAGTATACGAGTTAGAATACGAGAATTATACGTAGAGTATATGTTATAAGGCTTTAAGCCCTTTACGAATAGACTTGTGGATTATGTGGGATGTACAAGTCCAATATGATTTAATATTAAAGTCCAAAGGGAAGTGTGACAAGGCCCAAATGTAAGAATGGTTAAGTCCAATATAAGTTAAGGAACAAGCCCAAGTGTTTGTTTAATTACAAGCCCAATGTATAAGTTAAGTTAGATTAACTAATTAAGCTAAAGCCCAAAGTAAGAACCAAGGGGGTTATGGGTTGGTTTAAACCCATGGTTTAAACCATGGGTGATCCAAAGTGATAAACAAGTAACTTAATGCTTAAGTGTTGTGATGGGCAAGCAAAGGATAGAAGTTGTGATAAACAAGTTAACTTAATGGCTAAGATAAGTGGTGAGCAAGTGACTTGGTGGCTAAGTAGATGTGGTGGCCAAGTTAACTTAATTAGGAAGTAATGAATAGTAAGGAGGTGGATTAAGGAGGTGGAGGTGGCTTATTGACCATTATGCCCTCACATAGGATTTCCTATAAATAGGAAGCTTGCTAGCTCATTTATTCCTTGTTCAAAACACCAACAACTTATTGGTTAGAGAGAATAAGTGTGAGTAAGCTAGAAAGTTCGACCTTTCATTTTTCAAATAAGCAAGAAGCAAGAAGAAGATTAAGGCTTAGCAAGTGATCATCAAAGGGTAAGCCATCTTGAACCATGGTTCTCTTTTTCTTCCATTGTTAGAGAAGTGGGTTGTGGTAGAACATGTATGCTAAGAAGGGGTTGGAATAATAAATCGAAGGCCTTAAGTATTAATAAGCCGTAATTAAGTCATGTTGTAAGATAACAATTAATGAAGTTATGAACTTAAGAAGAACTTGTAAAAGCTTGTAACATGTTAACATTATTGGAATTGGTATGACAATAAAAAGCAAGAATGGTGGTTAAAAGATTAAGATCATGATAAGTCATGGAATCATAGTAAGTAATCTATATTTTCATAAGTTACAAACTTATAAAGACCAAGTAATAACTTATCATGATTATAAGTTAATGAAGTAAGTATGTTAAGATGTTAGTATGATGAATTGAATCCATTTGAAACGATAAACAAATCTTAAGTAATGAAGTTTCCCCGGAATTCACACGATTAGACGACAATCGTCGAATTCGTGAAATTCTCGGAATGGAAGTTGTATTTTGTATTTGAACTCGGAAACGTTGGTTTTTAATGGAGAAAAGTTGTATTTGGCATTATAGAGTTGCGGACTCAAAAATGGCCGAATTCCGACTTATAACGAAGAAATGAGCGTTGAACGTTCACGAACGTTTATCGTTTTCGTTAAAAATGGACTAATAGGTGAATTTTTAGCAAACGTAGTCGAATAGATAAAATTCTTGCATGAACATGTAGAGTATATAATTTGTGAACCGTAGGCTCTTGAACGAGCCAATTCAGACTTATAACGAAGAAGTTACGAATCCGGGAATCTCACAATTTGAAAAATTTGTAAAAATAATCTGTGGCACAAAGTCCGCGCCGCGCCGCGACTCCAAGCCAAATATCTACCGCCGCAGTGCCAAAGTGAGCCTCAACCTCTGTAAACTCATGCCGCAGCATGACCCGTAACGAAGGGCCTCGTGCCGCAGCTCCGAGTCCGGTTTCTAGGCAATAATTGGTGACGTTGCAGCACGAAACCAAGAGTAATAGCCGGAGCCGCAGCGCCACCTTATAACCTAGACAATAAAGAATGTTTACATGTTGAATATAAGAAGTAATTAATGAAAATTTAAATAAAGGGACTTAATAAAACATTGTTAAGTCATAACTAAAGCTCAAGTGTGATCACTTAGAGTTAAAGAAAGTTAATTGAATATGAACGTGAACGATGTGCAATAAGTGTACTAAACCAATGACAATCGAGTTTCGATTATTAATAAAGTTAGTAAGCCGCGATAAAAGATAATTAACTCCAACCGAGTTGTAATAATGGAATAATTTCAATTAAGTTATTGAAAGGAAAGAAGTTGATAAATACGATGTAAAAGAACGACGGAAAGCCGGAACCAATAAATAACAAATCTAATACGTAATTAGATTGAGAAGAAGGGTAAGATTCTTTAAGGAATATGTATGTTCATTCATGACCTAATGTGGTATGTTATGTGGTTATGTGTTATAGAGACCGTAAAGATTCAAAGGAAACGTAATTTTCTTGTGTAAAGTATTTGAAGGCAAGTTTTTCTAAACGCTTGTCTAAACAACCGTGTTAGCTGAGTTTTCAAATGATTTAAGTTATGAGATGCATGTATGGTTTTCAGGAAAGAGTCTATGCCAGTTTTAACTAGGCTAGACTAATCTTGATAGATTGATTGAATTATTTACAAGTCTTTCAATATAGAATTGCTAACACTATCCAATGCCAACTATTTGGTACGGATTCAAGGTAAGCCTGTATATGAATAAACAAATGTATTTTTCATCAAGTATTCGATGGGCACGTGAGGTTGCCACAACTTAAACGTACACACGTTTAATGGATGTAGTGTTTATCAACATAGAGTACTATAGGCTTATCACCTAGAAGTACTCGTAAGATATGCCAGACTTACGGACTTCGTGTCGGGTTGTCCTTTTCAAAGAAATTATGAAATGCTCATAGTCTTGGACCATAATTGGTGTCTTACTAAATATTGTCATTGTAAAACATTTTGAAGAAAAGGGAATGCTATTTTGAATTATAGATAGTACTTCGTAACTATTATCCAGTTATTGAAGATATACAATTACTATGTTTCAAGCATGCTTTTGAAAAGAAATTGTTATACTTGCTGAGCTTGTTATGCTCACTCTTGCTTGAACCATATGAATGCAGCTTAGACCGAACGGACCAAAGGATTCGATAAGGATAAAGAGAAGGCTAAAGTGAACTTGTAAATTACCTATGTAATAGTATAGGTTTGTAATGATAATATTTGATATTATGATAAGAACAAATGTAACGGTTATAAAGAACCTGGGGAATGGAAGTATTGTTTTGGAATATATAAAAGACATATTCATTCTTTTGAGGCATTTCAATTGAACGTTTGTATGAACTTTAGTACCGTGGAGCACCATGTGTCGGGTTGGAAGAGACCCTGATTTGGGGGCGTCACAGGTTGGTATCAAAGCATTAGGTTATAAAACTTAAGGGGGGAAGAACCTTAGGCTAATAACCTCGTTAAGGAAGAGAAGTCCGAAGAAAGTAAACTTTAGCTTTACTTAAGTTGATTAAGTTAATAAGGTATTGAGTAAACTCAGTACCAAAAGATTTAAAAGATGAAAAGTAATCCTAAATAAATTAAATGTGATTTGTGCTTATACTATTAAGTGTTATGTACTAATCAACATGTTATGTGTTATTGTAGGATGTCGATCAATAGCTTGGTGTATAGAGATATACACGTGGGGAGCGAAGAGCTTCTGAACAGAGTAGAGCCTGTACCTATGCCAGTGGCGGAGGTACTAATAGTGATTCTAGAGGAGTCTGAGACAGAGGAGTATTTTTCTAAGGAAGACTACTACGAGGGAGATGTAGCCTGGACATCATAGTTGGATATGATGAGCGATGTGGAGGAAGGAATGGAGGTAACATCGGTTACTACGGTGGTACATACACTAGAGTCAACACCTCCAGATGCAATGAGATCATTGTATCTGGCAGAGCTTGACAAGAATGTGCAACTGAGTGCAGTTGTGCAGAATCAGAATGAAGAGATTAGTGCTCTTTATATAGCGAAGGAGTCTGCAGAAGCAGATTTTGAGTAAGAGCATGATGAGAAAGTGCTCATGATAAATAAGGCTAGGGATTTTAAGAAGGAGGTCGATGAGCTTCGTAAAGAATTGGGGAGAAGGACCGGAAGATAGCACGGATGTCTTACATCCATGAGAGTGCTCATAAGGATTTCAAGCTAAAAGTTACCTGTTATTCCAAAGAGTCAGGACATACTCGACATACTATTAGTCGGGATACTGTAACGGCGATTGCGAATGAGAAATACGAGGATGCTGTTATGCATTATTAGAATGTTAGAGTTATAAATACGTGTGTAGTGGCGTAAAACCCTCTTTTGTTTAAAAGGATAGTCTTTTTGTAAATCCCAACTTTTGTGGAGTTCAATCGCGGGATATAAATGTAATAGCTTTTGGCTATGGAAAACAAATTGTAAATAGTTTCAAACTATGAAGCAGCATATGAATATAAAGAAGTTTTCATTTAATATGCTTTGTTATGGTATGATTTGATATGTGGTGAATAATAACGAAGTAAGTAAATAGATAATAATGAAATTTTATTTGTTTAATTAGAAAATGTCGCCACGGAGAAGATAACGTAATCAAGAAACAGAATCACGAAATGATAATCAATGAGGTCAAAATAACCCTATGCAAGAGTTTGTTAATTTATTAATGACTGCATTGAACCAAACCGGGGGTAGAGTACCCGCGGAACCTAGGGTAGCTAGAATGACTACCTTTAAAGAATTTAAAAGCGTAGGTCCGTTGGAGTTCAAAGGAACGACGGACCCTGTAGAGGCCCAGACATGGGTAAGAGAAATAGAGAAGGCGTTTATTATTACAAGCGTAGGTAAGGCGCAAAAGACTTCTTTTGCGACTTACAGGATAAAAGGTGAAGCCAACTTTTGGTGGGAGGTTCACCAGGGTGGGACTAGAACAGATGTGGTAACATGGGAACAATTCAAGAAGGTTTTCTTTGAGAATTATTTCCCTACAAGCATGCAAGGGAGGATGGAGATTAAGTTCTTAGAACTTAAACTAGGGGACATGACGGTTACCTAGTACACAGCCAAATTCAATGAATTGGCAAGGGTTGCTCCACACCAAGTGGACACTAAGGAGAGGAAGGCTCGTAGGTTTGAGCAGGGCCTGAAACCTTGGCTCTATAGTAGGATTGTAGTGTTCCAGAGGGTTTCCCATAGAACAATTCTTTAGAAGGTGTTTATAGTAGAAAGTGGTAGTGAGGCGTTGACTCAATACCACAAAGAAAGAGAGGAATAAGGAGAGCAAGGGAGAGGGAGGAACCAAGGCAGAGCCAGTGGCAGTATTCCAAAAAGAAAGAATCTTAACTCCTGGAATACTGGGGTGGGACAAGGGGATTATAATCGTAGGATCAAAGTGTGTAAGACATGTGGAAAGACTCATCTAGGAGTCTGTATCAAAGGGATTATGATTACCTTTAAACATTAAGGTAGAGGAGGAAAAAATAACTTTCGTTAATTATATTCGTGGAAATTGTTTCATGAATAATAAAGGTAAACACGTATCGGTAGGTAGGTATTAATAAAGTTAAGAGAATTTGAAGTAATTCTTGGTATAAACGGGTTGATTAACCATAAAGCTATAATAAATTGTTATAAGAAAAGTGTGAATCTTCAGTTTTTCAGAAAACCCAAGGTAGTAATTTACGGTAATAAATCACCGGAACATCATTGTTGTCTAATCATGAAACCAGGTAAAAGGATTTTAAGGAAGAGGATGAGTCGTTACGGTTGCGTATCGACTATTGTAATAGGAGTAAGTTAGCAGTTAATAGTAAATACCCATGGCCCATGATCGATGATCTATTGTATCAGTTGAAAGGGGCAAAGAATTTTTCTAAGATATATTTATGTACGGGGTATCGTCGGTAAAAAATAAGGAAGAGGGTGGCAAACTGATAGGTACTCTTGTGAGGTGCTATGGTTGAAGGTACCATTAGCGTCATAGAGTGTTCGAATAATATTGGAACGCGGATGTCGTAATGATCATTGGTGATATTCTAGTCTATTTTAGACGCCAGAAGATCACGCTGAACATTTGAAAATAGTGTGAGAAACACTACAGAGGGAGAAGTGGGATACGAAATTCACTATGCGTGAATTTGAGCTTAAAAGATATACATAATTGTAATTAATAGGTATGATGGGAATAAGAAGTAAGAAAAATAGTTTTCATAAGGTAAGAAGGAAGGTGAAGTGAAGCACCTGTATTATCTTTATCAGATGATACGAGGAATTTTGTAGTGTATCTCGACGTTTCGTATAGATGACGAGATTGCGTGCTCTTGGAGCATGGCAAAGTCATTGTGTATGCATCATGCCAGTTAAGGGATTATAAGAAGGTCTATCCTACTTATGATCTATAATTAGCAGTTACAGTTTTTGAATTAAAAAAAAAACTACAGATAATATTTATACGGGGAGAAGTGTGGGATATACACGGACTCTAAGAGTCTACAATATATCTTCACACAGAAGGAGTGGAATATGCGGTAGAGAAGGACTGCGATAACTTATATCATTCAAGGAAGGTAAACATAGAAGCTGACACATTAAGTAGGACGGAAAAACTATCGATGTTAACTACTCAGATTAAGTTAATAACGGGGATGGCAAGAGCAGAGTTGAAAGTTAAATTATGGAAAGAAGCGGTAAAAATGTTATTCACAATATAGACTCAATCCATGATAATGGAACGAGTTAATTAAGTACAAACTAAGTAACGAGGAGTACAAGCAAATAAAGTAGAGGACGCGGGATAAATAGAAGACTAAGTATAGTCTTGTTTTGATGGAGAATTTTGAGTTCCAAATAATTAGAAAAGAAGAACTAATAAAATAAAGATAGCATAATATGTTGGTAAGTGTTTAACTTCCAACTCAGATTATTGGTAGAAGTGACAAGTCATGTAAAATAAGATAATTCCTTCGGTGAAGGTAAATGTAAGAACCACAATGTCGAAGAAGCATTGTGGGAACTCAAGATTAAAATGAAGAAAATTTTTCCTCATTTGTTTAAATAATTATTAGAAAGATTCTGGGGACAGAATCCTTATAAGGGGGGAAGAATGTAACGCCCGAGAAAATCGATTTTTTAGAAGAATTAAAATTTTATTTAATTATAAGGATTAAATTAATTTAATTGATTATTTATGGGAGCAAGCTAATTGAAGGTCGTTCTATGACCTAAACATATCAGAACATCGTAGGATTTTGGCTACGTGATAGAATTAAAGTGTTTGAATTTCCAAGACGAAAATAAAAGCTTTCCGAGAATTTTTCCGAAAAACATTATTCACGCATTTCTGTTCGGGAATTATTTTTGAACTTCTGAGAAATACGCAACGATATAATATCAAGGTGAGATGGAATATCCAATAATATTTCAGTTATGGAAAACGTAATATTTCACTTGTGGACTTAATTTGAGAACGTTAGGAAAAACAAACGTTAAGAAGTTAGAATAATGATCGTATGATATGTATGTATTGTGCGAGGTAGAGAATACGAGTATGTATGAATGATGGTATATCGTATATGATGAATAAGTATACGAGTTAGAATTCGAGAATTATACGTAGATTATATGTTATAAGGCTTTAAGCCATTTGTGAATAGACTTGTGGATTATGTGGGATGTACAAGTCCAATATGATTTAATATTAAAGTCCAAAGGGAAGTGTGACAAGGCCCAAATGTAAGAATGGTTAAGTCCAAAATAAGTTAATGAACAAGCCCAAGTGTTTGTTTAATTACAAGCCCAATGTATAAGTTAAGTTAGATTAACTAATTAAGCTAAAGCCCAAATTAAGAACCAAGGGGTTATAGGTTGGTTAAAACTCATGGTTTAAACCATGGGTGATCCAAAGTGATAAACAAGTAACTTAATGCTTAAGTGTTGTGATGGGCAAGCAAATGATAGAAGTTGTGATAAACAATTTAACTTAATGGCTAAAATAAGTGGTGAGCAAGTGACTTGGTGGCTAAGTAGATGTGGTGGCCAAGTTAACTTAATTAGGAAGTACTGAATAGTAAGGAGGTGGATTAAGGAGGTGGAGGTGGCTTATTGACCATTATGCCCTCACATAGGATTTCCTATAAATAGGAAGCTTGCTAGCTCATTTATTCCTTGTTCAAAACACCAACAACTTATTGGTTAGAGAGAATAAGTGAGAGTAAGCTAGAAAGTTAGACCTGTCATTATTCAAATAAGCAAGAAGCAAGAAGAAGATTAAGGCTTAGCAAGTGATCATCAAAGGGTAAGCCATCTTGAACCATGATTCTCTTTCTCTTCCATTGTTAGAGAAGTGGGTGGTTGTAGAACATGTATGCTAAGAAGGGGTTGGAATAATAAATCAAAGGGCTTAAGTATTAATAAGCCGTAATTAAGTCATGTTGTAAGATAAATAATTAATGAAGTTATGAACTTAAGATGAACTTGTAAAAGCTTCTAACATGTTAACATTAATGGAATTGGTATGATAATAAGAATCAAGAATGGTGGTTAAAAGATTAAGATCATGATATGTAATAACCCGATATTTTCTATAAAAATAAATAAGGAATTTTGCATATGAATTTTTTTATAAGAATAAGTGTTAAGTAATGTAATACGATAAATGCAAATATATTTATTACTTGAAAAATTAGAAATAATTTTAGAATTATTAATTACTACAAATTATATTCTTATGGTAATTAATTTACGTAGCGAAATGTTTTTATTAATTATTTTCCATGAAAACATGATTGGATATTATTTAAATAATATATGAATAGACAATTAGAATTATGATAATAAATATTTTATTATATGAATCTGTTCAGAATATTTAAGTTAATTATTTTAACTGGATTATTGATGTTGTGCACGAAGGATAAGTCAGATATAGAATCTTTCAAACCCTAAATTTGGATTTTTATCCAGGAATGAGAATAATAATGTAATATTAATTATATTTTAAGTTTCGGTACTATAAATATATACCGTATATCTGTAGACTGTTAATATTGGTCAAATGTGTTAAATTATGATCCTTATACCGTGTTGTTAAACCCTAATTATTAAACTCAGTTATGAGATAAGACTGAGTAGTAACTGTGTTATATGATTTTTACTGTGTATTAGAATGTCTGTAATTAGAAGAAACCCTAATTACAGTAAAATATATAGATAATTAGTTAACCCTAATGGTTAATTAGGAAACCCTAATTGTTAATATTAAGAAACCCTGATTTTCTATTAAAAACCCTAATTTTAATTTATTGTGTTTAATTAAAATGTTATTGTACAATTATTTTAAATTGTCAGACCCTAGGAATTATTTGGTTAATTGTAAGATTTACAATCTAGTGAATAAACCCTAGATTTAATTACCTTGTACAAGAATGTCCTTGACATTTTAAGTGAAATTACCAAAATACCCTTTTTGGTCTTATTAGTGCATTATTAGTTGCATTGTTGCTAGAATCTTCACAAATGCCAGCCATTCACCATCTTCTAGAATCTACCATGACACTATAACATTACCCACAAATAATTTAGCCATCACACATCATTGTATGCATGATTTGTATAATTTAAAGAGAGAGGAAATGCACATTTATTCTAAAATTGTGCAACAATTACTTAGCCATTCTCTCTAGACCAAACGTCCAAAAATCTCTTGCTATATCAGTCCTAAACACAGCCCCACGAAATCCCATAACGAATCATAAGCATAGAAATCAGAATCAACGTTTAGAAAAGGTATAAAACCCTACTTGAATTTCTGTCCAATTTTTTGTGTGTTAGATGTTATGTTTAAGTGTTAGAATATGTTTATTATAGTGTCTTATGATGATCTGGGTTGCTAGATGTTAGATCCATAACATTTAGAAGCTCATATTTGAAGATCTTCAAAATCTGGAAAATTTTATTTTTGTGTTCTAACAACGAATGTCAGAGGCTGTAGATCTCAGCCTGTTAAGCGTTTTTGATGTTTAAAGCTTGTTATATGTAGTCTGTCATGTTGTCTTTATTTTACAAAAGGAATCATGATCATATCTGTTGTATATTAGAAGTTGTTTAACGTCAAACAACGTTGACTTAGGTTTACCGGATGAAATTCTGGGTAACCCAGAATTTGAAAAACTTAGTCTGACAGTACTTTTGAACCCATGGATATGACAGTTTTTTTTTGGTTTATAATGTTGTTGTTGTAGTATAATTGTAACCTGCTTGTTTTAGTCCAGATACATGTCCTTATAACTCTTAAACAAACAACATAATTGAATTAGTATATGGTCAAAGTGGGTCACTCGATCACAAAGTTGGGTTTCTGGAATTTCCAAAAACCGTTAGAACAAGTATTTTGACATGATTTAACCGGATCGGATCTAATGATTGAAAAGTTTTTATAGTTATTTTGTGCAATGAATCTATACTATTACATGCTAGCTACAATATAAAAGTATTAGATCACGAAAACATTACACTATGAGCACGTAGGGGAAGTCCAAATTGAGCCGTACGATCTGTTATTCTTTTCTGGGCAACCCAGAAAAGAAAGACAGCCTCTAACATCCACTTTGATGGCTTAGATCTCTTATTTGATGCACGATATGGATATGTTTCTTGCTGTATCTTGTAGTGTTGCACTAGTACTACAAGATCCAAGTTATAGCTTGCCCAGAAACACTTTGTGTGATGTTTAATTCATGGTCAAACATGCCTACTCGGTTCTGACTTTGAAGTTCTGGTTTTGGTGAAGAACACCTAAGCGACACTTTCTGCTCGTCAAAGAAAGGCTTTAGCGACAGTTTAATTTCTAAATTAATTATTTTTATTAAATAATTTGTATTAATTAGTTTTAAATTATAAAAATACCAAATAAATTCCTAAAAATTATTTTAAAGTCCAAAAATTATATTTTAATTATTTTGGATATATTTCATAAATATTTAATATTTTGGAATAATAAAGATATTTAATTTATTTAATTATAATATTAAATTAATGATTTAAAAATAATTTTAATATTTGAAAAATTATTTAAAATTGTATTATGGTATAGGAAAATATTTGAAGTTATTTTTAAGGACTTTTAATATTTTGTTATGAATTTCATTAATTAATTATTATTAATGATATTAAATTTATTTAATAATTATATTAAATAATTTAGTTTAAAAATGATTTTATTATTTTAAAAATTATTTAAAATGAAAATAAAGTGTTTAAAGATATTTTAAGTTATAAAATATAACTTTTAATATTTAAAGGATAATTTCATTAATAATTAAATATTAATGATAATAGAATTGTTTGATGTTTAAATCATTTAATTATGATTCGATGTTTGAAAATTCAGCGATAAATTATTATAAATGTTTAAAAATTATTCTAAGTCATTTAAAATAATATGACTGATACTTAAGGATGTTGAGATACGAGAATAGAGTCTTAGACTTGATAATTACCCGATAAAGTTATCGATACAAACAATTTTCGTAAATTAATATAGACTTAGATATTTTGAATGTGTTATTGTTTTGTTTATGATGTAATGATCATTAGATATGTGTGATAATGTGATTAGGTTATGTGTTGATCGCAATAAAAGATTATGTGTTGTAATATTTTATTCTAATCAATAAATGATCTTACTACTGATATGTGATTATATAAAAGATAAAACTAAGTTGCATTCTCAGAAGCGGTACACAGATCAAAAGTATCCTACCTTTGCATTTTCTTTATGCAATGGACATGAGTAAGAATGTTTCAGAATTATATTATTCATGTACAGATTATATACGCTCATTGATTATCAACATTTTAGTTTAGATATATATTCTGTTCGTTAATTTTTATAAATGGTTATACAAGTGTCCCCACTTGTATAATCATGGAATTCATTCACATGTTGATACACCTTTGTCAATTACCCGTATACGTATATGTTGAATTATAGATTATTGTTGAACAAGATAAAACCTTTTTGTATCCAATCAAATTTCTTTGGTTTGGACTCAAGACTAAGTATGAACATCCCGAATATTGGAAAACTTTTTACGCGCCCAAGGCGGATGAGTGAACGATAACATCGTTCTTGTAATGTAGTGTTGATCAATACAGGGCATAATGGCCGATCACCCCGTGTCCGTAAGTTATGATGAAGATGTGGATGAAGTTCGCTAAACCATTTCGAAAATGAAAACAATGTTCATAGTATGTCACTTAAACCCCATTTATAGCCAGTACGTAGTTTAAAAAATTTGAAAGAGGGTTGTTATGTTATTATTATCGGTTCAGATTACTTCACAACTTTTGATTCTTTGTAGAAGAGTTATATAAAGAAAATACTTAAATTCTTTCAGCTTATATACATATAATTGCTATTACTTGCTGGGCACTCAAATGCTCATCCTTGCTTAATTTAAATGTTTTCAGTTATGTTTGAAGAACCAGAAAGCTCAAGCAGAAACTAAGGAAAAGGAAAGCTAATCGAATAAGATTTGTGGTAGTTGCTGTAATAGTTTTATATTATTAAGAAAATGATATATATAATAATATCATTTATTGTAAGGAATGTACTTTAAGGTCTCGTACCTGGGGAGATAAACTTTGATGCATATGTAAATTAACATTGAATTTAATATTATTGTTATTATTATTAGTATTAGTTAGCTGATAGAATGGTAACGTGAAGCACCGAGTTCGGGTTTCAAGTACCCAGATTTGGGGGCGTCACATGATAAGTCATGGAATCATAGTAAGTAATCTATATTTTCATAAGTTAGAAACTTATAAAGAACAAGTAATAACTTATCATGATTATAAGTTAATGAAGTAAGTATGTTAAGATGTTAGTATGATGAATTGAATCCATTTGAAACGAAAAACAAATCTTAAGTAACGAAGTTTTGCCAGAATTCACACTATTAGACGACAATCGTTGAATTCGTGAAATTCTAGGAATGGAAGTCGTATTTTATATTTGAACTCGAAAATGTTTGTTTTCGATGGAGACAATTCGTATTTGGCATTATAGAGTTGCGGACTCAAAAATGGCCGGATTCCGACTTATAACGAAGAAACGAGCATTGAAAGTTCACGAAAGTTTACCGTTTTCGTTAAAAATAGACTAATAGGTGAATTTTTAGCAAACAAAGTTGAATAGATAAAATTCTTGCATGAACACATAGAATATGTAATTTGTGAACCGTAGGCTCTTGAACGAGCCAATTCAGACTTATAACGAAGAAGTTACGAGTCCGGGAATCTCACCATATGAAAAATCTGTCAAAATAATCTGTGGCATAGAGTCCGTGCCACGGCGCGACTCCAAGCCTACAAACTCATGCCACAATATGACCAGATAACAAAGGGACTCGTCTTTGCAGTCAACGAGTCCGATTTCTAGCAATAAGCGTGGTGGCCTAGCAATGTGAAACCAAGAGTTATAGCCGTGGCCAAAGGCCCTTTCTTTATAACCTAGACAATAAAGAATGTTTACATGTTGAACATAAGTAGTAATTGATGAACATTTAAATAAAGGGACTTAATAAAACATTGTTAAGTCATAACTAAACCTCAAGTGTGATCACTTAGAGTTAAAGAAAGTTAATTGAATGTGAACGTGAACAATGTGCAATAAGTGTACTAAACCAATGACGATCGAGTTTTGATTATTAATAAAGTTAGCAAGTCGAGATGAAAGATTATTAACTCGAACCGAGTTATAATAATGAATAATTTTAATTAAGTTATAGAAAGGAAAGAAGTTGATAAGAACGATGCAAAAGAACGACGGAAAGCCGGAACCAATAAATAACAAATCTAATACGTAATTAGATTGAGAAGAAGGGTAAGATTATTTAAGGAATATGTATGTTCATTCATGACCTAATGTGGTATATTATGTGATTATGTGTTGTAGAGATCCTAAAGATTCAAAGGAAACGTAATTTTACTGTAGCAGACGCTGAAGGAAAGTTTTTCTAAACACTTGTCTAACCTTCGTGTTAGCCATGTTTTCAAATGTTTTAAGTTATGAGATGCATATATGGTTTTTAGGAAATAGTCTATGCCAGTTTTAACTTGGCTAGACTAATCTTGATAGATTGATTGAATTATTTACAAGTCTTTCAATATAGAATTGCTAACACTATCCAACGCCAACTGTTTGGTACGGATTCAAGGTAAGCCTGTATATGAATAAACAAATGTATTTTTCATCGAGTATTCGATGGGCCCGTGTGGTTGCCACAACTTAAACGTACACACATTTAATGGATGTAGTGTTGATCAACATAGAGTACTATAGGTTGATCACCTAGAAGTGCTCGAAAGATATGCCGTACTTACGGACTTTGTGTCGGATTGTCCTTTTCAAAAAATTATGAAACGCTTATGGTCTTGGACCATAATTGGTGTCTTACTGAATATTGTCATTGTAAAACATTTTGAAGGAAAAGGAATGCTATTTTGAATTATGGATAGTACTTCGTAACTATTATCCAGTTATTGAAGATATACAATTACTATGTTTCAAGCATGTTTTTTAAAAGAAATTGTTATACTTGCTGAGCTTGTTATGCTCACTCTTTCTTGAACCATATGAATGCAGCTTAGACCGAACGGACCAAAGGATTCGACAAGGATAAAGAGAATGATAAAGTGAACTTGTAGATTACCTATGTAATAGTATAGGTTTGTAATGATAATATTTGATATTATGACAAGAACAAATGTAACTGTTATAAAGAACCTGGGGAATGGAAGTATTGTTTTGGAATATATAAAAGACATATTCGTTCTTTTGAGGTATTTCAATTGAACGTTTGTGTGAACTGTAGCACCGTGGAGCACCATATGTCGGGTTGGAAGAGACCCGGATTTGGGGGCGTCACAAGGGATGTCTGAGATGGGGTAGATAATGCTCACGTCTAGCAATTTGATTATTTCTTTAAGGACCACCTTTTTCATAATGGGGTTCAACCGCTGCTGATGCTCGATAGATGGCTTAGACCCCTCTTCAAGTAAGATTTTATGCTTGCAGAAAGATGGACAGATACCTTTTATATCCGCGATAAACCACTCCAAGGCTATTTTATATTTTCTGAGAACTTGAAGTAGCTTCTCTTCTTGAGCCTCATCTAAAGATGCATAAATAATAACTGGCAGGGTGGATGGCTCCTATAAATAGGCATACCGCAAATGGTTTGGCAAGGGCTTGAGATCAAGGAAAGGCGGTTCTATGTGACTTGGAGGTGGATGTTTTTTGGTCATTCATAGATTCGAACTGTCGTTGGAACTATTTCGATCTCTGGGGTGCATCCAACCACTTAGCACACTCAAGATGAGTAGGCTCTTCCATATTACTAGCACCTGTCAATGTAGCCTAAAGTGAGTCAGACATGCAATTTTTCGAGAATACTTCCCTCACCGATTTGTCAATCACATTAATTTGGAAGCAATCTTCAAAGGCACTAGGATACTTTATAGACCCGAAGACATTGAATATTACCTCCTTGTCATGTACTCTCATAGTCAATTCCCCCTTTTGCACATCTATTAGTGTCCTGCCCATAGCCAAGAATGGTCTGTCTAGGATAATCAGGACCTCCATATCCTCGTCGAAGTCAAGGACAATAAAATCAGCGGGGAAAATGAACTTGTCCACCTTGACAAGGACATCTTCCACGATCCCCTTCGGGTAAGTAAGAGATCTGTCAACCAATTATAGGGTCACACTAGTGGGCTTGGCCTCATTTAACCCCAACTTCTTATAGATTGATAGATGCATTAGATTAATACTAGCTCCCAAATCACACAGGGCTTTGCCGATGAACTGATCCCCTATTGTGCACGGTATAGTGAAACTCCTAGGATCTTTTAGCTTTTATGGAAGCTTGTTCTGTAAGATTGCACTACATTCTTCTGTTAGTGCCACTGTCTTGTAATCCCCCATCTTCCTCTTTTTGGACAAGATGTCCTTCGTAAATTTTACATAACTAGGCATTTTCTCCAATGCCTTTGCAAAAAAAATATTGATATGAATCTTCTTAAACACTTTTAAAAACTTTAAAAATTGTTTATCGAGCTTCTGTTTTTTCAAACGTTGTGGAAATGGTAATTGTTGGATAAGAGGACTAGATTTGCTAACTGTAGGGGTTTGTTTTGTATGTTCATCCTGTGCAATCTCTTCTCCCCCAGACTTATCACTAATTGGCTCCATATTTGGTTCCTTTTTAACCACTTTTTCTTGCATTGTTGAAGTCTCTCCCCCAGTTCCATTGACTGTCCTTCCACTCCGGAGTGTGACTACTTTGCACTGCTCCTTGCCATCCTTTTTTGGGTTGACATCAGTTTTACTTAGAAATGTGCCTTAAGGATGACTATTCAAAGCAGTTGCCAATTGTACCATTTGGACTTCTAGGTTCCGAATGGATGCCTCTTGATTATTGCTCCTAGTTTCATTATAAGCAATATATCGCGAGAGGAGATCTTCCAAACTAGGCTTTCTTTCCTGTGGAGGTGGGGGTTGGTAGGAACTTTTTGGATGATGTTGGTATTGATTCTGGTTTTGAAAACCAGGAGGATTTGAATAATTAGGTCTGGTGGTAGATGAGAAATTTGGATGATTTCTCAGTTCAGGATGATAGTGAGTAGGAAGATTGGAATTTTGCTATCGCCCGTAGTTTGAAACAAACTGAACTGATTCAAGGCTAAAGGCACACTGATCAGTTAGGTGGCTTCATGCACACAGTTCACATGGCACTGCGACACTTTGCACGTTTTGCACTGATTGCACTCCCATGGTGTCGAGTCTTTTGGTTAGAGCAGCAACCTGAGAAGCTAGTGTCGTGACTGAATCAACCTCATACACCCTTGCCACTCTCCTAGGTGCCTGCCTATCAGTGGGCCATTAGTAATTGTTGGCAGCCATTATCTCCACCAAGTTATATCCTTCTGCATGATGTTTTGACATGAAGGCTCGACCAGATGCAACGTCTATACTCGAACGAGTAGACCCAGATAAAATATTATAAAAGGTCTGATTGGAAAGCCATTCTGGAAATCCATGGTGTGGGCACCTTCTAAGTAAATCCTTGAATATCTCTTACGAGTCGTACAGAGACTCGGATTCAAACTGGATGAAAGATGTGATGTCATTTCTGAGCCTTGCTATTTTTGCGGGTGAAAAGAACTTCGCCACAAATTTTTGAGAAAAGTCAGCACATGTGGTGATGGAGCCTGGCGGAAGTGAATGCAGCCAACTCTTGGCCTTGTCTGGCAGAGTGAATGTGAACAGTCGGAGTTTGATAGCATCATCGAAAACTTTGTTGCATTTAAATGTATCACAGATTTCCAAGAAATTGATCAAATGATCGTTCGGGTCATCATTTGGAAATCCTCCGAACTGAACATTATTTTGAATCATTTGAATGGTGCACAACTTGATCTCAAAGTTGTTAGCTTGGATTGTGTACCTTAGAATGCTCGCTTGTAAATCTGCGATATGGAGCATGGCATACTCCCTTATTGATTTTTGAATTTCCTCGGCCATTATAACAAGAATATGTATGTCCCGAGCTTTTTCTCTTCTCAGTTGTCTATACGTTCTGTCTACCTCGGGATAAAGAGGTATTATATTCCGAATCCTTCGAGGTGGCATGCACATTCGAGACTACCTGAGAAGAAGATTAAACAGATATATCAGTTCAAATTAAGATCGTATTGAATTAGTATTAATATTGATAAACAAATAATACTAAGTCCCTAACAACGATACCAAAAACTTGTTGTTCATTTTCACGATCAATAAAATACGGGCATGTATACGCGGTCTAACAAGTAATACAGTGATAAGATGAGTGTCGTACCCATGAGGACAAAGTGTTAAAGGTAGTCAAATACTAACATTGGAACAATACGGTCTTATTTAAACAAATGATTAAAGATGATGTGTTAAAAACTATATGCTTAAAATAGTAAATTAAGAGAATGAGTTGCACAAGTAAGTCAATCTAGGATTATAACTCCCCTTAAGCGTCACCTAATCTCTAACTCTCTAGTTTACTAACAAATCATAGGAATGGCCAACGGAGAATAGTAGGTACACATAAGCCTCTTTCGATGGTCAAATTCACATCCCTTAGCTAGATGAATCACAATATTTCTATGGTGAAAATAACTATACTAGGGTCATTAAGTTTAATCTCAATGGTTACACAAGGCAAAAAGAGATGTCTATTCTATTATGCAAAATATGCTCATATTCCCATAGGCATGGTCATAACAAGTGTTATTTGTATTTTAGGGTTAGATATTAACATCCATTTTTTAATATCCATTAATACCTATATCAATTCATTTGTCAAGCAACCAATAAATAAGCATGAAATATAACAACCCATTCCAAAATGATTCATTATAATAAATAGGAGAGTATGTTATTTAAGCTAAACATTAGGTTACATTGCAATCCAAGAAATGTAATTAGTTCATAACTATGGGACTAATAAACATTTTTAAAGTGTTCAACATGCTCAAAAATACACAAATGAATGAAAGATTTGGATAAAGAAAACTTCTTTTGTGAGTTTTTCTGGTTCCAAGTCTTCTCTTCTCCGTGTAGAGTTTGAGCTATGAAGGATGCAATGAGCTTTTCTCTCTTGAAGACCAACTTCTTTCTCTTCTAAGATAAAAAGCTGTAAAAACTACTCCTAAACTCTCTTCCACTGATGATGGAGGCTGCTTAAAATTAATAATGATGTTTCCTTAGATTTTTAGGTCATTAAGACCTAATTTACGCTTTAACCTTGTGATAATAATAGCTTGGCCAAGTTTTAACCTTGACCGCGTGACAATGATGAGTCAAACAATTTCGGTCGATGAAGTGGCTGCATTTCCAGGTTTAGTAAAGGAATTAGGGCGCTGCAACATTGTGATGAAGTCACTGTTTTCCCTGAAGTGGCCATGCAGTGCCAGTTTTAAGCCTGACATGGGCGCTGCAGCACCGGTATAGGAAAATTGACCTTTTTGCCCCTACAAAGCTAGAAATGACCTAATAAGCCCTGCAACATAAAGATTAAGCAAAATAATATAAAAGATATATAAATAACGAAGAACAAACAACTTCTTAAGTAATAAAGGATCCGATTTGCTGGTATAAATCCCACCCATCAGCTTCGTGCAAAATTTCTTCTCTCAGTTCTGTGACACCCCTAAATCCAGGTACTTCATTCCCATAAGATTTGGTGTTCACTTGATAAAAACATTCATTTATAACTACCCAAATATAATAAAATTTAACAATAAACCTTCCCATTAAAGGATTACATCAATAAAAATCTCCCAGGTCATCTAACCTTTAAATACAAATGTCAAGTGCGGAAAATTAAATAACTACATCACAATATTAAAAATAAAGTCTGACAATATAAAAATCAACATGTTTACAAGTCTTCAATACATGTTCATCTTTCTTTTCCCTTTACTGGTGGTAGGTTCATCGACCTTCTCAACTTTAGCTGTAATATTTATATAAGCAAGAGTGAGCAAACGATGCTCACTTGAAATGACAATGAATAAAACATCATAAAACTGCAAAATGAATAGGCTCAATAGAACTGAATAATGTGCTCTATCAATGATAATTAGAAATAGAATTTGAAATATATATCTGAGGGTCACAAGACCACGAACTATGTCTAAAGTTATAAGTATTCTTTCAACTTAAACAGTCATAAGTCTATAGGGACTTCTCATACTTAGGGGGATCAGCCCTTCGTACAATGTATTGTGCACAAACATCTAAACGCTTATGTGTAAATAATCCCCTGTAATAGGGTTGTTCATCTCAGCTTTTAGAATACAAGTTCGCACTAAAGTAAGTTTGGTTTGGATAAGTTTCAAGGTGATTTAGAGTTTAACGAACATCAACTAAGGATTAATTGAATAAAATGTAATAACAATATGCTATGGAATAAGTCATAAATGAATCAACATTGTATAGTAAGGTAATGCTTTAGAAATGAACTAAAAGCATAAACATTGAATCATGTAACATACCTTGCTTGAACAATATTAAGCTAAGGCTAGAATTTTGTTTAGTAAAGAATTGAGTTATTGAGCATGCATAGTAAATAGCAAATTAAACGATAAAACTTGTTCAACATAAGTATATCAGAATTTTAGAAGCATGCATGCTAAGAAACAAGTTAAAGTAGGAACCTTGTCAAAGTAAGAGTTAGGTTAAATAGCTTTGCACGAACATAAATAAATTGTATAAATAGGATTGGGAATAACTTGATCAATACTAAACAAGGTAGAGTAAAGAAAATTGCACGATATAATTAGAGTTAAGAAATTTGCACAATCGTAACAATAGTGTTAAAAAACTTGCATACTAAGAAACAAGTTAAAGATAAAAAAAACTTGCTCAATATCAAGAGGTAAGGTTTGCCTTGCGTGTAAGCTAAACCGTAATAACTCGAATCATAATACCATATACACATGTCATCGTGACATAATTAGTTACAACATATACTCTGTATACAATTAAGTATCTACTTCATGTATGGTTTGGTTTTACTCATGTAGTCAAGTAACAAAACTCGTTAATTGTTAATAAAATTCTCATTTTTAGTACTATAATACCACAATTAACAACAATCACATTTTAACAGTCATAATATTGCATCTTATCAACAATTATAGATTTTGTGTAATTAAAATACACTTCCTGACCATTCTGCTAACCGGTGCTGCGGCGTCCCAATTTACATTGGGAACGACGTTGTATGTGCGCTTAGCTAATGACTAGCGCGTAAAGGACATGCTTAATTTGGCGCTATTGGTAGCGAGACTTGGCATTCATGGGCGAATTACAGTTTCAAAGCATTTAACCTTGAAAAAAGCCAAACAGCCTACATCTAAATCTCTGACAACCAAATTAACATGTCTAATTCACATAAATTTCACATAGCCATCATACATATATACTGATTTAGAACAATTAACAAAAACTACAATCAAATTAGGTATTTAAATTCCAATTTTTTGTCAAAACTCCATATTTTAATATCTATAGCAAACATTATCACTGTGATCACCATTGTACACCAAATTAACTCATTCCAGCTATGTTCTCTTTGTTATTTACTGAATTAATACATTCAAGACTCAATTTACAGACTAGTTTATAAATTAACTACAAAATTTAGTGCTTTCACAAGTCATATATATAAGCATGCACTGTAAATAATTTTTCTTTCTTTTGAACATAATTAGTACCCAAAATCTTGTCTAGATGCTAGTTCTAACACCACAAATACATATAAATTACACTTTATATCACAACAAATCATCAAATTTGAATTCACAAAGACTTTGAATAAAACTCCTTTAATTTATTTTAAAAACTTATTTATAGCATAGTTTATTGTCACACTTTTATTACCAAATTAAATTAAAAATATTATAATAATCCATTTAATCCATATCAACTCTCTAACTTAATTATTAAATTAAATTAGAATATTATCTCATAATAATTAATTTCCTTAACCCATAAATTATTTATTTAACAAATAAATAATCACATCAAATCAAATTAACAAATATTTATTCCACAATAACATATCAATTAAAATATTTATATAATTTAATAAATATTTGAAATTATAATTTAAAATCCTAGATTGTTACATCCTTCCCTCCTTACAAGGATTCTGTCCCCAGAATCACAACTCAAATAAATCATTCGTCACATTCTTCCCTACTTAAAAAGATTATGTCCCCAGAATCGAAGACACAGATTAAACATATAACTCAAGGTAATCTTTCATCATTTTATCTTCGAGTTCCCACACAGCTTCTTCATGAACTCAATCTCTCTGTCAGGCGAAAGTCCTGGCAAATCCTCCGAAAACACATCTACAAATTCCCTAACCACTGGTATCTCTTCCAGTTTCACCACCTTCCTCTGAGTATCGACTATGTAAGCTAAATAACCCACACTGCCTTGACTCATCAACTTCTTGGCCTGCATAATCGTCAGACATCTCGCATGTCTAGGCGATCTGCTACCATAGAAAACGACCTTTGACGGAGTCATAAGGTTTACACAATTCTTTTGGTAATCAATTATCGCTCCATAATTGAATAGCCAATCCATTCCCAATATAGCATCAAACTCCCCAAGTTTAATCGGGATTAAATTGCCATTATGACATTCCCCATAATATTCACCCTACAATTCTTGTATACGAACCTAACATGAATCACCTCCCTGTTCGCAATTTCTATGTTTAAAGGGAAATTCAGTTTTTCGCTAGGCAATCCTAACTTCTTAGCAAATTCATGAGATATAAATGAGCAAGTAGCACCCAAATAAAATAATACATAAACATCTATTTCATTGATTGGGATAATACCTGACATAACATCTTTTGATTGTATAGTATCCTGCATGATCATGTTGAAGGTTTTGGCTGTGGATTTGTTTGATGACGTTGGTCTAACAATGGTCAATGTACCTCCACAACTACCTCCATTACTTCATGTTGCCTCTCCAGCTTTCTTTTTAGGGCCTTCACGAGCAAAATGATCCTTTGACCCGCACGTATAACAAACATTCTTCTTGGGTTGATTGCAATTTGGGGCAATGTGACCCTCCTGACCACATTTAAAGCATACACGCTTCCCACTTAAGCACATACCCATGTGAAACTTCTCGTATGTAGCACATGCTTCAAACTTCTTCTTTTGCTGGTTACCCTGCTAGTTTTCAGCACCCATATTTCCATTCCATTTTCTCTTCAGGTTATTGTTACCATTTCCACCACTACCACCACCATTCTTAACCACACCTTAATTCTTCTTCCTTCTTTGTTCTTGATTAAACTTCATTACAGCCTCACCTCCACCTTCAGCGAGAATTGCCTTCTTTAGTACTATTGTAAATGTCTTTAGCTGAAACATGGAAACCCTACTATAGAACCAGGGTTTCAGTCCCTGTTCAAACCTCCTAGCCTTGCGTTCATCTGTGTTGACTTGATATGGCGCAAACCTCGCTAATTCGTTAAATTTTGCGGCATACTCCGATACCATCATTGATCACTGCTTCAGTTCTAGAAACTGCACCTCCATCTGATTCTTCGAACTATATGGGAAATAAGTCTCAAACAATATCTCCTTAAACCCATCCCAAGTCATCACCCCTTGTCCTACTCGAGTTTTATTGGCTTGCCACCAATAACTAGCCTCTACTTTCAACAGAAATGTTGCAAAAGCAGTCTTCTGATTCTCACCTACTCTAGCTAGATCAAAAACTTTCTCTATCTCCATGATCTAGGTCTGTGCCTCAAATGGATTCATGGACCCACAAAATTCTGGTGGTCCAACTACCTTGAAGTCCTTAAATGTCACAGCTTGATTCTACGATTGATTCTGTAATGCACCCATCAATAACGACACTAACTGCTGAATTAGGTAAGCCTCAACATTGTTGTTATTGGTAGATCCCTCAGGGGTTCTTTGTCGTGGTTGACGTCTTGGAGAAATTTTCTGTTAAAATATACTCATTAGATTATTACTCAATTCTTTTAATTATTTTCTACTTAACTTGCACACCATAAAAGATCATCACATAACACATAATACTTTGAATAAAATAATAACTTTTATTCATTCATAATCTTTTAGAATACATAAGAACAATAGCATTACTGCTATATACATTACTTTCCTAGACTACTAAAGTTTCAGGATAACATCAACATCATATCCCATTGATTACATATCACTAGGGATTTACATATTATTTATCATATTATTAATCGCATATCATGTACCTTTCCTACGATGTCCTACTAAGATATTGTGTAGCCTTACGACGCTCTTCTTCAATAATACAAAATTGTTGTTAAGAATCAAACATGTATGAAAGCATTGTCTCGAACCGAATCGGATAATACATAACTCGATCTTGAGCTCGATTAATCACGGTGTTGAATACATTATTCATATCCTCCATCTTAATCTTCTTTTCTTGTTTTCCCCTCGCTGCTACTCCTGCATGTTGAGAAGCTTTCTCAAAGCGCGTCTTCAGCTCTTGTTCTCTTATCGGATTCTTCTTTTAATTTGATCTTCAGCTCCGCGATCTCCTCTTTCATTTGCTGTGACGCCCCCAAATCCGGGTATCTTCCAACGCGATATACGGTGCTACATGGTGCTACAGTTCACATATACATTTAATTGAAATTCCTCAAAAGAACGAATATGTCTTATCTATATTCCAAAACAATATTACCATTCCCCAGGTTCTTAATAACCATTACATTTGTTCTTGTCATAATATCAAATATTAATATCATTCACCTATACTATTACATAAGTACTCTACAGGTTCGCCTTAGCCTTTCCTTTATCCTTGTCGGATCCTTTGGTCCATTAGGTCTTAGCTGCATTCATATGGTTCAAGCAAGAGTGAGCATAACTAGCTCAACAAATACAACAATTCCAATAAATAGCATGCTTGAAACATAGGAATCGTATATCTTCAATAACTGAACAATAGTTATGAAGTACTATTGATAATTTAAAATAGCAATTCTTTTTCTTCAAAACTTTTCACAATGAATAATATTCCGTAAAACATCAATTCTGGTCTAAAACCATGAGCATTTCCCACTTTCTTTGAAAAGGACAACCCGACACTAAGTCCGTAAGTCCGGCATATCTTACGAGCACTGTGATGGCCCCGAATCTGAGGTCCCGAATCACCGCGGATCAGGTTCGATTATTCTATACAACTATTACTATTTACGGAATATATCAACATAAATTGTTTATACATTAAACTTACACACTTTTCCCCAAGGTCGAGTAACCTTAACTTATACACAATACATAACTTATTTAACTTACAATAACATTATCATCATACATTACTATTACAAATCTAATCGCACACGTAAACTAAAGTTGGAACTGTCTTTAACCTTTCTTTGTATCCGACGCGTTCGTCTTAATCTGCAATTTTTTCTCATGATATAGCAAGGGTGAGCATAAGGATTGCCCAGTAAGTTTAAATTCAACAATATATCATGATTGAAATGATTTGAATAATTGGCTGGCTATAATTCAACAATATAATTGTGAATTAGCATGAACAAATTTATGACTGAACAAGTATTATATATGAACAAATATATCTGAAACCAACTGGTAATGAAGGTGATCAGCCTTTATACCTGACTTATACATGCAATATGTACAGAGTACAATTCATGGCAACCAGCAATGATTAACCATAAGCTTATCCGAATGAAACAACTCTTAGTAGAGTTAATTAAGTAAAAATAAACTTGCCTGAACCGTTGATTACCGCTATGTAATTTATATCGCTTTATCCGAAGACCTAATATTAGTAATATAGATCTCCAATATTAGAATAATATCATCACAATATAATACTATTATATATAGATATACATAGAATAACCTAAACACATAACACATAACCATATCGATCTATAACACATATAGGACTCAGGTCAAGTCAAAGTCTATTCGAATCGACTTGAGTTCAACAAAGTTCTAACGTCCCGGGCGATCTAGTCGGACTTTTATCGAGTCTAAGTTCAATTAAACTTTGTCTAAACACTTAACAATTATCTATGATAATTTATTAATGATCGAAAATATTTTTTCGTAAGCTCGTAATAATTTTTAAATAATTATTACTAGTTATCATAATTTTCAATCATTAATATTGTATTTAAATAAATTAAATATCACATAATTCTTTTATCATTAATATTTATTTATTATTAAATATTAATGAAAATCATAACATAATATTATAATATAATTATAATATATCAAAGTATTTTAATACCTTAAAATCATATTTATATGATTTTTAAACGAATTAAATTCATTATCCAGTAATTACTATTAATATTAATATATTAATATTTTAATGAAAAATATCAAAAGTTATATTTTATAAATTAAAATATTTTTATAACACTTAAATCATTTTATATGATTTTTAACATTAATTTCATTTTCCACAATTTATTTAATATAGTTATTAAATAAACTAATTATCATTAATATTGATTAATTAATGAAATTCATCACAAAATATTAAAAGTCACTTTGAAAATATCTTTAAATATGTTCTTATATCATAATATTATTTTTCATGATTTTTCATATATTAAAATCATTTTAAATCATTTATTTAATATTATAATTAAATAAATTAAATACCATTTATATTCCAAAAATATTAAATATTTATGAAATATACTCAAAATAATTAAAAACTATTTTTGAAAATTTAAAATAATTTTTCAAAATTTATTTAGTAATTTTAATAATTAAAATATATTTTTTTCTATTTATTTAATTAAAATTATTAATTTTCATAATTAACTGTCGCTAAAAGGCCCTATAGCGACAGAACCGTCGCTATAGGTGTTCTTGGAGTTCTTGATGCCAGCCCAGATCTTCATACACAGTTAACAAGGTAGGTAGTTTGACCGTAGTTAGATCTTTGATCACAATGCGTCTGGACAATCTGATGGTTTAGTAATGTAGTACAAGTGTAATACTACAACTATAAACTAAAATCATGACCAATTTACAAAAAATCAGAGATTTATTGGCCATACAAAATCATGTCAGGACTGTTCTTCTATTTCTGGGTTTTCCAGAAATAAAGAACAGACAAGGTACCTATATTGTAAGCCTTGAATCTAGCGTTCTAGACTTTTTCAGTGAAATACTAAGGTTCCAACATGTAGTAGTCATGACAGAGTACGATAATATATCACTAACCTATTCTAACAACATCATATATAAGAGATTATGGTCGGTCAAAGTAGTGGCCAGGAACTGCTTATGAAGATTTCTGGGTTACCCAGAATCTTCATTCGGCAGTTCCATGCACCCTACTTTGACCATCCTTATCTTCAATCCTAAACATGAAATGGGTAGTCTAGAAGCATGATTATGTAGTATGTATATCATAACACAACATTAAAACAACAACGTGCCCAAAAAATCAAATACGAGCAAGATTAGAGACCTTAAATGTCTTGTCAAAGCCATCTGGGAAGTCTGGGTTTCCCAGATCCAGACGGTCATGGTAGGTCAACCATGTTTGACTGCTCCTAACTTTCAGTATACACATGATCTGGACTTGATTCAAGTTCCAGATCAAAGTACTCATGTTATAGAAGAGATCCAAAACATAAAACACCCAAAACAGTTAACACGTAATGATCTAAGGCCTCTGACATTAGACTGTCAGACCATTTTTTTTAACATTTCCAGATTTTACAAAATGCTAGATTCGAGGACTTTGATGTTATGGATCTGGGATTTTACAACCCAGATCACTTATGGACATCCTATTACACATATCTAGCCAACAAATTACAACTTATAACATAAGATCACTGATTTTCGAAATTTAGGGTTCATACCTCTTTCTAACTTGATTTTTGATTTCTGATCTTTGATCTTGTTCATGGCTTGCTAATACATGATCATGGCTCAACACTTAACTCTCTCTCACTCTAGATTTTGAAAGTTAGAGAGAGAAGGAACTTGGGAGAATTGAAAAATAAAGTAGCCACTTTCTCTCTCTTAATCTATTTATTTTGATGACTTGTCGCTATGATATTGCAAAATTTCGGCTGATTGGTTATTAATTAAGTCACATGGCTGATCTAGGTTGCTCAACCACTCCATATATTGGCAAGATTGCAAGCAACATCCAATAATGCACTAAAGGGAATTTTTAGTCTTTTCATTTTTAAATTTAATGGCATTCTAGTAAATGGCCAAACCCTTAGGGTTTAGGGTTTGAATTAAGGTTTACGGTTTGGATCATTTTAAGGTTTAGGGTTTGAAACCCTTAGGGTTTGCAATTTAATTTTCTAAAATTTCCAATTTAGGTTTTTAAAAAATAAAAAATTAATATTTCTAACTTATAATTAGGATTTACTAATTATATTAAAATTACTTAATTATAATTAAATCTTTCTAATTAGGATTAACATTTCCTAATTAAAATCGTTAATTTAGCAATTAGGGTCAAAATGGTCATTAGGGTTTATAAACCACTAATTAGGGTTTCTAATAGAAAAAAAAATTATCTAATTTTGAAATTAAATTTTCGTAATTAGATTAGGATTTTCTAATTACTTATAACTTTAAAATTAGAATTAATATATCCTAATTAACATTAAAATTATTCAATTAACACTTAGGTTTTCCCTAATTATAAATTAGGGTTCTTAATCCCGAAATTACGGTTTCTAATAATTAGGTTTTCTAATTATTAGGGTTTCGAGTAAATCTTTAGGGTTTTCCCTAATTAATTATAACTTGATAACGATAAACCTTATACATAGCATTCGTATTCCCAAACTAGGGTTTCATACATCGAATTAGGGTTTCAAATTCCCAAAACTGAAATTACGGTTTCCAGAACCGGTTTCTAGGGTGTCTTGTTAATCGTTAGGGTTTTCTAACTGAACATTGACATTCTTAATATATAATTAGGGTTTGTTACAGATATCGTTTATCTGGTCAACCCTTGACCCTTAACCACGTACTGTACACATATACACTAAACATATTCACGTATTTCCTTAATCCTGAATAATTCACCTAAATCCTTTACAGAATTTTGAAATCCTCAAAATTCCATCTTAAAAATATCAAATGCATACACTAATTTTCAGTCTAGGTTCTAAATTTGAACCTTAAATCAATTAATAAATTTTTTAAAAATATTCAAATTTCTCGGGTTGTCACATTCACCCCTTCTTCTAAAAATTTCATCCCCGAAATTTAACTTACACCTTACACCATACTGCTTACACCATTCACACATATGATCACATGCTACCCAATATATATACCACTCACAAGAGTAAAAGTTTTCGAATTGTACTGAGGAGTCATATAGACTATTTGTCTGTAATTTTTGCAAAGGTTTTATGGAAATTCATCCGCAAACCGTCATTACTTACAAACACAAAGGGTGATTAGCCCGATATGTCCTGTACTAGCCATGTACTGATTTTATATGTTTCTTTTCACTGCCATAGGCACAAAATTCTACCTCAATCTTATTGGATTCCGCACCAAAACAATTTGGTTCGGGAAATTTCTTTCAATGAACACTTAGAGTTTTCATAAACTTTAGTCTAGCTGAATCGAATAGTGTAGACTCATATCAATAATTCAATTCAATCGAATTATTTAGGTGTAGCCAAACCCTGTTGGCAAAATAAAATTTTTTGAAAATATTTTCAAGAATGGCGTCATGATGTCGTACTGTATTAACAGTCCAGCTGAGGATGCCGTCATTATATGACTTTGTCATAACACATCATACAATAGTGGAACAATGATTTTTAGATCGGATTCACACTAAGTATTCATGTATTTACAACTCCATAAACTTTTTATCATCTCTGCACCAGGTTACATGGTACATGGGTGATAAATAAAATATATTTTGATATTTCAAATCATTTGCGTCTATCTGAAATAAGTAGCATAGACTACACTTTAAACCGTTTCAAAAATGATTACGAGTTTACATATATTTTTTAAAGGCACATAGTGCGTATTTAGCTTGATGTCAAACTTTCGAAGTCTAGCATAGCTAGGAGTTTTGGCAAACTTATGTCTCCACTAATAATCAGTGGCTTAATAATCTATCTGTTCTTATTATCCTTAATACTCCATTTACACACAACTATACCCAGTTCGTAAAACCACACTTATGAGTCCATAAATTGCCATAATCATATGAGTTTAAGAACTTTCCTAGACAAACATTTGGCGTCCATTCGCTGAGGGGTTCATAAAAATTTCATATAACTATGAATCAAGTATGTCACATAAGTATGATTTTTAAGAACTCGTACTTAACCTTATATCCTCTACCTATGACCTATCTATCTGTTATACACATGAGAAAGGAATCACCCTCTTAATATGAATATATCAAATAGCGCGACACAATCTTTGAATAAAATAATAACTTTTATTCATTCATAATCTTTTAGAATACATAAGAACAATAGCATTACTGCTATATACATTACTTTCCTAGACTACTAAAGTTTCAGGATAACATCAACATCATATCCCATTGATTACATATCACTAGGGATTTACATATTATTTATAATATTATTAATCGCATATCATGTACCTTTCCTACGATGTCCTACTAAGATATTGTGTAGCCTTACGACGTTCTTCTTCAATAATACGAAACATTGTTCGGCAATCAAACATGTACGGCAGCATTGTCTCGAACTGAATCGGATAATACATAACTCGATCTTGAGCTCGATTAATCACGGTGTTGAATACATTATTCATATCCTCCATCTTAATCTTCTTTTCTTGTGTTTCCCCCTCTGCTGCTCCTGCATGTTGAGAAGCTTTCTCAAACGCGTCTTCAGCTCTTGTTCTCTTATCGGATTCTTCTTTTAATTTGATCTTCAGCTCCGCGATCTCCTCTTTCATTTGCTGTGACGCCCCCAAATCCGGGTATCTTCCAACGCGATATACGGTGCTACATGGTGCTACAGTTCACATATACATTTAATTGAAATTCCTCAAAAGAACGAATATGTCTTATCTATATTCCAAAACAATATTACCATTCCCCAGGTTCTTAATAACCATTACATTTGTTCTTGTCATAATATCAAATATTAATATCATTCACCTATACTATTACATAAGTACTCTACAGGTTCGCCTTAGCCTTTCCTTTATCCTTGTCGGATCCTTTGGTCCATTAGGTCTTAGCTGCATTCATATGGTTCAAGCAAGAGTGAGCATAACTAGCTCAACAAATACAACAATTCCAATAAATAGCATGCTTGAAACATAGGAATCGTATATCTTCAATAACTGAACAATAGTTATGAAGTACTATTGATAATTCAAAATAGCAATTCTTTTTCTTCAAAACTTTTCACAATGAATAATATTCCGTAAAACATCAATTCTGGTCTAAGACCATGAGCATTTCCCACTTTCTTTGAAAAGGACAACCCGACACTAAGTCCGTAAGTCCGGCATATCTTACGAGCACTGTGATGGCCCCGAATCTGAGGTCCCGAATCACCGCGGATCCGGTTCGATCATTCTATACAACTATTACTATTTACGGAATATATAAACATAAATTGTTTATACATTAAACTTACACACTTTTCCCCAAGGTCGAGTAACCTTAACTTATACACAATACATAACTTATTTAACTTACAATAACATTATCATCATACATTACTATTACAAATCTAATCGCACACGTAAACTAAAGTTGGAACTGTCTTTAACCTTTCTTTGTATCCGACGCGTTCGTCTTAATCTGCAATTTTTTATCATGATATAGCAAGGGTGAGCATAAGGATTGCCCAGTAAGTTTAAATTCAACAATATATCATGATTGAAATGATTTGAATAATTGGCTGGCTATAATTCAACAATATAATTGTGAATTAGCATGAACAAATTTATGACTGAACAAGTATTATATATGAACAAATATATCTGAAACCAACTGGTAATGAAGGTGATCAGCCTTTCATACCTGACTTATACATGCAATATGTACAGAGTACAATTCATGGCAACCAGCAATGATTAACCAAAAGCTTATCCGAATGAAACAACTCTTAGTAGAGTTAATTAAGTAAAAATAAACTTGCCTGAACCGTTGATTACCGCTATGTAATTTATATCGCTTTATCCGAAGACCTAATATTAGTAATATAGATCTCCAATATTAGAATAATATCATCACAATATAATACTATTATATATAGATATACATAGAATAACCTAAACACATAACACATAACCATATCAGTCTATAACACATATAGGACTCGGTATCAAGTCAAACTATTTCAGTTTGACTTGAGTTCAACAAAGTTCTAACGTCCCGACGATCTAGTCAGACTTTTATCGAGTCTAAGTTCAATTAAACTTTGTCTAAACACTTAACAATTATCTATGATAATTTATTAATAGTCAAAATATTTTTCGTAAGCTCGTAATAATTTTTAAATAATTATTACTAGTTATCATGAATTTTCAATCATTAATATTGTATTTAAATAAATTAAATATCACATAATTCTTTTATCATTAATATTTATTTATTATTAAATATTAATGAAAATCATAACATAATATTATAATATAATTATAATATATAAAAGTATTTTTAATACCTTTAAAATCATATTTATATGATTTTTAAAACAATTAAATTCATTATCCGAGTAATTACAATTAATATTAATATATTAATATTTTAATGAAAAAATATCAAAAGTTATATTTTATAAATTAAAATATTTTTATAACACTTAAATCATTTTTTATATGATTTTTAAAGCATTAATTCCATTTTTCCACAATTTAATTAATATAGTTATTAAATAAACTAATTATCATTAATATTGATTAATTAATGAAATTCATCACAAAATATTAAAAGTCACCTTTGAAAATATCTTTAAATATGTTTTATATCATAATATTATATTTCATGATTTTTCATATATTAAAATCATTTTAAATCATTTATTTAATATTATAATTATAATTAAATACCATTTATATTCCAAAAATATTAAATATTTATGAAATATACTCAAAATAATTAAAAACTATTTTTCAAAATTTAAAATAATTTTTCAAAATTTATTTAGTATTTTTAATAATTAAAATATATTTTTTTCTATTTATTTAATTAAAATTATTAATTTTCATAATTAACTGTCGCTAAAAGGTCCTATAGCGACAGAACCGTCGCTATAGGTGTTCTTGGAGTTCTTTATGCCAGCCCAGATCTTCATACACAGTTAACAAGGTAGGTGGTTTGACCGTAGTTAGATCTTTGATCACAATGCGTCTGGACAGTCTGATGGTTTAGTAATGTAGTACAAGTGTAATACTACAACTATAAACTAAAATCATGACCAATTTACAAAAAATCAGAGATTTATTGGCCATACAAAATCAAAATGTCGAGATCGTTCTTCTATTTCGGGTTTTCCGAAATAAAAATGCAAAGGTACCTATATTGTAAGCCTTGAATCTAGTGTTTCTAGACTTTTTTCGTGTGAAATACTAAGGTTCCAACACGTAGTAGTCATGACAGAGTACGATAATATATCACTAACCTATTCTAACAACATCATATATAAGAGATTATGGTCAGTCAAAGTAGTGGCCAGGAACTGCTTATGAAGATTTCTGGGTTACCCATAATCTTCATCCGGCAGTTCCATGCACCCTACTTTGACCATCCTTATCTTCAATCCTAAACATGAAATGGGTAGTCTAGAAGCATGATTATGTAGTATGTATATCATAACACAACATTAAAACAACAACGTGCCCAAAAAATCAAATACGAGCAAGATTAGAGACCTTAAATGTCTTGTCAAAGCCATCTGGGAAGTCTGGGTTGCCCAAATCCAGACGGTCATGGTAGGTCAACCATGTTTGACTGCTCCTAACTTTCAGTATACACATGATCTGGACTTGATTCAAGTTCCAGATCAAAGTACTCATGTTATAGAAGAGATCCAAAACATAAAACACCCAAAACATTAAACACACGAATGATCTAAGGCCTCGACATTAGGATCGTCGCCGCACCATTTTTTTAACATTTAAAGATTTTACAAAATGCTAGATTCGAGGACTTTGATATTATGGATCTGGGATTTTACAACCCAGATCACTTATGGACATCCTATTACACATATCTAGCCAACAAATTACAACTTATAACATAAGATCACTGATTTTTGAAATTTAGGGTTCATACCTCTTTCTAACTTGATTTTTGATTTCTGATCTTTGATCTTGTTCATGGCTTGCTAATACATGATCATGGCTCAACATTTAACTCTCTCTCACTCTAGATTTTGAAAGTTAGAGAGAGAAGGGACTTGGGAGAAATGAAAAATAAAGTAGCTCTTTTTCTCTCTTAATCTATTTATTTTGATGACTTGTCATATATGATATTGCAAAATTTGGTGATTGGTTATTAATAATAAGTCACATGGCTGATCTAGGTTGCTCAACCACTCCATATATTGACAAGATTGCAAGCAACATCCAATAATGCACTAAAGGAAATTTTAGTCTTTTTCATTTTTAAATTTAATGGCATTCTAGTAAATGGCCAAACCCTTAGGGTTTAGGGTTTGAATTAGGGTTTACGGTTTGGATCATTTTAGGGTTTAGGGTTTGAAACCCTTAGGGTTTGTAATTTAATTTTCTATAATTTCCAATTTAGGTTTTAAAAAAATAGAAAATTAATATTTCTAAATTATAATTAGGATTTACTAATTATATTAAAATTTCTTAATTCACAATTAAATCTTTCTAATTAGGATTAACATTTCCTAATTAAAATCGTTAATTTAGCAATTAGGGTCAAAATGGTCATTAGGGTTTATAAACCACTAATTAGGGTTTCTAATAGAAAAATAAATTTTCTAATTTAGAAATTAAATTTTCGTAATTAGATTAGGATTTTCTAATTACTTATAACTTTAAAATTAGAATTAATATATCCTAATTAACATTAAAATTATTAAATTAACACTTTAGGTTTTCCCTAATTATAAATTAGGGTTCTTAATCTCAAAATTGTGGTTTTCTAAATTTAAAATTAGGTTTTCTAATTATTAGGTTTTATATTAAATCTTTATTATTTTCCTAATTAATTATAACTTGATAAATATAAACCTTATACATAGCATTTGTATTCCCAAATTAGGGTTTCATACATCGAATTAGGGTTTCAAATTCCCAAAATCGAAATTACGGTTTTCGTAACAGGTTTTTAGGTGTCTTGTTAATCGTTAGGGTTTTCTAACTGAACATTGACATTCTTAATATATAATTAGGGTTTGTTACAGATATCGTTTATCTGGTCAACCCTTGACCCTTAACCACGTACTGTACACATATACACTAAACATATTCACGTATTTCCTTAATCCTGAATAATTCACCTAAATCCTTTACAGAATTTTGAAATCCTCAAAATTCCATCTTAAAAATATCAAATGCATACACTAATTTTCCTGTTCAGGTTCTAAATTTGAACCTTAAATCAATTAATAAAATTTTAAAAATATTCAAATTTCTCGGGTTGTCACATTCACCCCTTCTAAAAAATTTCATCCCCAAAATTTAACTTACCTTACACCATACCGCTTACACCATTCACACATATGATCACATGCTACCAATATATATACCACTCACAAGAGTAAAAGTTTTCAAATTGTCTTTGAGGAGTCATATAGACTATTTATTTGTAATTTTGCAAAGGTTTTATGGAAATTCATCCGCAAAACCGTCATAACTTACAAACACAAAGGGTGATTAGCCCGATATGTCCTCAGACTAGCCATGTAATCGATTTTATCTCTTTCTCTTCATCGCCATAGGCACAAAATTCTACCTCGCCTTATTGGATTCCGCATCAAAACAATTTGGTCGGGAAATTTCTTTCAATGAACACTTAGAGTTTTCATAAACTTTAGTCTAAATGAATCGAATAGCATAGACTCATATCAATAATTCAATTCAATCGAATTATTTAGGTGTAGCCAAACCATGTTGGAAAAATAAAATTTTTTGAAAATATTTTCAAGAATGACGTCATGATGTCGTACTGTATTAACAGTCCATTTGAGGATGCCGTCATTATATGACTTTGTCATAACACATCATACAATAGTGGAACAATGATTTTTAGATCAAATTCACACTAAGTATTCATGTATTTACAACTCCATCAACTTTTTATCATCTCTGCACCAAGGTTACATGGTACATGAGTGATAAATAAAATATATTTTGATATTTCAAATCATTTGCGTCTATAAATAAAATAAGTAGCATAGACTATACTTTAAACCGTTTCAAAAATGATTACTTAGTTTATATATTTTTTTAAAAGCACATAGTGCGATTTAGCTTGATGTCAAACTTTCAAGTCTAGCATAGCTAGGAGTTTTGGAAAACTTATGTCTCCACTAATAATCATTTGCTTAATAATCTCTCATTCTTATTATCCTTAATACTCCATTTACATTAACAACTATACCCAGTTCGTAAAACCACACTTATGAGTCCATAAATTGCCATAATCATATGAGTTTAAGAACTTTCCTAGACAAACATTTGGCGTCCATTCGCTGAGGGGTTCATAAAAATTTCATATAACTATGAATCAAGTATGTCACATAAGTATGAGTTTTAAGAACTCGTACTTAACCTTATATCCTCTACCTATGACCTATCTATCTGTTATACACATGAGAAAGGAATCACCCTCTTAATATGCATATATCAAATAGCGCGGCACAAACATTTTAATGATTATCATTGTCAGAACTAAGTAGTTGTTACACCAAGTACAATTCCCCGCCCATACAAGTATTCATACAACTCATCCGCCGACATGAATCCTCAATTGAATCCCCACCTAACACTAACGCCCTTTTCAATACGAATTTCATTTAACTCGTATTCATAATTCTTTCTCTCGAATCTGCACTCAATTCATAAGACAACCGACGCCCAACAGAATTTTTGTCAAAACTTTTCAATCATTCGATTGATCCTTATCCCATACTATCACTTTATCGGATCTCGAGTGATCTCATCGTATATATTACGATTCATTTCTATGTCTTGATCGTTTTGTTTTACGATCTTCTATCACTACACTTTTAGTCTTTTAGACTCTATCTATTTCTCACTCATTGCTCAACTTTTTATTATCGAGTTAGGGAACTCAGATCTTATAACTCACGAGATTCGTCTTTGAATCTTACTAGACCAACTAACTCTATATGAGTTAGTACTTATCCTAATCATCTGCGGTTATTAGTCTCGTGTATTCCTACCTAAGGTTCATAACCTATAGCTTTGATACCAACCGTGATTTGGCCCCGAATCCGAGATCCCGAATCACCGCGGATCCGGCTCGATCATTCTATACAACTATTACTATTTGCGGAAGATATAAACATAAATTATTTATACATTAAACTTACACACTTTTCCCAAAGGTCGAGTAACCTTAACTTATACACAATTCATAACTTATTTAACTTATAATAACATTATTATCATACATTACTATTACAAATCTAATCGCATACATTAAACTAAAGTCGAACTTGTCTTTAACCTTTCCTTATATCCCACGTTCGCTCGCCTTAATCGCAATGTTTTATCATGATATAGCAAGGGTGAGCATAAGGATTGCCCAGCAAGTTTAAATTCAACAATATAACGATATATCATGATTGAAATGATTTGAATAATTGGCTGGCTATAATTCAACAATATAATTGTGAACTAGCATGAACAAATTTATGACTGAACAAGTATTATACATGAACAAATATATCTGAACTAACTGGTAATGAAGGTGATCAGCCTTTCATACCTGACTTATACATGTAATATGTATAGAGTACAATTCATGGCAACCAGCAATGATTAACCATAAGCTTATCCGAATGAAACAACTCTTAGTAGAGTTAATTAAGTAAAAACAAACTTGCCTGAACCGTTGATTACCGCTACGTAATTTATATCGCTTTATCCAAAGACCTAATATTAGTAATATAGATCTCCAATATTAAAATAATATCATCACAATATAATACTATTATATATATAGATACACATAGAATAACCTAAACACATAACAATAACACATAACCATATCAGTCTATAACACATATAAGACTCGGTATCAAGTCAAACTATTTCAGTCTGACTTGAGTTCAACAAAGTTCTAACGTCCCGACGATCTAGTCAGACTTTTATCGAGTCTAAGTTCAATTAAACTTTGTCTAAACACTTAACAATTATCTATGATAATTTATTAATAGTCAAAATATTTTTCGTAAGCTCGTAATAATTTTTAAATAATTATTACTATTTATCATGAATTTTCAATCATTAATATTGTATTTAAATAAATTAAATATCACATAATAATTTTTATCATTAATATTTATTTATTATCAAATATTAATGAAAATCATAACATAATATTATAATATAATTATAATATATCAAAGTATTTTTAATACTTTAAAATCATATTTATATGATTTTTAAACAATTAAATTCATTATCCGATAATTACAATTAATATTAAAATATTAATATTTTAATGAAAAATATCAAAAGTTATATTTTATAACTTAAAATATTTTTATAACACTTAAATCATTTTTATATGATTTTTAAAGCATTAATTCTATTTTTCCATAATTTATTTAATATATTTATTAAATAAACTAATTATCATTAATATTGATTAATTAATGAAATTCATCACAAAATATTAAAAGTCACTTGAAAATATCTTTAAATATTTTCTTATATCATAATATTATATTTCATGATTTTTCATATATTAAAATCATTTTTAAATCATTTATTTAATATTATAATTAAATAAATTAAATACCATTTATATTCCAAAAATATTAAATATTTATGAAATATACTCAAAATAATTAAAACTATTTTTCAAAATTTAAAATAATTTTTCAAAATTTATTTAGTATTTTTAATAATTAAAATATATTTTTTTCTATTTATTTAATTAAAATTATTAATTTTCATAATTAATTGTCGCTAAAGGTCCTATATAGCGGCACGTAACTGTCGCTATATAGGTGTTCTTGGAGTTCTTTATGCCAAATTTTAATCTTCATACACGATTAACAAGGTAGTGGTTTGACCAGTAGTTTAATCTTTGATCACAATGCGTCTTCTCGACGATCGATGGTGATGGTTTAATGTAATGTAGTACAAGTGTAATACTACAACTATAAACTAAAATCATGACCATTTACACAAAAATCGAGAGATATTAAGCCATACAAAATCATGTCAGATCGTTCTTCATTTCGGGTTTTCCGAGAAATAAAAGAATGCATAAGGTACCTATATTTTAAGCTTTCAATATATCAGCGTTACAGTTTTTTGTTGAAATACTAAGGTTCCAACACGTAGTAGTCATGTCAAAGGTACGATAATATATCACTAACCTATTCTAACAACATCATATATAAGAGATATATGGTCGGTCAAAGTAGTGTCGTCAGAATCGCTTATGAAGATTTCCGGTTTTCCGAATCTTCATCCCATCGATTCCATTCAACCTTACTTAATTGACCATTATATCTTCAATCCTAAACATGAAATGGGTAGTCTAGAAGCATGATTATGTAGTATGTATATCATAACACAACATTAAAACAACAACGTGCCAAAAAAATCAAAAACGAGCAAAGATTAGAGACTTAAATGTCTTGTGTAAAGCCATCAGGAAGTCTGGGTTGCCCAAACCAGATGGCGGCCATGGTAGGTCAACCATGTTTGACCGCTTATAACTTTCAATATATATACATGATCTCGGACTTGATTCAAGTTCCAGATCAAAGTACTCATGTTATAGAAGAGATCCAAAACATAAAACACCCAAAACATATTATTAACGTAATGATCTAAGGCCTCCGACATTGGATCCGTCGACACCATTTTTTTTAACATTTCCAGATTTTACAAAATGCTAGATTCGAGGACTTTGATGTTATGGATCTGGGATTTTACAACCCAGATCACTTATGGACATCCTATTACACATATCTAGCCAACAAATTACAACTTAACAACATAAGATCACCGATTTTTAAATTTAGGGTTCATACCTCTTTCTAACTTGATTTTTGATTTCTGATCTTTGATCTTGTTCATGGCTTGCTAATACATGATCATGGCTCAACATTTAACTCTCTCTCACTCTAGATTTTGAAACTTAGAGAGAGAAGGGACTTGGGAGAAATGAAAAATAAAGTAGCCACTTTTCTCTCTCTTAATCTATTTATTTTGATGACTTGTCAATGCTATGATATTGCAAAATTTTTGATGATTGGTTATTAATTAAGTCACACAATGGATCGAGGTTGCTCAACCACTCCATATATTGACAAGATTGCAAGCAACATCCAATAATGCACTAAAGGGAATTTTTAGTCTTTTCATTTTTAAATTTAATGGCATTCTAGTAAATGGCCAAACCCTTAGGGTTTAGGGTTTGAATTAGGGTTTACGGTTTGGATCATTTTAGGGTTTAGGGTTTGAAACCCTTAGGGTTTGTAATTTAATTTTCTAAAATTTCCAATTTAGGTTTTAAAAAAATAGAAAATTAATATTTCTAACTTATAATTAGGATTTACTAATTATATTAAAATTTCTTAATTACAATTAAATCTTTCTAATTAGGATTAACATTTCCTAATTAAAATCGTTAATTTAGCAATTAGGGTCAAAATGGTCATTAGGGTTTATAAACCACTAATTAGGGTTTCTAATAGAAAAATAAATTATCTAATTTAGAAATTAAATTTTCGTAATTAGATTAGGATTTTTTAATTACTTATAACTTTAAAATTAGAATTAATATATCCTAATTAACATTAAAATTATTAAATTAACACTTTAGGTTTTCCCTAATTATAAATTAGGGTTTAATCCCTAAATTAGTGGTTTTAATAATTAGGTTTTCTAAATTAGGGGTTTGCTAAATCTTTAGGGTTTTCCCTAATTAATTATAATTGATAACGATAAACCTTATACATAGCATTTGTATTCCCAAATTAGGGTTTAAATACATCGAATTAGGGTTTCAAATTCCTAAAATAAAATTACGGTTTCGTAACCGGTTTTTAGGGTGTCTTGTTAATCGTTAGGGTTTTCTAACCTAACATTGACATTCTTAATATATAATTAGGGTTTTTATGAGATATCGTTTATCCGGTCAACCTCGACCTTTAACCACATACATCGTATACATATACACTAAACATATTCACGTATTTCCTTAATCTGAATAATTCACCTAAAATCTTCACTGTAATTTTGAAATCCTCAAAATTCCATCTTAAAATATCAAACGCATACACTAATTTTCCTGCTCAGGTTCTAAATTTGAACCTTAAATCAATTAATAAATTTTTTAAAAATATTCAAATTTCTCGGGTTGTCACATTCACCCCTTCTTCTAAAAATTTCATCCCCGAAATTTAACTTACACCTTACACCATACTGCTTACACCATTCACACATATGATCACATGCTACCCAATATATATACCACTCACAAGAGTAAAAGTTTTCGAATTGTACTGAGGAGTCATATAGACTATTTGTCTGTAATTTTTGCAAAGGTTTTATGGAAATTCACCCCAAAAACCGTCATTACTTACAAAAACACAAGGGTGATTAGCCGATATATGTCCCTCAGACTAGCCATGTACTGATTTTATCTGTTTCTCTTCACTGCCATAGGCACAAAATTCTACCTCAGTCTTATTGGATTCCGCACCAAAACAATTTGGTTCGGGAAATTTCTTTCAATGAACACTTAGAGTTTTCATAAACTTTAGTCTAGCTGAATCGAATAGTGTAGACTCATATCAATAATTCAATTCAATCGAATTATTTAGGTGTAGCCAAACCTTGTTGGCAAAATAAAATTTTTTGAAAATATTTTCAAGAATGACGTCATGATGTCGTACTGTATTAACAGTCCATTTGAGGATGCCGTCATTATATGACTTTGTCATAACACATCATACAATAGTGGAACAATGATTTTTAGATCGGATTCACACTAAGTATTCATGTATTTACAACTCCATCAACTTTTTATCATCTTTGCACCAGGTTACATGGTACATAGGTGATAAATAGAATATATTTTGATATTTCAAATCATTTGCGTCTATCTGAAATAAGTAGCATAGACTACACTTTAAACCGTTTCAAAAATGATTACGAGTCTACATATTTTTTTTAAAGGCACATAGTGCGTATTTAGCTTGATGTCAAACTTTCGAAGTCTAGCATAGCTAGGAGTTTTGGCAAACTTATGTCTCCACTAATAATCATTGGCTTAATAATCTATCTGTTCTTATTATCCTTAATACTCCATTTACACACAACTATACCCAGTTCGTAAAACCACACTTATGAGTCCATAAATTGCCATAATCATATGAGTTTAAGAACTTTCCTAGACAAACATTTGGCGTCCATTCGCTGAGGGGTTCATAAAAATTTCATATAACTATGAATCAAGTATGTCACATAAGTATGAGTTTTAAGAACTCGTACTTAACCTTATATCCTCTACCTATGACCTATCTATCTGTTATACACATGAGAAAGGAATCACCCTCTTAATATGCATATATCAAATAGCGCGGCACAAACATTTTAATGATTATCATTGTCAGAACTAAGTAGTTGTTACACCAAGTACAATTCCCCGCCCATACAAGTATTCATACAACTCATCCGCCGACATGAATCCTCAATTAAATCCCCACCTAACACTAACGCCCTTTTCAATACGAATTTCATTTAACTCGTATTCATAATTCTTTCTTGAATCTGTACCAATTCATAGTACAACTGACGCCCAACAATCTTGCTGTAAACTGTTCAATCATTCGTTTGATCCTTATCCCATACTATCACTTAATCAGATCACAGAGTGATCTCATCATATATATTACGATTCATTTCTATGTCTTGATCGTTTTGTTTTACGATCTTCTATCACTACACTTTTAGTCTTTTAGAGTCTATCTATTTCTCACTACTGTTCAACTTTATCATCAGAGTTAGGGAACTCTGTATCCTATAACTCGCCGAGATTCGTCTTTGAATCTTGCTGGCCAACTAACTCTATATGAGTTAGTACTTATCCTAATCACTGCGGTTATTAGTCTCAGGTATTCCTACCTAAGGTTCATAACCTATAGCTTTGATACCAACTGTGACGGCCCCGAATCCGAGATCCTGAACCACCGCGGATCCGGTTCGATCATTCTATACAACTATTACTATTTGCGGAAGATATAAACATAAATTATTTATACATTAAACTTACACACTTTTCCCCATGGTCGAGTAACCTTAACTTATACACAATACATAACTTATTTAACTTACAATAACATTATCATCATACATTACTATTACAAATCTAATCGCATACTTAAACTAAAGCTGGAACTGTCTTTAACCTTTCATTATATCCCACGCGTTCGTCTTAATCTGCAATGTTTTATCATGATATAGCAAGGGTGAGCATAAGGATTGCCCAGCAAGTTTAAATTCAAAAATATAACGATATATCATGATTGAAATGATTTGAATAATTGGCTGGCTAAAATTCAAAAGTATAATTGTGAACTAGCATGAACAAATTTATGACTGAACAAGTATTATACATGAACAAATATATCTGAAACCAACTGGTAATGAAGGTGATCAGCCTTTCATACCTGACTTATACATGTAATATGTATAGAGTACAATTCATGGCAACCAGCAATGATTAACCATAAGCTTATCCGAATGAAACAACTCTTAGTAGAGTTAATTAAGTAAAAACAAACTTGCCTGAACCGTTGATTACCGCTACGTAATTTATATCGCTTTATCCAAAGACCTAATATTAGTAATATAGATCTCCAATATTAAAATAATATCATCACAATATAATACTATTATATATATAGATACACATAGAATAACCTAAACACATAACAATAACACATAACCATATCAGTCTATAACACATATAAGACTCGGTATCAAGTCAAACTATTTCAGTCTGACTTGAGTTCAACAAAGTTCTAACGTCCCGACGGTCTAGTCAGACTTTTATCGAGTCTAAGTTCAATTAAACTCTGTCTAAACACTTAACCATTATCTACGATAATTTATTAACAGTCGAAATATTTTTCGTAAGCTCGTAATAATTTTTAAATAATTATTACTAGTTATCATGAATTTTCAATCATTAATATTGTATTTAAATAAATTAAATACCACATAATTCTTTTATCATTAATATTTATTTATTATTAAATATTAATATAAATCATAACATAATATTATAATATAATTATAATATATCAAAGTATTTTAATACCTTAAAATCATATTTATATGATTTTTAAACAATTAAATTCATTATCCAGTAATTACTATTAATATTAAAATATTAATATTTTAATGACAAAATATCAAAAGTTATATTTTATAACTTCAAATATTTTTATAACACTTAAATCATTTTTATATGATTTTTAAAGCATTAATTCCATTTTTCCACAATTTATTTAATATAGTTATTAAATAAATAAATTATCATTAATATTGATTAATTAATGAAATTCATCACAAAATATTAAAAGTCACTTAAAATATCTTTAAATATTTTCTTATATAATAATATTATTTTTCATGATTTTTCATGTATTAAAATCATTTTTAAATCATTTATTTAATATTATAATTAAATATATTAAATATCATTTATATTCCAAAAATATTAAATATTTATGAAATATACTCCAAATAATTAAAAACTATTTTTTACAATTTAAAATAATTTTTTGGAATTTATTTAATATTTTTAATAATTAAAATATATTTTTTTCTATTTCTTTAATTAAAATTATTAATTTTCACAATTAACTGTCGCTAAAGGGCCCTATAGCGACAGAACCGTCGCTATAGGTGTTCTTGGTGTTTGCCCAGATCTTCATACACAGTTAACAAGGTATGTGGTTTGACCGTAGTTAGATCTTTGATCACAATGCGTCTGGACAGTCTAGTGGTTTAGTAATGTAGTACAAGTGTAATACTACAACTATAAACTAAAATTATGACCAATTTACAACAAATCAGAGATTTATTGGCCATACAAAATCATGTCAGGACTGTTCTTCTATTTTTGGGTTTTCCAGAAATGAAGAACAGACAAGGCACCTATATTGTAAGCCTTGAATCTAGCGTTATAGATTTTTTCAGTGAAATACTAAGGTTCCAACATGTAGTAGTAGTCATGACGTAAATACGATAATATATCACTAACCTAGTCTAACAACATCATATAAAAGAGATTATAATTTCGGTCAGTAGTGGCAGAGGCGCTTATGAAGATTTACAGGTTACCTGAATCTTCATCCATAGCCCATTCATACCACTACTACTGACCATCCTTATCTTCAATCCTAAACATGAAATGGGTAGTCTAGAAGCATTATTATGTAGTACGTATATCATAACACAACATTAAAACATCAACCTGCTCCTAACTTTTAATATACACAAGATCTACACTTGATTCAAGTTCCAGAATAAAGTACTCATGTCATAGAAGAGATCCAAAACATAAAACACCCAAAATAGTTAACACGTAATGATCTAAGGCCTCTGACATTAGACTGTCAGGCCATATTTTTTAACATTTTCAGATTTTACAAAATGTTATGGATCTGGGATTTTACAACCCAGATCACTTATGGACATCCTATTACACATATCTAGCCAACAAATTACAACTTATAACATAAGATCACTGATTTTCGAAATTTAGGGTTCATACATCTTTCTAACTTGATTTTTGATTTCTAATCTTTGATCTTGTTCTTGGCTTGCTAATACTTGATCATGGCTCAACATTTAACTCTCTCTCACTCTTGATTTTGAAAGTTAGAGAGAGAAAGGGACTTGGGAGAAATGAAAAATAAAGTAGCCACTTTCTCTTTCTTAATCTATTTATTTTGATGACTTGTTGCTATGATCTTGCAAAATTTCGGTTGATTGGTTATTAATTAAGTCACATGGCTGATCTAGGTTGCTCAGCCACTCCATATATTGGCAAGATTGCAAGCAACATCAAATAATGCACTAAAGGGCATTTTAGTCTTTTCATTTTTAAATTTAATGGCATTCTAGTAAATGGCTAAACCCTTAGGGTGTAGGGTTTGAATTAGAGTTTAGGGTTTGGATCATTTTAGGGTTTAGGGTTTGAAACCCTTAGGGTTTGTAATTTAATTTTCTAAAATTTCCAATTTAGGTTTTAAAAAAATAGAAAATTAATATTTTTATCTTATAATTAGGATTTACTAATTATATTAAAATTTCTTAATCACAATTAAATCTTTCTAATTAGGATAACATTTCCTAATTAAAATCGCTAATATAGAAATTAAGGTCAAAATGGTCATTAGGGTTTTTGAACCACTAATTAAGGTTTCTAATAGAAAACTAAATTATCTAATTTAGAAATTAAATTTTCGTAATTAGAGTAGGGTTTTCTAATTACTTATAACTTTAAAATTAGAATTAATATATCCTAATTAACATTAAAATTATTCAATTAACACTTAGGTTTTCCCTAATTATAAATTAGGGTTCTTAATCCCAAAATTAGGGTTATTAATAATTAGGTTTTCTAATTATTAGGGTTTCGAGTAAATCTTTAGGGTTTTCCTTAATTAATTATAACTTGATAACGTTAAACCTTATACATAGAATTTGTATTCCCAAACTAGGGTTTCATACATCGAATTAGGGTTTCGAATTCCCGGAACTAAAATTAGGGTTTCTAGGGTTTCTTGTTAATCGTTAGGGTTTTCTAACCAAACATTGACGTTCTTAATATATAATTAGGGTTTGTTACAGATATCATTTATCTGGTCAACCCTTGATCCTTAACCACATAATGTACACATATACACTGAACATATTCATGTATTTCTTTAATCCTGAATAATTCACTTAAATCCTTCACAAAATTTTGAAATCCTCAAAATTCTATCTTAAAAATATCAAATGCATACACTAATTTTTAGTCTAGGTTCTAATTTTGAACCTTAAATCAATTAATAAAAATTTTAAAAATATTCAAAATTCTCGGGTTGTCACAAGCACGTCTAGGGGATCAACCTATAGTACTCTTTGTTGATCAACACTACATTCTTAAAACGTATGTACGTTTAAGTTGTGTCAACCTCACGTGCCTGTCGTTTGACGACAAATCATTTGTTTAGCATACTCAGTCTTAATTTGAAAACCACACCAAATAATTTTGTAAAACTTTGATAATACTTTGATAGATTATAAGAAATTCAACATATTATAAGTCTAGCCGAAAGAATTGGCTTTGACTTCATCATACATCAATTCATGCGTAACAATACATGAATCACTAAGCTTGTCCAGATTGAACTGAAACAAGGGTTAGAACATTTCCCTTCAGTGTCTGCTACTGTTATTACACGTTCACTTTAAGTTATTAAGGCCTATATATTAGATGATCACATAACATAACACATTAGGTCATGAATAAACATACATGGTTCCTAATGAATCTTACCCTTCTTCTCAATCTAATCATGACTTAGATTGTTTATTATTGGTTCCGGCTTATCACATTACATTTCTCTGACATTTAATTAATCTTTCGTCGAACTTCAGTTGTAATACTTAAGGTCTTTAACATCAATTAAGAATGTTACTTCAAGTTCCTTAAGGTTTTACTTCACTACTAACTATATGTCTTTCTTTTTATATTCGTAATCTTTCTTTACTATGCAAACCCTAATTTGTCGGTAAGGCGCTGACTTCCTTCTCGACTTGACATGGCGGCGCGACTTGATAAGATATTGGGTCGCATTTGCTGCGACGCCAAACTTTCGATGAGGTTATGGCATTCTCGGCGTTGTGGCACCCATTATTAAATCCTTGGGCTAGTCTTGTGGCGCCATTTCTGTGCACCAGAAAAATTTGACAGATTTTTAACTTTGTGAACTTCCCGGACTCCAAATTTGATCATTTTAAGTCTGAATTGGCTCGTTCAAAGCCGTTAGCTCATAAATCACATACTCTACATGTTCATGCAAGAATTTTACATTTTCGACTTCGTTAACTCAAAATTCACCTATAATTTAACAAAAACGATAAACGTTCGTGAACGTTCAACGCTCATTTCTTCGTTCTAAGTCAAAATTCGGTCATTTTTTATTCTGCAACTCTATAATGCCAAATAAGACTTGTTCCCATTGAAAACCAACATTTCCGAGCTTAATATCAAAATTTGACTTCTAATCCGAGAATTTCACGAATTCGACGATTATCGTCTAATCGTGAGAATTCCGGCATAACTTCGTTACTTATGATTTGTTCATCATTTCAAATGGATTGTTTGTATCATATTGACATGCCAACATTCATATTACATGAACTTATTTTCATGATAAGTTATTACTTATTCTTCGTGAGTTTATAACTTATGAAAATATAAACTACATACAATTTCATTTCTCATGACTTATAATGGTTTAAGTCTTCTAACCAACATCCTTACAATCTTCTTCTTATATAATCTTATTAAGGTAAAATATGACAAGTTCATATATGTTCTTCATAAGTTCATAACTTATTTAAGTTTGAGTTACTTATTCAGGACTTATTACGGCTTAAGTTCATTGATTATTCATTGTCTTCATTTCTTAGCATATATGTCAAATAATCAACACTTCTCTTATCAACCTACAATTGAAGAGATGGGAGATTAATGACATAGGATTCTTACTCTTGAAGATCACTTGAATCTTTCTTGTTCTTACTTCTTGCTTCAAAGTCTAACTTTTTCTAACTTATTCTCTCTAACCAAAAATCACTTTACAAATTGAAAGATGTTAGATGAAATAAACAAGTAACAAATGAGCTAGCAAGTCCTCTATTTATAGGATTTCCAAGGTTAGGGTATAATAGTAAATAGACACATCCCACCTCCCTAATCACCTCCTTACTATTCATTACTTCATAACTAAGTTATCTTGCTCATTACACTAATTACTTGGCCATCACATAAATTTCTTTGTCACCAAGATTAACCATATGATCATGGGTTTCCCCATGAGTCACCCTAATCAATTGGATCAATAGTTTAGGCTTTAAGTTTAATTAACTTATCTAATAAACCTAATTGGATTATACATTACAATCATTTGGGCTTTAACATTGATTAGCATCGGGCTTTATTATTATCCCAATTGGACTTTACAACTTCTTACCAAATCCTACAAGTCCATTCATTTGGCTTAAAGCCTTAGTACGTATTATCTACGTATTAATCTCGTACTCTTACTCGTATACCCAATCATCATATACGATATACCATCATTCATACATACTCGTATAATACTTCGTATCATACTCATATTCATTACCTCATACAATACATACATATCATGCGATCATTACTTTAACTTCTTAACGCTTTATTTTTCCCTAACGTTCTCAAATTAAGTCCACATGCGAAAAATTACGTTTTTCATACTTGAATTATTATTACATAATCCATCTCACCTCGATATAATATCATTAAGTATTTCTCGAAAGTTCAAAAATAATTCTCGAGCGTAAATCGATGAAGTGTTTTTCAAAAATTTCTCAGAAAACTTTTATTTTCATCTTAGAAATTCAAACACTTTAATTCCTTCACGTAGTCAAAATACTATGACTTTCCGACGTTTCTAGGTTATAGAACGACATTCATGTTACTAACACCTAATAATAACAAATAATATAATTTTATTCATTATTTAATTAAATAAAATTATTTTATATAAGATCCGAATTTCTCGATCGTTACATTCTTCCCCCCTTATAAAGATTTTGTCCCTAGAATCTCATCTTACATTACGCAAACAACTGAGGGTAATTCTTCTTTATCTTTTCTTCCAATTCCCATGTTTCTTCTTCGGCATCGTGGTTCTTCCATAACACCTTTACAGAAGGTATAACTTTGTTTCGCAGAACTTGCTCTTTTCTATCGATAATTTGAATCGGTATCTCTTCATATGTTAAGTCATTCTCGATATGAATAGGCTCATACTCTATTACGTGCTTATAATCCGGCTTATAAGGACGTAACATAGATACATGAAACACGTTATGTATTCTTTCTAGGTCTGGAGGTAACACTACCATATAAGCTACCTCTCATACCCGTTTTAATACCTCAAAAGGTCCTATAAACCTTGGACTTAATTTTCCCTTCTTTCCAAAGCGTATCTTTCCTTTCTGGGGAGATACCTTTAGAAACACGTAAGAGCCTACTTAAAACTCCTTATTTTCTCAATGTGAGTCCGCATACTTCTTCTGTCTGTCTTGAGCTGTTACGAGACGCATCCGTATCAACTTCACTACATCCGCTGTTTGCTGCACCAATTTTGGTACAAGCATTCAGCGTTCTCCTTCTTTGTCCCAACACAATGGTGTTCTGCACTTTCTTCCGTATAAGGCTTCGTAAGGCAGCATACCTATGCTTGCATGATAACTATTGTTATACGCAAATTCTACTAATGGCAGATAATCATCCCAACTACCCTTGAAATCCATGACGCAATATCTCAACTTATCTTCTAACATCTGAATTGTCCTCACGCTCTGCCCATCAGTTTGTGGATGATAAGCCGTACTCAACTTCAACTGCGTTTCCAACTACTCTTGTAGACTCCTCAAAAAGTTCGACGTGAATCGTGTGTCACGATTTGACACAATCGAAACTGGTACTCCATGTCTGAAAATAACTTCCTTAACTTAAAGTTTAGCTAACTGGTCTAAGTTATACTTAACCCTAATTGGAAAAAAGTGAGCCGACTTCGTCAACCGGTCAACTAATACACAAATTGCATCATACCCCTTCTGAGTAATCGGAAGTCCCACCACAAAGTCCATCGTGATATGCTCCCACTTCCACTCCGGAATCTCCAATGATTGTAACAAGCCACTTGGTCGTTGATGTTCAGACTTAACTTTCTGAAAAGTCAAACACCTACTCACATATTCGGCTATTTCTTTCTTCATGTTCGGCCACCAGAAACTCTGTCGAAGGTCTTGATACATCTTATTACTACCAGGATGAATCGAGTACCTCGAACTATGAGCTTCTTGTAACACATGCTCCTTTAATTATGTCTCATTCAGAACCCAAATTCTTCCTTCAAATCTTAATAATCCATCATTATCAAGACTATACTTAATATCTTTTTCATTGGTTAACTGCTTCTTTATCTGGTCACACTCATCACGATCCGTCCTTTTTTTTTACAAACAACACCGGTGCTCCCCACGGTGACACACTTGGTTGAATGTACTTTCTATCTAATAGTTCCTGTAACTGAACCATTAAATCCTTCATCTCAACTGGCGCCATCCTATATGGTGCCTTTGAAACCGGTGCCATACCCGGCAACAAATCAATCACGAATTCTACATCTCTATCTGGTCGAATACCGGGTAACTCCTCCGAAAACACATCCACGTATTCTTGAACCATCGCTATTTGTTCCAATGATGTTCCCACTCTTTGGGTATCCACCACGTGACATAGATAACCCTTACACCCCTTCTTCAGCATCTTCCTAGCTTGTGTCATGGTTAGACAACAAGAACGCCAGTGATTTATTTCCATAAAACACCACCTCAGGTTTCTTAGGAAGCCTTAGGTTCACACTCTTTCTATGACAATCTATTATTGCTCTATGGTTAATTAACCAATCTATATCGAGAATCACATCGAATTCTCTTAACCTTATCGATAAAAGATCTACCGATAATCTATTACCCCTGATATCTACGAAACAATTCCTATGAATGTATTCAATGGGAATTATCTCCTCGTTTGCTACCTTAACGTCTAAAGGTATTTCTAACTTTTCAGGATTTAATCCCAATTGCTGAGCAAATCCACATGCTATAAAAGAACAAGTAGCACCCGAGTCAAATAACACGTTAGCATTTATTTCTTTGACTGGAATGATACCTACTACTACATCCATTGATGCAACCGCATCTTGGACTGTCATATTAAACGTTCGGGCTGAGGGTCTACCCAATGATGGTGTTGGTCCAGTAATGACTAAATTACCACTACCAGAACCCTTACTACCCTCCGCCCCTTTCTTTGGGCAATTTCTTGCCATGTGGTCTACCGACCCACAAACAAAACATCCCCGACTTTTCTTAGGATTAGGACAGTTGGGAGATATATGACCCTCCTGCCCACAATTATAACAACCGGTGTTCCCCTTCAGGCAGACTCCCAGATGAGTCATACCGCATGTCTTACATGCCTCCATCCTCTGTTTAGGATCCCCTTGTTTTGCCCCAGTATTCCCAGGGTTAAAATTCTTCCTCTTAGGCATATTGCCACTTCCACTGGCAACCTCTGCCTTATTTCCTCCCTCTCCCTTACCCTTATTCTTCCTATCCTTGTGGTACTAGGTCAATGCCTCGCTACCACCCTCCGCTATTATCTCCTTTTCCAGGATGGTCCCGTAGGAAGCACTTTGAAAAACCGATATTCTACAATAGAGCCAGGGTTTTAGGCCCTGCTCAAACCTACGAGCCTTTCTCTCCTCCGTGTCCACTTGGTGTGGAGCGAACCTTGTCAATTCATTGAATTTGGCCGCATATTGGGGAACATTCATGCCCCCCTGCTTAAGTTCTAAGAACTTAATCTCCATTCTCCCTTGTTGCTAGTAAGGAAATTATTCTGCTCCAGCCCCACCCTGGTGAGCCTCCCACCAGTAGTTGGCTTCCCCCTTCATCATATAGGTCGCAAAAGAGGTCTTCATACCACCACGCGTTATAATAACAAATGCCTTTTCTATTTCCTTGACCCATGTGTGGGCCTCCATTGGGTTTGTGGTTCCCTTAAATTTGGGTGGACCTACACTTTTAAATTCCTTAAAGGTAGTCGTCCGGGCTACCCTAGGTCCTGCGGGTGCTCTACCCCCAGTTTGGTTAAATGCAGCCGTTAATAAATTAACGAACTCTTGCATTGGGTTTTTAGGACCCCCTCGTTCTCATTATGTGATTCCACTTCTTGGTTACGTTGTCTTCTTCTTGGCGGCATTTCTGATTAAATAAATAATTTTTCGTTATTACTTATTTACTTACTTCGTTATTAGTCGTCAAACAATTGGACAATAACTCATACAATCAAAGCAAATTAAACATAAAAACTTCCTTTTATTAAAATGCTTCTTTATAGTTCAAAACTATTTACAAGTTGCTTTCCATAGCCCAAAAGCTAGTACATATTCATCCCGCGATTGACTTCTTCAAAAATTAGGATTTACAAAAAGACTACCCTTTAATTATACAAAAGAGGGTTTTACGTCACTACACAAAAGTGTTTATCATACTACTCCTCATACTGCCTAACAGCATTCTCATGCTTCTGGTTTGCCAAAATTGACACAATATCTCGACTTATAGTATGTCAAGTCTGTCCCGACTCAATAGAATAACAAGCTATCTTAAGCTTGAAATCCTCGTGCGCACTGTCATTTATATATAACATTCGTGCTATCTTCTGGTCTTTTTCAACCAGTTTCTTGCAAAGTTCTATGACCTCGTTCTTATAGTCCTGGGCCTTGTCAGTCATGAGCACTTTCTCATCATGCTCTATCTCATAGTCTGACTCTGCACACTCTTTCGCCCCATAGAGATCACTAATCTCTTCCTTCTGGTGCTGCACCATATTGTGCAGTTGCACGTAACGGTCAAGCACTGAGAGGTACATTGCCCTCATAGTCTCGGTAGGTGTAGACTCTAGTGCAGGCATCACCGTATTAATCGATGTTACCTCCATGTCATCCTCCACATCAATCATCATTTTCAAATATGATGTTATTCCCATGGTCTCCTCAGAATAGTCCTCCACCGAGTAATATTCCTCAAGCTCTAACCCCTCTAGAATCACTACATGTATGTCTTCTATAGGCATATGTACTGTCTCAACTCGGTTCACGGACTCCTCGATGATCACATGTATATCCCAATACATCAAGCTATCAACTAACATCTACAATAACACATAACAATTTGATTAGTACATAATACACAATAATATAAGTACAAATCACATTTAATCCATTTAGGGTTACTTTCCATCTTTTAAATCTTTTGGTACTGAGTTTCCTCAATACCTTATTAACTCATTTTACTCGAGTTAACTTTCTTTGGACTCTTCCTTTCTTACGAGGTTATTAGCCTAAGGTTCTTCCCCCCTTAAGTTTTATAACCTAATGCTTTGATACCAACCTGTGACGCCCCCAAAATTCGGGTATCTTCTAACCCGACAGATGGTGCTCCATGATACTACAATTCATACAATCATTCCATTGAGATAACAACAAAATGAGTGTAATTACTATCTTTGTATTACATCTGTAATAAATCCTTTCCCAGATTCATAACCGAATACATTCATTGTTCTTCATAAGTATATTATATACAAATATACTAGTTTATTACAGGACGATTAATTATCCATCTTAGCCTTGCCTTTATCTCTCTTAGAACACTCAATTCGTTCAGTTTTAGCTGCAAATATATGGTTCAAGCAACCATGAGCATAACTAGCTCAGCAAGTCTTAACAACGAATCATACGAATATCACCCCAACAAATACATGCTTTAATTCTATATCTGAATAATTATCTATGAAGCATTATGAAACATTTGACTAATACTTCTCATACAGCAATCTCAGAGCATAATTAATAGCTTAGGAATGATGAACCGGTCAATAGACCATGAATATACTCTTTTCGTTTTCATACTTGAAAAGGATATCCGGCACTAAGGCCATCCACCCGTCTTTACTTACGAGCACTTCTAGGTGATCAGCCTATTGTAATCTATGTTGATCAACACTCTTACGTTAAACGTATTTACGTTCAACATTTGGCAACCTCGCGTGCCCATCAAATAATCGATGAAAAATACTTTTGTTTGTACATAGACAAACTTACCTTCTCATCCGTACCAAATACTTGGCATAGGATAGCGTTAACAGTTCTATATCAACATACTTGCAAACAAATCAATCCATTCTTCAATACTTGTCTAGCCCTAATAAAATAGGCATCGACTCTTTTCTGTTTATCATTTATGCATTGTATATCATGCATCACGTAAAAACTTGACTAATCACGAGGGTCAGACAAGCGTTAAGAAAGACTTGCCTTCAAGCGTCTTCAAATTTACAATCCAACTATTCTTAGTCTTTACAGGATCTACATGATACATTCACATAACACACTGTAATTAGTTATTGAAAAAACTAACTTTACGGCTTTAACCAACTTCTTCCTCTTCTATGGTTTATTTGAATTAACTTCGTTATTAAAGTCGATTCAACTTTTTATACTTTGTTACGTTTCTTTAACGTTCTTTCATCTTTAATCGACATTCGATCATAAATGGTTAATTACCAATGTTGAACGTCGTTCACGGTTCACTCATTACGTATTTGTGTTCTTCGTTTAATTTTCATTAAACCTTACCCTTTCTTCTTACATTAACATCTTATAAGTGTTTTAAAGTAAGTCTCATTATGTACTTTCAGTACCTTTAAAATCTTACTTTAGGTCAACATTTAAAATGGAACTAAACCTAACTTGGTCAACTTTTTTCCCCATCACGGCCAAGTGACATGCTAAGCATCCTTGTGTTTTAGTGGCGCTCCGGCTTGAGTTAGCAGGGTACTTGGCCTAGTCTAGCGCTATGGCGCCACAATTTTACATTGGTTTTGGCGCTGCGGCGCCGAGTCTGTGCACTAGTTGGCCAAAACAGATTTGGTTTCTTAACGAAACTCCCTGCTTCCTAATTTGTTCGTTTTACATCCGAATTGACCCATTCGAATTCCTACAAGTCACAAATTACCTCCTTTACGTGTTCGTATAAGAATCTCAACTTTTCTAATCCGTTAACTTGGAATTCACCTTTAAGTTCATTTTTAAGCGTTCGTTTAACGTTTTCGTCCGTTCAATACTCGTTTTCTTCGTTATAAGTCAGAATGTGACGATTCTTTTGCCAACGACTCTTAATTACCTTATCTCACATGTTGACATTGGAAACCGACGTTTTCAAGTCACACGACAACTTTTGACCCTTAATTCGGACTTTATACATTTTCGACGTTTAACGTCTATTTTCGTACAATTCGCTATAACTTCGTTACTAATGTTCTCTAAGCCAAATCACATGGAATACTCCATGGACTTCATATCTACATCCTAACCAAATCAAGATGCACATACCTTAGCTACAACGATTTCCAAAACGTTCAATTATAACTAAGTTCACGTTCAAGACTTTCTACATTTTTTACTTCCTTAAACACTTACGATTTCTATTTTGTCAAGACCTATCCATGATTTGGTCATTAATAGGCATTCTTATACCTTCTCAATAAACACTCTCCACTCATCTATGATTCTTCTATGAGAAAGAAATCGAAAAGGATGAAGATTACGGTTTATAAGAATTTACCTTTTAAGTAGTTAACGTTCTTGATAAACGTCTATTGGTTTGCTTGGATGTAGAAGGATTATAGGATTCTAGCTCTTTTCTCTCTCTCAAATATGTTGGACAAACTTTGTAAAACCACCAAATGGCCAACATAAGCCGTATATTTATAGAAAAGCAAATGAGGGGCAAAATAGTCCAATTTAGCACCTCCTTAGTTATTTACAACTTTGTCACCAAGCAAAATACTTGGTGACCAAGTGACACTTTGCTTGGCCATCAAGTGGCCGGCCCACCATGCCCATGGGTCATCCCCATAGGTTGCCCCATGGGTTTTACCCATCCCTTGACCCACCGGTTCGATCCACGGTTTACTTTTTGGATTGGGCTTGACATTAATTAACATTGGGCTTTAACCAATCTAATATTGGGCCTTGACTTGGGCTTGTATACTTAATTCATTGGGCTTGTTTATTAATCCAAGTCCAATTGGATTGGATAAAATCCTTAACTCATATTCTAATAATACAACTCGTATTCTACGCGTATTACTCACGTATTTTCTTTGTATAATACTCAAATAATAATCGTATTATACGTCGTACTATTCTTCATACCATACTCGTATACATACTAGTATAATAATCATATTCCTTACGTATAATAATCAAAATGACTATGCGCATTACATTTCTATTTCGGAAACCTCTTTCATAAACCCTTAGGTTTTAAGTCCGTAGGCGAAAACTTCGTTTGCCATAACGGAAATATTATTGGATATTCCATAATATCGTCATATTCTAACATTACGCGTTTCTCAGAATTTCAAACCCTAGCTCCGAATGACATCGGATGAATAATGTTTTTACGCAAACAATCTCAGAAAACCTTCATTCTCGTCTTGATAATTCACAACAATTAATTCTAGCACAAAGCCAGAATACTAACCACATCTGTATATTCTAGGTCATAGAACGACCTTCGAACATCTTACTCACATAATAACTCAATTAAATTCATTTAATCCACATAATCAAATAAAAATTTAATTCATTGAAAATTCAAAATTCTCGGGCGTTACAGACCTTATTCACCGATTTCTCTTCTCTTTGGTTTCAATTCTGTCGTTTAGGCGGCATGATCTGATTTAAATAAAAATCTTACATTAATTCTCTTTCCTTACATAAATTCTTAGCACAATAAGAATTCAATACATATTTCTCATATAATCGTTTATTTATTCAAATAGCACATAGTACATTTAGTACTTAACACATTACTATCCCTTTTTAAATAATATCAGGATTAACAACACAACTTTACACAAAAAATTGTAATTCTCCAATCACACATAGTTATTACCAGTTCCTTAAACTTACCACACTTATGAGTTCAGGAACTTGCCACAATTATATGAGTGTATGAACTTATCCTAGTTAGACCTTTGGCGTCCATTCGCTGAGGGGTTCAAAAAATTTCATATAATTATGAGTCATTAACTTACCATAAGTATGAGTTTTATGAACACACAAATTAATCTTAATCTTATATTCATATAGAAAATAAAGATTTCATTCATACAAACATATTTATATTTACATATGCTTACACATCATTCTCGATATTACAATCTTTAATATCATAATCTACTACCAAAAGATACTACTGCATATCTCTAAGTTATCTATCACCCACTCCCTTCACCAGTCTTCTTTTTGTTGGGACACTTGTTGAATCTGTGACCTGTTCTCCCACATGAATAACACTTTCTCATATTTGGCTTAGGACAATGTAGAGAAATATGTCCTTCCTGCTTACAATTGAAGCACATGTTCTTCCACATCAAGCATTCTCCCGCGTGAGTCTTTCCACACTTGCTACAGGCTTGCTTCTTCTTCGAGTTTGACTTTTCAGAATTAGGGTTGTCGTTGTCCCTCTTCCTCTTTTTCTTGTCTTTCTGCTGCTTGATTGTTCCTTCAAACGATCCACCACCTTTAGTCTTCATCTTTTCCACCTGCGCCTTTAGCTCGTTCCGTTCTTCAGTCATTTTGCATAACGCTCGCTTCGTCTTCCACAACTCCTCTAAGAAAAACACTTTACTCTGGAGTTCTTGAACTTCTGCAGATACTTGATCTTGTTCTCCAACTTTGATCTTATTCTCTTTCTCCACCTTAGCTTCTTCGGAGTCTGCCTCCTCACCACCACTCAGATACATCTCGGGATAACCGCCATGATCATTCCCCAGATTGACTATAGGTTCATCTTCTCCCACTTCTTCAACTGACTCACTTTGTGCTAGCACCTCGACTACTGGCACTGGTGCAACAGCCGCTAGCATCTCCGCACTCGTTTCATCTTCTCCAGACATTCTACAATCAGTTTAAATAACTTGATTAGTACTTCATTATTACAAACTTCTCATACTATGTGCCCACATATCTCATTATTGATGCGCTTCGGCAATCCCTCATTTAGTACTCTAAATGAGTTTTCTAGATTTTTCTTATGGTTATAATCCTAGGGTTTTTCCCCACCCCACTTAAGGTTTATAACCTACAACTTTGATACCAACCTGTGACACCCCCAAATCTGGGTTACCTGACCCCCGAGTTTGGTGCGAACGATCCACAATATATATAACTTTTAACTACCCATTTAATTATAAATAGGAACATACACTTCATTAACTAATATAGTTAATACATTACCCCAGGTTCTCTAACCTTAACATTACAAACATACCCTTTAGTTATACAAAAAGGGTTTACAAAATAACATAGTAAATATGCTTAACATAAAACTACTCTAGCATTTTGCCTTTGCCTTTGCCTTTGTTCTTCGTTGATCCGCTGGCCTCTTCGCTCCTAGCTGAAATATTTTATTTAGCAAGGGTGAGCAACAAATTTACCCCGCAAGTTAAGACATACAATAAATGTATAAGAATCACGAATAACCGACTATCTAATTTGATAGAATAACACCAAAGTTCGGGGAACTTTGAAATAGTTGAACAAATCTTTAATAACTAACAAGTCTTCTCGCATTCAATGCAACACAGTAATCTGATAAATGAAAGAGTACAACACTTTCAAAGTGAAAGTAGTATGCACACAAGCCAATCATGTTTGATGATAAAGCATATACTTTGTAACAATCTTATTCATTTATTAATAAAAAGTATTAATTTATTAAAAGCTTTTAATTATCTACATGATGCTGTTTTATAATATGTGATAAACCCATAGTTTTAAGCAATGCTTTTAGAATAATGATGATGATCATTCTAATGAGATCTAAATTCTTAGAAAGCTTAAAACTAAAATAGTTCCCAATCGTTGGATTACTAAATTGGGGATTAGTGAATCAGGATAGATTGGTACATCGTTGCTTGCTCATTGGATGAGGATGATTGATCTCATGATCATTTGTGTGGAGACACTAAAGCAAGTATGTAGGTGCTTATTAGAGAATAAGTTCCTTTGAGCGTGGCTCGCTAAGGAATACCTAATGGAGTTTTATTTGCTGTCAATAGGAATTCTGTAGTGATAGTAGTACAAGTAATCCTTGGACTTGAGATCATCATAGTATCTTGTGTATGATGAGTTATACTTTGACTTATTCCTTAAGACCCTTAGGGTATATCAAAGGGTATGCTTGGGTATAATAAGTTATACATGGATATAATGTATGATCAATAAAGAATCTACCACTTCTAATAAAAGAAGAGAAATGTCTATGTGATTCGATAAATGACAACCCAAAGAGTCCTTGGTATAGGCGAAGAATGAAATTAGAAAGGAGTTTCTAATTTGCATTATTTGAGTTGTGCATTTAAGGATCGAAATACATATAATTAAATAAAATAAGACTTTGTGAGTAATTCCATGTCTTATATTTAATTGGGACATTGTATGGTGGAAGGATTGAATTATACGGTAACTATTCACTCAAAGGTTCTTTTATGATTAATGTTGAAATCTATATTATCCGGAAAGTCGTTGATCGCTAGGAGGCTTATCCCTATTGTAGAATAAATATTATTTATTTAAATAAATTAATTATTTAATTTATTTATTTAAATAAGATTAGAATTGTTCTAATTGATTTATTCACAATAGGTTTAATATGGAGAACCTAAAGGGTCACACCATAAAAGGAAGAATAATTATTTAAGAAGTTAATGGCATAATCGTAATAATATGTTAAGTATATTTAATTTAATCTATGGTGATAGAATAAATTAAATAGCTTAATATTTATTATTTAATATTTTAGAAATATTAAATATAAATTAATAAGAGGAGTCTTATTAATATTATTACAATTATTATTATTTTAATTTCTAAAAGAGTTTAGGAATTAATTTAATATAAGTACTCTCATTTATTCCTAATTGGATTAGGAAGAAAAATTAGTTAAAGGAGTTTAATTAATTATCCGATAAGATTAGGGAGCTTAATTAATTAAAAGAATTTAATTAATTAAATAAAACCCAATTCCTTAATTGTTAAGGTGGGTTGCCCACATCTATAAATAAGAGAGTCTTATTATGGGTGAGAGGGTTGTTGACTTTTTACAACAAACGTAATAATTCCAATTGTTGGGAGAGTACACCTTTTCTATAGAGATAGAAAAACTAGGGTTTAGTAACCACCCTTCTTCTTGAATTTTCTTCTTCCTTGGTGGATCACCTCTAGAGGCCAAACATATGGGTGGCTAACGTTGATCAAAGGAAGGAACAAAACCCCGGTGGATTCAAGTTGAACGCGAAAGGATTTGGAGGTGAACTTGTACCTGAGGAAGCTCGATCTTCAAGGGTATAATTTTATTCTTTATCTTTTCGTTTAATTAATAATTATGCATAAAGGGTGATCCAGGTATATGGTTTGTAAATTTTTTAAACTCTGATTTTTACACGCTTCCGCATTATTTTGCAATTTGATTGCGTTCATGAATATTACAAACCTAACACAAAGTTTCTACGATATTTTATTGAATAATCAAGAATTAATTCCACTCAATAACAAAGTGGAATGTTTTCCAGATTTATGCTGGGCGATCCATTGGATCTTGAACTTCTCTTCTCGAGTAACTATCAAAGATTGGACTTTAATATACCCAGGTGTATAAGGATAACCATAAAGATTAAATTATACCCCTCTGCAAGTACTTAGAGTGGCCAACTCCTTGTACCCTATATTATGCATAATACTCAAAAAGCGCGTGTAAAAGCCAATACACGACCAAATATGTTCCTTTATATAAAAGGTTGTTCTTCTCGGTCTTTGAATCAATTTAATTTAACAACAAAATATTATGATTTCAATATTTAGTCACTTCTCGACCTAGCCAAAATAATTGGCATCGATCTGTCAATAATAATTGAATTATCTTCTCAAACCTATCAAGTTCTAACAATTGTTCGTCTAGCTAGAATAATTAGCTCAGACATATCTCAACACAATTTGACAATAAACAATAATTATATGTACTGTCAATACTAGCTTCTACGGATGTAAGTATCCAACAATAGTTATATTTAAATATTATTTCTTGCACCCCTAGGGTTTGACCTTTTGGTTCACTTGGTGACTCTAGTGAACCAAACTAGAATAAAAGTCCATAATCAATCCGGGTAGAATATAGTATTCTATATGTGCATGCTTATACTATATATATATATTATATATTATGCAAACATGCTTCGCATGTTAATTAATATGACGCGTATTTTATATATATATGTGCATGCGCGCTAAACAAGATGAGACAAATTTAATAATAAATCCCTCAAATTTTTTATATTAAGTCCTAAGCGTTCAAAGATATTTGGAATATCGAGCGTTAAGCCTTCTAGCATGATAAAATTAATAGAGTATTAAATATTTAATATGAGTTTGTTGTGTCACCACAAGGCAAGTATTAAGTATTTAAGATGTTAATTTATCACATTTGATGCTTATAAAGAAAATTGAACAATATTGTTTTGTTGTGTCACCACAAGGATGATATTTTTCTTTTTTGAATATATGGAGTGCTAGGTTGGACTTAACTTGGATAATTTTGATTCGGATGTGCCACCACTTGATCAAAATAATCTAAGAGGCAAAATACTGAGGAGTTGCATAGTTGATGTAATTGACAAAAGTTGTCTACCTATTTATTTATATATAGTTTGTTGTGTCACCACAAGGCTATATACATTTGAAATGGGATCCTTATTCTCACTAGCAAATCTTTAATTAGATTTTTTTAGAACTATATAAGTGAGGGTAATATAGTTTGATGAAAATAGTGGGAGATACCAATTTAAAAGAAGACCTAATTTATTTTGGTAATTAATAAAAGAATGTATGTTAAAATATTGTTAATTACAAATTCATTTACGAAATTTTACAATGTCTAAAATTACTATCACTGCGAAGCATATTAGATGCTAAATTAACTTGAATAGAATCAAATGGATTGGTTAAGGAATTTGAGAATAGTTCTCATGGCTGAAAAGCTATCTTATGTCCTTAATATGTCTATCCCTGCAATGGTTGCAAGACAATGCCTCGAGGAAGAGATTGCTACTTTTAGAAAGTGGCAAGATGATGCATAGTTGGCTCAATGCATCATGCTCGCATCCATGAAAGTAACGAGCTTCAGCGTCAAGATGAAATTATGGATGCTCCTATATTATATTCACGCACATCAAGTAGTTGATGGTGAGGAAAATGGGACCGATAGATATCGAGATATCTAAGGAGCTCTTCCGATCTAGAATGGCTAATGGCACTATAATACGAGATAAAAAGTTCTTAACATAATCAATTTGATTGATCAATTAGGACAACTAGTTTTGTCATGGATGGAGAGTTGAGCCAAGATTTGATCTTGCACCCACTCCGGACTCCTTTCACATTGTTGTGAATTTTTCATATGAATAAGCTAGATATCGCCTCGGGCCGATTTGCTTAATATATTGAAAAATGTTGAGAGTCACTTTCAACCAAGAAAGACCATGTCTTCTTGGTAGGGGCCAAAGGATCTTCTCGAAAAGAAGAATGATTCAAAGAAGGTATATAGAAAGGCAAAACAAAGGATAATAAGAACAAAAGCGTCACGGATAGCAAAGGAGTTTGCTTCCACCGCAATAAGCCCGACTTTGGAAAGAAAGCTGCGAGAAGCATCTTGCAGAGGCTAACCAAAGAAGCTTAGTGAAGTTTTGGTTCATAATACGATTTTTGTTCATGATTGAAATAAATTTTTCTTTAAGTCGAGGTTCTAATTGGGTATTGGATACCGACTTTGGTTATCATAAATATAGATTTATGAAGGACCAAGCAGTATAGAAAGCTAAACAAATATAAGTTATCCTATGTGCAAAGTGGAAATGTAGCAAAGGTTGCCATATTAGCCATAGAAACTTATAGTTTAGCAATGCCTACTGAGCAAATCTATTAAGTCGATAAGTTGTTATTGTATTCCAGGTTCTTGTTAAAAATATTATTTCCATTTTATTGTTGGACAATGAAATCTTTGGTATTATAATTAAGAACAATTATTGTTCTATTTATAATAATAATGTTTTTATATAGAACCTGGAATATCACTTAATGGATTTTGTATACTGACTTACGTGAAAATAATTTTACAAATTGAACAAACTAGTATAAGAAAAGGAGATGATCATTCAAAGAGTTGAATGTGTGTATTTGCTGAAATACAAGTGTGAATTATTTGAAAGGTTCATTGAATTCAGAAGTGAAACAAATTGGCAAAGTATTAGGATTCTTTGATCGGATCAAGGAAGGAATACTTGTGCAATAAGTTTCTAGATCATCTCAAATGGTTTTCTCATAATGGACGCCTCCTGATACGCAATAATTGATTGATGTGTCTAAAAAGGAAAAATCGTACCTATTTGAACATGGTGCGATCCATAATGATTTTACCGACATTCCAGTATCCTTCTAGGATCATGTCCTAGAAATGGCTGCATATCTACGAAAAGGTAACCTCTAAATCCGGCCCCAAGACTCCATAAAAGTTATGGACAGGGAGGATACCTAATCTTAAGTATGTTAAGATAAGGGGTTCCAACTTATGTGAAAAGGTTTCAAAAGGATAAGCTTGGGACAAGATTTGACAAGTGTCGATTTGTGGGACATCCTAAAGTAAGTTTAGGATATATTTTCTATAATTCTACTTAGCAAAAGGTGTTTGTTACGAAACACGCTGCCTTCTAAGATAAAGGCGTTTATCATTGAAGGGGCTAGTGGGAGGATAATAGATCTTGAAGAGTTCAAGAACCACAAAACACTATAAATCAAATAAGAGGAACCTGTAGATAGACCTATTATACCACAACTGAATCGTAATTCTGGAATAGTACCGAAGATACCTAGGAGGTATGGATTCATCATAGATGATGATGATGATGAGGTACACATCATAGAAGATAATGATCCAGTTACATACGATGAGGTAATTGTTGTAGACACTCAGAGAAATGGATTGAAGCAAGTTTCTCAAATATGGAACATTCGTTTTGATGAGGCAATCAAAAGAGTTTGATTTTATCAAAATAAGAATGAACATAGTGTGTTACAAAAGGGTCAGTGGGAGCGTCGTGAAATTTCTAGTATTATATGTTGATATACTACGGATGAGGAATTACATACCAATGCTACAATCAGTAAAGATAAAGTTGTCTAAACATTCCTCCATGAATGGTTTGGGAAGAGTATCTTAATTGGGGATACAAATCTATATAGATAGATTTAAGAGGATGCTCGACTTAACCCAAGGAACGTATATTTATTTGATGCTAAAGTCGTTTAGCATGGCAAACTCCAAGAGATGTCTCATGTTGATGAGCTATGGAGTGTATCTCTCTTAATAGTCCCCATAGACTCCTGAAAAGAGAGGTCGCATGAGTGACAATCATGCATGCAATGAAATGTACGAGACCTGATGTTGATCAGTCATATTCTGGAGAAGTTCACTATGAGTCAGTAAAAAACATCTTAAATTGCTTATTTGGCACTAAGGGTGTGATAATATTCATGGTGGGTCTAAATTAAAACTAGAGGGCTTAACAGACTCAAGTTTTTAGGCGGCACCAAGATGATGAAAAATCCACTTTAAGGTAAAGCGTTATCTTGAGCGGTGGTGCGTTGAATTGAAAGGTTCCAAACAAAGAAAGAGTTCTTTGGTTTAGTGATAAAGACAAAGTGAATAGCTATAAATGAAAGTCGCAAGTTGATTGTTTGGATTAAAAGTTCATTCTGAGAACTAGGAATAGTTCCTAAGTCTCATCTTGGATCTAAACATGTGTTGTGGCACTTTCATTTGATTATTAGAATCATTGAAAGATGGGAAATCACTATAGAGATAGTGGACTCTCATGAACAACATTACATATCCATTAATTAAAGCTTATCCAACAGCAGGATAATCGTCACTTAGAGAAGAAGAGTATGAGTTACCATGACGATTGGCTTTAGTGCAAGTGGGAGATTGAAAGTAGTATGCACACAAGCCAATCATGTTTGATGATAAAGCATATACTTTGTAACAATCTTATTCATTTATTAATAAAAAAGTATTAATTTATTAAAGGCTTTTAATTATCTACATGATTTGTTTTATTATATGTGATAAACCCATAGTTTTAAGCAATGCTTTTAGAATAATGATGATGATCATTCTAATGAGATCTAAATTCTTAGAAAGCTTAAAACTAAAATAGTTCCCAATCGTTGGATTACTAAATTGGGGATTAGTGAATCCGGATAGATTGGTACATACGTTGCTTGCTCATTGGATGAGGATGATTGATCTCATGATCATTTGTGTGGAGACACTAAAGCAAGTATGTAGGTGCTTATTAGAGAATAAGTTCTTTGAGCGTGGCTCGCTAAGGAATACCTAATGGAGTTTTATTTGCTGTCAATAGGAATTCTGTAGTGATAGTAATCTATGTAATCCTTGGACTTGAGATCATCATAGTATCTTGTGTATGATGAGTTATACTTTGACTTATTCCTTAAGACCACGAGGGTATATCAAAGGGTATGCTTGGGTATAATAAGTTGTACATGGAGATAATGTATGTTCAATAAAGAATCTACCACTTCTAATAAAGAAGAGAAATGTCTATGTGATTCGATAAATGACAACCCGAGTGAGTCCTTGGTCATGGCGAGAATGAAATTAGAAAGGAGTTTCTAATTTGCATTATTTGGAGTTGTGCATTTAAGGATCGAAATACATATAATTAAATAAAATAAGACTTGTGATGAATTCTATGTCTTATATTTAATTGGGACATTGTATGGTGGAAGGATTGAATTATGCGGTAACTATTCACTCAAAGGTTCTTTTATGATTAATGTTGAAATCTATATTATCGAAAAGTCGTTGATCGCTAGGGGAGGCTTATCCTATTGTAGAATAAATATTATTTATTTAAATAAATTAATTGTTTAATTTATTTATTTAAATAAGATTAGAATTGTTCTAATTGATTTATTCACAACCTAGGTTTAATATGGAGAACCTAAAGGGTCACACCATAAAAGGAAGAATAATTATTTAAGAAGTTAATGGCATAATCGTAATAATATGTTAAGTATATTTAATTTAATCTATGGTGATAGAATAAATTAAATAGCTTAATATTATTATTTAATATTTTAGAAATATTAAATATAAATTAATAAGAGGAGTCTTATTAATATTATTACAATTATTATTATTTTAATTTCTAAAAGATTTTAGGAATTAATTTAATATAAGTACTCTCATTTATTCCTAATTGGATTAGGAAGGAAAATTAGTTAAAGGAGTTTAAATAATTATCCCTGATAAGATTAGGGAGCTTAATTAATTAAAAGAATTTAATTAATTAAATAAAACCCAATTCCTTAATTGTTAAGGTGGGTTGCCCACATCTATAAATAAGAGGAGTCTTATTATGGGTGAGAGGGTTGTTGACTTTTACAACAAACGTAATAATTCTAATTGTTGGGAGAGTACACCTTTTCTATAGAGATAGAAAAACTAGGGTTTAGCCAACCACCCTTCTTCTTGAATTTTCTTCTTCCTTGGTGGATCACCTCTAGAGGCTAAACATATGGGTGGCTAACGTTGATCAAAGGAAGGAACAAAACCCCGGTGGATTCAAGTTGAACGCGAAAGGATTTGGAGGTGAACTTGTACTTGAGGAAGCTCGATCTTCAAGGGTATGATTTTATTCTTTATCTTTTCGTTTAATTAATAATTATGCATAAAGGGTGATCCGGGTATATGGTTTGTAAATTTTTTAAACTCTGATTTTTACACGCTTCCGCATTATTTTGCAATTTGATTGCGTTCATGAATATTACAAACCTAACACAAAGTTTCTACGATATTTTATTGAATAATCAAGAATTAATTCCACTCAATAACAAAGTGGAATGTTTTCCAGATTTATGATGGGCGATCCATTGGATCTTGAACTTCTCTTCACGAGTAACTATCAAAGATTGGACTTTAATATACCCAGGTGTATAAGGATAACCATAAAGATTAAATTATACCCCTTTGCAAGTACTTAGAGTGGCCAACTCCTTGTACCCTATATTATGCATAATACTCAAAACGCGTGCAAAAGCCAATACACGACCAAATATGTTCCCTTTATATAAAAGGTTGTTCTTCTCAGTCTTTGAATCAGAATTTAATTTAACAACAAAATATTATGATTTCAATATTTAGTCACTTCTCGATCTAGCCAAAATAATTGGCATCGATCTGTCAATAATAATTGAATTATCTTCTCAAACCTATCAAGTTCTAACAATTGTTCGTCTAGCTAGAATAATTAGCTCAGACATATCTCAACACAATTTGACAATAAACAATAATTATATGTACTGTCAATACTAGCTTCTACGGATGTAAGTATCCAACAATAGTTATTCTCTAATTATATTCCCAAAATTCACTAATTCAATTTGAATTAATAAACATGCACTAACTGTGAATAATCAACAATAAATTATTGGACGTGGTCTAATCAACAATAATTAACCACCATAATAATTGAACACTCAAGGTTGAGTTAGGAAACTTGCCTTCTCCATGGATTATAGCTACAAAATATATTTATTTGCATTTGAATGACCTATAATCAACAAAACTGGTCTCACAATTAGCTTAATAATTTACAACACACAATACTGTAATTTACAGTCAGTCTGTCTCCTAGGCACATTACCACATATCCACATCAGTGTTTAATACCTATATAAATACTTATCATGTGACGCCCCCAAAATTAGGTATACATCATCCATCTTGGGTTGCCAGATACATTGTACAGAATATATATACAAACTTAATTATACAGCTGTCGTGTAGAATACGACAAGACATATGCTGTGAGTTTTAATAAGAATATTGTCATCTAGACAATATCCACACTCAATGGGGTCCTCATTACATTTATTGTCACACTATTTCACAGAATAGTGAGGACAACTAATGCTATCATCTAGGACCATCACTCTGTTCCCCGACTAGTCCCAGCTACGTTCTCATTTCCTGAAGAGAACAATGAAAGCAAAAGGGTGAGCTCAAATAGCCTAGTAAGAAATATTATGACTAAGATAATGCAGAATAAATTATCGTTAGCCTTCAACAGTGTTAAACTGATACAATATAACAAACATCAAGTTTAACTACAACGGAACAAGCAATCCATTAGAAGAGTCAAATAGAGAATAAAATCTACTATCTTCTATGATTTAAAAGGTTTTTAATCACTGTTATCGCTGAGACTCAGCTTAATATATAATCCACATCATTAAATCATCCATGTACTACAGGCCAAGGATATTATTTAGTATCACGACCACGAATTATCCATGCACTACGGGCCAAAGATAATCGTGTTTTCATCAACGGTCCTGATCATGCCATAAAATAATTCATCTTTGCACCCTTGGCCGAAGAGAATCCATAGCCATAATCATACCAAAAACTGTCCATCAATGCACTACGGCCAATGAGGATTTTTACCACATCATTCATCACATTACGGTCATGATTATACCGAATAATCCCTGGTCATAATCACACCAAGTCCATCTATGCACTACAGGCCATAGATGACTTTCAACATAATATAAACATGAGGATGATGACAATGACATAATAATTCAATAAAACAAGTTCAAGAATTAATTTATCCAGGAACCAATAACGTCCAAATTGTCAACATGATACTTCTTTGTAGAGTAAAATTTAAGAATGCTCAGAAGAATATTTCCATGAATAGATATTGGATGAAGCGCAAATATCAAGGATATTCCACTAATTTCATGGAGTATAGAAGTCAAAGCTTTAACCAACTTAGTATAATAGAATATATAAAACTGCAAATGGATATTCGTCCGCCATGCGGTAATCCACGTATACATATCATTTTCACAATTTAATAAGGAATGAATACAAAGGATCATTCACCATGCATGTGTTAATCCACATAGACAAGTTATTCTAACAGAATAATAAAGAATGGAATAACTGAAAGATTAACCATGCGTGCGATAGAGTGCACAAACAGGTTATTCCCAACAGAATAATAAATAATGGAACCAGGTCCGGTGTAAAATGCATTGCGAGTGAGGATATTAAGCGAATAATAAATATTGGAACCGAGTCCGCCAGAACGCATGTACATGGATATTCCAACGAATAATAAAGAACGGAATAATAAATAATGAAACTAGGTCGAGGCGAAATTTTGCAAGCAGGATATTAAAATGAGAATAATAAAGAACGGAATAATAGAAGAATTTCACCATGTATCTTTGTACATCGCATAAACAAAGTTATTCCAACATAATAATAAAGAATGGAATAATAGAAGAATTTCACCATGTATGGTTGATTGCCAGATATAACAAAGTTATTCAACATAATAATAAATAATAGAATAATAGAAGAATTTCACCATGTATGCGGTGATTAGCATGTAATGAGTTATTCCAACATAATAATAAAGAATGGAATAACTGAAGTTCTCTTCATGAATACAAAAGAAATAATACCCCCTACGAGTACAATAAATAATATCCCTTACCTTAGAAAGAAGAGTACTGGATATATGAGTAGTGAAGTAGCAGAATAGTTTTCTTCTTTCTCTCTATAGTTTATCTCTAAAGTTTCAATTGAATTAAGTAAGAAATAATGAAGGAATGAGCTTCTATTTATAGAAGAATGGATCTGCATAGTAACTAATTCATGAAGCGGTCTAGATTGATTTACTTTTAATCGGACGGTCCATATTTAAAGCAAAATATTTTAAATAAAATATAATATATTCTATTTATATAATCTAATAAACGAATAACTTTATAAAAAATTTTACTATACGCAAACACTATGCGTGCACTATGCAAAACACTATGTATAATAAAATAAAATATATTCTAATTATTGTCTAATAAAGCAGATAACTTTATAAAAGTATTACATTTTATATAAAAAGATTTTACTATGAAAAACACTATGCACGGATAATTATGCAACACTATGCATAATAGAATATAATATATTCTATTTATAGAATAACTTTATAAAAGTATTCTGCATTTTATATACAAAGTTTTTACGTTTTATTACGTTAATAATACCAATAAAACAAAACCGAGTGACTTATCACGTAAGAATCAATAATCAATACTGGTGTACTATGCAACCATGCCAGACATCGCATTACTTTTACTACCGAATTGTTCAACAGTATTAAAGGTAAAACTTCTGCCGTTATTTTCATAAAATATTTTTGTCATTTTCTCAATCCGATAATAATTCCGTTGCGGGGTCCACCAATGATTGTACCGTCATACGGATATTCCCCGACAAAAAGAATATTCCCCGATCAATCAAATATTATACAACAACTTGCATACTTTTCAAAATTTATAAATATTACCCACAACTATAACACTATCTCAAATCCACACCATAATATTCAAAAAAATATTTCGAGAAAATTAAATCTTTATTCATAAAATCTGGGGTCTCACATATCAAGTCTAACTAGTTCGGTCTGATTTGACTTAGGTCTCATTTCAGTGTACTGGTTACCCTATCCGACAATTTACACATTGATTGCCACTTAAACTCGATCTCAACGCTTCAATATTATTTTAGATAAGTCAATTATCGTTTATAATATTTTTCAAAAGCTTTTAATAATTTATAAACAATTATTATAATTTATAATAAATTTTCAAATGCTCAAATCATTTTTAAATGATTTAAATATCAAATAATCTTATCATCATTAATATTTAATACTAAAAAAATATTAATGTTATACTTGACAAAATATTAAAGTTATTATCAATAACTTCAAATATTTTTAAATCATCAATATTCTCGCTTAAATAATTTTTAAAGTAATTAAAATCATTTTAAACCATCACCATTAATATTTAAATATTAATGAAATTATCATCAAAATATTAAAAGTCATTAATTATAGCTAAAAATATTTTAAATGATTTTCTCATTTTAAATGATTTTAAATTAATAAAATCATTTTTAATTCATTTATTTAATATAATAATTAAATAAATATAAGATCATTAATATTAATTTATTAATGAAAATTCTCCAAAATATTGAAAATTATATTTTATAATTCAAAAATATTTTAAACACTTTATTCTTATTTAAAATAATTTTTATAATATTAAAATTATTTTTCTCTAATTATTTAATACACTAATTAACTAAATTAAATATCATTAATATCCAAATAATTATAAATATTAATGAAAAATATCTAAAATTATCAAAAGTTAATTTTTAGAATTTAAAATCATTTTTGTAATTTTTAGAATTTATTTCTCTTTTTAATTTAATTTTCGGAAAATCAAAAATTAAATAATCCGTCGCTATAGCCTATAGCGACGCTTTCTGTCGCCTTAGGTGTTCTTGAGCCTCAAGAACACTGTTAGGCCAGTCTCAAGGGTGCTCGTTTGACCGACTATAATTATCATCTCAAAATATTTCTAAGCCAACTAATGTTCATAACTCGTAGTACTAATGTAATATTACATGTTCCCACAATCAGATAGGTCATAGAACAACATACTAGGAAGATCTATGCCTTCAAAGTCCTTGTCAGACGGTTCCTGGGTTTTCCAGAAACCTAGGCAGTCCGAGTGGACACTTTCAAGTTCAAATTAATCGGAGTTCTGATCATGATTTTGGTGATTTTATGGTTCATACATGTAGTATACATGACAAGGACTAACGACATATCAAGATCTCAGTCCAACAACAACAGATTCACAGGTTATGACACGGTTAAACCTTGTCCGACATTTTGTTCAGACTGTTTCTTGGTTTTTCCAGAAATGCAAAACGTGATAAGATTGTCAAGTTTGACCGTCCACTACATTCGATCAGTTGATGATTTAAGGTATCTAAAGGCCAGGATATATAGTCCACATTACAGGCTACATTCTAAATACAACAAAAACATCAAAACACTTACATAACTGACAGATCAAGGAGCTTAAAAATGTTGTCAGACGATGTTCATACTTTCTAGGTTACCCAGAATTTTACTCGGTCATGGTCGGTCAACCTACTTTGACCGATTATATCTTGAAATTTGGAAATCAAATAGCTTACATTCCACTTCCAGATCAAGGTACTCCTGGCATACTACAAATCCAAATCTTAAAACAACACAAATCATAAACAAACAATAATCTGTGGCTCCTGATATTAGCTTGTCAAACCATAAATCATGTTCTTGGACAGTTTTGAAAATCATCACTTTTAAAGCCATTTGATGCTATGGATCTATGGTATATCACCACAGATAATCATAAAACACCTTCTAGAAACCATCTAAACACATAAACATAATTTTTTTTCTTAACATGAAAGATCAAAAATAGGTTAGGGCTTTTATACCTTCAAGTTCAAATCTTGATTTATGCTCTCCAATCTGATATTAGGTGATCTAGGGGATGTTTTATGTGACTTGTAATAACCCGATATTTTTATATAATTAAATCAGAAATTTTGCGTATAAAATTTTTATTTATTTATTTTAAGGATGAGGATTTGTACAAGATAAAGCTTATGTAATTATTCTAATAAATAAAAATATATTTATAACATGAATGTTTGTAAATAATTTTATTTTAGAATTATTGATCATTATAAATTATATTCTTATAATAATTAATTTTATAGTAGAAATATTTTTATTAATTATTTTCCATGAAAATATAATTATATATTATTTAAATAATATATGAAATAATTTTAGAATAATTATAATAATTATTTTATTATATGAATTTATTTGATTAATTAAGTTATTTATTTGAAACTTAATTATTAATGTTATATATAATGATTAAAATCAGATATGGAATCCAAAACCCTAATTTTGGGTTTTGATCGAGAATAAGAATAATAATATAATATTAATTATATTTTGATATTTCAGTGGTATAGATATGTACTGTATATGTGTAAACTATTAAGGGTCGGTCAATTTTAGTGTATTATGACCAAACCCTAACATTAATTTGTTTAACCCTATTTTTGAAATTTAAAGGGGAAATTCAAGACTTTTATATAACTGTGATATACGATTTATATTGTATATTATACAATATTTTGATTAATTAGGTAAACCTTAATTAATAGTTAGAAGCCCTAATTAGCAATATTTTTGTAAACCCTAGTTCATAAGTCAATTAAAACTTTAAAATCGGTTAAGCCATCGTGTTATGATGTTTATGATATGTATTTTAGAATTTAATGCTAATAATGAAAAACCCTAGTTAGTGATTTAAAATCCTAATTTCCAAATTAAAACCCTAATTTCTTAAATTAGAAACCTTAAATAATATTTAGCTAATTGCTAAATGGAAACCTTAATTTAAAACTCAGGTTGAGTTCGACACTGTTATATAACTGTGTTATATGGTGCATGCATGTTATGTATTATATAATTTTATATTGATTTGGTAAACCCTAATTAATGTTTAGAAATATTAATTTTTAGAAACCCTAATTAATATTTAGAAAATTCTAAGTTATTGTTAAACCCTAATTTGAAACCCAAATTAGAGTTCAAAATTGTTTGGTAATGATGTTAATGTGATTTATGATTGGTGTTATAGATATTAACCCTAATTAGGGAGAAGCCTAATTTTTCAAAATCCTAATTATCTAGAAACCCTAATTTGTAAATTAGTAACCCTAATTTGGTAATTGGTGCCCTAATTGCTAAATTAGCGAGGTTAATTATAATTAATAAATTCTTAATTTAATTTTCAAGTTTAGATAATTAGAAATCTAATCTAATTAAGGAAAACCCAAATTTTATTTTTTTTAGAAACTAAAATTTTGCACAAACCCTAAATAAAAATCCTAGAAAAGAAAATTTGTGTTAACTTTAGGGTTAAACCCTAAGGGTTTACAAAGTTTACAATTGTGCCGTTAAAATTCCAAGCCAAAAGACCAAATAGCCCTTATGTGTATTATTGAAGCTAACTTGTTAGATTTGCCAATACTTTAGTTGGTGAGCTAACCTTGACTTTATATTGACTTAAATTATCAGCAATCAGCCACCTTTGCTAGCCAAATACATTGCACACATGTTGTATATAAAATCTAAGAGAGAGAAAAGTCCTCACATTTGCTCATTTGGTCACAACACACCTCCAAGGCCCTCTCTCTCTAACCTACGAAATCCTTTGCTAAAATCTGTCACTAAACGAGCCCCATGAAATCCCCTAACAGATCAATAGCCAAGAAATCAGATTTGCTCATTTAAAGGTATAAACCCTAGTTGAAAAAAATTCGATCTTGATCCTCTGTTAGATGTTGTGTTTTTGTGTTAGAATATATTTTTTATAGTGTTAATCAATGATCTGGGTTGATAGATGTTGGATCTATAACATCTATAGGCTCGGATTTGATGATTTTCAAATCTGGAATTTTTTTTTTTAAAACTGTGGTCTGACAACAAATGTCAGAGCCTCTAGATCTTTCTGTGTTAGGTTTTATGGGCTTCACTCTGTAACTTAAATCTAGCCCAGATCGTGTACAAAATAAAAGTTATGGGTGGTCAAACCTCATTGACCGACCATGACTTTCGGTTTTCTGGGTAACCCAGTTCATGCCCGTAACCGCCTCGGATGACTTGTTTATGCATCCGCATCTCTCTAAATCATTTATGGATTTGATCTTGTTACTTTATCTTGGTTATAGTATTAAATATGGACTACACATTCATTCCTTTAGATCTATTAAAAAAATAAACAACATGGATGAAATAGATGGTCAAAGTAGCTGGTATGATCACGAGAATAGTTTTCTGGAATTTCCAGAAAATCAAGAACACTGTCTTTGACAGCCTTTGACCGGCAGGGATCTAGATGTTGTGATGAGTTTAGATCAATTTAATATGCTAGATTTGTTCACTTGTATGTTGGCGACACACTGCAACCATTGGAACAACATAGCATCACACCGAAATCGATTTAATAAAGGCACAAAGTAGCTATCAAGCACTGCCTGGGTTTCTTGGTAACCCAGAAAACCCAGGAAGGGCATGACAGACACTTTGGACCTTCAGATCTTGCTTGTATGTTGTAGTTAGACCCTGTTAGTTGATGATTCATGTAGCATTATGTGACGCCCCCAAAATAGGTATACATCACCCATTCTGAGTTGTCAATACATGGTACAGAAACAACTACAACTTTATTATTACAACAGTAAAGCTGTGAGTTTGAATACAAATATTATCTTCTAGACAATATCTATACTCAAATAAATCCTCATCACATTTATTGATACATTATTTTACAAAAATGGTGAGGACTACTAAACAATTCTTTCTAAAACCTTCATTCCATACCCAGACTGCACTTTCTTTATATTCTCGCCTCCCGAGAAGAAAAATGGAACAAAAAGGAAAAGGGTGAGCTCAACTAGCCCAAGAAAGAAAATTATGACTAAGATAATATACAACAAATTACCGTTAGTCTTCAACAGGAAAAATCTAATAGAATACAATAGACAACAAATTTTAAATCAATATTCGCAGCAATGAAATAATAATTCATTAGAAGAGTTAAGTAGAGAATGCAAACTACTATCTTCTATGTATGAATTTAAAAGTTCATCGTCTATCTTTTATCCCCAGTAACATCAATCAATATATATCTGGAATCAAATATTCATCTTTGCACTACTGAGCCAAAGATATTCATCGATTGGTCATGTTCATCTAAACACTGCTCATCTTTGCACTACTGGCCAAAGATATTCTTGAGAAATCATTCATCTTTGCACTATGGGCCAAAGATATTCAATAATATCATCATTTAAGACCGAGGATGATGAAAATACTTTTAAAGAAATGAATCCAAATTGAAACAAAATGACAAGGATTAAGGATTAAGGATTAGTACTTTGTTTTATCCATGTTCAAAAAAAAATACCTCAAAAATAATCATAGTGGTGTAAAATTCAAGAATGATCAAAACATGGATACAATCAAAGCTAGTATCCGAATAGATATTTTGGACAAAAGAAGAAATTTCATTTTTTCGTGAATAGTGCCAGTATCGTGAATAGTAAATCTCACACCAAAAGATAGAAATTCTACAAAAAACATCTTCACGCTTCATGAATAGTACTCGTGAATAGTAACTCGTGAATAGTAACTCATGAATAGTAACTTGTGAATAGTAACTCATGAATAGTAACCCCGACATGAAAAAGTTCCAAATTTGATAAAAAGTTCCAACCAATATTTCAGCATAATGATATTGAAGAAATAATATCATTTGAGAAGAAAATAACATCCCTTACCTCGAAAGATTAGTACTTACGAATGGAATCGGGTATAGTCTTTGAAGGGAACTTGCACCGTCTAACAATACTCAAAGTATACTCAAAATACTTACAAGAATATTTCGATAATATAGAGAGAGAAACTTGATTTACGGTGTGATTTTCAATTCTAACCTAAGCACCCTATTTATAGGAAAATGCTTTAGAACACCAAAGCGAAAAATTAATATAATATTATATATATATTAAGATTTCTACGCCCACCTTCCTAGATCTGATCTCAGCTCATTATGCACATGTTGTAGCCCACAAAACAAACAAAAAACGTTTTTATTATTTAAAATATTTTAAACTTCCAAAAATCAATTATTTTGAGCTTGAACTTCAATAATTCATAATAAATAGCCCTTCTATCAGAAAATTCGAATCTCATGAGTTTTATAGGAAATTCAATTCTCTACAACTTTGCAGAAGAAAGTTTTCCAAATTCCAAACAGAAATTGACCGAAATCCACAAACGGGGATATTACATTTATAATCAAATTTCGGTCAATAAATGGGGTCCAATCGACATGTTTAACATGTTTTAAACATTTATTGCAACAAAATACTCTTCCTCCTCGTATACTCATATATATCCCACATTCGTTGTAAAAATATCACCATTATTATATTATTAAAATATAATAATATATTTAAAAGAATTATTTTATCGAGAAAAGATAAAATTTCAATTTTCAACAATTGTCACATTAAAATTTTTCTCCATCTATATCCACATAAAATCAATATTTTCCTCATCATATGAATCAATAATTAATTATTCACAAATAATATTATGAGTAATCACAATATTGACAACCGTGGCCAGGAAAGAGGGCTTTCAATAAGAATTTTTTCTTCTTGGTAGCGCAATTAGGTGACCAAACCTCTCCTTAGGCGAACTTTCTAGACATTTCCAATAATGTTATCTAATAATATTATTAGGATAATATGAATTATTGCTCGATAATGAAAATATCGTGTAATGACAATTATTGAAACAACAAAGAATATAAAATATCAACGCAAACAATTATTAATAAAATCTTTGACGATAATAAGAATTATAACCATTATTGATTATCGAGTAAAGTGCCTTCTTACGTAAGAATCAACAATTGGTGCAATATCTGGTGAATCTACGTGTTTTAACCACAGGGTTTTTTAACGATATACTTGAATAACTACACCAAATTATTTTAAACCACTTATATTTGTCATTTTCTTCATCCAATCGCTTCACATGGGGCCCCATTTTACATGGTTTAGCGGCCGTCATGCGAATATTCCCCGACAGTCACGAATATTCCCGACCAAACGAATAATCCACGACAACAATGAATATTTTATAACCACTTGCTTATTTTGAAGTATTTGCGTATTTTACCCCTAACTATCCACATTAATCACATCAACCCTTACTATTTCAAAATAATAAATAGAGAAAATTAAATTTCATTAATAATAAGTTGGGGTCTTACAACCTCCCTCCTTATGAAATTTCGTCCTCAAAATTGACGTACGCACCGGTGTGTTTGAAAAGGTGAGGATACCTCGCTTTCATTTCCGCTTTCAATTCCCAGTCATTTCCTCTATAGCATGATTCCTCCACAAAACTTTAACTTGTGGTATGACCTTTGCGCGTAGGACATGCTCCTTCCTATCCAAGATCTTGACAGGTACCTCCTCATACGTTAAGTCTTCGACTATTTTGTCCGGTTCTAATTCTATAACGTGGTTCGGGTCTTTCACATATTTACTGAAAGCTGATATATGAAACACATTATGAACACGAGACATACTTGGAGGTAACGCAAGTCTATAGGCTACATTTCCTACTCGATCAAGAATTTGAAATGGACCAATAAATCGTGGATTGAGCTTTCCTCTCTTCCCAAATCTTGTAACTCCCTTCCATGGAGCAATTCGCAATAATACATGATCCCCTACACTAAATTCCACGTCCTTTCGATGAAGATCCGCATAACTCTTTTGTCAATCTTGTGCCGTTTGTATACATTGTCGAATCATTTGGATCTTTTTCGTAGTCATAATACGTACTCACTTCGGGTCCCAACGGTGTTGCTTCACCCACCTCGTCCCAACATCTTGGAGCGAGCTTACACTTTCGTCCATATAATGCTTCAAATGGAGCTACACCTATACTTGCACGATAAGCTGTTGTTGTAGGAGAATTCCACCAATGGTAAATACTTATCCCAACCGCCTTGAAGTCTAGGACACGAGTCTTAATAAATCTTCAAGAGTTTGAATAGTCCTTTCGATTGTCCGTCGGTTTGAGGATGGTATCTTGCAATCAATAAATAAATCCGTGCCCATAGCTTTTTGCAAGCTAACCCAAAATCTTGAAGTGAATCTTGGGTCACGATCCAAACTATGGATACAGCATGCCATGTAACCTCACAATCTCATTCACGTACATACTAGCAAGACGTTCAAGTGAATAAGTCTCCCGTATCGGCAAGAAATGAGCAGACTTGGTTAATCTATCAACAATAACCCAAATAGCATTGATGCCCTGAGAAACCGTAGGAAGACCCATAACGAAATCCATGGTAATGTGTTCCCACTTCCATTTCGGAATCTCAAGTGGTTGCAACGGACCCTTAGATACCAGATGCTCTGCCTTTACACATTGACAAGTTAAACACATTGAGATAAACTTTGCAATCTCTCTCTTCATATTGTTCCACCAAAATGTATGTCGAAGATCACGATACATTTTAGTACTTCTAGGATGGATTGCAAATGGTGTATTGTGTGCCTCCATCATAATCTTGTACTTCAAATCAGAGTCGTTAGGAACACAAAGTCTAGAGTGGACTCGAAGTATTCCTTCGTCATCAATTCTCGCTTCCGGAATAGCTCCTTCTTGTACTTTCTTCTTCATACGCATCAGCTCCGGGTCGGTGGCTTGAGCAACCTTAACTTTTTCTATTAAAGTTGGCTCTATGCGTATACTTGACATCATCACACTCGTTCCTGCATATGATCTTCTACTCAACGCGTCAGCTACCACGTTCGCTTTTCCAGGATGGTATTGAATAGTGTGGTCGTAGTCTTTCAATAGCTCGAGCCAACGTCGCTGCCGCATGTTGAGTTCTTTTTGAGTGAAGAAATATTTAAGAATTTTATGGTCTGAATATATCTCCACTTTCTCCCCATATAGATAGTGCCTCCATATCTTTAGCGAAAAGCGATCACGCTAACTCTAGATCATGAGTAGGATAATTCCTCTCATACTCTTTAAGTTATCGCGAGGCATAGGCTATGACTTTCCCACGTTGCATGAGAACACATCCTAACCCTTTGCACGAAGCATCATCAGAGATAACAAATCCATCCGAACCGGATGGTATTGTTAGAACAGTCTTAGAAATAAGTCTCCTCTTAAGCTCTTGGAAACTCTTCTCGCATTCTTCGCTCCAAATGAATTTTGTATCCTTCCGAAAGTTATTTGAGTTAATGGAGTAGCAATTCGAGAAAACCCTTCCACGAATCTCCGATAATAACCAATTTAAGCCCAAAAAGCTACGTACTTCAGCCACCGACTTGGTTGTTCCAACTTTGTATTGCTTCAATCTTCACGGATCAGCGGATACTCCATGTTTCGACACCACGTGCCCAAGGAATGCTACTTCCTCAAGCCATAACTCGCATTTCTTTAATTTGGCATATAGTTTGTTTTCACGAAGCCTTTGGAGTACCAGCTTCAAATGGTGCTCATGATCTTCACGACTTTTGGAATATATAAGGATGTCATCAATAAAGACAACAACAAACTGATCCAAATATTCCTTGAATACTCGGTTCATCATATCCATGAAAGCCGCAGGAGCATTAGTCAATCCGAAAGACATGACTAAGAATTCATAATGCCCATACCCAGTTCTAAAGGCGTCTTTGGAATATCCTCGATTCTAATCTTCAAATTGATGATATCCGAGCGAAGATAGATTTTTGAAAAGAATTGTGCCTTGCAATTGGTCAAACAAGTCATCAATACGAGGTAGAGGATACCTATTCTTGATGGTGACATGGTTCAATTCGATAGTCAATACAAAGTCGCATACTCCGTCTTTCTTCTTTACAAATAAAATAGGAGCACCCCAAGGAGAGATGTACTGGGACCGAATGAAATCGATGTCCAACAATTCCTGTAGTTGGACCTTTAACTCCTGAAGTTCAATAGGAGCCATTCGATATGGGGTTTTAGAAATGGGCTTTGTACCAGGTTCAAGATCAATAAAGAATTCAACTTCACGTTCTGGGGGTAGACCGGGAAGTTCTTCGGGAAATACGTCAGGAAAGTCAATAACAACAGGAATATTATTCAAATTTGACGTGTCTTTATTCAAATCCATAACATGGGCTAAGAAAGCTTGACATCCGTTTTTTAATAAACGAATAGCTTTATGATTAGATATGACAGTGATTGATTTTAATGGTTTAGTTGCTTGAATTCGTACAACAGGTTGGTTAGGAATATGAAAACTAACAACCTTACGAAAACAATCAATTTTGGCATGATGAGTAGTTAACCAATCAATCCCTAAAATCACATCAAAAGCAAGTATCTTTAAAGAGATAAGGTCAATAGGTAAGGTAATGGTGCCAACTTGAATCAAACAAGATTTATAAACAGTGGATGTGATGAAAGTTTCTCCTAACGGAGTTTCCACAGATAGGTCAAAGTCTAATTTCTCCGAGTCAAGTTTAAACGCGTTGAGCACAAGCGAGAGAGATAAATGAATGGGTAGCACCTTAAGTATCAAGTAAGGTATAAACCGCAAGAATTTATAAATAGCTTACCCGTGATCACCTCGTTTGGGTTCCTCGCATTATGACCCGATCACAACAAACGCTCTTCCGGAATCGTTGACTTTGACTTTTTCGGGACGATCTCTTTGAGTCACCGTCCCTCATTGAACTAGGTTTCGCTCATCGCATAATCTCGAAGCGATATGTCCTTCCTTTCCACAATTATAGCATACCTGAACTGTTGTGGACGGTTTGGGTGATATGTCCTTTTCCCGCATTTATAGCATATGATGGGTGGTCGTTCTCCTCCTTAGAACCATTAATTACGCAAGATCGTCTTCACATGGTCATTGTTAAATCTCCTCTTTTAAAATCTCCTCTGTCTCGCTTCTTCTATTTTCATGGCCATGATTACCACCGAGTGGTTACCATTTTTGTCCGTCTGTTTCTTTCTCCATTTGGTTATCATTATTACATTGATCGCTATCTCAGTACGATCCCGGTTGTGGTCCCTCAGTTGACCGTGTACTAGTTATCTCGCTCTAATAATTGAGCCATGTTTACAACCTCTCGAATAGAGAGAAAGTTTATGAGAAATGAGATCTTCGACGTATGTCACGGGTTTCAAACCTCTAAGAAACATCCGTGTCATACGTTCCTCATTCTCCACCAAATGAGGTGCAAACACGGATAACTCGCAAACTTTGCCTCGTCTTTGAGAGACACCGTCGTGTTGTTTTGCTCTAATCTGATGAACTCCACTTCCTTCATATGACGAACACTTTCGTGAAAGTATTTGTCATTAAATAGTTTCAAACGCTTCCCAAGACATCTTTGAGTGCGCGTTTGGATGGGTACGCTTCATGACTCCCACCGATGAGTCCGCCGCGCCACGGAACATAAAGGTGGCGAATGGAACCTTCTGTTCTCCGTGCATCCCAAGACATCGAATATCTTGGTAATTTGTTTGACCCATGTTTCCGCCATGATCGGATCGGCTTTCCCTTAAATTTCGTTGGTCCCAACTCTTTGAAGCGCTTTGTTTGTGACAACCCGTGAATTGCTATCATTTCCTCACTGTATTTTGAACACGAGTCTCCCTCGTCTAATTTAGTATGAACTGCAAAAAGCTTCTAAGCTCAGTGGTGTTGTTCACAGGAGGAACATTGCCAGCCTGTTGCACGTTCTCCTCGTTGGTGAATACAAGCGTCTCCACGGTCTCATTTCCATTGTTAATATTCTCATCGACATTCTCAATCATCGTCATAAAACAAGGGTTAATTAAGGAAATCAATATATCACATAATATCCTTATATACTGACCAACTTTAAAAATAAGCTTAGGTAGGACACACTAGCGAAGGATTTACTCGTCTCTCCCTCCTAGTTCTATTCCCGATCTCCGCCAGAGATCATATCCCTAAGCTCGATACCATTTGTGAAGCCCCCAAAATAGGTATACATCACCCATTACGAGTTGTCAATACATGGTACGAAACAACTACAACTTTATTATTACAACAATAAAATCGTGAGTTTGAATACAAATATTATCTTTCTAGACAATATCTATACTCAAATAAATCCTCATCACATTTATTGATACATTATTTTACAAAAATGGTGAGGACTACTAAACAATTCTTTTTAAAACCTTCATTCCATACCAGACTTCGTACTCGCTTATATTCTCGCCTCCCGAGAAGAAAAATGGAACAAAAAGGAAAAGGGTGAGCTCAACTAGCCCGAAGAAAGAAAATTATGACTAAGATAATATACAACAAATTATCGTTAGTCTTCAACAGGGAAAAATCTAATAGAATACAATAGACAACAAATTTTAAATCAATATTCGCAGCGGAAATAATAATTCATTAGAAGAGTTAAGTAGAGAATGCAAACTACTATCTTCTATGTATGAATTTAAAAGTTCATCGTCTATCTTTTATCCCTGTAACATCAATCAATATATATCTGGAATCAAATATTCATCTTTGCACTACAGGCCAAAGATATTCATCAGTTAGTCATGTTCATCTAAACACCTGTTCATCTTTGCACTACGGGCCAAAGATATTCTTCAGAAATCATTCATCTTTGCACTACAGGCCAAAGATATTCAATAATATCATCATTTAAGACCGAGGATGATGAAAATACTTTTAAAGAAAGCGAATCCGGTGAAACAAAATGACAAGGATTAAGGATTAAGGATTCGTACTTTGTTTTATCCATGTTCAAAAAAAATACCTCAAAAATAATCATAGTGGTGTAAAATTCAAGAATGATCAAAACATGGATACAATCAAAGCTAGTATCCAGAATAGATATTTTGGACAAAAAGAAGAAATTTCATTTTTCTATTGAATAGTCAGATATCGTGAATAGTAACTCGACACCAAAAGATAGAAATTCCACAAAAAAACATCTTCACGCTTCATGAATAGTACTCGTGAATAGTAACTCGTGAATAGTAACTCATGAATAGTAACTCGTGAATAGTAACTCATGAATAGTAACCCCGACATGAAAAAGTTCCAAATTTGATAAAAAGTTCCAAACAATATTTCAAAGATAATGATATTGAAGAAATAATATCATTTGAGAAGAAAATAACATCCTTACCTCGAAAGATTAGTACTTCTAAATTTGGAATCTAGGGTATAGTCTTTGAAGGAACTTGCCAGATCTAACAATACTCAAAGTATACTCAAAATACTCGTAAGAAGAATACTCGATAATATAGAGAGAAAACTTGAGTTTACGGTGTGATTTTCAATTTAACCTAAGCACCTATTTATAGGAAAATGCTTAGAACACCAAAGCAGAAAATTTAATATAATATTAATATATATATTAAGATTTCTACGCCCACCTTCCTAGATCTGATCTCAGCTCATTATGCACATGTTTTAGCCCACAAAACAAACAAAAAACGTTTTTATTATTTAAAATATTTTAAACTTCCAAAAATCAATTATTTCGGAGCTTCGGAACTTCAATAATTCATAATAAATAGTCCTTATACTAGAAAATTCGAATCTCGCGAGTTTTTATAGGAAATTCAATTCTCTACAACTTTGCAGAAGAAAGTTTTTCCAAATTCCAAACAGAAATTGACCGAAATCCACAAACAGGGGGATATTATGTTTTATAATCAAATTTCAAATCAATAAATGGGGTCCATCGACATGTTTAACATGTTTTAAACATTTATTGCAACAAAAATACTCTTCCTCCTCATATACTCATATATCCCACATTCGTTGTAAAAATATCACCATTATTATATTATTAAAATATAATAATATATTTAAAAGAATTATTTTATCGAGAAAAAGATAAAATTTCAATTTTCAACAATTGTCACATTAAAATTTTTCTCCATCTATATCCACATAAAATCAATATTTTCCTCATCATATGAATCAATAATTAATTATTCACAAATAATATTACGAGAATCACAATATATGACAACCGTGCAGGTTCCAGGAAAGAGGGGCTTTCAATAAGAATTTCTTCTTCTTGGGCGCATGATTAGGTGACCAAACCTCTCCTTGTATGTAACTTTCTAGACATTGCCAATAATGTTATCTAATAATATTATCCGGATAATATGAATTATTTCTTCGATAATGAAAATCTTCGTGTAATGACAATTATTGAAACAACAAAGAATATAAAATATCAACGCAACAATTATTAACTCAATAAAATATTTGAGCGGTAATTACTATAACCATTATTGAGTAGTGCCTTCTTACGTAAGAATCAACAATTGGTGCAATACTGGTGTCTATCGTGTTTTAAACCAGGGTATTTTAAAAGATAATACTTGATGTAATAACTACTGTAGATTATTTTTAAACCACTTATATTTGTCGTTTTCTTCATCCAATCGCTTTTTCGTTATAGGGCCACACATGGTCATGCTACGGCAGTCATTTAATATTCCCCGACAAAGATCTGAATATTCCACGACCAAACGAATATTCCCCGACAACAATGAATATTTTATAACCACTTGCTTATTTTGAAATATTTGCGTATTTTACCCCTAACTATCCACATTAATCACATCAACCCTTACTATTTCAAAATAATAAATAGAGAAAATTAAATTTCATTAATAATAAGTTGGGGTCTTACACATTACATTAATACTACACGACCATTACAAGACCCCTTCCAAAAAAACGACTTGATAAGCTGGGTCACGATCGGCCAAACTGGCCCTTATAATCGATCGTCGTTGTTCTTGAGCCTCAAGAACACCAATGATCGAAAGAAAAAAAGAGTCTAAAGGCTACATCGAAAAAATTAATTATTTTAATTTTCTGAATTTTTGAAAAATGATTAAAAATAGAAAATAAATTCTAAAAATTATAAAAATGGTTTTAAAATATATTTTAAATTATGAAAAATAACTTTTAATTATTTGGGACATTTTTCATTAGTATTTATAATTATTTGAATATTAATGATATTTAATTTATTTAATTCTTTGTATTAAATAAATAAATTAGAAAAATGATTTTAATGTTATAAAAATAAAATGTTTTAAAATATTTTTAAGTTATAAATGTAAATTTAAATATTTTGTGATGAATTTCATTAATTAATTAATAGTAATGATAATTAAGTTATTTAATAAATATATTAAATAGATTATGAAAAATAGTATTAATGATTTAAAAATTATAGAAAAATAATTTAAAGGTTATAAAAGTATTTTAAGTTAAAAATATAAATTTTGATATTTTGTCATAAAAAATATTAATATTTTAATATTAATTATATTAGATTTATTTAATAATTATATTAAATAAATTAGTTTAAAAATGATTTTAATATTAAAAAATAATTTTAAATGAAAATAAATAGTTTAAAAATATTTTAAGTTATAAAATATAACTTTTAATATTTAAAGGTAAATTTCATTAATTAATTATTATTAATGATATTAAAGTTATTTAATAATTATATTAAATACATTAGTTTAAAAATTATTTTAATATTAGGAAAATCATTTTAAATGAAAATAAAGAATTTAAAGATATTTTAAGTTATAAAATATAACTTTTAATATTTAAAGGATAATCTCATTAATAATTTAATATTAATGATATTAATTTAATAATAAATGATATTAAGTTTATTTAATAATTATATTAAATAAATGGTTTTATTAATTTAAAAAAATCATTTAAAAGGATATAAATGAATTAAAAATATTTTAAGTTATGATTAAGGACTTTTAATAATTTGATAATTAATACATTAATATTTTAATATTAATGATAATTATTTAAAAATGATTTTAATTCTTTTTAAAAACATTTAAGGTAATATTAATACTTTAAAAGTATTTTGAGTTATTATAAATAACTTTAACATTTTGGAAATGGTTTCATTAATGGTTTAATATTAATTAAATATTAATGATAATAGAATTGTTTAATATTTAAATCATTTAATAATGATTCAGGTGTTTGAAAATTCATAATAAATTATAATAAATGTTTAAAAATTATTATAAGTCATTTAAAAATAATATGACTAATACTTGTAGATATTAAGGTATAGGATAGAGTCTTAGACTCGATAATTACCGATAAAGCCGACGACTTTGATAATGCAAGCGTGTTTTAAATTGATCTGGACTTAGATATTTTGACTGTGTTTTTGTGATTCAATGATTGTTGAATATATGTGACAATGTGATTAAATTATGTGCTGACTGCAATAAGCAGTGCTATGTGTTATAGTATGTTATTCTAACCGATCAAATGATCTTATTACTGATAGGTGTTATATAAGGATAGAACTAAGTTACGAACTGTAAGCAGCGCAGCAGAAACGTATCTTACCTTTGCATTTCCTTTATGCAATGGACATGAGTAAGAAGTTTCAGTATTATATAATTATTATGTTATTTTATTAACCCTATTGTGATATATTCTATATCCGATCATTGTTTATCAACATGTTAGTATATGATAATTCAAATATATATATTCTTTTCGTTAATTTCTATATATGGTTATACAAGTGTCCCCACTTGGATAATCATTGTATTTAATCACATGTTGGTAATATATATAAGCCGTCTAAGCTACTTGATCAGCTAGACACAAATTTTGAAATGTTGTTGAATATGATAAAAACCTTTTTGTATCCAATCAAATTGTTTTGGTTCGGATTCCAGTCTAAGTATGAACATCCCAATCACGGGAAAACTTTTATGCGCCCAAGGCGGACACAGTGAACGATCCTATCGTTCTTGTAATGTAGTATTGATCAATACAGGGTCAATGGGATGTACACCCTCGTGCATGTATGCTATGACGGTTTGCAGATGATGTCCTGCTAAACCTTATCGAAAATTTTAAACAATGTTCATAGTATGTCGACTACCCTATATATATAGTCTATACGTAGTTTCAAAATTTTGAGATAGAATTGTTATGTTATTATTATCGGTTCAATTTACTTCACAACTATAAATTCGTTGTAGAAGTGATGTACAAAGAAAACATTTATTTCTTTCAGCTAATTATATTTATAATTGTTATTACTTGCTAGGCACCCAAATGCTCATTCTTGCTTTTAATTAAATGTTTTTAGCTAGGCATGATCAACCCGAAGGTTCAGACAGGAACAAGTGAAAAGGAAAGCAAACAGTATATGTTTAATGGTATCTTTTGTAATAGTTAGACTGTATTAAGATAATGATATGTATTATATATCATGTAAATAATATAGTAAAGGTTGGGTACTTGGGATTAGACTCTGATAAATGTAAATTAAGTTTGATTTTTATATTATTGTTATTATTATTAGTATTATTCCGCTCATAGAAATGGTATCGTAAAGCACCGAGTTCGGGTTTCAAGTACCTGAATTTGGGGGCATTACAACATGTTATCACAGCTTAGGGTTAGAAACCTTAGGTGGGTAAGACCTTAGGCTATAACCTTAGAACAGAGGGAAACGTTGAAAATACAATTAACTCATATAGAGTTTAAAAAGGAGATGAATTGAATTAGTTCATCGTCAAACAAAATAAAAGATAACTTGTATAAAGCCATTATTTGCTATGTGTATATATTAGTTGATAATCAGGATAACTTAGGTGTGTAGATGTCAGATAGAAAAGGATTAGGATACCCTCAACTCATAAAGTAGGATCAAACCCATACCCCCGAGCCAATATCAAAGCTAATAGCTGAAATAGAGTCTCATATTGAAAGCTACCTCAATGAGGTGGTTATTTTGAAAAGTATAGTATCAGACCCTGAAACGATAGTATGACTGATAGGTAAAGTATAGTTAAAGAATATGTGGTCAATGTCGAGTTCTTAAACTCATATGTTTGTGGTGAGTTCTTAAACTCATAATGTATGGTAAGTTGTACGAACTAGGTGTAGTTAGGAGTGAATGTATTATTGAGGATAATGGGAATAGACATATTTCTAAGCAATTGATCCTTAGTGGAAGCGTAAGAAATAAGTAGTACTAGTATTACTGGATTATGTATGATGTTATGTAGTGTATATGATAGGTATGTTTCTATAAGGTAATATTTGTCAAATTTTATATAAGTTGTGGTAGCGATTCCCGACTTTTGAGTCACAAAGGGATAGCGGATGTTTAAAGCAATATGTGCTATAGTATGTCAAGTGATATGAGTATGAATTTGTATGGAATTAATAAAATAAGTTGGTATAAAGATAGTAGTTAATTATATGAGTACTGGTTAATGCAGAAAACCAAAATTTCAAAATCTAATATTTTGAGTACATGATTATACGTATACGATAAGGCTTAGAATAAAGAAAAAATTGTGATAATGCCGCCAAAGACACGAAAATGAAATACACGGACAGAAGAACCTGTCAACAAAGCTGGAAGACCACCAGACCCGATACAGAATTTAATGAATATGGACAATCAAGCTATACAGAACGGAATACCATTCACCGGAAGATCAGCCAAATAATCGATCGACGAACGTCAAAGACTTCAAGGCCATCGTACTGTCAAGATTTAGAGGATCAACTGACCCTGTAGCAACGTTTGTGATAGCTAGGATAACGGAGGGGCAAAAGATAGTTTTGTCACCTATACGATAAAAAGGAAATGAGATAAAGGGCAAGTCTGTGTGTTTTAAGTGTGAATTATTAGAGTATAAGGTGGAAGACTATCCAAGAAGGAGAAAGGATATAAGGAATGCGAATACGGGAAAATGCAGCAGGACATTGGCGACGACGGGACTGACATCAACAAACTAACCAACGAAATCGACCGCAAGCGTCTTCAACATGACCGTTCAAGATATCATGGCAGCCGGGGAAGCAACTCCAGGTATTACTCGAACAAAATTTATTTTATTATATATTATTTTATTATATATAGTAAATTATTTTATAAAGATATTTTGGAGGAATTTGAGTTCTTTTAGAAATCAATTTTTTGTTTATGAAGATAGGTAAGCTTTATATGAATAGTTAAAGATCAGTTCGATCAATTTTGATCGAGGTCTACTCCCAATGATTATGTATGATATGTACCCTGGTATGTATAGGTTTTAAAACGGTGATTCCGGGGACGGAATCTTTATAAGGGAGGGGGAATGTAATAACCCTATATTTTTATATAATTAAATCAGAAATTTTGTGTATAAATTTTTTTATTTATTTATTTTAAGGATGAGGATTTGTACAAGATAAAGCTTATGTAATTATTGTAATAAATAAAAATATATTTATTACATGAATGTTTGTAAATAATTTTATTTTAGAATTATTGATCATTATAAATTATATTCTTATAATAATTAATTTTACAGTATGTGGGCAAGGAAATCGTACCTTGCTAGGGTTAGGGTTTTGTGTTGGCTGAGGAGGAGAGAAATCCACGAAAAGTATGAAATTGATTGATTGATTGAAGAGAGGAAAACGACAGGTGGGCGATTACTCCAACGATGCGTGGCAGAACTCCTAGAATCCAGGAACCGTGTTAGGGTAACAGGGATTCCAAGAGCCATCTTGAGTCCTTCGAGTTGAGAGAATGTCCAAACCCCTTTGGCGCTTATAGGTGGAATCTCGAAGCCTTTAAGTCACCGAAAGGGTCCCTTTGATCTTTCAAGAGTCCAAGTCTTGAGTCTGAAGAGAAGTCCCCTTCCCAATAGAGTAGAAAGGGTATTTATAGGGTTTTCTGGAGAGTGGTCATGTGCTAGGCACATGACTTCGGGGAAATTCCATATTTACCCTTAGTCATCAGAGTAATGCCCAGATCGTCATGCCCTTCTAGCCACCAATCCAATCCCTCAATCAATTCCCAAAATGAGTTGCCTCCACGTGTCTTCTGCCTCGGGACACGTGGAAGATTCTCTCAGGTCTTGCTTCTTTATTTCCGGCTCTTTCATCTTTTCATATAATCATAATGTGAAGCTTAATTCGTGCATTTAATGCGATTAGGTCAACTGAACCCTAATTTGCACTTGGACCCACACAATAGAAATGTTTTTATTAATTATTTTCCATGAAAATATAATTATATATTATTTAAATAATATATGAAATGATTTTTAGAATAATTATAATAATTATTTTATTATATAAATTTATTTCAGATTAATTAAGTTATTTATTTTTAACTTAATTATTAATGTTATATATGATAGTTAAAATCAGATATGGAATCCAAAACCCTAATTTTGGGTTTTGATCAAGGAATAAGAATAATAATATATTATTAAGTATATTTTAATATTTCAGTTGTATAGATATGTACTGTAGATGTGTGATATATTAAGGGTCGGTCAATTTTAGTGTATCATGACCAAACCCTAACATTAATTTGTTTAACCCTATTTTTGAAATTTAAAGGGGAAATTCAAGACTTTTATATAACTGTGATATACGATTTATGTTGTATATTATATAATATTTTGATTAATTAGGTAAACCCTAATTAATAGTTAGAAACCCTAATTAGCAATATTTTTGTAAACCCTAGTTCGTAAGTCAATTAAAACTTTAAAATCGGTTAAGCCATCGTGTTATGATGTTTATGATATTTATTGTAGAATTTAATGCTAATTATAAAAAACCCTAGTTAGTGATTTTAAACCCTAATTTCAAAATTAAAACCCTAATTTCTTAAATTAGAAACCTTAAATAATAATTAGCTAATTGCTAAATGAAAACCCTAATTTAAAACTCAGGTTGAGTACGACACTGTTATATAACTGTGTTATATGGTGCATGTATGTTATGTATTATATAATTTTATATTGATTAGGTAAACCCTAATTAATGTTTAGAAATATTAATTTTTAGAAACCCTAATAAATATTTAGAAAATCCTAAGTTATTGTTAAACCCTAATTTGAAACCCAAATTAAAGTTCAAAATTGATTGGTAATGATGTTAATGTGATTTATGATTGGTGTTATAGATATTAATCCTAATTAGGGAGAACCCTAATTTTTCAAAGCCCTAATTATCTAGAAACCCTAATTTGTAAATTAGTAACCCTAATTTGCTAATTGGTGCCCTAATTGCTAAATTAGCGAGGTTAATTATAATTAGTAAATTCTTAATTTAATTTTCAAGTTTAGATAATTAGAAATCTAATCTAATTAAGGAAAACCCTAATTTTATTTTTTTTAGAAGCTAAAATTTTTCACAAACCCTAAATAAAAATCCTAGAAAATCAAATTTGTGTTAACCTTAGGGTTAAACCCTAAGGGTCGAACCCTAAGGGTTTGCAAAGTTTACAATTGTGCCGTTAAAATTCCAAGCCAAAAAGACCAAATTGCCCTTGTGTGTATTATTGAAGCTAACTTGTTAGATTTGCCAATACTTTAGTTGGTGAGCTAACCTTGACTTTATATAGACTTAAATTATCAGCAATCAGCCACCTATGCTAGCCAAATAAATTGCAGACATGTTGTATATAAGATCTAAGAGAGAGAAAAGTCCTCAGATTTGCTCATTTGGTCATAACACACCTCCAAGGCCCTCTTTCTCTCCAACCTACGAAATTCTTTGCTAAAATCAGTCACTAAACCAGCCCCACGAAATCCCCTAACAAATCAGTAGCCAAGAAATCAGATTTGCTCATTTAAAAATATATACCCTAGTTTAAAAAAATTCGATCTTGATCCTCTGTTAGATGTTGTGTTTTTGTGTTAGAATATATTGTTTATAGTGTTAATCAATGATCTGGGTTGATAGATGTTGGATCTATAACATCTATAGGCTCGGATTTGATGATTTTCAAATCTGGAAAAAATTTTAAAACTATGGTCTGAAAACAAATGTCAGAGCCTCTAGATCTTTTTGTGTTAGGTGTTATGTGTGTTTTATGTTATAGATATGTTCTTTGTCACATGGGCTTCACTCTGTAACTTGAATCTAGCCCAGATCGTGTACAAAATGAAAGTTATGGGTGGTCAACCTCATTGACCGACCATGACTTTCGGTTTTCTGGGTAACCCAGTTCATGCCCGTAAGCCGTCGATGACTTGTTTATGCATCCGGATCTCTAAATGCATTTATGGATTTGATCTTGTTACTGTATCTTGTTTATAGTATGAAATATGGACTACACATTCATTCCTTTAGATCTATTAAAAAAGTACACAAGATGGATGAAATAGATGGTCAAAGTAGCTGGGATGATCACGAGAATAGTTTTCTGGAATTTCCAGAAAATCAAGAACACTGTCTCTGACAGCCTTTGACCGGCAGGGATCTATATGTTGTGATGAGTTTAGTTCAATTTTATATGTTAGATTTGTTCACTTATATGTTGGCTACACACTGCAACCATTGGAACAACATAGCATCACACAAAAATCGATTTAATTAAGGCACAAAGTATTTATCAAACCGCCTCGAGTTTTCGGGTAACCCGGAAAACCAGGAAGAACTGATGACCACTTTGGACCTTCAGATCTTGCTTGTATGTTGTAGTTAGACCCTGTTAGTTGATGATTCATGTAGCATTACATTAATACTACACGATTATTACAAGACCCTTCCTAAAAACAACTTGATCATTTGGGTCGCGATCATTCAAACTCGCCCCTTAAGAATCGATTATCGGTGTTCTTGAGCCTCAAGAACACCAACAATAATAGAAAAGCGTCGCTAAAGGAAACATCGACTGATTTAATTATTTTAATTTTCTGAATTTCCGAAAAATAATTAAAAATAGAAAATAAATTCTAAAAATCACAAAAATTGTTTTCAAAATTATTTTAAATTATGAAAAATAAATTTTTATTATTTGGGACATTTTCATTAGTATTTATAATTATTTGAATATTAATGATATTTAATTTATTTAATTAGTGTATTAAATAAATTAGAGAAAAATGATTTTAATGTTATAAAAATTATTTTAAATAAGAATAAAGTGTTTTAAAATATTTTTAAGTTATAAATGTAACTTTTAATATTTTGTGATGAATTTCATTAATTAATTAATATTAATGATAATTAAGTTATTTAATAAATATATTAAATAGATTATGAAAAATAGCATTAATGATTTAAAATTATAAAAAATGATTTAAAGGTTATAAAAGTATTTTAAGTTAAAAATATAACTTTTGATATTTTTTCATAAAAATATTAATATTTTAATATTAATGATATTAGATTTAGTAAATAATTATATTAAATAAATTAGTTTAAAAATGATTTTAATATTAGAAAAATAATTTTAAATGAAAATAAATAGTTTAAAAATATTTTAATTTATAAAATATAACTTTTAATATTTAAAGGTAAATTTCATTAATTAATTATTATTAATGATATTAAAGTTATTTAATAATTATATTAGATACATTAGTTTAAAAATTATTTTAATATTAGGAAAATCATTTTAAATGAAAATAAAAGCGTTTAAAGATATTTTAAGTTATAAAATATAACTTATAATATTTAAAGGATAATATCATTAGTAATTTAATATTAATGATATTAATTTAATAATAAATGATATTAAGTTTATTTAATAATTATATTAAATAAATGGTTTTATTTATTTAAAAAATCATTTAAAATGATATAAATGAATTAAAAATATTTTAAGTTATGATTAAGGACTTTTAATATTTTGATAAGTAATACATTAATATTTTAATATTAATGATAATTATTTAAAATGATTTTAATTCTTTTAAAAATCATTTAAGGGTAATATTAATACTTTAAAAGTATTTTGAGTTATTATAAATAACTTTAATATTTTGGAAATGGTTTCATTAATGGTTTAATATTAATTAAATATTAATGATAATAGAATTGTTTAATATTTAAATCATTTAACAATGATTCCGGTGTTTGAAAATTCATGATAAATTATGATAAATGTTTAAAAATTATTATAAGTCATTTAAAAATAATATGACTAATACTTGTAGATATTGAGGTACAGGATAGAGTCTTAGACTCGATAATTACCGATAAAGCCGTTGGTACACCGACATGTTTCAGAAATTGATCTGGACTTAGATATTTTGACTGTGTTTTTGTGATTCAATGACTGTTGAATATATGTGACAATGTGATTAGGTTATGTACTGACTGCAATAAGCAGTGCTATGTGTTATAGTATGTTATTCTAATAAATCAAATGATCTTATTACTGATAGGTGTTATATAAGGATAGAACTAAGTTACGAACTGTAAGCAGCGCATCAGGCACATATCTTACCTTTGCATTTCCTTTATGCAATGGACATGAGTAAGAAGTTTCAGAATTATATTATTATTATGCTATATTATTAACCCTATTGTGATATATTCTATATCCGATTATTGTTTATCAACATGTTAGTATATAATAATTCAGATATATATATTCTGTTCGTTAATTTCTATATATGGTTATACAAGTGTCCCCACTTGTATAATCATTGTATTTAATCACTTGTTGGTATATATATATAAGCCGTCTAAGCTACTTGATCAGCTAGACACAAATTTTGAAATGTCGTTGAATATGAGAAAAACTTTTTTGTATCCAATCAAATTATTTTGGTTCGGATTCCAGTCTAAGTATGAACATCCTGATCACGGGAAAACTTTTATGTGCCCAAGGCGGACAGAGTGAATGATCCTATCGTTCTTGTAATGTAGTATTGATCGTCACAGGTCGATGGGATGTACACCCTCGTGTTCAGTATGCTATGACGATTTTATGAGATGATGTTCTGCTAAACCTTATCGAAAATTTAAAACAATGTTCATAGTATGTCGACTACCCTATATATATTGTCTATACGTAGTTTCAAAAATTTGAGATAGAATTGTTATGTTATTATTATCGGTTCAGTTTACTTCACAACTATAAATTCGTTGTAGAAGTGATGTATAAAGAAAATATTTATTTCTTTCAAATTTAATTATATTTATAATTTTTATTACTTCTTTGGGCACCCAAATGCTCATTCTTGCTTTTAATTAAATGTTTTCAAATTAAGCATGATCAACAGAAGGTTAGAGGCGAGAACAAGTGAAAAGGAAAGCAAACAATATATGTTTAATGGTATCTTTTGTAATAGTTAAACTGTATTAAGATAATGATATGTATTATATATCATGTAAAGAATATAGTAAAGGTTGCGTAATTGGGATTAGACTCTGATAAATGTAAATTAAGTTTGATTTTTATATTATTGTTATTATTAGTAGTATTATCCCGCTCATAGAAATGGTATCGTAAAGCACCGAGTTCGAGTTTCAAGTACCTGAATTTGGGGGCGTTACATGACTGATCTACTTAACAAATTCGGAGGTCTTGGTGAGAGAGAGAGAGTTGGTGAGAGCTTGGGGGAAAAATAACCAAGTTTTGTGCCTTTCTCTCTCTTGTATCTTATATAATCAATTGGTGCATTTTATATTGATGATATTGCTGCTGATTTGCTGAGATTATAAGCCATAAAGTCAATTTAGTAGGTCACCAACTAATGGTGTTAGAAAATTTTACAAGTTACCCATTAAAGAAAGTAAAAAGGGCATTTTGGTCAATTGCATAATAATGTTAATGGCAAACTAGACATTTGTCCAACCCTTAGGTTCTAACCCTTTAGGTTTTACAACTTTAGGTTCTAGGATTTTCTAAATTAGGGTTTTAATATAGAAAATTAAGATTTCAAAAATATAATTAGGGTTTTAAAATAGAAATTAATATTTCAAAAGTATAATTAGGGTTTCCTAATTATATTAACATTTACTAATCACTTTAGGCTTGCTAATTAGGATAAGGATTTCCTAATTAGGGTTTAGGATTCCGAAATTTAAAATTGGGGTTTCCTAGCATACGATTAGGGTCTGTAACAGTACGTTAGGATTTTTAATCCTGAGATTAGGGTTTCTAATCCCATATTAGGGTTTACTAATATTGTACCCTACCCGATCAATCATTGAGCAATAATTCTAAACAGTACAAAAACGTACTCATTAATATAATTATTTTAATTTTATTTTCTATCGAATCCATATCCGAACTTAGGGTTAGGGTTTCTAACTTGATTAAGCACAACTCTACTCTTAATTTATTAGTCAATACACAAATTGACACTTTATTCGAAATCCTGGGTTATTACAATTAAACTATAGTATAGCGGATTAAGTAAAATAATTAGAAGTGTTACTTATGTTTCAAGCCAAACGAGGCCTTATGAGGAGTTTGGAGTAGTTAAACCACGTATGAATTAACTGACCCCAATTGTGTGCATAAATGATCAGTCTTGTTCTTTTACGTTTTTTTAATTAAGAGTTTAACTTGAGAGTTCAGAGAGAATTCAGAAGAAACATTGAGAAAATTGTGAGTTGTGTGATTTAAAGAAGTATTTGAGAAAGATTTCATCTCCTATTAATCTACACTCTGGGTAATCTCTTCAACCCAACTTCAAATTCACGTTGTTTATACTTTCTATGAAAAATTTCTATAAGTCTCTATAATTGAAAAAGTAATGACTTATGTGTTTATATATGATATATATAATCATAACATGTTTTCTACCATCTATGCATGTTTTCCAAACATTAAATCCACATAAATATGTAGTAATTGGAATTTTTATAGTTACAAAGTGTAAAAGTTGTATATATGGCTCATATGGCCCTTACGTACAAATTAAATGCTTTAATCATAAGTTGTATCAAAAATTTACACTTGTATATGCTTATGTATGTTAAAACGAACAAAACAGAATTTAAACGGATGGACTTGGTGAATTAACGAATCTATAATGTTGAAATTCATATTTTCATCAAAAGTTTACAAAAATATGAAGAACAGTGAAATTAAATGTTGTAATTTGTGTAATTACATGAGTTAAAGTGTTAGAATAATGTTAAGACTTTGTGTGATGTTTTTGTGAAGTCTATACTTCATGGGTAGCATTAAAATTCATCATGTTAGTTTAATTTATGATTTATTGGGCTGTTATGTGTGTTCTTCGCGAACTGCAGAATCAGGGTCTGCGTCGCAGTGCGGTCGCGCCGCTCTAAAGAACAAATGGAGCGCGCCCGTGCCGCTTCAGATAACAAATATAGCGCGCCCGCGCCCTACCTGCAGAACTTCAGAAATTTTCTAAGAGTTCAAGTTTTGAAAATGTGTTTTTAAAACCTAATGTAATGAACATGAAGACATGTCAAGCATATAATATTATGTTAATTAACTTACGTTATGTGATCAATTAATAAGACTTAAAAGTCCAATAACATTTTCAAAGACTAATGTTGGGATTTGATAGGTATATCGAACTATTGATTAATTGGTATTGTGAATGTATTGATATATAGGATTTAATAAAGAACGTGAATTAATTGTAGCTTGTGCAAGAGGTAAGTTTCTAAACCTTACTTTTATATTGAGCAAGTATTCTATTCCTAAATTATTTTTGTTAAGCAAGTTCTTTAAATTCTAAATTATTACTTGATCAAGTTTTAAACTTGTATTCTATATCGAGTAAGTTCTTATTCTTAATTTTTCAAGTTCAAGATTTCATATTAGATGCTATAATTCTTTTAAAGCGTGAATTCAGTCATACAATACTTATTCGATTGTATACTCTTTAGAATTGTTATTCAAATTGAGTATCAGTTTATTTTGAAACCTTGTAAGACTAGCGAACCCTTAATGATTCGACTAGTCCATAGTTGATGAGCGTTCTAAATTTTAGAACTGTTGTTGAATTTATCAAAACCAAACTTCCTTTGGTACAAACTCTAATGTCGAACTGAGATGAACAACACTTTTATAGGGGATTACTTATGCTTTAGCGTTGAGATATTGTGCACAATATGGTACTAAGGGCTGATCCCCATAAGTACGAGTAGAAGAGTCCATAGTCTTATGACTGTTAAAGGTTTCAAGTATAACCCTTAACAACCTAGGACATAGTTCAAGGTCTTATGAACCTCAAAATTCTTTTGATTCTTGCTATTCATTTTGATTTAAAAGTTGAGTTTCTTATTCCAGAAGTCTTTGATTCACTCGCATGTTATTATATTGTTGTTACATTATTATACTTGTGGGAAATTGTGATCACTCTTGCGTAATAATAACATTGTATTTAAGAACGAAAGGTCCGACGAGCCTTCTACTAGCAAAGGCAATGGCAAGATTAACAAGTGATGAAGACTTGTTGTTTATATGATTATGTATTTATGTTTCAGGTATATGTCAATGTTGTGTAAGATTATTATTTGTTTATGTTTCCGCATTTGAGATTTAAGGTTAGTATGACCTGGGATGGATGTATCTTATTCAGATGATTGTAACTCTTTAAGGAGAGGATTTATTTTTATCTATTTTATGGTTTCATTTATTATGGGTAGATAAGCATATGATGTTTGTATAGTGAACACCAAATCATGTGGGAATTGAAGTACCCGGATTTGGGGGTGTCACACACACAATGGCTACATGAGCACGCAACCAAGTCTTCTATGTGAAGCATCGCTATAAACTACAAAATTTAATGTGTCATAGGTTAATGACAAAACAGGCGCTTCACTTAACCTCTTCTTCAGGTCTTGAAAATTGTCCTCGCATTTCTCAGTCCACGCGTATTTCACTGTCTTCCTTATCAAGTTAGTCAACGGAGTAGCTATCTTCGAAAAATCCTGGATGAATCTCCAATAGTATGCCTCTAACCCCAGGAAACTCCGCACCTCAGTCGGCATTTTCGGTTGTTCCCAATTCATCACGGCTTCCACCTTTGCTGGATCTACTGAAATTCCTTCATGGTCAATGACATGACCTAAAATTTGTACCCTTTCTAGCCAAAATTCACTCTTAGTGAACTTCGCATATAACTTCTCCTTCCTTAGTGTCTCCAACACTATTCTTAGGTGTTCAACATGATCTTCTGGCATCTTAGAATAGACTTGAATATCATCGATAAATACAACGACGAACTTGTCCAAATATTGTTTGAACACTCTGTTCATCATATCCATAAATACAACTAGTGCGTTAGTAAACCCAAATGACATCACCAGAAACTCGTAATGACCATAACGAGTCCTGAATGCCGTCTTAGGTACATCATTCTTCCTAACCTTCAACTGATGATACCCCGTCCTCAAATCTATTTTATAAAAATACTTTTCCCTTTCAACTATTCAAAAAGATCATCGATCCTGGGCAATGGGTATTTATTCTTTATCGTTAACTTGTTTAACTTTCGATAATCGATACAAAGTCTTAATGATTCGTCCTTCTTCTTTATAAATAGTACCGGTGCTCCCCACGATGAAACACTCGATTGAATGTACTTTCTGTCCAACAGTTCTTGTAACTTTACCATTAACTCCTTCATCTCTACAGGCGCCATACGATACGGTGCCCTTGAAATTGGTGTCGCTCCTGGCACAATGTCTATTACGAACTCGGTCTCCCTATCCGGTGGAAGACCCGACAATTCACTTGGAAATACATCCGTGAATTCTTTAACTATAGGTATTTGTTCCTTAGTCGCTCCCACTCTGTGGGTATCAACAACATGGCATATATAACCTACACATACCTTCCTCAACAATTTCCTAGTTTGTGTTATGGTAAGACAACACGAACGTCCCGACGATCTTTTACCATAAAATACTACCTGAGGTTGTCTCAACATTCTAATGTTTACACATTTCTTCTGATAATCTATAATTGCCCCATGGTTAAACAACCAATCCATTCCGAGAATTACATAGAATTCTCCTAACTTTATCGGTATAAAATGTGACGCCCCCAAATTCAGGTGCTTGAAACCTGAATTCAGTGCTTCACGATACCATTTCTTTGACGAGAATAATAATAATATTAATAATAATGTCATAAATATCAAACTTAATTTACATATCAGAGTTTTCTAAATCCCAGGTATGCGACCTTTAAGACATTTCATTACATGATAGATAATAAATGTCATCATCTTATTTAAGTCTAGCTATTACATAATATAACACAAACTTATTCTGATAGCTTTCCTTTCCCTTTGTTCTTACCTGAACATTCAAGTCGATCATACATAGCTAAAAATATTTAAATTAAGCAAGAATGAGCATTTGAGTGCCCAACAAGTAATAACAAATAATATATATTAGCTGAAAGGATTAAATGTTTTCTTTGAACGACACTTCTACAACGAAGCAATAGTTTTGAAGTAAACTGAAGCAACACTAAACAACATAACAAATCTATTTCAAATTTTGAAACTACGTACTAACTATAATTGGTGAGCAGTCGACAGACTATGAACTTTGTTTTCAATTTTTGATAAGGTTTAACAGAACTTCATCTGCAAACCGTTATAACTTACAGGCACGGGGGGTGATCAGCCCGTTATGCCCTGTATTGATCAATACTACATACCATAATGATATTCTCGTTCATCATATCCACCTTAGGTGCACAAAAGTTTTCCCATGTTCGGGATGTTCATACGTAGTCGGGAATCCAAACCAACAATTCGGTTGTATATCAATGACGTTCTATTATATTCAAAGATATTTTTAAATCTGTGTCTAGCCAAGACAAATAGCTTAGACGACTTTCAATTAAGATATACATATTGGAAATCAATAAGTATGTATCAACATGTTCAATAATTATCCAAGTGAGGACACTTGTATAACAAATCATAGGAATTTACGAACAGAATATATATATATATATATTATACAATAATACGGCAATGATAAACAATGATTGGATATAATTCAAGAACTGGCATATCTACAAAGGTATAGATACATGAACAATAACAATAACAATATAGTTTTGAAACTGGCTTACACATGTCCATTGCATAAAGTAAATGCAAAGGGTAGGATACTTGCACATGTAAAAGATAGTTCAGATACTTGCACAATGAAATTTGAGTATGGTTAGGAAACTTGCATGATCTACTGCTTACACAACTTAGTTCTATCGTTAATTCAATGACCTATCATTTATAAGATTGTTCTATTGATTAGAATAACATATCATAACACATAGTACTGTTATTTACAGTCAACACATAACCTAATCACATTGTCACACAGTTATATCAGTCATTAAGACACAAACAAACACTTATACAATCAAACTATATAGGTTCGGATCAATTTCGGTAACATTTCGGTGTACCGGTGGCTTTATCCGGTAATTATCGAGTTTAAAACTCTATCATGTAGTTCAATACTATCCTGGATATTTTAAATACCACTCATATTATTTTTAAATGACTTATAATAATTTTTAAATAATTATTATAATTTATCTTAATTTTTCAAACTCTGGAATCATTATTAAATGATTTAAATATTAGATAATTTTATTATCATTAATATTTAAATAATATTAAAATATTAATGCAACCATTGTAAAAATATCAAAGTTATTTATAATAACTCAAAATATTTTTAAAGTATTAATATTACCCTTAAATGATTTTAAAGAATTTAAAATCATTTTAAACAATTACCATTAATATTAAAATATTAAGGTATTATTCACTAAAATATTAAAAGTCATTTATAATAACTTAAAATATTTTTAAACCATTTATATCCTTTTAAATGAATAAAATCATTTTTAATCTATTTATTTAATATAAATAATAAATAAATCTAATATCATTAATATTAAATAATTCTTTGAAATTTACTTTAAAATATTGAAAGTTACATTTTATAACTTAAAATATTATTGAATACCTTATTATCATTTAAAATGATTTTAATATAATAAAATCATTTTTAGTTAATTTATTTAATGCATTTATTAAATAAATTAAGTTTTAATAATATTCAAATAATTACTAATATTTATGGAAAATATGCCAAATTATTAAAAGTTAATTTTATGACTTAAAATAATTTTTAATCTTGATTTTATAATTTTCAAATTTATTTACTATTTTTAAATGTTTTTTAGAAATTTAATTAATTAAAATTAATAAACATGTCGCTATAGCCTTTAGCGACAAAATCTATCGCCTTAGGTGTTCTTGAGGCTCAAGAACACTGACAGTCAGTGTTCAAGAGGCTCCCTTTGACTGAATTAAACTGTCTTTAATTCACAGTCTAAACATGATCTGGGACATTTTAAACACTGATCATGTAGTGATTAGGTAATACTACATGAATCAACTATCCTACAAGTCAAACAATCATGTATCATGAAGATCTAGCCCCTCAAACTTGTTGCCAGAACTTTCTGGGTTACCCAGAAACTCAGTCAGATTCAAGTAAACAGTTTGAGGCTTAATTTTCTTCGGGTTCTGTTAATTGTTAAAGTGCTCGAATGGGTCAGGGTTGTAGTCCACACGACAGAGTACATTTATCAATCATCAGGCCATTCAAAAGATATCAAAATCATAAGATAGCATTCGGTCAAACCTTGTCAGAGACAACGTTCATCAGCTTTCTGGGTTACCCAGAAAACCGAGTTCGTGCTCGTCCAGGCTAGTTTGACCATCGATTAGTTTCATTCTATTTGTTATCTAAGTGATATAGGAGCATGAATCTGTAATACACCTACAAGAGTATATCTTTAATACACTAACACAAACAAATCTACAAACTCATGCAAGATCTGGGCCCATGAACTTATTGTCAGACACTGATGAACAAGTTCTAGGTTACCTAGAAAATGCAAAGGCATGGTCGGTCAACGCAGTTTGACCTTCCATAACTTGCAATCTACGCATGATCTAAGCATGATTTCAATTCTAGATAAAAGTCCTTCTAGCATACTACAAGTCCAAAACATAAAACACACAAAATCATAAACAGAGAGAGATCTACAGCCCCTGACATTCGTTGTCAGACCACAGTTTTAAACTTTTTCCAGATTTTGTAAATCATCAAATCCGAGCCTATAGATGTTATGGATCTAACATCTATCAACCCAGATGACTGATTTACACCTTATATAACATATTTAAACATTCAAACATCAAATCGAACATAACATATAAGATTATAATTTTGGTTTAGGGTTCTACCTTTCTATGAACAAGATCTTGATTCTGGCTTTCTGATTTGATATAAATGATTGTGGGGCTTGTTTTGTGACTAATCTAGCAAGGTAATTTTGGAGGTTTGGGTGAGAGAGAAGTGAGTTGAGTGTTGGTAAGTAAAATGAGCAAAGATAGTAACCTTTCTCTCTCTTTGATCTTATATAATGACATAGATGCAATGCATTTGGATTGTTAACGTGCCTGAGATATTTGTCTTATAGGCACATGGCTAGGTAGAGTTGGTCACCAACTAAAGTTATGGCAACCTATACAAGTTATCTATTAAATTAATACAAAGGGCAATTATGTCATTTGATTTTTACTTTTACTGGCAAAGTTGGTAATCTATTCTACCCCTTAGCGTTTAACCCTAATGTTCCATAAGTCTAATTTTTAGGATTTTGTGTAAAACCCCAACTTTTTGAACAAAGATGAATTTTCTATAAATATTATTTTTGAATATTATGGAGTGAAATTGATATAATAGTTGTGGGTAATATTTATAAATTTTGCAAAGTACGCAAGTTGTTATATAATATTCGATTGATCGGGGAATATTCGTTTTAACAGGGAATATTAGTACAACGACACAATCATTGGTGGACCCCACAACGGGATTATTGTCGGATTGAGAAAACGACAAAAATACTTTATGAAAATAACGGCGGAAGTTTTACCGTTAATTTGTTGAAACACCCGGTGTTAAAAGACAAGAATAATGTCTGGCGTGGTTGCATAGTAGTAACGCAGCGGTATTTTATTGATGCTTAAGTGATAAGTCACTCGGTTTTGTTGGTATTATTAATGTAATAATACGTAAAATCTTTTTTATATAAAATGAATACTTTTATAAAGTTATTCTATAAATAGAATATATTATATTCTATTACGCATAGTGTCGTATAAGTGTATGATAGTGTTTTGCATAGTAAAATCTTTTTATATAAAACAAAATACTTTTATAAAGCTATTTGTTTTATTAGACAATAATTAGAATATATTAAATTTTATTATGCATAGTGTTTTGCATAGTGATCGCATAGTGTTTGCATATAGTAAAATCTTTTATAAAGTTATTCATTTTATTAGATTATAAATAGAATATATTATATTTTATTTTGCTTTAAATATGGACCCGTCGATTAAAGTAAATCAATCTCAACCGATTAATGAGTTAGTTACTATGCATTCCATTTTTCTATAAATAGAAGCTCATTCATTCATTCATTATTTTCTTATTTAATTCCTTTGAAACTCTAGAGAGATAAACTATAGAGAGAAAGAAGAAAGTATTCTGCTACTTTACTACTTATATATCCAGTACTCTTCTTCTTAAGGTAGGGAATATTATTTGTTGTACTCGTAAGGGGTGTTATTCTTTCTTATTCATGAAGAGAACTGTTGTTATTCCATTGCTTATTATTCTATTGGAATAACCTGTATACGCGGTCTACCCTATAATTGGTGACATTCTTCTATCGTTCCGTCTTTATTATTATTCCGTTGGAATATCATGTCTGTGTGTTTTACACCGGACCTGGTTCCGTCTTATTATTATTCCGTTAGAACATCCTGTCTGTGTGTTTTACACCGGACCTGATTACGTCTTACTATTATTCTGTTGGAACATCCTGTCTGTGTGTTTTACATCGGACCGGTTAAAGTCTTTATTATTCTGTTGGAACATCCGAATGGTGCAAATTTTGCTCGACTCGGTTCCGTTATTTAGTATTCTGTTGGAATAACCTGTCTATGCGAAGTACCGCATGCATGGTGATTTTTTTTGTTATTCCATTCTTTATTATACTCGGTTGGTTAAAGTTTTGACTTCTATACTCCATGAAATTAGTAGAATATCCTTGATATTTGCGCTTCATCCAAAGATCTCATTCATGGAAATATTCTTCCGATCATTCTTGAATTTTACTCTACAAAGCAGTATCATGTTGACAATTTGGACATTAGTTGTTCTTGGGAAAATTAATTCTTGAACTTTTTTTATTGAATTCTTATATCATTGTCATCATCCTCATGTTTATATTATGTTGAAAGTCATCGTGGGCCTGTAGTGCATAGATGGACTTGGTATGATTATGACTGAGGATTATTACGTGTAATCGCTGACCGTAGTAATGTTACAAATGATGTGGTAAAAGTCCTCATTGGCCCGTAGTGCATTGATGGACCGATTGTTGGCATGATCATGACCATTAATGAATACACAAATATTCTTGGCTGTAGTGCATGGATAATTGTGGTCGTGATACTAAAAAATATCCTTGGTCAGTAGTGCATGGGTGATTCAATGATGTGGAATATTTATTAAGTCGAGTCTCAAATTGATACATGATGATGAAAAACCTTTTAAATCATAAAAGATAGTAGATTTTAATTTCTACTTGACTCTTTTAATGGATCGCTTTTTCGATTCTTGAGTTAAACTTGATGTCTATTATTTTTATAGGTTTAACATTGTTGGAGACTAATGATAATTTATTCTACGCATTATCTTAGTCATAATATTTTTTCTTGGGCTAGTTGAGCTCACCCTTTCTTTCATTTTATTCTTTCGTGAAATGAGAATATAATTTGGGACGAGTCGGGGAGCGGAGTGATGGTCCAGAGGATAGCATTAGTAGTCCTCACTATTCTGTGAAATAGTGTGATAATAATTGTAATGAGGACTCCTTTTGAGTTTGTATAATCTCTAGTAGATAATATTTGTATTCAAACTCACATTTTATGTTTGTTGTATTGTACACGACAGTTGTATTAGTAAGTTGTATTTGAATTCTGTACCATGTATCTGACGACCCAAGATGGGTGATGTATACCTAATTTTGGGGGCGTCACATTTTGTAATTAGGGCTAAAATGAGAATCTTAGTTTCTAAAAATATGAATTAGGGTTCCCTAATTAAATTAGGTTTACTAATCACCTATGACTTGTAAATTAGGCTTCATACTTTATTAATTACCATTAAGCTTGCTAAATTAATAATTAGAGTTTATAACTTAGCAATTAGGATTCTCATTTAGTAATTAGGGTTTCTAAATATTAATTAGGGTTTACCTAATTATCATTAAATTTATAATAATTGTCATTAATTATATAACACAACAACTTAACAAATCTTACAGTTGTAGTTGACTTATGTACTATAGTTTATCAGTAACGCTAGGGTTTTGCACTGTTTTACTATAACTGTTCTACACATTAACATTACACATATATATCAGGCATGTTTATATTACTGAAATATAAATAATAGACTAAAAGACAATTTGTACCCCAAATTTTACACCGGTGTTGACTTTTGCACCTCAAACCGAAAAAGGTGTCTAAGTATACCCCAAACTTCATTATACGTAACAAAACGCATGATTTTTTTTCACTTAACCATTAAAAAAGTACTGCATTAAGGAAAGATAATAAAAGTTTGGGGTGCAAATTGTAACAAAGATATCTTAAAAATTGGCAAAAATAATAAATTTTAAATAAAATAAAATGATTTTAAATATATGAATTTTAAAAAATGAATTTTTAAATAGTTAGCATACAATTACCATACAATTTAAAAATAATTTTTTTTAAACTGTTATAAATTTTTTTAAAACAAAATACATTTTTTTAACTCTTTTTAACAATTTTTTTAAACTGCATTTTAACAAAAAAATTTAAAACAAAAAACTTTTTTAACATTTTTTTTTAAATCTGTTTTTAAAAAAAAAATTAAAACTGTTATAATTTTTTATTTAAAGCTGTTATAATTTTTTTTTAAACAAAATAATTTTTTTTAAAAAAAAAATTTAAATCATTATAAATTTTTTTAAACTGTTAAACTTTTTTTTTAAAACAAAATAAATTTTTTTAACTGCATTTTTAAAAAAAATTTAAACTGCTTTTTAAAAAAAAATTTTAGATGTTATAAGAAAAAAATTTAATCATTATAATTTTTTTTTTAAGCAAAATAATTTTTTTAACAAAAATATTTTTAAACTATTTTTAACAATTTTTTAAACTGTTTTTAACAATTTTTTTTAAAACTGTTATAAATTTTTTTTATACTATTTTTAAAAAATTTTAAACTGCTTTTTTAACAAAAAAAATTTGGACTATTATAATTTTTTTTTATATTGTTATAAATTTTTTTTAAAACAAAATAAATTTTTAACGGTTTTTAGCAAAAATATTTAATCTGTTTTTAACAATTTTTTTAATTCGTTATAAACATTTTTTTTACTCATTATAAATTTTTTTTTAAAACAAAACAAAATTTTTAACTACTTTTAGCAAAAAAAATTTAAACTATTTTTAACAAATTTTTTTAGATCATTTATAAAAAAAATTTAAATCATTATAAATTTTAGTTTGTTTTAAAAAAATTTGTTAAAAAGTTTAAATTTTTTAAATCATTATAATTTGCTCCCCAAACTTTTGTTATCACTTTAGTTAATCAATTTTGATTTGTTAAGTGAAGAAAGTGTCTTGCTTTGTTACTTATAATGAAGTTTGGGGTGTACTTAGACACTTTTTTTAGTTTGGGGTGCAAAAGTCAACACCGGTGTAAAATTTGGGGTGCAAATTGTCTTTTAGTCTAAATAATATTATATTAATATTCTCATTCCTTATTCAAAATCCAGAATTAGGGTTTTGAATCCATATCGGACATAATCTTCATATATACCATTATTAATTAAGTTAAAATAATTTACTTAACTAATATAATATAATACATATCATAATAATCCTTTTAGTCATATCATATATATAATAATCATATTTTTCATGGAAAATAAATAATAAATATTTTTATTACAAAATAATTTATTATAAGAATATAATCTATAATGATGAATAATTCTTAAAAAGAATTTATTTACAATTATTCATGCAATAAATAAGTTTTATTTATCACATAAATACATATACTTTTCTTTGCACATATTCCCACCTTTATATATAAAAAATTAAATGCAAAATTTATTATTTAATTATCTTAAAAATATTGGGTTATTACATCCACCCTCCCTTATAAGGATTCCATCCCCGGAATCACCGTTTCAAAACTTATAGATACAAGGGAAAATATCATACACAGTCAATTCAAGTAGATCTCGATCAGATTCGATCGAACTGATCTTTAACTATTTAATATAAAACTTGTCTATCTGATCATATGGAAATTTAATTTCTAACAGAACTCAAATTTCTCCTTCAAAATTTCTTTATAACAAAATAAAATAAAATCAGATATAAGAAAATAAAATTTATTCGAATAATACCTGAAGTTCCATCCCCGGTTGTTACGGTATCCTGAACCGTCATGTTGAAGACTCTTGCGGTTGATTTAGTTGAAGTTGGTCCCGTTATCGCCAGTGTTCCGTTGCCTTTCCCCGCATTCACGCTTCCTGCATCCATTCTCTTTTTCGGACAGTCCTTTACCTTATGTTCCATTGATCCACACATAAAACACCCATTGTTCGTCCTAGGATTGGGGCAGTTAAGAGAGATATGTCCCTCCTGCCCACACTTATAGCACACGAACTTACTACTAAGATACTCATCTGAATGATTCTTCCCACAAGTCTTACACTGCATAGCCTGCTTCCTCGCACCTTCCTGTTTGACTTGGACATTTCCAAAATTGTTCCACTTTCTTTTTCCATTCCCACTACCACTACCTGCTTATACTTTCCTAGCTCCCTCAACCTTACCCTTGCTCTTTTTTTCCTTATTGTAGAGGCTCATGGCCTCACTTCCCCCTTCGGCTATGATAGTCTTCTCTAAAAGTACTGCAAAAGTATTTATCTGCAATACCACCACATTATTGTAAAGCCAGGATTTTAAGCGCAGCTCAAACCTCCTTGCCTTCCTTGCCTCCGTATCAACTTGATGCGGAGCAAATCTAGCTAATTTTTTAAACTTTGCGGCATACTCCGCAACTACTGTAACACCCCTAAAAATCGGGACCATTTCCCTTCCCGATCTTGTGCGTTAATACAACCTTGTTATAGCTTTAAAACTTTATTTCTCCTGCTTCAACTTCAAAAACTTCATCTCTATCCTAGCCCGCACACTGGACAAGAAATAGTTCTCAAAGAACAACGTCTTAAACCTTGTCCATGTTATCACTCCTTCTCCTGCCCTTACTTGATTTGCTTCCCACCAGAAATTCGCCTCTCCTTTCATCATATAGGTGCAAAAAGCTATCTTTTGTCCCTCAGCTACCCTAGTGACTACAAACGCTTTTTTTTATTTCCTTAACCCAAGTTTGGGCTTCTATCAGGTTAGTGGTACCTCTAAATTCAGGCGGTCCTACAACCTTAAAATCTTTTAAGTTTGCGAATCGATTGTCTGGTTGATTTCTTGCGGCCAGCATTCCATTCTGCATTACTTGAACTACCATGTTTGCAAAATTCTGCATCAGGTCTGGTTGTTGTCCTCCAGCATTGTTGACAGATTCTTCTGCCCTTTGGTTCCGAGTTTGATGTCTTGGCGGCATTATCTGGTTAAATAAAACATAATCTATATTTTATTAACTTGCATTCTAAACCTTATCATATAAGTTTAATATTTTAAACTTGTTTCATTAATCAAACATAGATTCATATTCATTCAACTATTTCATAATATATAGCATAGCACATACTGCCTTAAGCCTTTGATATCCCTTTGTGACCACCAAAGTCGGGATTCGTTGCTACAACTTATACAAAAGTTGGAAATATACTATTACACAGACATACTTATCATAGAACACATATATTAAAACAGTACTTATACTACGCCTTTTCCTGATCCTGGACAACCTTTCGCTCGATGACCTTCCATCCCATAAATAAAACATGCACATAGTGTAAGACCCCAAATTTTATGAAATAAAAGTATTCAATTTTTCTATTTAGTAAATGGTTAAATTGATAAAAAGTTAAAGTTAAGGGTGATATATGATTTTTTTTTCAAAATACGCAAGTGGTTATAAAATATTCATTGTTGTCGGGGAATATTCGTTTGGTCGTGGAATATTCTTTCTGCCGGGAATATTCGTACGACGGTGCAGCCTTGTGTGGGCTCCATAACGGATAACTGTCGGATGAAGAAAATGACAAGTATAAGTTGTTTATAAATAACGGCGTAGTTGTTACCGTTAATACTGTTGGAATGCCCGGTGGTTAAAACACAATAATATGTGTGGTTGCAGAGTAGCACACGGTATTGCACCAATTATTGATTCTTACGTAAGAAGGCACTACTCAATAATTGTTACAGTAATTACTGTTCAGTATTTTATTGATTCAATAATTACTGCGTTGATATTTTATATTATTGTTGTTTTAATAATTGTCACTACACAATATTTTCCATTATCGAAGCAATAATTCATATTATTTGGATAATATTATTAGATAACATTATTGGCAATGTCTAGAAAGTTCTGTCTAAGGAGAGGTTTGGTCACCTAATTGCGCGCCAATAAGGATAAATTCTTATTGGAAAGCCCCCTCTTTCCTGGGAACTGCCTGGTTGTCATTATTATAATTCTGTAATATTATTTGTGAATAATTAATTATTGATTTATATGATGAGGAAAATATTCATTTTATGTGGATATAGATGGAGAAATTTTTTTTAAGTGACAATTGTTGAAAATCGATATTTTATCTTTTCTGATAAAATAATTATTATAATATAATAATGATGATATTTTTACAATGAATGTGGGATATATGAGTATATGAGGAGTATTTTTGTTGCATTAAATGATTAACACATGTTTTCTGTGTCGGTGGACCCCATTTCTTGACTGAAATTTTATTATAGCCTATAAAATTGTCCGTTTATGGATTTCGGTCAATTTCTATTTGGAATTTGGAAAAACTTTCTTCTGCAAAGTTGTAGAGAATTAAATTTCCTATAAAAAGCCGTGAGATTCGAATTTTCTGACAAAAAAAGCTATTTATTATGAATTATTGAAGTTTCGAAGCTCCGAAATAGTTAATTTTTGAAGTTTTAATTATGTTAAATAAGAAAAACGTTTTTTAAAATTTTTGTGAGGTGGTCTACTTGTGTTGAATGCTGAATTCAGTTGATAAAAAGGGTGCATAAGAATTTAATAAATAAATATTAATATTATATTAAATTTTCTGCTTTGGTGTTCTAAGCAATTTCCTATAAATAGGCGCTTAGGTTAGAATTGAAAATCACACCAGAAACTGAAGATTTCTCTCTATTTCTCTCTCTATATTATCAAGTGTATTTTTGTGAATATTTTGATATCTTGAGTGTTGCTATACGGTGCAAGTTCGTTCAGCGTTATTCCAGTCAGAAGTACTGCTCTTTTGAGGTAAGGGATAGTAAGGGATTATAAGGGATAGTAAGGGGTGTTGTATTCTTCTTAAAATGATATTTTCTTCAATATCATTATGCCAAAATATTGGTTGGAAATTTTTATCAAATTTGGAACTTTTTCATGTCGGGATTACTATTCATGAGTTACTATTCATGAGTAACTATTCACGAGTTACTATTCACGAGTTACTATTCACGAGTTACTATTCACAATTTACTATTCATGAGTTACTATTCACGATGGGTTACTATTCATGAGTTACTATTCACGACGGGTTACTATTCATGATTTACTATTCACGAGTTACTATTCACGGGTACTATTCACTACAAAATTGGTTTTTTTTTTAACCAAATTATAGTTGATTTATGAATATTACTCTGGAGATTAAAACTATGTATTGATTATATTGATTTTATTATCATATATAACATTTTTATAACCCTAATGATGATATTTCTCTTTGACTTGAGTGTAAAGATTGGTAGATTATTGGTATGATCGTGACTATGAGTTCTCTTTGGCCAGTAGTGCAAAGATGAATTGTTGACTGGTATGATCATGACCATTGAATTTATAATTGAATATCTTTAGCTTAAGTGGAAAGGTGAATTGATCAACATGGTTATAATTATGGTTTATATAAATTCTGAAATGATTATATATTTCTTTGAGATATGAATATCTTTGGCCTGTAGTGCAAAGATGAATGATTTCTGATGAATATCTTTGGCCAGTAGTGCGAAGATGAACATGTGTTTAGATGAACATGACCAACTGATGAATAACTTTGGCCGTAGTGTAAAGATGAATTTATCAGTATGATTATGAACAGGAACTATGATTTGGTATAACCATGATCTTTGATGTTTCAGGTGATGAAAATTAACTTTGTCCTGGATGAGGAAAGGAATTTAGAACTACAATTACGATTATGAGTTATACATGTGATTGCGGACAGGAATTGTTGATTGATGTTACAGGGATAAAACATTATTGGTGGACTTTTAATATGGAGAAGATAATAGATTTTATGGTCTATTTGACTCTTCTAATGAATTGCGCGTTCCGCTGCAACTATGGTTGAAAAGTTTTATCATCTACCATATGTTCTAAATCTCTGATTTATTACTGTTGAAGGTTATTGACAATTTATTTATCTTTAGTTATGATATTCTTTACTGAGCTAGTTGTGCTCACCCTTTTGCTTCACAATTCCTTTCAGGTAATAAAAGTGTAGCTGGGACAAGCGGGGAATAACAGGGGAATAGAACGGTGGTCTATAGATGTTGAGGGTGAGGTGAATTTAACTTGGAAGGGTGTTTTGCCACTATCATACAAGATGTGTAATGACATACAACCTCGTGTCATCATAAGACATGGTTGTACTCATCCACTTGCTGAGTATATTTACAAGAACTACCTATATAATCTTGGTGTTTGTTTGGAGTATAATACCCAATTAGAGACAGTGGAGATAATGATATGTCAAGAGAAGACTCACTATTGGGAAGAATATAATTGTAATCTTCTCGTTCTTCTTTGGGGTCTATTGGGTCAACCAAGGATAATTCTGTGGGCATATGATATCTATCATAACCTAGATGCATGGCCTCCCATGTACGAAGGTTTCCTTGAGCACTTCCCAAAGATTCTAATTTCTAAAACAGTTTTTGACTGTACCTTTGTGTAAGGTGCCATTGTGACGTACTATCCAAGGTTGGGACATGAGTCACAGTTGGTATATATTTGTATCAAAACTCACAACATATGTGTTGTTGTATTTTGCACGACAATTGTTGTAATAAAGTTGTAGTTGTTTTTTGTACCATGTATTTGGCGACTCAGAATGGGTTGGATGGAATGGAGCTATTTTGGGGGCGTCACACATAGCTTAAAGTCATGACAATGATGAGAGATATGTCCCTCATGTCCGCAAATATAACATATCTTTTTCCCTTTCCTGCATACGCCTTCATGTTTCTTGTCACAGTTTGTACACTTTCCTATTTTGTTAGCGTCCTCTTGGTTATTATCGGAATTTCCTATTTCGCGGTCTTTCATTTTTATTTTCCCCTTCTTGCCCGGAGCTGCACACGATATATTGCTTTTGGCTTCATCTGATCAATTTGGATCTTAAGCTTATCTTGTTCTTCCATCATTTTGATTAATGCCTTTCATAATTGACTATTTAGTAGCTTTTCTATTTCCCACAACTTTTTCAGAGAAGAAACCTTGTTCCTCAGATTCTGCACTTCGGTTGATGCTTGATCAGCTCCAACTTTGGTGTCCGAACCACTATCTGTTAGTTCCACCATTTTTGGGTCTGGTACTATATTTTCCAAAATGATCACCTCTCTATAAGAAAATGGGTTATCAGTGACATTATGTGGTCATAGATCGTTATCAACGACCGACTGCAGTCGCTGATAAGCATCGCATAAAATCTGGTCGCTGGGATGCACATCAGCGACCACTATTAGTGACCGATATTTGCAACTGAATTCATCATTTCGGTCGCTAAGCTGAGTCAGCATGGTTCAGGGCCAAAGGCCGTCGTGGTCCAGTGTCGAGATCGCTATCGTCGTGACCGGTTGCGCCCTTCGATACCCTTAAATGTTAGTCGTCTATTAATAACTCTCAAATGACGCACGCGATCGTTGATTTAAAAATCGAAAACTAGATTTTTGCTATTTTGCAGAATTCCCAAAAATCTGTATCTATTTTGTACCTGCTTTATCCCAACACACGTACACAACAATATAAACATCTTGCACAATAATATAAACATCCATCGTCCACCAACACATTCACCAAACTAGTATATAAACTATATAAACCTTTAAAAACCAATATGAATTGAATAAATATAAACAAATCTAATGTTTAAGTGACATACATACATCCAAAGAATGAATATAAAAGTACAAAATTCTCAAAGAACTACAAAACAGAGTTGTATCGATTGTCAATCATCATCGTCTCTTTGATCACCTTATAATTAAGAAAATAATAAAATAAGTTACAAAGATAATAACTATGTTGATACTGATATATATTATGACAATACACAACAAATTGATTACCTCGTCTCCATCCCCATGCTCCCAATGTTGTGCTGCTGCTGCTGCCGCTACTGCATTAGCTAACTCATCAGGACTCAGAGCCGCCAGATGCCCGCCCACTATCTTCAGAAGATCTCGATCTCGACATATTGCTCTCACATAGTCAGCCGGAGTATGAACATCTAGATGACTCGATGACTGTGAAGACTAGGTAGGAGAGCTGCCCGAGCCACTGAAGGATGGGTGTCATTGTTGTCCTTGACCTTTAATGTAGTTCTTCTTCACAACAGACGCCCTCTCCTACAACTCTTGATCAATTGGCAGACGTGGAGTGCCTTCAGGATAGCGCTCATTCAATAAACGCTTATAAGTATCTTGTCATCATGTTAACAATTAAATAGTTAAAAATAAATTAGTAAAATTCTAAAGAATGACGTAATACTTGATAAATAATAAGATCAAAGTTGTTAAAACTTATTACCTCTATCTGGATAGCATCAGGCAGACCATCACGGGTGGCCACGTACACATCCAGCCAATGGATAGGCTGACCTTGAGACTGAGACTCCTATACAAAACATATTTCATTATTACTAACTAAGCATGTGATATTCTATAATTCATGATTGTAAACATATTAAAACTTATAAATCACGCACTGGTAGTGATATGTTTAACAAATGAAATAATCGTAAGCCCTTGTATGTTCCTTTAGCCTTTTTCGCCATCGGGCACATTTTTAGAGGATCCATTGGTGGTATAGTCTTTCATCTTTTCACCCAGCTCTCCATTGGGCACACATCTCAGCCTATATGGACTGGGTGCACCACCAAGGGCTATGCTCGTGCATGTAATCCTCTCATTGGCCTGGATAGTCGATCGATGCATTGTGAAGGGCATTTTGTCGTTCTTTATTCAAATTATCTTTAGTGCGGACCGCACACTTCTGCCAGAATAATGTCTGTATAACTGAAGCCTGCGCGTCCTCCCATCTATACTTTTTCTGCAAAAAAAACAACAATAATAACATTATTAAACAATTATCCTTAGAATATTATATTATCTATCATAATTAAAAAAACATACCTGAAATTCAGCCCAAACATCATCCATGTGGGCGATAAGTGTGCTCGCCCACGTAATCACAGGTGTAGGCCAATTCTATAAACACAGCTGTGATATGCACTTAACGATCTTATTATCTGAAAAATCACTATAATATACAACAATTTACATCAACGATAAGTAGATATATTAAAGCAATTTACATCTAAGTTCTATATATCTTATATAAATGGAATCTAAAATGCTTATATATAAATGATGCCGGACGTACGTGCTATTAGGAGGAGGGCGAATCTGAATAAGAATTTGATCATCTGGATTAGTAGGGGCCTTGGGCACATGATTAGGCCCCCTACCCAAGCCGTGTCATCTATTCATTTTCCTTATAAAACAACATATAATCGTTGGGACATGCATCGATCTTTTGGTATCCAAGACCCAACTTCTTCACCATTTTCTTACAAAAGTAATAGTTACCAGGTAATTTCTCACTGTCAGGAAACATACTCTTAATGGCCTTCAAGAGCGACTCAAAACACTCATGGCTCATGTTGTGTTCAGCCTTAATGTTAAGTAATATCGCCACTGCAGACAATGTAGTGTGTTTGGTGTAACCATGCCACAATGGCTCACTACCCTCGTCTAACAACTTAAAGAAGTCTTTGGCATCAGAATTCATAGGTTTCTCTCTGCCTTGTTCCCAATCAAAATTTGGCCCTGCAATATCATGAACCATTTCATTTATACGATGATTACTACTGCCCGAATTGTGTACTTTTGTGATGCCACCATCTTTTCTCTTCCCATGTGCCCACCAACATTCTTCGTATTTTTTTATGAACCCAGAAACAAGTAATGATAGTTTACCACGTCTCTGTCCATATAATTTACATTCTTACACATCAAACATGGACATCATATCTGCGGCTTACCATTCATACATTCCGGGTGACTATACGCATACTCCAAAAATACTTGGCAACCAGCTCTAAATTCTATCAGAAGATTTTTATCCGGGCACTTGACTTTTCGTCGTGCCATCCAACTACGGTCTGAATAGAGGTCCATGATTCCACGGTACCTACTACAGACAACATGAACTTATTAATCATATGACTTGAGCATACTTGTAACCATATGACTTGAGCATACTTGTAACCATATGACTTGAGCATACTTGTAAGCATATGGTTAACATTTCAGCATACTTGTAAGCATATGACTTGAGCATACTTGTAACCATATGACTTGAGCATACTTGTAACCATATGAATAACATTTAAGCATACTTGTAAGCATATGACTAGAGCAAACTAGCCAGTAAGCATATGACTTGAGTATACTAGTAAGCACATAAAGAGCTCGTTAATATTATAAATGTTCGCAACTACCCGACCAATAAAAAATTTTCGCCAGAGTCTCCCCTATAATATAGACTAGCCACATGCACGACGGCATGTATATAAGGTCATTTCTAGGCACCTAAGACACAAACCAAGAGAAATATACAAATTCCCAATATAATAAAGCAGTAAAAAGTTCAGGAGTATACTACAAATTTAGAGTTCCAAAAACTTGCGCTTTCATTTTTGCAAGCTTCTATCATATTATATTTTAATATATTTAATATGATATTATATTTTAGTTTAATATTATAATTTATTATATTTATATGAAATTATAATTTAATTTATTATATTTTAGTTTGATATTGCTTGATGTTGTTTTTGATGGAGTGCATTATTATCTACTCGACACTTATATGTTTAAAATTTCAATATAATGGTTCATATCCTAAATTTCTATCAATACTAGATGCGGTCATACATATGATCTTTGGATGGCATACTTGAACAAAAATCGACACAACATTGTAATGCACTAAATATGTATTTCATACTTTCTTTTAACTTTGCAGGACATTAGAAATATTGAAGGAGCTCAAACGTTGTTTGGATGGACCAACGCCATTCCTATTCAAGTTTTCCTAACAGGGTATGCGATGGATCTTGCATATGTTACTGTCCATATCAATTTAGTAGTAGCAAATACATAACCTATTATTGTGCTTCTAAATGTAGTAACAACATTTAACAGATGAAACACCCAATAAATGGATCAATATTGCATAAACAGAAAATAGGGTAAATTTATGCTACCCTTCAATTAAACAGACCACAAACACAATATAAATGTTGTAGAAGAACCCTTCAATTAATCAAATTAAATAATATCTTCAATAGTATGATATTACCGGTGGCGGCGGTGAGGGCAGCGGTGGCGGCGGTGATGGCAGCAGTGGCGGCAGCGATGGCAGCATCCCTCTTCTCCTTCTTCTCTTCTCCCCCTTCTCCATCTTCTCCGTATTACACCCTCTTTTTTTTTCCTTCAGTCTGCTGTGTCGAAGGAATGACTGAAACTGTTAACATTAAGTTTGATCAGCGACCGTCATCAGCGACCACATGTGGTCGCTAATTTTTAATGACATGGACTTATCAGCGACCGCATGCAGTCACTGATATTAAGTGATCGCACAAAACCTTGGCGCCAATATTTCATGCCAAATATCACGGTCATTAATCCGATTTTCTCTCGTGACGCGTCGCGGTGCCGATATTAAATATCGACTAGATTAATTTACTGTTGCAGATGATGGTCGCTATTATTATTATCAGCGACTGAATATGCGGTCGCTGATTGTATTGGTCACTGTTAGGCCTTTTTCTTGTAGCGTCATCAAGGTTATCTTCATTGTGAGCCTCTATTTCAGCTATTGGCTTTGACATTGGCTCGGTTATGGAGATTGACTCATCCTTTACGATCCGAAGGTATCCTAATCCTTTTCCATCTAACATCTACACATAATTTATCTAGATTGGTATATAATATATATACACACAGCAAATAATACTTTTAAATAGGTTATTTTTATTTTATTTTACGATGAATTTATTCAATTCATCTCCCTTAAGACTCTATACGAGTTATTTGTATTCTCAATGTTTACCTCTGCCCTAAGGTTATAGCCTAAGGTCTATCCCACCTATAGTTTCTAACCTTAAAGCTCTGATACCAACTTGTGACGCCCCCAAATTCAGGTGCTTGAAACTCGAATTCAGTGCTTCACTATACCATTTCTTTGAGCGAAATAATAATAATAATGTCATAAATATAAAAATTAATTTATATATCAGAGTTGTCTAAATCCCAGGTACGCGACATTTAAGACATTTCATTACATGATAGATAATAAATGTCACCATCTTATTTAAGTCTAGCTATTACATAAGATAACACAAACTTATTCTGCTAGCTTTCCTTTCCCTTTTCTCTTGCCTGAACCTTCAGGTCAATCATACATATCTGAACATCAAGTAATAGCAAACAATAAACATTAGCTAAAAGGATTAAATGTTTTCTTTGAACGACACTTCTACAACGAAACAATAATTGTGAAGTAAACTGAAGCAACACTAAACAACATAACAAATCTATTTCAAAATTTGAAACTACGTACTGACTATAATTGGTGAGCAGTCGACAGACTATTAACTTTGTTTTCAATTTTCGATAAGGTTTAACAGAACTTCATCTGCAAACTGTCATAACTTACAGGCACGGGGGGTGATCAACCCGTTATGCCCTATATTGATCAATAATACATACCAGAATGATATTCTCGTTCATCATATCCACCTTAGGCGCACAAAAGTTTTCCCATATTCGGGATGTTCATACTTAGTCGGGAATCCAAACCAACAATTCGATCCGATATCAATGAGGTTCTATTATAGGATGTGCAAGTCCAATAAGATTAATATGAAAGCCCAAATATTTGTTAATAAAAGCCCAAGTGGTTATTAATGTAAAGTCCAAAGTAAATTAATGCAAGCCCAAAATGTGAGACCCCAAATTTTATGAATAAAGATTTAAATTTCTCGAAATATTTTTTTAATATTATGGTGTGGATTTGATATAATGTTATATTTATGGGTAATATTTTTAAATTTTACAAAGTATGCAAGTTGTTGTATAATATTCGATTGGTCGGGGAATATTCTTTTTGTGGGGGAATATCCGTACAACGGTACAATCATTGGTGGACCCCACAACAAAATTATTTTCGGATTGAAAAAATGACAAAAATATTTTTATAAAAATAACGGTGAAAGTGTTACCGTTAAAACTGTTGAACTACTCGGTAGTATAAATACAGTAATACACGTGGTTGCATAGTAGCACACGGTATTGATTATTGATGCTTACGTAAGAAATCACTCAGTTATACTCAATTACTGATACAGTAATTGTTGCATCATATCTCTCATATTATTGATTCAATTATTGTCACAGTATCATCTGTATAATATGTTTTATTATTAAATCAATAATTGAGATGACAAAGTTATTACTATTATTATTTGCAATATTGACAATGTCTCGAAGTTCTGTCAAGGAGAGGTTTGGTCACCTAATTGCGCGCCAATAAGGAGAAATCTTTATCGGAAAGCCCCCTCTTTCCTGGGAACGACCTAGCTGTTAAATATTATGAGTTATAATATTAATGATGAATAAGTTCGTGTTGATTAAAGATGAAATTGATAGTTCCATTATGTTGGGATTATTAGTATTAGTAGAATTCAACATTTATTTCGATAATAATTGATGTCTGGAGGTTATATTGACCAATCGGGTATTCGAGGCACTTTTCGTGTCGGAATACTATTCACAAGTTACTATTCACCCGGTAACTATTCACTCTAGTATTGTTCACTCGGGTAATTGAGACACTTTTTGTGTCGGAGTACTATTCACGAGTTACTATTCACCCGGTTACTATTCACTATAGTATTGTTCACTCGGGTATTTGAGACACTTTTCGTGTCGGGGTACTATTCCTGAAGTACTATTCATGGGGTACTATTCACCTGAAAATTATATTTCTTTTCGGTCCAAATCATTTTTGGGTACAATATTATTCCATGAGGAGATGTGATAATTTTTCAGACCGTTGGTTAAAGTTTTAATAGTAAATCAACATGGATCGTTGGTTGAAGATATAATAGTAAATCAATATGGATCGTTGGTTGAAGATATAATAGTAAATACATATGGACCGCAGGTGGAAAGTTATAATAGTAAATCAATATGGATCGCTGGTTTAAAGTTTTAATAGTAAATCAGTATGGACCGTTGCTTTAAGTTTTAATAGTAAATCAATATGGATCGTCCGTTTAAAAGTAAATCAATCTGGACCGTTCATGAATTAGTTACTATTAAGTCCATTCTCTTATAAATAGAAGCTCATTCCTTCATTATTTCTTATGAATTCACTGAAACTCTAGAGAGAGAAATTATAGAGAGAAAGAAGAAAAATGTATTCTCCTACTTCACTACTCCAATATCCAGTTTCTTCTGAAGTAAGGAATATTATTTGTTGTACTCGTAATGGGTATTATTTCTTTCGTATTCATGAAGAGAACTTCTGTTATTCCATTCTTTATTATTATGTTGGAAGAACCTGTATATGCGAAGTACCGCATACATGGTGAAATTCTTCTGTTATTCCATTCTTATTATTCTGTTAGAATAACCTGTTTATGCGAAGTACCGCATACATGGTGAAATTCTTCTAATATTCCGTTCTTTATTATTACGCTGGAATATCACGCTCGCGCGTTCTATGGGACTGGTTCCATTATTTATTATTACGCCGAATATCCGATTCAATGCGTTTATTGGGACCAGTTCCATTATTTATTATTACGTTGGGAATAACTCATGCATGCGATCTATCACACACATGGTGAATCTTACATTATTCCATTCTTTATTATTACGTTGGAATAACTTTTTGTCATGTGGATTACCACATGCATGGTGAATGATCCTTTGTATTCATTCCTTATTAAATTATGGAAATGATCTGTATACGTGGATTAACGCATGGTGGGTGAAAATTCATTTGCAGTTTCATATATTCTATTATACTCAGTTGGTTAAAGTTTAGGCTTCTATACTCCATGAAATTAGTAGAATATCCTGGATATTTGAGCTTCATCCAGTATCTTTTCATGGAAATATATTCTTCTGAGCATTCTTGAATTTTACTCCACAAAGAAGTATCATGTTGACAATTTGGACGTTATTGAGTTCAGGATAAATTAAGTTATTAATCTTTAAAATTTATTCTTGAACTTGTTTTATTGAATTATTATGTCATTGTCATCATCCTCATGTTTATATTGTAGTGAAAGTCATCTTTGGCTTACGTGCATAGATGGACTTAGTATGATTATGACCAGGGATTATGCTGTATAATCATGACCGTAATGTGACGAATGATGTGGTAAAAGTCCTCGATTGGCTTTATGCAGTAGTGCATTGTTGGTATGATTTGTTCGATATGATTATGACCAGGGATTATTCGGTATAGTCGTGACCATTGATGATTCGATTTTATTTATTAAGCTGAGTCTCAACGATAAAGTTGATGAAAAACTTTTAAAGCATAGAAGATAGTAGATTTTATACTTTACTTGACTCTTCTAATGGATTGCTTGTTCCGCTGCAGTTAGACTTGTTGTCTATTATAGTCTATTAGTTTAACATTGTTGAAGGCTAATGATAATTTATTCTACATTATCTTAGTCATAATATTTCTTACTAGGCTAGTTGAGCTCACCCTTTCTTTCACTGTTCTCTTCAGGAAATGAGAACGTAGCTGGGACTAGTCGGGGAACAGAGTGATGGTCCTAGATGGTGCATTAGTAGTCCTCACTATTCTGTGAAATAGTGTGATAATAAATGTAATGAGGACTCCATTAAGTGTGGATATTATCTAGATGACAATATTTGTATTAAAACTCACAAATTTATATGTTTTTGTCGTATTTTACATGACTGTTGTATAATTAAGTTGTATTTGTATTCAGTACCTTGTATCTGGCAACCCAAGATGAGTGATGTATACCTGTTTTGGGGGCGTCACAGTTGTTATCAAAGCTTAGGGATATGATCCTAGGCCGAGATGTGAGACAAGAACTAGGAGGGAGAGAGGCGGGAATTCTTCGCTAGTATGACCTACCTAAGTTTATTTGGTATTTAATTGGTCGGTCAGAGTATAGGGATAATATGTGACATGTTAATTAACCCTTTTTTTGTGGCAGTATTTGAAAATGACATCCAAAAATGTTGGGATAAGCAATGAAGCACATGAGACCGTTGAGTCACCAACAATCAATATCCAGGATAATGTGTAACAGGCAGACAATAATCCTCAGGTAAACAATAACACCGATGAAATGATGAACGATGTGATGTTCAGAGGCTTTATGCAATTCATGCAACATCAGGCGAGAGAGACTCCTGTTCATAATGCAGGTGGAAACAATGGCAACCCACTGTCGGTCACCGCTAAGTAGTTCAAGGAGCTGGGACCACCAGAGTTTTTGGAAAGCCAGAACCACTTAAGGTAGAGATATGGTTAAAGCAGATCACAAAGATATTTAATGTCTTGGGATGCTCCGAGGAACAAAAGGTTCCCTTTGCCACCTTTATATTGCGTGAAGAAGCAGATTATTGGTGGGAATTTGTAAAACGTACCCACCCTGACGCACTTAAGATGCCTTGGGAGAAGTTCCAAAAGTTGTTGAACGACAAGTACTTTCCCGAAAGTATTCGTCACATGAAGGAGGTGGAGTTTATCAAGTTGGAACAAAACAATATGACCGTGTCATAATACGAGGCTAAGTTTACCGAGTTATCCCGATTTGCATCCCATTTGGTCGATAATGAGGAGCGAATGACGAGAATGTTTCTAAGAGGTTTGAAATCCGATATACATCAATACCTAATTTCTCACAAACTTTGTTTATATTCAGATGTTGTGAATAGGGCTCAGTTATTGGAGCACGATAATGATTCAGCACAACCAAAAGGCAACGACCAACAACACCATAATAATCGTACCGGTGGCAACGACCATCGGAACAATGATAACCATCGTGGGGGAAATTATCATGCCAAGAGTGGTAACCACTTCGGTGGTAATCATGGCCAAGATAATAGAAGTGGAAATTTTAAGAAGAGAATGTTCAATAATGATGGAAAGATAACAGAACCAGCACCTGTTAAGGAAGGAGAACGACCGCTGATCGTATGCTTCAAATGCGGAGGGGAGGACATATCAGTCCATACTGCATGATGCAGTCCAAAGCATGTTACAATTGTGGAAAAGAAGGTCACCTAGCCCGATTTTGTCATGCACCAAAGTCAAGTCCAGCTAGGACGGTGGTACCCAAGGCGGATACAGACAAAAAAAAGTCGGTGGATTCAAGAAGAGCGTTTTTCGTGACTTCTCAAAAAGTGAGTAACCCGAACGAAGTTAGCACGAGTTAGTTAATTATAAATTCTTACGAAGTCTATACCTTATTAGATATCAATTCTACCCATTCTTTTATCTCTCTTGCTTGCGCTCAACGTTTAAATTTGACTTCGAAGAAATTAGACTTTGACTTATTGGTTAAAAGTTCGATAGTAGAAACCTTCGTTACCTCCACTGTTTATAAATCTTGTTGATTCAAATCGACACTTTCACGTTACCTGTCGATCTTATCTCTTTGAAAATACTTGCCTTTGATGTGATTTTAGGAATTGATTGGTTAACTACTCATCATGCTTTTCGTAAGGTTATTAGCTTTCATATTCCAAACCAACCTGTTATGCGAATTCAAGCAACCAAACCACTAAAGTCAATCATTGTCATATCAAGTCATAAGTAAAGAGCCTTGAGCCTTTCGCTGGTGACTTCCTTGTGTGGAATGCACCAAAGCTGAACTTTATGTAGGGGACGTTGTGAATTATGGTGGGAAGTTGATAGGCATCAATGTGACGTGTTATCCAAGTCTTGGATGAGAGTCACAGTTTTGAATTATATTTCTATTGTTAATAAATTTCCTGACGTATTCTTGAAGACTTCTTAGCCTACCTAGGCGTGAAATCGAATTTTGTATTGACCCCAAAGACAAAACCCATTTCTAAAACCCTCAAATATTTTATTCACCCAAAACGAGCGTGTAATGTGCCAAAGACATTGGCTCGATTTGTTGAAGATTACGATCGTACCATTCAATATCATCGTGGGAAAAATGAAGCGTAGTAGTCGACGCGTTGAGTAGAAGATCGTATCGTTTCACGAGTGTGATGTTGTTAACATAAAGACCCATTTTGTATAACTTACAAATGATGGAGATAGAGTTAAAGACTCTAGGGACCCACGTGAAGATAACTTAATATATCTGATTAGAATAGACTTTAATCGATAAAGTTAAAGCTACTCAAGCTACATACCAGAAATGATGAATGTAAAGAAGAAGGTTCAAGAGGCGTTATTCTAGAAGTAAGAATCGATGAAGAGAGGAAATCTCAACCCTCAATTTTATTGGCCCATTTGAAATCTTTGATCGAGTAGGAAGCGTGGCCTATAGACTCATTTTTACCAAGTATGTCGGCGTGTTCATAACATTTTTCACGTATCGATGTTACGTAAAATGTGGACGATCCAAACCACATTATTGAATTAAAACTAGGCGAGATAGCGAGAAGATTTAACGTATGAAGAGATACGTGTTAAAATCTTGGATAAGAAGGATCGTATTCAACACGCAAAGGTTATACCTCAAGAGTTAGAATCTGAAATGAAGTCAAGGTATCCTCATCTCTGACAAAGATACCGAATACGTGCGTAAATTTCGAGGGCGAAATTTCATAAGGAGGGAGATTGTGAGACCCCAAATTTTATGAATAAAATTTAAATTTCTCAAAATATTTTTTTAATATTATGGTGTGGATTTGATATAATGTTATAGTTATGGGTAATATTTATAAATTTTGCAAAGTATGCAAGTTGTTGTATAATATTCGATTGGTGGGGAATATTCTTTTTGTCGGGGAATATCAAATGCGATATGACGATACAATCATTGGTGGACCCCCACAATGTAATTATTGTCGGATTGAGAAAATGACAAAATATTTTTATAAAAATAACTGGCGAAAGTGTTACCGTTAAAACTGTTGAACTACTCGTAGTAGTAAAAGTGCGAATCTGGCGTGGTTGCATAGTAGCACACGGTATTGATTATTGATGCTTACGTAAGAAGTCACTCAGTTATACTCAATTATTACTACTACGGTAATTCTTTGAATCTTATCTCTCATATTATTGATTCAATTATTGTCACAAGATCATCATCGTATAATATGTTGTATTATTAAATCAATAATTGAGACGACAAAGTTATTCATATTATTATTTGCAATATTGATAATATCAGAAGTTACATCGAGGAGAGGTTTGGTCACCTAATTGCACGCTAATAAGGAGAAATCCTTATCGAAAAGCCCCTCTTTCACAGGAACGACCTGGTTGTTAAATATTATGAGTTATAATATTAATGATGAATAAGATCGTGTTGATTAAAGATGAAATTGATAGTTCCATTGTGTTGGGATTATTATTATTAGTAGAAATCGACATTTATTTCGATAATAATTGATGCCCGGAGGTTATTTTGACCAATCGAATTATTAAGGTACTTTTTCATGTCGAGTAATATTCACGAGTTACTATTCACCGATTACTATTCACTCTAGTATTGTTCACTCACGTATTTGGGACACTTTTCGTGTTAGAGTACTATTCAAGGGTTACTAATCACTCTAGTATTGTTCACTCGAGTATTTGAGACACTTTTTTGTGTGGGGTACTATTCACGGGTACTATTCTAGAAGTACTATTCACTTGGGTACTATTCACGAAAAATATATTTCTTTTCTGGTCTAAATCATTTTTGGGTACAATATTATTCCATGAGGAGATGTGATAATTTTTCAGAATAGTTGGTTGAAGTTATATTAGTAAATCTTTATGGATCGTTGGTTGAAGATATAATAGTAAATCAATATGGATCGTTGGTTGAAGATATAATAGTAAATCAATATTGGTGAAAGTTATAATAGTAAATCAATATGGATCATTTGGTTTAAAGTTTTAATAGTAAATCAAGTATGGACCGTTGCTTTAAGTTTTAATAGTAAATCAATATGGACCGTCTGGTTTAAAAGTAAATCAATCTGGACCGTTCATGAATTAGTTACTATTCAGATCCATTCTCCTATAAATAGAAGCTCATTCCTTCATTATTTCTTACGAATTCTTTGAAACTCTGAGAGAAAAATTATATAGAGAAAGAAGAAAAGTATTCTCGCTACTTAACTACTCCAATATCCAGTTTTTCTAAGGTAAGGAATATTATTTGTGTACTCGTAAGGTGTATTATTTCTTTTCATATTCATGAAAAGAACTTCATTATTCCATTCTTTATTATTATGTTGGAATAACCATGATATCTTTAAGTACCGTATACATGGTGAAATTCTTCATTGTTATTCCATTCTTATTATTACGTTGGAATAACCTATTTATGCGAAGTACCTCATACATAGTGAATTTTTTCTAATATTCCGTTCTTTATTATTCTGTCAGAATATATATATCGGTACATGCGTTTATGCTTGGGACCTGGTTCCATTATTTATTATTCTCGGAATAATAATATCATGGACATGCGTTTATTTATGGGACCGAATGTTCCATTATTTATTATTCCATTATTGGGAATAACATGAATTGTTTATGCGATTTATCGCACGCATGGTGAATCCTTACGTTATTCCATTCTTTATTATTTTCTTTGGAATAACTTTGTCATGTGGATTACCACATGCATGGTGAATGATCCTTTGTATTCATTCCTTATTAAATTGTGGAAATGATTTGTATACGTGGAATACCGCGAGTATGGTGAAAATCCATTTGCGAGTTTCATATATTCTATTATACTCAGTTGGTTAAATTTTTTGCTTCTATACTCCATGAAATTAGTAGAATATCCTGGATATTTGTGCTTCATCCAGTATTTTTTCATGGAAATATTCTTCTGAGCATTCTTGAATTTTACTACAAAAAGCAGTATCATGTTGACAATTTGGACGTTATAGAGTTAAGGATAAATTAACTTATTAATCTTTAAAATTTATTCTTGAACTTGTTTTATTGAATTATTATGTTATTGTCATCATCCTCATGCTTATATTGTAATGAAAGTCATCTTTGGCTTACGTGCATAGATTGACTTAGTATGATTATGACCAGGGATTATGCGGTATAATCATGACCGTAATGTGACGAATGATGTCGTAAAAGTCCTCAGTGGCCTGTAGTGCATTGATGAACAGTTGTTGATATGATTATGACCAGGGATTATTCGGTATAGTCGTGACCATTGATGATTACATGAATATCCTTGGCCTTAGTGCAGGGATGATTCAATTTTATTTATTGTCGAGTCTCAAATGATAAAGTTGATGAAAAACTTTTAAAGCCTGAAGATAGTAGATTTTATACTTTACTCGACTCTTCTAATGGATTGCTTGTTCCGCTGCAGTTAAACTTGTTGTCTATTATATTCTATCAGTTTAACATTGTTGAAGGCTAATGAAAATTTATTCTGCATTATCTTAGTCATAATATTTCTTACTGGGCTAGTTGAGCTCACCCTTTCTTTCACTGTTTTCTTCAGGAAATGAGAACGTAGCTGGGACTAGTCGGGGAACAGAGTGATGGTCCTAGATGGTGCATTAGTAGTCTTCACTATTCTATGAAATAGTGTGATAATAAATGTAATGAGGACTCCATTGAGTGTGGATATTGTCTAGATGACAATATTTGTATTAAAACTCACAAACGACCTATGTTTTGTCGTATTTTTGTTGATAGGCATCAATGTGACGTGTTATCCAAGTCTTGGATGAGAGTCACAGTTTTGAATTATATTTCTATTGTTAATAAATTTCCTGACGTATTCTTGAAGACTTCTTAGCCTACCCTAGAGCGTGAAATCGAATTTTGTATTGACCCCAGTACAAAACCCATTTCTAAAACCCTCAAATATTTTATTCACCCAAAACGAACGTGTAATGTGCCAAAGACATTGGCTCGAGCTGTTGAAGATTATGATTGTACCATTCAATATCATCGTGGGAAAAATGAACGTAGTAGCTGACGCGTTGAGTAGAAGATCGTATGCGTTTACGAGTGTGATGTTGTTAACATAAAGACCCATTTTGTATAACTTACAAATGATGGAGATAGAGACAAAGACTCTAGGGACCCACGTGAAGATAACGAATATACGATTAGAATAGACTTTAATCGATAAAGTTAAAGCTACTCAAGCTACATACTTAGAGCTGATGAATGTAAAGAAGAAGGTTCAAGAGGGCGTTATTCTAGAAGTAAGAATCGATGAAGAGAGGAAATCTCAACCCTCAATTTTATTGGCCCATTTGAAATCTTTGATCGAGTAGGAACTGTGGCCTATAGACTCATTTTACAGCCAAGTATGTCGCGTGCTCATAACATTTTTCACGTATCGATGTTACGTAAATATGTGGACGATCCAAACCACATTATTGAATTAAAACTAGACGAGATAGCAGAAGATTTAACGTATGAAGAGATACATGTTAAAATCTTGGATAAGAAGGATCGTATTCAACACGCAAAGGTTATACCTCAAGAGTTAGAATCTGAAATGAAGTCAAGGTATCCTCATCTCTACAGCATACCAGTTACGTACGTAAATTTCGAGGGCGAAATTTCATAAGGAGGGGAGATTGTGAGACCCCAAATTTTATGAATAAAAATTTAAATTTCTCAAAATATTTTTTTTAATATTATGGTGTGGATTTGATATAATGTTATAGTTATGGGTAATATTTATAAATTTTGCAAAGTATGCATGTTGTTGTATAATATTCGATTGGTCGGGGAATATTCTTTTTGTCAGGGAATATCCGCAAATGACGACAGGTACAAATCCATTGGTGGACCCCCCACAAATGTATTATCCGGATTGAGAAAATGACAAAATATTTTTATAAAAATAACTACGAAAGTGTTACTGAATTAAAACCGTTGAACTACTCGGTAGTAAAAGTACGATGTCGCGTGGTTGCGATAGTAAGACACACAGTATTGATTATTGATGCTTACGTAAAGAAGTCACTCAGTTATACTCAATTACTACTACAGTAATTGCTGAATCTTATCTCTCATATTATTGATTCAATTATTGTCATAGTATCATCTGTATAATATGTTGTATTATTAAATCAATAATTGAGACGACAAAGTTATTCATATTATTATTTGCAATATTGACAATGTCTAGAAGTTCTGTCAAGGAGAGGTTTGGTCACCTAATTGCACGCTAATAAGGAGAAATCCTTATCGAAAAGCCCCCTCTTTCCTGGGAACGACCTAGTTGTTAAATATTATGAGTTATAATATTAATGATGAATAAGATCGTGTTGATTAAAGATGAAATTGATAGTTCCATTGTGTTGGGATTATTATTATTAGTAGAAATTGACATTTATTTCGATAATAATTCATGCCTGGAGGTTATTTTGACCAATCGGGTATTCGGGGTACTTTTTGTGTCAGAGTAATATTCACGGGTTACTATTCACCCAGTTACTATTCACTCTAGTATTGTTCACTCGCGTATTTGGGACACTTTTCGTGTTAGAGTACTATTCAAGGGTTACTAATCACTCTAGTATTGTTCACTCTGGTATTTGAGACACTTTTTGTGTCGGGGTACTATTCACGGGGTACTATTCCCGAAGTACTATTCACGGGGTACTATTCACTCGAAAAATATATTTCTTTTCGGTCTAAATCATTTTTGGGTACAATATTATTCCATGAGGAGATGTGATAATTTTTCAGACCGTTGGTTGAAGTTATATTAGTAAATCTTTATGGATCGTTGGTTGAAGATATAATAGTAAATCAATATGGATCGTTGGTTGAAGATATAATAGTAAATCAATATGGACCGCTGGTGGAAAGTTATAATAGTAAATCAATATGGATCATTTGGTTTAAAGTTTTAATAAGTAAATCAAGATGACCGTTGCTTTAAGTTTTAATAGTAAATCAATATGGACCGTCCGTTTAAAAGTAAATCAATCTGGACCGTTCATGAATTAGTTACTATTCAGTCCATTCTCCTATAAATAGAAGCTCATTCCTTCATTATTTCTTACGAATTCACTGAAACTCTTGAGAGAAAAATTATAGAGAGAAAGAAGAAAAGTATTCTGCTACTTAACTACTCCAATATCCAGTTTCTTCTAAGGTAAGGAATATTATTTGTTGTACTCGTAAGGTGTATTATTTCTTTCATATTCATGAAAAGAACTTCTGTTATTCCATTCTTTATTATTATGTTGGAATAACCTGTATATGCGAAGTACCGTATACATGGTGAAATTCTTCTGTTATTCCATTCTTATTATTCTGTTGGAATAACCTATTTATGCGAAGTACCTCATACATAGTGAATTTTTTCTAATATTCCGTTCTTTATTATTCGTAGTAATATTATATGGTATGCGTTTATCTTGGGACCGGTTCCATTATTTATTATTCGCCGTAATATCATGTCTATGCGTTTATGCTTGGACTGTGTTCCATTATTTATTATTACATTGGGAATAACATGTTTGTGCGATCTATCGCACGCATGGTGAATCCTTACGTTATTCCATTCTTTATTATTTCTTTGGAATAACTGTAATATGTGGATTACCACATGCATGGTGAATGATCCTTTGTATTCATTCCTTATTAAATTGTGGAAATGATTTGTATACGTGGAATACCACAGGGCGGGTGAAAATCCATTTGCAGTTTCATATATTCTATTATACTCAGTTGGTTAAATTTTTTGCTTCTATACTCCATGAAATTAGTAGAATATCCTGGATATTTGTGCTTCATCCAGTATTTTTTCATGGAAATATTCTTCTGAGCATTCTTGAATTTTACTACAAAAAGCAGTATCATGTTGACAATTTGGACGTTATAGAGTTAAGGATAAATTAACTTATTAATCTTTAAAATTTATTCTTGAACTTGTTTTATTGAATTATTATGTTATTGTCATCATCCTCATGCTTATATTGTAATGAAAGTCATCTTTGGCTTACGTGCATAGATTGACTTAGTATGATTATGACGAGGATTATGATTACGGTATAATCATGACCGTAATGTGACGAATGATGTCGTAAAAGTCCTCAAATTGCTTTGTAGTGCATTGATGAGCAGTTGTTGATATGATTATGACCAGGGATTATTCGGTATAGTCGTGACCATTGATGATTACATGAATATCCTTGGCCTTAGTGCAGGGATGATTCAATTTTATTTATTAAGCTGAGTCTCAGCGATAAAGTTGATGAAAAACTTTTAAAGCCTAGAAGATAGTAGATTTTATACTTTACTCGACTCTTCTAATGGATTGCTTGTTCCGCTGCAGTTAAACTTGTTGTCTATTATATTCTATCAGTTTAACATTGTTGAAGGCTAATGAAAATTTATTCTGCATTATCTTAGTCATAATATTTCTTACTGGGCTAGTTGAGCTCACCCTTTCTTTCACTGTTTTCTTCAGGAAATGAGAACGTAGCTGGGACTAGTCGGGGAATAGAGTGATGGTCCTAGATGGTGCATTAGTAGTCTTCACTATTCTATGAAATAGTGTGATAATAAATGTAATGAGGACTCCATTGAGTGTGGATATTGTCTAGATGACAATATTTGTATTAAAACTCACAGCCTATGTTTTGTCGTATTTTACACGACTGTTGTATAATTAAGTTGTATTTGTATTCAGTACCTTGTATCTGGCAACCCAAGATGGGTGATGTATACCTATTTTGGGGGCTTCACACAAAAGCTTTAGTTAAGTTAATTAAACCTAAGCCCAAGTTATTGATCCAGTGGGTTAGGGTGACCCATGGGGCAACCCATGGTCATATGGTTAGTCTTGGTGACTAAGAAAATAATGTGGTGACCAAGTAAATAATATAATGGCCAAGTAAAGTAAGTGGCTAGCAAGTTAACTTATTTAAGATGTAATGAATAGTAAGGAGGTGGGATGACCTAATGACCAAATTACCCTAACTAGGGAAATCCTATAAATAACAAGCTTAGGATTTCATTAATTATTTGTTAATTTTCACCAACAAGTTAAGTGCTTAATTGTTAGAGAGAATAATCAAGAATAAGCTAGACTTCCATTATAAGAAAAGAAGAAGAACAAGCTTGATCATCAAGTGTAAGACCCCAACTTTTATGAATAAAGAATAATTTTCTCGAATTATATTTTTGAATATTATGGTATTGATTTGATATAATGTTATAGTTGTGGGTAATATTTATAAATTTTGCAAAGTACGCAAGTTGTTATATAATATTCGATTGGTCGGGGAATATTCATTTTAACAGGGAATATTCGTACAACGACGCAATCATTGGTGGACCCCACAACGGAATTATTATCGGATTGAGAAAACGACAAAAATACTTTATAAAAATAACGGCGGAGGTGTTACCGTTAAAATTGTTGAACTACCCGGTAGTAAAAGCTGAAGAATGCTGTAGTCGCACAAAGAGCTTTACGGTATTGATTATTGATGCTTACGTGAGAAATCACTCAGCTATACTCAATTATTGCTACAGTAATTGCTGCATCATATTTCTCATATTATTGATTCAATTATTGTTACAGTATCACTGCATTATATGATATATTATTAAATCAATAATTGAGATGACAAAGTTATTCATATTATTATTTGCAATATTGACAATGTCTAGAAGTTCTGTCAATGAGAGGTTTGGTCACCTAATTGTGCACAAATAAGGAGAAATCCTTATCGGAAAGCCCCATCTTTCCTGGGAACGACCTGATTGTTAAATATTGTGAATTATAATATTAATAATGAATAAGTTCGTGTTGATTAAAGAAGAATTTTATAGTTCCATTGCGTTGGACTTATTTGTGTTAGTATAATTGATGTCTGGAGGATATATTGTTTAATTGGGTATTCAGGATACTTTTCGTGTCGGAGTACTATTCACGAGTTACTATTCATGAGTTACTATTCACGAGTTACTATTCACTCGGTTACTATTCACTCGGTTACTATTCACTCTAGTATTGTGCATTTGGGTATTTGGGTACAATATTATTCCATGAGGAGATATGCTAATTTTTCAGACCATTGGTTGAAGATATAATAGTAAGTCAATATGGACCGTTGGTGGAGTTATAATAGTAAATCAATATGGATCGCTGGTTTAAAGTTTTAATAGTAAATTAGTATGGACCGTTGTTTTAAGTTTTAATAGTAAACCAATATGGACCGTCCGTTTAATAGTAAATCAATTTGGACTGTTCATGAATTAGTTATTATTCATTCCATTTTCCTATAAATAGAAGCTCATTCCTTCATTATTTCTTACGAATTCACTGAAACTCTAGAGAGAGAATTACAAGAGAACCTATAGAAAAGTATTCTGCTACTTCCCTACTCTTATATTCGTTTCTTTTTACTAAGAGGATGTTATTTGTTGTACTCATGAAGAGAACTTACATTATTCCATTATTTATTAATCTATTGGAATAACTTTGATACGCTGCTACCCTATACATGGTGACATTCTTCTAATATTTCGTTCTTTATTATTCTCGTTCGAATATCCTGTCTCTGCGTTACGTGGGACCGGGTTCCATTATTTATTATTACATTTGAATATCCCGTCTCATGCATTTACGTCGGACTGGTTCCATTATTTATTATTTTGTTTGAATATCACGTAAAGATGCGTTTTACGTGGACTTGGTTCCATCCTTTATTATTCTCATTGGAATAACTCACTGCAATGCCTATCTATCGATGCATGGTGATTTCTTTTGTTATTCCATTCTTTATTATACTCAGTTGGTCAAAACTTTGACTTCCATACCAATGAAATTAGTGGAATATCTTTAATATTTGCGCTTCATCTAGTATCTTTTCATGGAAATATTCTTCTGAGCATTCTTAAATTTTACTCTACAAAACAGTATCATGTTGACAATTTGGACGTTATCAGTTTCTAGATAAATTAATTCTTGAACTTGTTTTATTGAATTTTTATATCATTGTCATCATCCTCATGTTTATATTTTGTTTAAATTCATCTATGGCCTGTAGTGCATAGATGGACTTGGTATGATTATGACCAGGGATTATTCGGTGTAATCATTACCGTAATGTTATAAGTGATGTGGTAAAAGTCCTCATTGGTCCGTAGTGCATTGATGGACAGTTGTTGGCATGATCATGACCATTAATGAATACACAAATATTCTTGGCCCGTAATGCATGGATAATTATGGTCGTGATACTAAAGAATATCCTCGTCAGAAGTAGTGCGTGGGGTGATTCGATGATGTGGATTATTTATTAAAATTTGAGTCCCAAAGAATAAAAGTGATGAAAAACCTTTTAAATCATAAAAGATAGTAGATTTCATTCTCTATTTGACTCTTTTAATGGATTGATTGTTCCGCTGCAGTTAAACTTGATAGTTATTATATTTTATCAGTTTAACACTGTTGAAGGCTAACGATAAATTATTCTGCATTATCTTAGTCATAAAATTTCTTCATCGGGCTAGTTGAGCTCACCCTTTCTTTCCTTTATTCTCTTCAGGAAATGAGAACGTAGCTGGGACTAGTCGGGGAACAGAGTGATGGTCCTAGATGGTGCATTAGTAGTCCTCACTATTCTCTGAAATAGTGTGATAATAATTGTAATGAGGACTCATTTTGAGTTTGTATAATCTCTAGTAGACAATATTTGTATTCAAACTCATAGTTTATGTTTTGTCGTATTGTACACGACAGTTGTATTACTAAGTTGTATTTGAATTATGTACCATGTATCTGGCGACTCAAGATGGGTGATGTATACCTTATTTTGGGGGCGTCACATCAAGGGTAAGCCTCCTATGTTATTATTCTTCTATCTCTACCATTGTAGGGTGATAAGAGAATGAATAATCAATGGACTTAAGCCGTATAAGTCATGAATAAGTAATTCAAACTTAATTAGGTTATGAACTTATGAAGAACATATATGAACTTGTAATATGTTTACAAGAATGAAGTTAGTATGATGAAAGGATGTAAGAATGTTGGTTTGAAGACTTAAATCATAATAAGTCATGCGAAATGAAATTATGTGTAGTTTATACTTTGATAAGTTATAAGCTCATGAAGAATAAGTAATAACTTATCATGAAAATAAGTTAATAAAATGAGTAGGTTAAGATGTCAAGATGATGGATAGAATCCATTTGGAAAGATGAACAAATCATAAGTAATGTTATGCCGGAATTCACGCGATTGGCCGATAATCGTTGAATTCGTAAAATTCTTGGAATAGAAGTCAAATTTTGATATTAAGCTCAAAAACGTTGGTTTTCAATGGGAACAAGTCTTATTTGGCATTATAGAGTTGCAGACTCGAAAATGACCAAATTCCAACTTAGAACAAAGACGCGAGCGTTGAATGTTCACGAACGTTTATCGTTTTCGTTAAAAATGAACTCATAAGTGAATTTCGAGTTAACGAAGTCGAAAATGTAAACTTCTTGTATGAACGCATAGAGTATGTGATTTGTGAGCTAATGGCTTTTGAACGAGCCAATTCAGACTTAAATTGATCAAATTTGGAGTCCGGGAAGTTCGTTGTGTAAACAAACTGTAAAAAAATTTTGGTGCAGAGGTAAAAAGCCGCGCCAAATTGCAAAACAATAGTGGGTGGCAAGCCAATAAAAGGCCAAAAACTACTGGTGTTTCGCGCCGTAGCACGGCACGTAACGCTTGGACTCGCGCTGAGTCCAGTCCTTAGCCACTGAAGTATGGCGCCACATCGCGGCTTAAGAAGGGAAGTTGGCGCCGCAGCGCCAGCCTTAGGGTTTGCATAGAAATGAATGGTTATGAAGATAAAAAAAAAGACATAGAGTTAATACAACCTTAAGGAACTTGAAGTAACATTTTTAATTGATGTTAAAGACCTTAAGTATTACAACTGAAGGTTGACGAAAGATTAATTAAATTGGAGAGCAATGTATTATGATAAGCCGGAACCAATAATAAACAATCTAAGTTATGATTAGATTGAGAAGAGGGGTAAGATTCATTAGGAACTATGTATGTTCATTCATGACCTAATGTGTTACATTAAGTGATCATCTACTGTAGAGACCTTAAAGACTTAAAGTGAACGTGTAATTGTAACGACCGAGAAATTCAGATCTTATTGTAAAATGATTTTATTAAATTAAATAATAATAAAATCATATTCTATGTGTTATCAAGATGGTTGTCATTGTATAAACTATTGATGTTAGAATGTCGTAGTATTTGAGCTACGTGGATGAATTGAAGTGTTTGAATTTCCAAGACGAAAATAAAAGTTTTCCGAGAAATTTTTCGAAAAACACTATTCATCGGTATTTGCTCGGGATATATTTTTGAGTTTCCGACAAATACGTAATGATGATGGAATAACAAGATAAGATGGATTATGTAATAAAAATCTAGTTATGGAAAAAGTAATAATTCGCTTGTGGACTTAATTTATGAACTTTAAGTAAGGCGAAGTAGTAATGAATAAGTAATAATTGTATAATACTTAAGTATTGTACAAGTGAAATGAAAACGAGTATATCTGAAGTATTATAACGAAGTTGGTATGAAGAATGAAATATCGTATATATTTTCTATATGAATTAGAATACAAAAATAATACATAAACTATATGTATGTGTATTAAGAAATGTTAATGGACTTGGAAGATTGGTTAACAATTATATACAAGTCCACGTAAATTAAAGGGAGAGGCCCAATCATTAACGAATGAACAAACTAGTGTATATTAATGTAAATCCCAAAGATTGATTTAATGTAAGCCCAAACTAGAATCCATGAGTTGTATGACCCATGGGGCAAACCATATCAATATGGTTAATATGTGGTGATCAAGTTAAGAGTAATGGCCAAGACTTAAAAGTAATGACTAAGTATTAAGAGTAATGACCAAGTTAAATGAGTAATGACCAAGTATAGGATAAGAGTTGTGCTAGCCAAGTAATGAATAGTAAGGAGGTGGCTTAAGGAGGTGGGTGATTTAATGACTAATCTACCCTAGCTTTGCAAATTCTATAAATAGAGAAGGCTTACAAGTCATTTGTTAGTTGTTCAAATAATCCAACATTTCAAAAGTGCTTAAGTGTTATAGATAATAAGCTACAATAAGTCTTTCCATAAGTAAGAAGAAGAAGCAAGCTACCTTACCAAGACTACAAAAAGTAAGACTTGTTCTCCATTATCTTCTATCTCTACCATGATAGGAGGATAAGAAAAGTTTGGATTAAGGAACATGAATAATAAGAAGCAAGAAGAATGTATAAGTCATGAACTTAGGCCACATAAGTTGGCAATAAGTCATTTGAACTTATAAAAGTTATAAACTTATTATAAGCTAACCTTGAATGTTAAGTATGAAAATATGAACTTGTAATGAGTTTAGTAAGAGAAGTGAATTAAGAACTTATATGATTATATGTATCATGTATACATAAGTAAAGTTATATGTGAAGAACATGTAAGGTATGATGATTAAGAAACTTTAATTGTCATAAGTCATGAATAGTCAAAACTTAAGTAGTTTATAAATTGACAAGTTATAAGCTCATGAAGAATAAGTCAAAAATCCAACAATGATTATAAGTTGTGGTAATAAGTAGGTTGAGATGTTCACATGATGAATGGAAGTCATTTGTAATGTTGAAAAAATCATAAGAATGAAGATTTGCCGGAAATTGCACGATTGGACGATAATCGTCGAATTAGTAAAATTCTCGGAATAGAAGTCAAATTTTGTGTTTGAACTCGGAAGCATGGTGTTCCAATAGAGACAATTCATATTTGGCATTTAAAAGTTACGTACTCGAAAATGATCGGATTCCGACTTAGAACGAAGAAACGAGCGTTGAATGTTAACGAACGTTTATTGTTTTCGTTAAAAATGAACCAATAGGTGAATTTTTAGCAAACGAAGTCAAATAGATAAATTCTTAGATGAACGCGTAGATTACGTAATTTGTGAACCGTAGGCTTTTGAATGAACCAATTCGGACTTATAACAAAGAAGTTATGCGTCTGGGAAGTTCACAAAATTCACAAACTGAAATTGTTTTCTAGTGCACATGAGTCAAGCCGGCATGCACCAACCCTCTAGCAAAATGAGTCGCAGCCATGAAGGCGTGATGTTGTCCAAGTACACTGCAAGAGTTCGCCGTAGCACGAAACATAGTAGTAATATGTGGAAATAGCCATGCCCATGTATGCAATCTTAAAATCATTCGAGAGGGTGGCAATCATGCCCATTAAGTAAGGACTCATGCTGCATGGCCAAGTCCGGACAATGTTATTATAAGCTCATGCCGCAGCAGCATGAGATGTAAGTATAAAGAAGGCAGTCAGCAGACACCGGCCTCGTAACAAGGATAGTAATGAATGTTTATAAAGTACAGAGAAAGGAAAGCTAATTGATTTAAAAGTAAACACAACTTAAGGAATGTAATGCAACATTGTTTAAACTTTGTTAAACCTTAAGGATGTTGTATAAAGGTTGAGAAAACCTAGTCGAATATAAATGCAAGGATAATGATAAACCAGAACGAATAGTAACTGAATCTAATACACAGTTAAATTGAGATGAAAGTATGATATAGTCATATACATACTTGATTATATGTGACCTAATGTAAGGCATTATGTGATCATGTATTGTAGAGACTTGAACGACTTGAACATAAAGTTAATATACCGTAGCAGACGCTGAAGGCAAGTATTCTAACTCTTGTCTCATTTCAATCTGAACAAGTTTTTGAGGTTCATGTATTCTTTCGCATGAATTGAGGTATGTTGAAGTTTAAGCCAATTCATTTGGCTAGACTTGATGTATTGATAATCTAATCATTTATTATCAAATGTTGCTATCTTTTGTTAACTACTTGATATGGTTTTTAAAAGAAGATTGAAATGTTAAACAAATGTTTTGTCGATAAAACGACAGGCACATGAGGTTGCCAAATGCTTAAACGTGCATACGTTTAATGGATGTAGTGTTGATCAACATAGAGTACAATAGGCTGATCACCTAGAAGTGCTCGTAAGTAATATCGGGCTTACGGGTTTGCTTCCGGGTTGTCCTTTTCCAATTAAGAATGAATACTCGAGGTCTTTGACCGGAATGAATGTTTTACTAAATATTGTTATTATTGTAAAGCATTTTGAAAGAAAAGATGAAGTGCTATTTTGAATTATCAATAGTACTTCATAACTATTGTTCAGTTATTGAAGGTATATGATTTGTATGTGTCAAGCATATTGTTATTAAATTGTTATACTTGCTGAGCTAGTTATGCTCACTCTTGCTTGAACCATATAAATGCAGCTAAGACTGAACGTCCCGAAGGATCGAAAAAGGATAAGGGAAAAGCTAAGGCAGATTTCTAAGCTGTCTTGTAATAGTATAGGTCTATTGTTGTAATGTAACTGATATTACGACAAAGAACCTTTGTAATGGGTTTAGAACCTGGGAAATGTAAATATTACTTTGAATATATAGAAGTTATGTTCGTTCTTTGAGACTTTTCAATTGAATGAATGTATGAATGTTGTATAATATAGCACCATCTCGTTGCCGAAGATACCGGATTTGGGGGCGCACAAGTTGGTATCAAAGCCTAGGTTGTAAAACTTAAGGGGAAAGTAGAACCCAAGTCATAACCTTAAGAAAGAATAAAGAAGTAAAAGATGGAAAGTAACCTTATAAAAATGCATTATATTATGTTATGTATTTGTATTATTTTACTGACGTGTACTAATCAAACTATATTGTTTTATTGTAGATGTCAGGAGAAAATGATATGTATAGAGATATACATGTAGTGAGCGAGGATTCAGTTAATCGGGTAGAGATACTACCAAATCCCGTAGCAGTAGAACCAGAGTTGGTGACAATCGAGTTGGGAGACTCAGACGATTTAGACTACATGTTTATATTTGATGGCATGCTAGAAGAGGAGGTGGACGTGATGTCCTTTGACCAGGTTCCACCTACAGAGGAGTTGTCTATGGGGGAATCGATGAAGGCAATGTTTATGTCGGTATTGGATAGGAATGTCCATTACTACCAAGAGGTTAAGGAGTTGAAAGAGGAACTCCAAGCTGTCCGTGAGGACAAGGCTAGCATGGAGGGAATGTGGGAAGAGAAGCATGATGATAGAGTTCTAGCTAAGGACAAGGTCAGGAGAGTGAAATGTGAAGTCTTTGAGCTCAAGGGAGCTAAAGACTAAACAAATGGAAGTTGGAGAGGATGTCCTATATTCATAGGAGTTCTCATGTAGATTTTCAAAGCAGCAGTAGTTGGATATCGATAGAAGGTGATGTAATTCGGACACATTATCAAGAGATGTTATTCTTTGGTCCGGCAAAGAAAGATTTTGAGAATGCCCTACGTCAGATGTAATCTAGCAATAGCTAGAGTAGAGTAGATATGTAAATATTACGTATCTAGTAGTGACATAAAACCCTCTTTTATATAACAAAGGGTAGTCTTTTATAAATCCCAATTTTTGGAAAGTAATTGCAGGATGGTAATGTAATCAGCTAAGGCTGAGTAATGTAAACAATGTAGTGTTAAACTACAAGTTATAAATCAATATAAGTCTTTTTATATAATATGTTGAGTAATGAGTATGAGTTATTGTTTTATTACAAATAATAACAAACCAACAAGACTAAAGTAATAATGATATGTTGTTTTTCTTAGCAGCAAAATGCTGCCAAGAAGAAGACAACGAAATCAGGGCGCTAATGTTAACCAACCGGAGGGTGGTCCAGTTAATCCAATACAAGAGTTCGTTAATCTTTTAATGGCTGCATTTAATAGAACGGGGGATAATGTACCCGTCATTCCTGGAGTAGTACGAGCTACTACTTTTAAGGACTTTAAAAGTGTAGCTCCGCCGGAGTTCAAAGGAACTACGGACCCTATAGAAGCCCAGACTTGGGTAAAAGAAATCGAGAAAGCATTTGTAATAGCAAATGTGGAGGAGAGTCAAAAGGTTGCCTTTGCAACCTATTTGATGAAATGAGAGGCCAACTTCTGGTGGGAGGAAAACCAGGCTAGGGCTTTTAACGTGGGAGAGGTTCAAGGAGATTTTCTTCGAGAACTATTTTCCCTCGAGTATGCAAGGGAGGATGGAGATGAGGTTTCTGGAATTGAGACAATGGGATATGACAGTTCCCCAATATGCTGCCAAGTTTAATGAACTGGCACGATTCGCTCCACATCAAGTGGACACTGAAGTGAGAAAGGCTAGAAGATTCGAGCAGGGCTTGAAACCCTGGCTCTATAGTCGAATCTCTGTGTTCCAAAGTACTTCCTTTGGAACCATACTAGAAAAGGCAATAATTGCCGAAGGTGGGAATGAGGCTCTCAGCCAGTACCACAAGGATAAGAAAAATAAGTGCAAAGTTGATGGAGGAACCAAGACCGAGGGAGCCAGTGGAAGTGGGAACGGTCAGAAGAGGAAGGGCTTTAACTCTGGGAATACCGGAGTAAAACAAGGGGACTCTAAGAGGAGGATGGAGGCTCAGAAACTGCGGAAAGACTCACTTTGGAGTCTGTCTCAAAGGAAAAGGCAGATGTTATATAATTCAGGATGGGAAGGGCGTAATTTCGCTTAACCGGCCCAAATCAAGAAAAATCACGGATGTTTCAGATGTGGATCAACCGACCACATAGCTAAGAACCGCTCAAGAAGGGGATGAAGGAAATAAGGGAACTAATAGCGGTAAGTTAGCTATTAGTGGTCCAATTCAATGGGAAATCAATGGCCCGCACTTTTAATACGACGGTCCAAGATGCGGTGGCATCGCATCGGAGGATGTAGTCGCAGGTATTATTCCGATCAACAATATAAATGCATACGTCTTTATTTGATTTGGTGCTACTTGTTCATTTATAGCATGTGATTTTGCTAGACGACTAGAATTATTTCCCAAAAAATTGCCTATACCTTTGAACATTAAGGTAGCAAACGAAGAGATATTTCCCGTTGAAGATATTCATAGGAGTTGTTGCGTAGATGTACGTGGTTGTAAGTTATCGGTAGATTTAATACTGATAAGGTTAGGAGAATTCGATGTAATTCTCAGAATGGATTGGTTGATTAACCATGGAGCAATTATAGATTGCCAAAAGAAATGTGTGAGCATCAGGACGTTGAAGCAACCTCCTGTAGTATTTTATGGTAGTAAATTGCCGGGACGTCTGTGTTGCCTTACGATGACACAAACTAGAAAACTTTTAAGGAAGGGTTGTGTAGGTTACCTATGCCATGTTGTTGATACCCAGGGAGTGGGAGCAACCATGGAACAAACACCTATAGTTAACGAGTTCATGGATGTATTTCCAAGTGAATTACCGGGTTTACCGCCAGATAGGGAGATCGAATTTGTGATAGACGTTGTGTCAGGAGCGGCACCAGTCTCAAGGGCACCGTACCGTATGACGCCTGTGGAAATGAAAGAACTAATGGTTCAGTTACAGGAACTATTGTACAGAAAGTACATTCAACCAAGTGTTTCTCCATGGGGGGACACCGGACACCGGTGTTGTTTGTCAAGAAGAAAGACGGATTGTTATGGCTTTGTATCGACTATCTGGAGTTGAACAAGTTAACGATAAAGAATAAATACCCATTGCCCAGGATCGATGATCTCTTTGATCAATTGAAAGGGGCAAAGTATTTTTATAAAATAGATTTGCAGATAGGGTATCATCAATTGAAGGTTAGGAAGGAAGATGTACCAAAGACTGCATTCAGGACTCGTTATGGTCATTACGAGTTTCTGGTGATGTCATTTGGGTTGACGAATGCACCTGCTGCATTTATGGATATGATGAACAACGTGTTCAAACTATATTTGGTCAAGTTCGTCGTGGTGTTTATCGATGATATTCTAGTCTATTCCAAGACACCAGAAAATCATACTGAACACTTAATATTAGTGCTAGAGACACTAAGGAAGGAGAAGTTATATTCGAAATTCACCAAATGTGAATTTTTGCTGGAAAGGGTGCAGTTTTTAGGTCATGTTATTGACCAAGAGGGGATTTTAGTTGATCCAGCGAAGGTGGAAGCAGTAATGAATTGGGAACAACCGAAAACGCTGACTGAGGTGTGGAGTTTCCTAGGGTTAGCAGGGTACTATCGAAGATTTATCCAAGATTTTTTTAAGATAGCTACCTCGTTGACTAATTACACAAGGAAGACGGTGAAATACGTATGGACGGATAAATGTGAAGATAGTTTTCAAGAACTGAAGAAAAGATTAAGTGAAACACCTGTTTTGTCATTGCTAGATGACATAGGAAATTTTGTAGTGTATAGTGATGCTTCACATAGAGGACTTGGTTGTGTGCTTATGCAATGCATCTCGGCAGTTGAAGGATTATGAGAAAGTTTATCCTACACATGATCTGGAACTGGCCGCAGTAGTGTTTGTCTTAAAGATATGGAGACATTATCTTTATGGGGAAAAATGTGAGATATATACGAACCATAAAAGTCTAAAGTATATCTTCACTCAGAAGGAGTTGAATATGAGACAGAGAAGATGGCTAGAGTTGATAAAGGATTATGATTATGAAATCAGTATCACCCCGAAAGGCCAATGTGATTCACGACGCCTTAAGTAGGAAGGGTCGGAAAAGTTGTCTATGTTAACTACTCAAAAGGAGTTAATAACGAGAGATGGCTAGGATGGAAATAGAAATAAAGATGCCGAAAGTGATTTGGGGCGATTTACTTACTGACGGAGATGCAATCTACCATCGTAGACAGAGTCAAGGAGGTACAACTCAAGACCGACGAGTGTAACCAAATGAAGAAGCGGTTATCCGAGAAGGAAAATACTAAGTATAGTCTTGATAATGAGGGATTATTAAGATTTGAAGGAAGAATTTGGGTTCCGAATGAGACGAAGTTAAAGGAGCAAGTGTTGCAAGAAGTTCATAGTTTGAGGTACTCGATACATCCTGGTAGCACTAAGATGTATCAAGACCTTCGACAGAGTTTTTGTTGGCCAAACATGAATAGAGAAGTAGCAGAGTATGTGAGTAGGTGCTTGACTTGTCAAAAAGTTAAGGCCGAACATCAACGACCCAGTGGCTTATTACAGTCATTGGAGATTCCATAATGGAAGTGGGAGCATATCACGATGGACTTCGTGGTGGGACTTCTGACGACGCATAAAGGGTATGATTTAATTTGGGTAATAGTGGACCGGTTGACGAAGTTGGCTCACTTTTTGCCAATTAGGGTCAAGTATAACTTAGACCAGCTAGCTAAACTTTATGTTAAGGAAATCATTTCCAGACATGGAGTTTCGGTATCGATTGTGTCAGATCGTGATCCACGATTCACATTGAACTTTTGGAGGAGTTTGCATGAACAGTTGGGAACACAGCTGAGGTTAAGCACAACTTATCATCCACAAACCGATGGGCAGAGCGAGAGAACAATTCAGACGCTTGAAGACATGTTGAGGTCGTGCGTCAAGGATTTCAAGGGTAGTTGGGATGATGACCTACCACTAGTAGAGTTTGCATATAACAACAGTTATCATGCAAGCATAGGCATGCCACCGTATAAAGCTCTGTATGGAAGGAAGTGCAGAACAACATTGTGTTGGGATGAGGTGGGAGAATGCCGGATGCTAGGACCAAAATTGGTGCAGCAGACAGCGGATGTTGTAAAGTAAATTCGGATGCGTCTCGTCACAGCTCAGAACAGACAGAAGAAGTATGCAGACTCACATAGACTAAGTCAAGAGTTTGAGGTGGGCTCGTATGTATTTCTAAAGGTATCTCCCTGGAAAGGAAAGATACGCTTTAGAAAGAAAGGAAAGTTAAGTCCAAGGTTTATAGGACCTTTTGAGGTGTTAAAACGGGTGGGAGAGGTAGCTTATATGATAGCATTACCTCCAGACCTAGAACGAATACATAACGTGTTTCACATATCTATATTACGTCCATATAAGTCAGACTATAAGCATGTAATCGAGTATGAGCCAATTCATATCGAGAAAGACTTAACATATGAAGAATCGTCGATGCAGATCATTGATAGAAAGGAACAAATTCTGAGGAACAAGGTAATACCATCAGTAAAGGTATTATGGAAGACCACGATTCTAAAGAAGCAACATGGGAACTAGAAGAAAAGATGAAGAAAAAATTTCCTCATCTATTTGATTAAAGTAAGACGAGATTCTGGGGACAGAATCTTTATAAGGGGGGAAGAATGTAACGACCGAGAAATTCGGATCTTATTGTAAAATGATTTTATTAAATTAAATAATAATAAAATCATATTTTATGTGTTATCAAGATGGTTGACATTATATAACCTATTGATGTTAGAATGTCGTAGTATTTGAGCTACGTGGATGAATTGAAGTGTTTGAATTTCCAAGACGAAAATAAATGTTTTTCGAGAAATTTTTCAAAAAACATTATTCATCGGTATTTGCTCGGGATATATTTGTGAGTTTCTAAGAAATACGTAATGATGGAATAACAAGATAAGATGAATTATGTAATAAAAATCTAGTTATGGAAAAAGTAATAATTCGCTTGTGGACTTAATTTATGAACTTTAAGTAAGGAGAAGTAGTAATGAATAAGTAATAATTGTATGATACTTAAGTATTGTACAAGTGAAATGAAAACGAGTATAATACGAAGTATTATACGAGTTGGTATGAAGAATGAAATATTGTATATATTTCTATATGAATTAGAATACATAAACTATATGTATGTGCATTAAGAAATGTTAATGAACTTGGAAGATTGGTTAACAATTATATACAAGTCCAAGTGAATTAAAAGGAGAGGCCCAATCATTAATGAATGAACAAACTAGTGTTTATTAATGCAAAGCCCAAAGATTGATTTAATGGAAGCCCAAACTAGAATCCATGAGTTGTGTGACCCATTGCGCAAACCATATCAATATGGTTAATATGTGGTGATTAAGTTAAGAGTAATGGCCAAGACTTAAAAGTAATGACCAAGTATTAAGAGTAATGACCAAGTTAAATGAGTAATGACCAAGTATAGGATAAGAGTTGTGCTAGCCAAGTAATGAATAGTAAGGAGGTGACTTAAGGAGGTGGGTGATTTAATGACTAATCTACCCTAGCTTTGCAAATTCTATAAATAGAGAAGGCTTACAAGCCATTTGTTAGTTGTTCAAATAATCCAACATTTCAAAAGTGCTTAAGTGTTAGAGATAATAAGATACAATAAGTCATTTCCATAAGTAAGAAGAAGAAGCAAGCTACCTTACCAAGACTACAAAAAGTAAGACTTGTGTTTGAACTCGTAAAATTCGTAAAATTCTTGAAATAGAAGTCAAATTTTGTGTTTGAACTCGGAACCATGGTTTTCCATTAGAGACAAGTCATATTTGGCATTTAAGAGCTGTGGACTCAAAAATGACCAGATTCCGACTTTGAACGAAGAAACGAGAGTTGAATGTTCACGAACGTTTATCATTTTCGTTAAAAATGAACCAATAGGTGAATTTTTAGCAAACGAAGACAAATAGAAAAAATTCTTGCATGAACGCGTAGATTACATAATTTGTGAACCGTAGGCTTTTTAACAAGCCAATTCAGACTTATAACGAAGAAGTTATGCATCCGGGAAGTTCACAAAATTCACAAACTGAAATTGTTTTACGGCACGCGAGTTGGCGCGCATGGCGCCAACCCTAAGCAAAATGAAGTCGCATGGCATGATGTAATAAAGGTGTCGAAAGTAATCTTGCAAGAATTTCTGCTTGATCACGAACCATAGTAAAATATGTAGCGTCGTAGCGCTATGTACAGTACGAAAATCTTCTAGAGAGTGGCGCCACAGCGCGGCCCATTAAGTAAGGACTCGCGCCGCAGTGCCAAGTCCGGGACAATGCTACTATAAGCTCGCGCCGCAGCGTGTGATGTAAGTATAAAGACGGCGCCATAGCGCCAGTCTCAGAACAAGGATAGTAATGAATGTTTATAAAGTACAAAGAAAGGAAAGCTAATTTCTTTAAAAGTAAACACAACTTAAGGAATGTAATGCAACATTGTTTAAACTTTGTTAAGCCTTAAGGATGTTGTATAAAGGTTGAGATAACCTAGTCGAATATAAATGCAAGGATAATGATAAACAGGAATGAATAGTAACTGAATCTAATACACAGTTAAATTGAGATGAAAGTATGATATAGTCTGTGACACCCCCAAAATAGGTATACATCACCTATTCTGAGTTGTCAATACATGGTACAGAAACAACTACAACTTTATTATTACAACAGTAAAACTGTGAGTTTGAATACAAATATTATCTTCTAGACAATATCTATACTCAAATAAATCCTCATCACATTTATTGATACATTATTTTACAAAAATGGTGAGGACTACTAAACAATCCTTTCTAAAACCTTCATTCCATACCCGACTGTACTCGCTTATATTCTCGCCTCCTGAGAAAAATGGAACAAAAAGGAAAAGGGTGAGCTCAACTAGCTCAGTAAAGAATATTATGACTAAGATAATATACAACAATTTATCGTTAGTCTTCAACAGGGAAAAATATAATAGAATACAATAGACAACAAATTTTAAATCAATATTCGCAATGAAATAATAATTCATTAGAAGAGTTAAGTAGAGAATGCAAACTACTATCTTCTATGTATGAATTTAAAAGTTCATCGCTCTATCTTTTATCCCGTAACATCAATCAATATACATCCGAATCAAATATTCATCTTTGCACTACTGTGCCAAAGATATTCATCATTGGTCATGTTCATTTAAACACTGCTCATCTTTTGCACTTGGGCCAAAGATATTCTTCAGAAATCATTCATCTTTGCACTACAGCCAAAGATATTCTTAAGAAATCATTCATCTTTGCACTCTGTGCCAAAGATATTCCATAATATCATCATTTAAGACCGAGGATGATGAAAAATATTTTTTTTTTAAAGAAACGAATCCAAAGGAAACAAAATGACAAGGATTAAGGATTAAGGATTCGTACTTGGTTTTATCCACGTCCAAAAATACCTCAAAAATAATCATAGTGGTGTAAAATTCAAGAATCATCAAAACATGGATACAATCGAAAGTTAGTATCCGGAATAGATGTTTTGGACTTAAAAGAAGAAATTTTATTTTTCGGTGAATAGTACCGGTATACGTGAATAGTGCCTAATACGGGAATAGTGCCGATACGTGAATAGTAACTCCGACACCAAAAGATAGAAATTCCACAAAAAACATCTTCACGCTTCATTAATAGTACTCGTGAATAGTAACTCGTGAATAATAACTCATGAATAGTAACTCGTGAATAGTAACTCATGAATAGTAACCCATGAATAGTAACCCCGACATGAAAAAGTTCCAAATTTGATAAAAACTTCAGATCAACATTTCAGTATAATGATATTGAAGAAATAATATCATTACGAAAAAAAAATAATATTCCTTACCTCGAAAGATCAGTACTTCTAGCTAGAATAACAAGGGTATAAGGTCAAGGAACTTGCACCGTCTAGCAATACTCAAAGTATACTCAAAATACTCACAAGAATACGCTCGATAATATAGAGAGAGAAAACTTCAGTTTCTGGTGTGATTTTCAATTCTAACCTAAGCACCCTATTTATAGGAAATTGCTTAGAATACCAAAGCAGAAAATTTAATAAATTAATATATATCAAATTCATACGCCAACCTTAGAATTCAGATCCTAGCATTTCCCACATGCCATCTTCTAGAAAAGTAAGAAAAAAAACGTTTTTCATAAAATAAATAATTAAAACTTTCAAAAAAATCAATTATTTTGAACTTGAACTTCAATAATTCATAATAAATAGCCCTTTCATCAGAAAATTCGAATCTCGCGAGTTTTTATAGGAAATTTAATTCTCTACAACTTTGCCGAAGAAAGTTTTTCCAAATTTCAAATGGAAATTGACCGAAATCCACAAACGGGTGATTTTATGTGTGTTATAATCAAATTTCAACCAATAAATGGGGTCCACCGACATGTTTAACATGTTTTAAACATTTATTGCAACAAAAATACTCTTCCTCCTCAGATACTCATATATCCCACATTCGTTGTAAAATATCACCATTATTATATTATTAAAATATAATAATATATTTAAATGAATTATTTTATCGTAAAAAAGATAAAATTTCAATTTTCAACAATTGTCACATTAAACTTTTTCTCCATCTATATCCACATAAAATCAATATTTTCCTCATCATATAAATCAATAATTAATTATTCACAAATAATATTACGTAATCACAATATCGACAACCGTGCAGCTCCTCAGGAAGAGGGGCTTTCAATAAGAATTTCTTCATGGCGCACAATTAGGTGACCAAACCTCTCCTTAGATGTAACTTTCTAGACATTGCCAATAATGTTATCTAATAATATTATTGAGGATAATATGAATTATTGCTTCGATAATGAAAAATACGTGTAATGACAATTATCAAACAACAAAGAATATAAAATATCAACGCAAAGAATTATTGAATCAATAAAATAAAATATCGAAGCAAGAATTATCGTAACCATTATTGAGTAGTGCCTTTCACGTAAGAATCAATAATTGGTGCAATACCGCAGTAACCGCTTCAACAACGCCAGTATTAGTGTGTTTTAACCACCGGGTATTCCAACAATATTAATTCAGAATAACTACGCCGTTATTTAAAAACAATTTATATTTGTCGTTTTCTTCATCCAATCGCTTTAGTTATGGGGCCCACACATGGTCACGCTTGTCGCATTTAATATTCCCCGACAAAGATTTAATATTCCATTTACACCAAACGAATATTCCCGACAACAATGAATATTTTATAACCACTTGCTTATTTTGAAATATTTGCGTATTTAACCCTTAACTATCCACATTAATCAAATCAACCCTTACTATTTCAAAATAATAAATAAAGGAAATTCCTTTTATTTAAAAAATTTCGGTCTTACAACCTCCCTCCTTATGAAATTTCGTCCTCGAAATTGACGTGACGCATTCTGTGTTTCAAAAGGTGAGGATACCTCGCTTTCATTTCCGCTTTCCAATTCCCTGTGTCATTCCTCTATAGCATGATTCCTCCACAAAACTTTAATTTGTGGTATGACCTTTTTGCACGTAGGACATGCTCCTTCCTATCCAAGATCTTGACAGTACCTCCTCATACGTTAAGTCTTTGGCTATTTCGTCCGATTCTAACTCAATAACGTGGTTCGGTCTTTCACATATTTACTTAAGTACGAGATATGTGAAACACATTATGAACACGAGACATACTTTGAGGTAACGCAAGTCTATAGGCTACATTTTCTACTCGGTTAAGAATTTGAAATGGACCAATAAATCGTGGATCGAGCTTTCCTCTCTTCCCAAATCTTATAACTCCCTTCCATGGAGCAACTCGCAACAATACATGATCCCCTACATTAAATTCCACGCCCTTTCGATGAAGATCCGTGATAACTCTTTTGTCGATCTTGTGCCGCTTTGTATACGTTGTTAATCATTTGGATCTTTTCGGTAGTCATACGTACTAACTCGGGTCCCAACAATGTTGCTTCACCCACCTCATCCCAACATATTGGAGAACGACATTTTCGTCCATATAATGCTTCGAATGGAGCCACACCTATACTTGCCTGATAACTGTTGTTGTAGGAGAATTCCACCAATGGTAAATACTTATCCCAACTACCCTTGAAGTCTAGGACACAGAGTCTTAATAGATCTTCAAGAGTTTGAATAGTCCTCTCGACGATTGTCCGTCGTTTGGGGATGGTATGTCAACTAAATCGCAAACTGCGCTCCATAGCTTTTTGCAAGCTAACCCAAAATCTTGAAGTGAATCTTGGGTCACGATCCCAAACTATGGATACAGCATGCCATGCAACCTCACAATCTCATTCACGCACATACTAGCAAGACGCTCAAGGAATAAGTCTCCCATGACGGCAAGAAATGAGCAGACTTGGTTAATCTATCAACAATAACCCAAATAGCATTGATGCCTTGAGAAACCGTAGGAAGACCCAGAATCTAAATCCATAGTAATGTGTTCCCACTTCCATTAGGAATCTCAAGTGGTTGCAACGGACCCTTAGGTACAAGATGCTCCGCCTTTACACGCTGGCAAGTTAAACACATCGAGATAAACTTTGCAATCTCTCTCTTCATATTGTTCCACCAAAATGTATGTCAAGATCACGATATATTTTAGTACTTCCGTGATGGATTGCAAATGGTGTATTGTGTGCCTCCATCATAATCTTGTACTTCAAATCGAGTCGTTAGGAACACAAAGTCAGAGTGGACTCAAGTATTCCTTCTTCATCAATTCTCGCCCTAATAGCTCCTTCTTGTACTTTTCTTCTTCATACGATCGTTCCGGCCTGCGGTGGCTTGAGCAACCTTAACTTTTTCTATTAAAGTTGGCTCTACGCGTATACTTGACATCATCACACTCGCTCCTCAAGATATGATCTTCTACTCAATGCGCCGCCTACCACATTCGCTTTACCGGTGATGGTATTGAATAGTGTGGTCGTAGTCTTCAATAGCTCGAGCCAACGCCGCTACCACATGTTGAGTTCTTTTTGAGTGAAGAAATATTTAAGGCTTTTATGGTCCGAATATATCTCCACTTTCTCCCCATATAGATAGTGCCTCCATATCTTTAGCGCGAAAACGATCGGGCCGCTAACTCTAGATCATGAGTAGGATAATTCCTCTCATACTCTTTTAAGTTGTCGCGAGGCATAGGCTATGACTTTCCCACGTTGCATGAGAACACATCCTAACCCTTTGCCTCAAGCATCATCAGAGATAACAAATCCATCCGAACCAGATGGTATTGTTACAAACAGCCAAATAAGTCTCCTCTTAAGCTCTTGGAAACTTTTCTCGCGATTCTTCGCTCCAAACGAATTTTGTATCCTTCCGAAGTTAGCCGAAGTTAATGGAGTAGCGATTCGAGAAAACCCTTCCACGAATCTCCTATAATAACCAAATAAGCCCAAAAGCTACGCATTTCAACCACCGACTTCGTTTGCTCTAACTTTCAGATTGCTTCAATCTTCACGGATCAACAGATACTCCATGTTTCGACACCACGTGCCCAAGGAATGCTACTTCTCAAGCCGTAACTCGCATTTCTTCAATTTGGCATATAGTTGGTTTTCACGAAGCCTTTGAGTACCAAACTTCAAATGGTGCTCATGATCTTCACGGCTTTTGGAATATATGAGGATGTCATCAATAAAGACAACAACGAATCGATCCAAATATTCCTTGAATACTCGGTTCATCATATCCATGAAAGTCAGCAGGAGCATTAGTTAGTCCGAAAGACATGACTAAGAATTCATAATGCCCATACCGAAGTTTCAAGGCGCCTTTTGAATATCCTCGATTCTAATCTTCAATTGATGATATCCGTAATCTAAGATCGATTTTTGAAAAGAATTGTGCCCTTGCAGAATCGGTCAAACAAGTCATCAATACGAGGTAGAGGATACCTATTCTTGATGGTGACATGGTTCAATTCCCCGATAGTCAATACAAAGTCGCATACTCCCGCTCTTTCTTCTTTACAAATAAAACAGAGCACCCCAAGGAGATGTACTAGACGAATGAAACCGATGTCCAACAATTCTCGTAGTTGGACCTTTAACTCCTCAAGTTCAATAGAGCCATTCGATATGGGGTTTTAGAAATGGGCTTTGTATCAGTTCAAGATCAATAAAGAATTCAACTTCACGCTCGGGGTAGACCGGAAGTTCTTGGGAAATACGTCAGAAAGTCAATAATAACAGAATAATATTCAAATTTGACGTGTCTTTATTCAAATCCATAACATGGGCTAAGAAAGCTTGACATCCGCTTTTTCAATAAACGAATAGCTTTATGATTAGATATGATGTTGATTGATTTTAATGGTTTAGTTGCTTGAATTTGCATAACAAAAGTTGGTTAGGAATATGAAAACTAACAACCTTACGAAAACAATCAATTTTGGCATGATGAGTAGTTAACCAATCAATCCCTAAAATCACATCAAAAGCAAGTATCTTTAAAGAGATAAGGTCAATGTGTAAGGTAATGATGCCAACTTGAATCAAACAAGATTTATAAACAGTGGATATGATGAAAGTTTTCTCCTAACTGAGTTTCCACAGATAGGTCAAAGTCTAATTTCTCCTGAGTCAAGTTTAAACGTTGAGCACAAGCAGAGAGAGATAAATGAATGGGTAGCACCCCGTATCAAGTAAGGTATAAACTTCGCAAGAATTTATAAATAGCTTACCCGTAATCACCTCGTTTGGGTTCTCAGATTTTGACCAATACCACAACAAACGCTCTTCCGGAATCGTTGACTTTGACTTTTCGGGACGATCTTTTGAGTCACCGCCCTCATTGAACTAGGTTTTGCTATCGCATAATCTCGAGCGATATGTCCTTCCTTTCCACAATTATAGCATACCTTGAACTGCTAGGGCGGTTTGGACCGATATGTCCCTCTTTCCCGCATTTGTAGTATACGACCGGTGGTCGTTTCTCCTCCCTTAGAACCGCTTGTCACGCCAAGACCGTCGTCTTCACATGGTCGTTGTTAAATCTCCTCTTTTAAAATCTCCTCCCGACTCACTTCTTCTATTTTCATGGCTATGATTACCACCAGAGTGGTAACCATTTTGTCCGTCTGCTTTTCTCCTCATTTGGTTATCATTATTCATTGATCGCTATCTCCGTACGATCCTCGTTATGGTCCTCGTTGACCGCGTCAAGTTATCTCGCTTCTAATAATTGAGCCCTCGCATTTTACAACATCCGAATAAAGAGAAAATTTATGAGAAATGAGATATCGACGACGCCGGTTTCAAACCTCTAAGAAACATCCGCATCATACGCTCCTCATTCTCCACCAAATGAGGTGCAAACTCGAATAACTCGCAAACTTTGCCTCGCATCGAGACACCGCCATGTTGTTTTGTTCCAATCGATGAACTCCACTTCCTTCATACGATTTAACACTTTCGTGAAAGTATTTGTCATTAAATAGCTTCAAACGCTCTCCCAAGACATGCCGAAAAGGCGGATGGATGGGTACGCTTCACGACTCCCACCAAGAGTCCGCTTCACCACGGAACATAAAGGTGGCGAATGGAACCTTCGTTCCTCCGCATCCCAAGACATCGAATATCTTGGTAATTTGTTTTGACCCATGTTTCCGCCATGATCGGATCCGCTTTCCTTAAATTTCGTGGTCCCAACTTTGAATCGCTTGGCGGTGACAACCCGTGAATTGCTATCATTTCCTCCTCAGATTTTGAACACGAAGTTTCTCTCGTTCGATTTTGCATGAACTCGCAAAAACTTCTAAACATCCCCTCGCTCATCATCTCGCTCAATGGTGTTGTTCACGGGAGGAACATTGCCACTGTTGCACGTTCTCGCTCTCCTCGGTGGTGAGTACAGCATCTCCACGGCCTCATTTCCATTGTTAATATTCTCAACGACATTCTCAAACATCGCCATAAAACAAGGGTTAATTAAGGAAATCAATATATCACATAATATCCCTATATCTCGACCAACTAACAAATAAGCTTAGGTAGGACACACTAGCGAAGGATTTACTCGCTCTCCCTCCTAGTTCTATTCCCCGATCTCACCCCAGAGATCATATCCCTAAGCTCGATACTAATCGTGACACCCCCAAAATAGGTATACATCACCTATTCTCGAAGTTGTCAATACATGATACGTAAACAACTACAACTTTATTATTACAACAAGAAAACTGTGAGTTTGAATACAAATATTATCTTCTAGATAATATCTATACTCAAATAAATCCTCATCACATTTATCGATACATTATTTTACAAAATGGTGAGGACTACTAAACAATCCTTTCTAAAACCTTCATTCCATACCCCGACTCGTACTTTCGCTTATATTCTCGCCTCCCGAGAAAAATGGAACAAAAGGAAAAGGGTGAGCTCAACTAGCTCAAGAAGAATATTATGACTAAGATAATATACAACAAATTATCGTTAGTCTTCAACAGGAAAAATATAATAGAATACAATAGACAACAAATTTTAAATCAATATTCGCAATGCTGAAATAATAATTCATTAGAAGAGTTAAGTAGAGAATGAAAACTACTATCTTCTATGTATGAATTTAAAAGTTCATCGCCTATCTTTTATCCCCGTAACATCAATCAATATACATCTAGAATCAAATATTCATCTTTGCACTACAGCCAAAGATATTCATCATTGGTCATGTTCATTTAAACACTGCTCATCTTTGCACTACGGCCAAAGATATTCTTCAGAAATCATTCATCTTTGCACCATGTGCCAAAGATATTCTTAAGAAATCATTCATCTTTTGCACTACTGTGCCAAAGATATTCCATAATATCATCATTTAAGATCGAGGATGATGAAAATATTTTTTTTTTTTTTTAAGAAACGAATCCAATGAAACAAAATGACAAGGATTAAGGATTAAGGATTCGTACTTGGTTTTATCCACGCCCAAAAATACCTCTCAAAAATAATCATAGTGGTGTAAAATTCAAGAATGATCAAAACATGGATACAATCGAAAGTTAGTATCCGTAATAGATGTTTTAGACTTAAAAGAAGAAATTTTATTTTCTATGAGTAGTACCAGATACGTGAATAGTGCCGTATACACGTGAATAGTAACTCGACACCAAAAGATAGAAATTCCACAAAAACATCTTCACGCTTACTTAATAGTACTCGTGAATAAGAACTCGTGAATAAGAATCCTCATGAATAGTAACTCGTGAATAGTAACTCATGAATAGTAACCCATGAATAGTAACCCCGACATGAAAAAGTTCCAAATTTGATAAAAACTTCAGATCAACATTTTAGTATAATGATATTGAAGAAATAATATCATTACGAAAAAAAAAAATATTCCTTACCTCGAAAGATCAGTACTTCTAGCTAGAATACCGGGTATAGTGCTGAAGGGAACTTGCACCGTCTAGCAATACTCAAAGTATACTCAAAATACTCACAAGAATACGCTCGATAATATAGAGAGAGAAAACTTCAGTTTCTGGTGTGATTTTCAATTCTAACCTAAGCACCCTATTTATAGGAAATTGCTTAGAACACCAAAGCAGAAAATTTAATAAATTAATATATATCAAATTCATACGCCAACCTTAGAATTCAGATCCTAGCATTTCCTACATGCCACCTTCTAGAAAAGTAAGAAAAAAAACGTTTTTCATAAAATAAATAATTAAAACTTTCAAAAAAATCAATTATTTCGGAGCTTCGGAACTTCAATAATTCATAATAAATAGCCCTTTCATCAGAAAATTCGAATCTCGCGAGTTTTTATAGGAAATTCAATTCTCTACAACTTTGCAGAAGAAAGATTTTCCAAATTCCAAATGGAAATTGACCGAAATCAACAAACGGGTGATTTTACAGGCTATAATCAAATTTCAGTCAATAAATGGGGTCCACCGACATGTTTAACATGTTTTAAACATTTATTGCAACAAAAAATACTCTTCCTCCTCGATACTCATATATCCCACATTCGTTGTAAAATATCACCATTATTATATTATTAAAATATAATAATATATTTAAATGAATTATTTTATCGTAAAAAGATAAAATTTCAATTTTCAACAATTGTCACATTAAACTTTTTCTCCATCTATATCCACATAAAATCAATATTTTCCTCATCATATAAATCAATAATTAATTATTCACAAATAATATTACAGAATCACAATATCGACAACGAGTGCAGCTCCTTCCTGAAAGAGGGGCTTTCCAATAAGAATTTCTTCATCGTGCCGCAATTAGGTGACCAAACCTCTCTTTAGAGAGAACTTTCTAGACATTGCCAATAATGTTATCTAATAATATTATTCAGATAATATGAATTATTGCTTCGATAATGAAAAATCTTGTGTAATGACAATTATCAAACAACAAAGAATATAAAATATCAACGCAAAGAATTATTGAATCAATAAAATAAAATATCGAATAAAGAATTATCGTAACCATTATTGAGTAGTGCCTTTCACGTAAGAATCAATAATTGGTGCAATCTGCAGTAAATCTTTCAACAACGCCAGATATTAGTGTGTTTTAACCACCGGGTATTCCAACAAGATAATTCAGAATAACTACGCCGTTATTTAAAAACAACTTATATTTGTCGTTTTCTTCATCCAATCGCTTTTCAGTTATGGGGCCCACACATGGTGCTACTGCGTCGCATTTAATATTCCCCGACAAAGATTTAATATTCCACGACCAAACGAATATTCCCCGACAACAATGAATATTTTATAACCACTTGCTTATTTTGAAATATTTGCGTATTTAACCCTTAACTATCCACATTAATCAAATCAACCCTTACTATTTCAAAATAATAAATAAAGGAAATTCCTTTTTATTTAAAAAATTTCGGGGTCTTACATAGTCATATACATACTTGATTATATGTGACCTAATGTAAGGCATTATGTGATCATGTATTGTAGAGACTTGAACGACTTGAACATAAAGTTAATATACCGTAGCAGACGCTAAAGGCAAGTATTCTAACTCTTGTCTTAGTTCAATCTGAACAAGTTTTTAAGGTTCATGTATCCTTTCGAATGAATTGAGGTGTGTTGAAGTTTAAGCCAATTCCTTTGGATAGACTTGATGTATTGATAATCTAATCATTTATTATCAAATGTTGTTATCTTTTGTCAACTACTTGATATGGTTTTCAAAAGAAGATTGAAATGTTAAACAAATGTTTTGTCGGTAAAACGACAGGCACGTGAGGTTGCCAAATGCTTAAACGTGCATACGTTTAATGGATGTAGTGTTGGTCAACATAGAGTACAATAGGATGATCACCTAGAAGTGCTCGTATGTAATATCGGGCTTACGGATTTGCTTCCGGGTAGTCCTTTTCCAATAAAGAATGAATACTCCAGGTCTTTGACCGGAGTGAATGTTTTACTAAATATTGTTATTATTGTAAAGCATTTTGAAAGAAACGGTGAAGTGCTATTTTGAATTATCAATAGTACTTCATAACTATTGTTCAGTTATTAAAGGTATACGATTTGTATGTGTCAAGCATGTTGTTATTAAATTGTTATACTTGCTGAGCTAGTTATGCTCACTCTTGCTTGAACCATATGAATGCAGCTAAAACTGAACGTCCCGAAGGATCGAAAAACGATAAGGGAAAAGCTAAGGCAGATTTTCTAAGGTGTCTTGTAATAGTATAGGTCTATTGTTGTAATGTAACTGATATTATGACAAAGAACCTTTGTAATGGGTTTAGAACTTGGGAAATGTAAATATTACTTTAGCAGACGCTGAAGGAAAGTGTTTTAACCCTTGTTTCAGTTCAATCTGGACAAGCTTTGTTATTCATGTATTCTTACGCATGAATTTGATATATGATGAAGTCAAAGCCAATTCTTTCAGCTAGACTTACGATATGTTGGATTTCTTATAATTTGTTAAAGTATTGTCAATGTTTTACCAAACTATGTTGGTCTTGTTTTGAAATGAAGACTGAGTATGCTAAAATGTTTTGTTGTCAAACGACTGGCACGTGAGGTTGCCACAACTTAGACGTATATACGTTTAAAGAATGTAGTGTTGATCAACATAGAGTACTATAGACTGATCACTTAGACGTACTCGTAAGATATGCCGGACTTACAGACTTAGTGCAGGTTGTCCTTTTTTAAGAAAGTATTAAATTTTCATGGTCTTGGACCGGAATTGATGTTTTACTGAATATTGTCATTGAAAAATGTTTTGAAGGAAAAGAAGTGTTATTTTGAATTATCGATAGTACGTCGTAACTATTGTTAAGTTATTGAAGATATACGATTCCTATGTTTCAAGCATGTCGTTTAAATGAAATTGTTGTACTTGCTGAGCTTGTTATGCTCACTCTTGCTTGAACTATATGAATGCAGCTAAGACCGAACTGACCGAAGGATATGGTAAAGATAAGGGAAAGGCTAAGGCAGACCGTTGAACTGTCTATGTAATAGTATAGGTTAATATTGTAATGTATTTGATATTATGACAAAGAACTTATGTATTGGTTATAAAGAACCTTGGAAGGGAATATTGTTTTGGAATATATATATAAGACATATACGTTCTTCTGAGGCATTTCAATTGAATGTATGTGTGAACTGTAGCACCGTGTAGCACTATATGCCGGGTTGGAAAATACCCAGATTTGGGGGCGTCACAATACTGTGGTGATATTATACTAATATTTGGAGATCGGTATTATCTATATTAGGTATTTAGACAAAGCTTACTAGATAGAATGTGTAACGGTAAACATCGGAACAAGCAAGTTTTCTTTAACTCGAACTCGAGTTGTTTATTCGAATATGCTTATGGTTAATCATTGCTTATTACCATGTCTATAAATTATTGATTCGTACTCTGTGCATATTGCATATATTCATCAGGTATGAAAGGCTGATCACCTTCATTACCATTCGGTCCAGATATAATTGTTTATGTTCCATGTTTGTTCAGCTATAAAAATTTGTTCATACTAGTTCTCAATTATATTGCAAAATTTTAGCCAGCTTATTATACAATTCTTTCCATCATGATATATCTTTTATTTATTGAACTTGAACTTGCTGGGCAAACGTGTTGTTCACCCTTGCTATATTATGAAAAACATTACAGATAAGGCGATTACGTTGGATACAAGGAAAACTCAAAGCCAAGTTTAGCTTGGGATTATATGTGCAGCTGACAAAATGATAATACCAGTGGTAGCAGTCATCGAAGCAGTGACAACAAACGTGGAGGGAATCAACATAACCGAAATGGTAACCACTTCGGTGGAAATCATGGCCAAGATAATAAAAGTGGAAATTTTAGGAAGAGGAGATTCAACAATGATGGAAAGACGTCATCACCAACACCTGTTGTTAAGGAAGGGGAACGACAGCCAATCGTATGTTACAAATGCAGAGGGGAGGGATGTGACGCCCCCAAAATTAGGTATACATCACCCATCTTGGGTCGTCAGATACATGGTACAAAATTCAAACACAACTTACTAATACAACTGTCGTGTACAATGCGACAAAACATAACTATGAGTTTGAATACAATTATTGTCTACTAGAGATTATACAAACTCAAAAGGAGTCCTCATTACAATTATTAACGCACTATTTCACATAATAGTGAGGACTACTAATGCTATCCTCTGGACCGTCACTCCGTTCCCCGACTAGTCCCTGCTATGTTCTCATTTCCTGAAGAGAACATTGAAAGAAAGGGTGAGCTCAACTAGCCCAGTAAGAAATATTATGACTAAGATAATGCAGAATAAATTATCGTTAGCCTTCAACAGTCTTAAACTGATAAAATATAACAACATCAAGTTTAACTGCAGCGGAACAAGCAATCCATTAAAAGAGTCAAGTAGAGAATAAAATCTACTATCTTTTATGATTTAAAAGGTTTTTCATCACTTTTATCATTTGGGACTCGACTTAATAAATAATCCACATCATCGAATCACCTCGCACTTACTACTACCGAGGAAGGATATTCTTTAGTATCACGACCACAATTATCCATGCACTACGGGCCAAGAATATTTGTTTATTCATTAATGGTCATGATCATGCCAACAATTGTCCATCAATGCACTACGGCCAATGAGGACTTTTACCACAACATTTGTAACATTACAGTCATGATTACACCGAATAATCCTTGGTCATAATCATACCAAGTTCATCCATGCACTCTGAAGCCACGAGATGACTTTCAAAAAATATAAACATGAGGATGATGACAATGATATAAGAATTCAATAAAACAAGTTCAAGAATTAATTTATTCAGAACTAATAACGCCCAAATTGTCAACATTATCCGCTTTGTAGAGTAAAATTCAAGAATGCTCGTAAGAATATTTCCATGAAAAGATCTTTGGATGAAGCGCAAATATCAAGGATATTCCACTAATTTTATGGAGTATAGAAGTTAAAACTTTAACAAACCGAGTATAACAACGAATGGAATAATAAAAGAAATCACCATGCATACAGATTGCATAGATAGCAAAGTTATTCCAACAGATTAATAAGTAACGGAACGAAGTCGTGAAATTAAGCAAGGCAGGATGTTCCAATAGAATAATAAAGACGGAACCAGTCCGGCGTAAACGCATGTATGTGGATATTCCAATGTAATAATAATAAAGATGGAACCAGTCCGGCGTAAATGCATGTATGAGGATATTCCAATGTAATAATAATAAAGAGCGAAACCAGTCCGTACAGTAAAACACATGCAGATGTGATATTCCAATGTAATAATAATAAAAACATAATAATAGTAGAATGTTACCAAGTATAGGGTAGTCCACGTATACTGGTTATTCAAGTAGAATAATAAAGAATGGAATATCAGAATTTCTCTTCATGAATACAAAAGAAATAATATCCCTTACCGTAAAATAAACTGAATACAAGAGTAGGGAAGTAGCAGAATACTTTTCTCTCTATAGTTTCAATGAATTCGTAAGAAATAATATAGGAATGAGCTTCTACTTATAGAAGAATGGACTGCATAGTAACTAATCCATGAACGGTCTAGATTGATTTACTTTTAAACGAACGGTCCATAATTAAAGAAAAATATTTTAAATAAAATATAATATATTTTATTTATAATTATATAATAAAACATATATATATATATATATATATATATATATATATATATATATATAAACCATAATACCCCTCTCTGACAAAATCTGCTCCAACCGTCCTTTTTTTCAAGTAAAAAAAATTTATAATATAAATATATATATAAGCATATGTTATAAACATATATATATATATATATATATATATATTAATTGTACTCCCCAATACCCGTAACCAAAATTCTTCCTCCCAAGACTTTGTAACCCACATGGGCCCCACTAGTGGGCCCCCACCTACTATTATATAAAATAACTTTCTCCGATTATTTTGAAAAATGGGTAAATAGGAGTCCATAAAATAAACAAAATTTACAACAATTACAATAGAAATAATTGAACAAAACTGAGTGACTTCTCACGTAAGCATCAATAATCAATATTGTGTGCTACTGTGCAACTACGCGTATTATTGTACTTTTAACACTGGGTGTTTCAACAGTTAACGGTAAAACTTCCGTTGTTATTTTCATAAAGTATTTTTGTCGTTTTCTCAATCTGACAATAATTCTGTTGTGGGGTCCACCAATGATTGTGCCGTAGTACGAATATTCCCTGACCAATCGAATATTATATAACAACTTGCGTACTTTGCAAAATTTATAAATATTACCCATAGCTATAACATTATATCAAATTTACTCCATAATATTTAAAAAATAATATTTATAGAAAATTCATGTTTATTTATAAAAGTTGGGGTCTTACAACCTCTCCTTCTTATGAAATTTCGCCCTCGAAATTAGGGTACGTACCTGGTATATCGAAGAGGTAAGGATACCTTGATTTCATTTCAGATTCTAATTAACTCCCAAGTCATTTCCTCAACATCGTGGTTTCTCCACAAAACTTTGACTTGAGGTATAACCTTGGAGCGTAGAATATGTTCCTTCTTATCCAAGATTTGAACAGGAACCTCTTCATACGTCAAATCTTCCGCTATTTCGTCCGATTCTAACTCAATAATGTGGTTCGGGTCTTTCACATATTTACGTAACATGGATATTTGAAAAACGTTATTAACACGAGACATACTTTTGCAGAAAGCGAGTCTATAGCCACGTTCCTACCGATCGAGGATTAAAATGGTAGATGAATCGAGGATTGAGTTTTCCTCTCTTTCCAAATCTCGTAACTCCTTTCCATGGAGCAACACGTAACAACACATGATCTCCTATATTGAATTCCACGTCCTTTCGATGAAGATCATCATAACTCTTTTGTCGATCTTGTGAGGTTTTTATACGTTGTCGGATCGTTTGAATCTATTTTGTAGTCATACGTACCAACTTCGGTCCCAACAACGTTGCTTCACCCACCTCATCCCAGCATACTGGAGAACGACCCTTTCTTCCACACAACGCTTCAAATGGAGCCATGCCAATACTTGCTTGATAACTGTTGTTGTAGGAAAACTCCACCAATGGTAAGAACTTGTCCCAACTTCCCCTAAAATCAAGGACACAGAGTCTTAATAGATCTTCAAGAGTTTGAATAGTCCTCTCCGACTGTCCGTTTGTCTGAGGATGATATGCCGAGCTAAATCGTAAGTCTGTGCCCATAGCTTTTTGCAAACTAACCCCAAATCGTGAACTGAATCTTGGGTCTCGATCAGACACTATGGATACCCGCATACCATGTAGTCTTACAATCTCGTTTATGTACATACGAGCAAAACGTTCAAGTGTATAAGTTTCTCGTATCGGTAAGAAATGAGTAGACTTGGTCAATCTATCAACAATGACCCAAATCGCATCTATACTTTGAGAAACCTTAGGAAGACCGGTAATGAAATCCATGGTAATGTGCTCCCACTTCCATTCTGGAATTTCAAGTGGTTACAATGGACCTTTTGGTACTTGATGCTCCGCTTTAACTCGTTGACAAGTTAGATACCTTGAGATAAATAGCGCTATCTCTCTCTTCATATTGCTCCACCAAAATGTATGATAAATATCATGATACATTTTGGTACTCCCAGGATGGATTACAAACGGTGTGTTGTGCGCCTCCATCATGATTTTATACTTTAAATCAGGGTCGTTAGGAACACAAAGTCTGGAGTTGACTCGAAGTATTCCTTCTTCATCGATTCTTGCTTCCGGCATAGCACCTTCTTGCACTTTCTTCCTCATACGCATCAGCTCCAGGTCTGTAGCTTGAGCAGCTTTAACTTTATCAATTAAAGTTGGTTCTACTCATATATTCGCCATCATAACATGGGTCCCTTGAGTCTTTAACTCTATCTCTATCCTTTGCAAGTCACACAAAATGGGCCTTTGCGTTGACAATATCGTATTCACACTTGCATATGATCTTCTACTTAATGCATCAGCTACCACGTTCGCTTTTCCAGGATGGTATTGGATGGTATGCTCATAATCTTTCAACAGTTCAAGCCAGCGTCATTGTCACATGTTGAGTTCCTTTTGAGTGAAGAAATATTTGAGGCTTTTATGATCTGTAAAGATCTCCACCTTCTCTCCATACAAGTAATGCCTCCAAATCTTTAGTGCGAAGACAACAGCTGCCAACTCTAGATCATGAGTAGGATAATTCCTCTCATATTCTTTGAGTTGTCTTGAGGCATAGGCTATAACTTTTCCATGTTGCATGGGAACACATCCCAACCCTTTGCCCTAAGCATCACTGTAGATGACAAATCCCTCCGAGCCAGATGATATTATCAGAACAGGTGCCGAAATGAGTCTCCTCTTGAGTTCTTGAAAACTCTTCTCACATTATTCACTCCAACCGAACTTTGTATCTTTCCTAGTCAGCTGAGTCAATGGAGTAGCGATTCAAGAAAATCCTTCCACGAATCTCCGATAATAACCAGCTAAACCGAGAAAGCTACGTACTTCGGTCACTGATTTAGGTTGCTCCCAGCTTTGAATATCTTCAATCTTTGCTGGGTCAACAGATATTCCATGACTTGATACCACGTGCCCAAGGAATGCTACTTCCTCAAATGTTCACGGAGCTTTTGAAGTGTCAGCCTCAAATGTTGCTCATGATCTTCACGGCTTTTGGAATAAATAAGGATGTCATCAATAAAGACGACCACAAAGTGATCCAAATATTCCTTGAATACTCGGTTCATCATATCAATGAAGGCAGCAGGAGCATTAGTCAATCCAAAGGACATGACTAGGAATTCATAATGCTCGTACCGAGTTCTGAAAGCCGTCTTTGGAATGTCATCTGTTCTAATCTTCAATTGGTGATATCCAGAACGAAGATTAATCTTTGAAAAGAATTTAGCTCCTTGCAACTGGTCAAACAGGTCATCAATACATGGCAATGGGTACCTATTTTTGATGGTGACATGATTCAACTCCCGATAATCAATACAAAGTCGCATACTCCCATCTTTCTTCTTCACGAATAGAATAGGAGCACCCCAAGGAGAAGTACTAGGACGAATAAAGCCAATGTCTAACAATTCCTGCAGTTGGGTCTTTAACTCCTGATGTTCAATAGGAGCCATTCGATATGGGGATTTGGAAATGGGTTTTGTACCGGGTTCAAGGTCGATACAAAATTCAATTTCACGTTCTGGGGGTAGGCCAAGAAGTTCTTCGGGGAATACGTCGGGAAATTTATTAACAACAGAAATATCATTCAAAGTTGGCGTATTTTTGTTTAGATCTGTGACATGAGCTAAGAAAGCTTGACATCCGTTTTTTAATAAACGAATAGCTTTATGGCTTGAGATGATCGTGATTGATTTTAATGGTTTGGTCACTTGAATTCACATAATAGGTTGATTAGGAATATGAAAGCTAACAACCTTACGAAAACAATCAATTTTTGCATGATAAGTAGTTAATCAATCAATCCCTAGAATCACGTCAAATGCAAGTATTTTTAATGAAATAAGATCGACAGGTAATATGAGGGTACCGATTTGAACCAAACAAGACTTATAAATAGTGGATGTAATGAAGGTTTCTCCCAATGGAGTTTCCACAGATAAGTCAAAATCTAATTTCTCCGCAGTCAAATTTAATCGTTGAGCGCAAGTGGGAGAAATAAACGAATGGGTAGAACCGGTATCAAATAAAGTATAGACTTTGCTAGAGTTTATGATAAGCTTACCCGTGATGACCTCATTCGGGTACCTTATTTCTGTGAGGTCACAACAAACGCCTCTCTCGCACCATCTCGGCTTTGACTTTTCCGGGAATGACCTTTGGTGCCTCCATCCTAGTTGAACTTGTCTTTGGTGAGCGACAAAATCGGGCTAAGTGCCCTTCTCTTCCACAATTATAACATGCTTTGGACGGCATCGCGCAGTTTGGACTGATGTGTCCCTCCCCTCCGCATTTGAAGCATATGATAGGTGGTCATTCTCCTTCCTTAACAATGGGTGCCGGTCTTGGCGTCTTTCCATTATTATTGTTGAATCTGTTCTTGAAATGTCCATTCTTATTGTTTTGTACGATTACCACCGAAGTGGATACCATTTCTGGCCTGTTGATTCCCTCCACGCTTGTTGTCACCGCTTCGATGACTGCTCTCACTGGTATTATCATTTTGCCAGCTGGTCTCTTTTGATTGTGTTGACTCATTATCTCGCTCTACTAACTGAGCCCTATTTACAACATCTGAATACAAACATAGTTTATGAGAAATAAGATGTTGACGTATCTCAGGTTTCAAACCTCGCAAAAACATTCGCGTCATTCTTTCTTCATTATCCACCAAGTGGGACGCAAACCGGGACAACTCAGCAAATTTAGCCTCATACTGTGACACGGTCATATTATTTTGCTCCATCTTGATAAACTCCACCTCCTTCATATGGCGAATACTTTCGGGAAAGTATTTGTCGTTGAACAGCTCTTGGAACTTCTCCCAAGACATCTTCAGTGCGGCAGGTTGAGTACGCTTTATAGATTCCCACCAGTAATCTGTCTCTCCTCGCAACATAAAGGCGACAAAGGGAACATTGTGCTCCTCGGAGCATCCCAAGACATCAAAAATTTTGGTGATCTGCTTTATCCATGCTTTCGCTATAAGTGGTTTTGGCTCTCCAATAAACTCCGCTGGTCCCAACTCCTTGAACTGTTTAGCGGTGGTGTGGTCCGAGAGTTTCGATATTTCCACCTACGTTTTGGATGAGTCGCTCACTTTGTTGTTGCATGAATTGCATAAAGCCTCTAAACAATCCATCATTCATCATTTGGTCAGTGTTGTTGTGTGCATGAGGATTTTCGCCTTCCTGATGCACATTATCCTGATTATTGATATGTGGTCAATCAACGGTCGCCTGTGCTCCATTGCTATTCTCAACATTCTCAGATGTCATTTTCAGATACTGCCACAAAACAAAATGTTAATTAACATGTAACATATTATCCCTATATTCTGACCAACCAATTAAATACCAAATAAATTTAGGTAGGTCATACTAGCGAAGGAATTCCCCGTCTCTCCCCTCCTAGTTCTATTCTCATATCATAGCCAGGGATCATATCCCTAAGATTTGATATCAACTGTGACGCCCCCAAAATTAGGTATACATCACCCATCTTGGGTCGTCAGATACATGGTACAAAATTTAAATACAACTTACTAATACAACTGTCGTGTACAATACGACAAAACATAACTGTGAGTTTGAATACAATTATTGTCTACTAGAGATTATACAAACTCAAAAGGAGTCCTCTATACAATTATTAACACACTATTTCACAGAATAGTGAGGACTACTAATGCTATCCTCTGCACCGTCACTCCGGTTTCGACTAGTCCCCGCTATGTTCTCATTTTCAAGAGAGAACAAAGAAAGAAAGGGTGAGCTCAACTAGCCCAAGAAGAAATATTATGACTAAGATAATGCAGAATAAATTATCGTTAGCCTTCAACAGTGTTAAAATGATAAAATATAACAACATCAAGTTTAACTGCAGCAGAACAAGCAATCCATTAAAAGAGTCATGTAGAGAATAAAATCTACTATCTTTTATGATTTAAAAGGTTTTTCATCACTTTTATCGCTGAGGCTCAGCTTAATAAATAATCAACATCACCGAATCACCTGTAACACCCCAAAATCCGGGTACTTCAATTCCACGGGATTTGGTGTTCACTGTACAAATATCATCTATCTATCTACCCATAATAAATGAAAGCCATGCAATAGATAGAATAAAAATCTTCCCCTTAAGGGTTACAACATCTTAATAATAATAATACAATCTCAGGTTAAACTAACCTTAAACATCTGTGCGGAATCATAAACAAATAAGTCTTAACAACATCATTAAATCAAGTCTTAAACAAAATCCATCATCAAATAAACAACAAGTCTTCACCACTTGCTAACTTTGCCCTTGCCTTTACTAGTGAAAGGTTCATCAGTTCTTTCGTTCTTAACTGCAATGTTATTATTAAGAAAGAGTGAGCACTATTGCCCACAAGTATAATAATGAAATAACAGTATAATAACATGCGAGTAAATCAAAGACATCTGAATAAAAGCTCAACTTTTGAATCAAGAATGAATCAAAAGAATCAAAAGAATTCTGAGGGTCATAAGACCTTGAACTATGTCCTAGGTTATCTAGGGTTATACTTGAAACCTTTAACAGGCATAAGACTATGGACCTTTATACTCGTACTTAGGGGGATCAGCCCTTAGTTCCATATTGTGCACAATATCTTAACGCTAACGCATAAGTAAATCCCTTTGCAGGGTTGTTCATCTCAGTTTGACATTCGAGTCCGCACCAAAGGAAGTTTGGTTTGGATAATTTAATAAGGGTTTTGAAATTTAGAACGTTCATCAACTATGGACTAGTCGAATCAATAAGGTTCATTAGTCTAACAAGATTCAACAATAATGATATTTAAAATGAATAATAATCTCAAGAAGTATACAATAGGACAATTATTGTATAACTGAATCATGCTTTGAAAAGATAATCAATCTTTAATATAACATTTGAACTTGAATAATAATAATGATAATTTACTCGAGGTAAATAATAAACTTGAACAATAATGACAAGTAGGGTTAGGAAACTTGCCTCGCAAGCGTAGCTAAACGATTACTACTTTCGCTCACCACAAATCCTACACACATACCATATGTATTCATTTATATTCATTAGTTACATTTTCACTTAATTATTTAATATAAACTCCACTTTATTTAACAAATCATTACCCTTCTAATTTAATTACTTAATTAAATTAGAATATTTTCATTCTCTTACTATTATTACACTTTAATAAATTATTTCATAATAATTTCCATCGAATATTTATTTTATTCAATAAATATCTCAATTAAAATATTTACTTTATTTTATAAATATTTTAATAATAATTTTCATCGAATATTTATTTTATTCCATAAATATCTCAATTAAAATATTTAATTTATTTTATAAATATTTTAATAATAATTTTCATCAAATATTTATTATTTTATTTATTTTTATTTTTATTTTTTAATAATTTTCATCAAATTTAGTATTGGTAATTTAGTTTAGTATTTTATTTTTAACCGCCAAGGGTATTTAGTTTACCTGTGCTCATTTTTCCTGTGCTCATTTTTTCAGTAGTTCTAGCATTCATGAACATAACAAGGCCAAATTAGGCCAAAAATCAATCAAGGTAAAATTATATATGAATATGGCCATAACTTCCAATTAGTTATTTTTACACTTAATTTAGACTTACCCAATCATTGTAATACATATATAATCATTACTTAACCCATCTAGCATGATTTTTAACAAGTTACAACACATAATTTGCAAAATCAACACATTTACTTCCTTTTTCTTGATATTCTTGAAGGTTTTGAAAATAAAACATGAAAATTGTCACTACGGATTCGTTATAACACCGAATCCGCTTATTTAAACTTTGGTCTCTTCAGATCAACATGCATAACAACATACAAGTGTAAAATTTAGGATAATATACGATCAATACATAAAATACCATGTATAAGGCCATATGGCCAAAACCCAAACTCAGAATTTTGAAATAAGAAGTCATCAGATTATGAAACTTATGATATGGTTTACAAAATATATATAATTAAATATTTATGTGATGTGCCATAACACATACAAAACCCATAATCATTACTCCTATCTCAATTACAAGAGGCTTTTAAAGATGAATGAAAGCCATTTTCATAAAAACTCAAATAACGTAAAAATAGAATTTGGTTTGGAGAAATTACCTGAGAGTATATATTAAGAAGAGGTGATCCAAGATGATCCTTTCACAATTACCCGATGATTACACACCACAATATCTCTAATTCTCACAAATTTTCTCCGATAAATTCTCAATCTCTCTCCTCTCGCTTCTTCCGCACTTAGAATAATAAAAAGAAAAGAAAAGAGAACGTCAGATTATAAGAACTCGATCGACGTAATAATGGTCAGTTAACCCAGTCATGGGTAACTGCTAGTAACCCCCACTAAGGCCATGTTTGGCTAGCATAATAGATTTCAAAACTCCTTTAATTTAATAAAGCTTTATCATAGTGTTTAATTCATGTCACACCCACTTGCACAATAATTCATATATCTTATTTAATATAAAGAAAATATAATAACTTCTCATAAATTCACATAGTCATATATTTAATTTTCTCATTAATTAATTATATTAAATTATTAAATCTCTAATTAATAAATAAATTAATTAGAATAACATCATGCTTAATTAAATAATTCATTTAATTCAATAAGTTCAATATAATTATAATTACATACTTGAATAATAAAATATTCTCCACATTAATTTAATAAATGTAACACATATAATTAAATTAATCTACCACAATTGCATTAATTAATTATTTAATCCAATAATTAAATCAAAAAAAAAATATTTATTTAACTCAATAAATATTAAAATTAAATTATAAAAATCTCGTTTGTCACATCTTTCCTCCTTAAAAGGATTCTCGTCCCGTAATCACAACTCAAAAAATTTCAACCTGCTACATTCTCCCCCTTACAAAGATTTTGTCCCCTTAATCGCCATACACATAATTAAGTAAATAATTGAGGGTAATTCTTCATCATATTCTCTCGAAGTTCCCACGTAGCTTCTTCAAGCATTGGTTCCTCCAAATTACCTTAATGTAAGGTATAACTTTATTTCGAGAACTTGTTCTTTTGATTACGACAATTTGGACAGAATTTCTTCGTAAGATAAGTCTTTCTCAAAATGCAGGGGTTCATATTCAATTACATGCTTGTAATCGGCCTTCAGTAGGGTCGTAATACGTAAACATGGAAGACGTTGTTGACATTCTCGAGTGATGGAGGTAAGGCTACCTCATATGCGACTTCACCGATTCTTTCTCAAAGACTTCAAAGGGTCCAATGAATTTTGGGCTCAATTTCCTTTCTTTCCGAACTCGATCTTCCCTTCCCAGGAGAGACCTTCAAGAAAACATAACTACCGATTCAAACTCGATATTTTTATTATGTGGATCAACAGATTTCTTCCGTCGATCTTGAGCCGCTACTACCGTGTTTCGGATCACTTTGACTATTTCGATGTCTGTTGTATTGTACAATTCTCGCCCTAGCAATTGTCTCTCACCAACTTCATCCCAAAGAAAGCGTAGTTTTGCACTTTTTCGCCATATAACGCTTCGTAGGCAAGATACCAATACTAGCGTGGTAACTATTGTTGTAGCCGAACTCTACTAACTCAGAGGTGATCATCCCAATTTCCTTTAAAGTCCATCACATGTGCTCTTAGCATATCCTCTAATGTTTGAATCGCTCTCTCGCTTCTCGCCCATTTGTTTGAGGGTGGTAAGTCGACTCATTCGCAATTGCATACCCATGCATTCCTCAAGACGTTTCAAGAAATTTGATGTGAAGAAGCGGATCCCTATCTCAAATAATTGATACCGAACTCCATGCCTCAAACAATCTTTTTTACGATAGCCTCGCCTAACCGATCTAAGTTGAATCTTATTTTGATCGGAAGGAAGTGTGCGATTTCATTAATCCAATAACGATAACCCATATCGCTGTCAGTAATTTTTCTCGAGTCGTTTCAAGGCCAACCACTAAGTCCATTGTAATATGTTCCCATTTCCATTCGGGATCTCTAACGGTTGTAGCAATCCACTCGGTCTCGATGTTTCGCTTTTTACTTTCTCGACAGTGTCGACACTTGGCAACACATTCTCGCAACATCACGTTTCAAATTCGACCACCGTAAATGTTGTCTAAGATCTTGGTACATCTTGGTACTACCAGTAATTGAATCAAATATCGTGAACTATGAGCCTCGCTCAAAATATCTTCCTTAATCTTTTGATCAAGTGTACCCAAATTCTACTCTCAAATCTCAATATTTCTTCCTTATCCATCTTAAATCTTGGTTCGGTTCCTTCGAGATATCTTCTTTGTCACCTTTATACATTCTTCATCTCAAGTCGAGCCTCCTTTACTTTATCTAGTAGAGGTGTACCAGATCACATCTAAAATAGCTTCTCATCGATTTCCATAGATACTTCACTTCCAACTCTAGTTTCTCCATTTCAAATTAGCTCCTCCCGAAAGCGCTTAACATCATCAATTTCTCACGACCCTTTCTACTTAAGGCGCTTAAGAACTACATTTGCTTTCTTCCCTGATGGTATAAAATCTCACAGTCGTAATCCTTAATTAATTCCAACCATCTTCTTCGACGATATTCAAATCCTTCATGTAAAAAATATATTGAGACTCTTGTGGTCCCAGATATATTTCACACTTCTCCCCGTGATAGATAGTGCCTCCAATTTTCAAAGCAAAAACAGCTGCAGCTAACTCCAAGTCATGGGTTGGGTATCCCTTCTCGTAATCCTTCAATTATCGTGATGCATACGCAATGACTTTGTCGTTTTGCATCAGCAAATAGCCAAGTCCTTTATGTGACGATCACTATAAACAACAAAATTTCTCAGTATCATCCGAAAGAGAAACACAGGGGTCAGATTCAAACCTCTTCTTCAATTCTTGAAAACTTTCCTCACACTTATCCGTCCAAAAATATTTCACATCTTTTCGAGTTAAATTCGTTAACGGAGTTGCGATCTTGGAAAAGTCTTGTATGAACCTTCTATAATATCCCGCCAATCCAAGAAAACTTCTTACTTCTGACGGCGTTCTCGGCTGATCCCAGTTAATCACGGATTCTACTTTGGATGGATCTACCGAAATTTCGTTTTTATAGATTACGTGACCAAGAAATTGTACTCGCTCGATCCAGAATTTGCATTTCGAAAATTTATCGTACAACTTCTCCCTTCTCAATACTTCTAATGTTAACCTCAAATGTTCTTCGTGTTCTTCTTTGGTTTTGGAATATACCAAAATGTCATCTATAAATACCACTATGAATTTGTCCAAAAACGGCTTGAACACACCATTCATTAGTCCCATAAATGTTGCAGGAGCATTCGTTAGACCAAACGACATTACTAAAAATTCATAGTGATCGTATCGCGTTTTGAACGTTGTCTTCGGTACATCCTCTAGCCTCACCTTCAGTTGATGATAACTGCTTCTCAAGTCTATCTTAGAATAGTATCTTGCTCCCTTCAACTGATCAAACAGATCATCGATCCTCGGTAATGGATATCTGTTCTTAATCGTAACCTTATTCAGTTCTCTGTAGTCAATGCAAAGCCACATCGATCCATCCTTCTTTTTCACAAACAACACCGGGGGCTCCCTACGGCGATACGCTTCATTGAATGTACTTCTTGTCCAACAATTCTTGTAGTTGTACCATTAATTCCTTCATCTCTCGGTGCCATTCTAAGATGGTGCCTTCGATATTGGAGCAGTTTCGTGCCAAATCGATTATGAAATCTACCTCTATCGGTAGAAGTCCGGTAAATCGTCTGGAAATACGTCAACGAAATCCCTCACAATCCAGATCTCTTCTACCTTTAGATTCTCTTTTCGACTGTCGACTATGTAAGCTAAGTATCCTACACAGCCTTGTCTCAACAGCCTTCCTCGGCTCAGATCATCGCCGACAACTCGCTTGTCTAGGCGACTTGCTACCATAAAACATAACCTTTGACGGAGTCATAAGGTTAATACGCTTCTTTTGACAATCAATTATAGCCCCGTAATTGAATAACCAATCCATTTCTAAAATAACATCAAATTCCCCAAGTCGAATAGAATAAGATCTACGCTCATGATATTACCCTTAATATCCACTCTACGCTTCTTATGTACGCATTTAAACAGGATTATTTCTCTATTCACAATTTCTATGTTCATGGGGTAATCCAATTCATTCTTAGACAAATCTAAATTCTTGGCAAAATCATCGATATAAAGGAATAAGTAGCACCTAATCAAATAATACGTAAGCATTAACTTTATTGATCGGAATGATACCGACACCACATCACGGATTGAATCGCATCTTGCACCGCCATGTTGAAAGTCCCGGCAATTGATCGGGTTTGTTTGTTGGTGTTGGTCGGTGATGGTTAAGGCATTTCCACCGTTATTTCCCCAGTTTCCTCCTGATCCTGACCCTCCCGATTCTTTCTTGGGACAATCTCTTGCTAGATGGTCCTTCGAACCACAAGTAAAACAAGCACCCTTCTTTGGGTTTGGACAGTTTGGTGTTATGTGTCCTTCCTGACCACAATTGTAGCATACTCTCTTTCCCTTTATACAAACTCCTAGATGAGCTTTCCCGCAAGTTGGGCATGCTTCAATTCTTTTCTTCTAATTACCTTGCCGATTCCCCGATGATGAGTTGTCGTTCCACCTTTTCTTCTGATTGAAATTTCCACCTCCCGTGCCACTTCCACTGGCCTTGTTATTAGTTTCACTTTCATTCTTCTTCTTCTTTTGATCTTGATTATACTTGGTCACCGTGATCGCTTCCTCCTTCAAATGAGGATGGCCTTTTCCAAAGATTCCATTAAACGTGTTTAATCAAACATTGATACATGCTTATACACCCAAGGCTTTAGTCCTTGTTCGAATCTTCTAGCTTTTCTCTCATCAGTGTGTACTTGGTAGGGGGCAAACCTTGCCAACTCGTTGAATTTAGCCACGTAGTCAGGTACACTCATGTTTCCCTGCTTCAGTTCCAGAAATTGAACCTCTATCTAATTCTACGAACCAGTTGGGAAATACATTTCGAAAAACATCTCTTTAAATCTTTCCCACGTAATCACGCCTTCACCTCCTCGCACTTTGTTTGTTTGCCACCAGTAGCTAGCCTCAGACTTTAACATAAATGTTGCAAAAGCGGTCTTCTGGTCTTCTCTAACCCTAGAAACGTCGAAAACCTTCTCCATTTCCATAACCCACGTTTGAGCCTCGATTGGGTTCATGGAACCTTTGAACTCCGGGCGCCCCACCGCCAAGTCCTTAAACGTTGTGTTTGGTGGAGCTTTAGGTTGGTTATTCATGGCTCCAACAAGAAGTTAACCAACCGCCGCACGGATTAGCATTAGCATTATTGTTATTATTGGTTGACTTTTCCGAGTAGGTTGACGTTGTTGTTTTCTCCTCATGCATTTTTCTGTTAAATAAACGCTTTATTAGAACTTTATTTATTTCTCCAAATAGTTAAGGCATTACTTAACAGTTTAACATACTCATTTAACACATCATCTCAAACAACTTGATATATTTTCATTCAAATCAAAAGTTTTAACATTAAACGATAGCATAACTGCTATTTACATCAACTATCCTGGAATAAAGAATCTACAGGATTAAAACATTCAAATATTCTTTCATTCATAAACACGTCAGAATTTACATCTAAAAACTAATTAAGTTCTTTACATGATTAAGCAAATCATATCGCTTTGCTAAGGTGTCGAATAGTCATTTTGTTACGCCTACGCTCCTCTTCTAAGATGCGATACATCATGTATAATGGTAGTCCTTCGAACTGGATTGGGTACCTCAAAACTCGATCTTGGGTCTCATTCATTGCCTTGTTAAGTGTAGAGTATGTTTCCCAAATCTTCGCTTTTTTTGCACGACTATCATCCTCTGCACGATTAGCTCGACTGGATTCTCTTACCCAGCCTTCCTCTGCTATGTTCAGCCTTTCAGAGGTTTCCTTCCGTTCCTTCTTCAGTTTCTCTATCTCCTCAGTCTTATCTTCGTTTTGACCATTCTCATGGACCAAATCCCATTCTACATTTGCCAGCCGAGAGTGAAGAGTCGAAATCTCCTCTCCTTCTCGCTTTCTAGAGTAATATGTCGAATAACCGCTCAACCAAATCGGACTCGCCTCGTAACTCCACGCTACGGCCAGATAACGGTCATACATCTCAAAGATCAACGGTGTACCGTGGTAACTCCTCTTCTTCCTCTTCCTCTTCCTCTTCCTCAACAAATTCCTCCTCGGGATCTCCTCAGATCGGGTGCTCATGCTCCTAACCAACAACGGTGATCAATGGAGATGACTCCCTCTGCATCAAATACTCCCTAACAACATGAATGTCTCTCGGGGCTCCTCCTCCGCTTGCATTATAGGTACACGGGTTCCTCCTCAAGAGGGTACTATAAGTACTGGGTTCTTCCTCCCCACTTGACTAGCTTCTCCAACATTCGACATCCCGACAACAAAATTTTAAGTTTTAGTTACTAAGTCGATCATCTAACGATACTTTAACACATAAACACATAAGGTCTTTTATTATCTTTAATGAATTACATAAATTCATTTCTTATAACTCGATAAGAGTTTTCCATCACTATCTTCTTTCTATAAGGCTACTACCTAAGGTTGTTCCCCACCTAAGGTTCATAACCTACAACTTTGATACTAACTTGTGACACCCCAAATTCCAGTACTTCAATTCCAATGGATTTGGTGTTCATCAGACAAATATCATCTATCTATCTACCCATAATAAATGCAAGCCATGCAATAAATAGAATAAAAATCTTCCCTTAAGGGTTACAACATCCTAATAATAATAATACAATCCAAAGTTAAAACTAACCATAAACATCCTGTAAGTGAATCATAAACAAATAAGTCTTAACAACATCATTAAATCAAGTCTTAAACAAAATACATCATCAAATAAACAACAAGTCTCCATCACTTGTTAACTTTGCCCTTCGCCTTTACTAGTGGAAGGTTCATCGGTTCTTTCGCTCTTAATCGCAATGTTATTATTAAGCAAGAGTGAGCACTATTGCCCACAAGTATAATAATGAAATAACAAAGATAATAACATGCGAGTAAATCAAAGACATCCGAATAAAAGCTCAACTTTTGAATCAAGAATGAATAACAAGAATCAAAAGAATTCGAGGGTCATAAGAGACTGAACTATGTCCCAGGTTATCAAGGGTTATACTTGAAACCTTTAATAGTCATAAGACTATGGACCTTTCTACTCGTGATTTAGGGGGATCAAACCCTTAGTACTACATCGCGCAATAATATCTTAACGCTTAACGATAAGTAAATCCCTTTGCAGGTTGTTCATCTCGATTTGACATTCGAGTCCGCATCAAAGGAAGTTTGGTTTGGATAATTCAATAAGGTTTCAAATTTAAAACGTTTCATCAACTATGGACTAGTCGAATCAATAAGGTTCACTAGTCTAACAAGATTCAACAATAATGATATTTAAATTGAATAATAATCTCAAGAAGTATACAATAGGACAATTATTGTATAATTGAATCATGCTTTGAAAATATAATCAATCTTTTAATATAACATTTGAACTTGAATAATAATAATGATAATTTACTCGAGGTAAATAATAAACTTGAACAATAATGACAAGTAGGGTTAGAAACTTGCCTCGCAAGCGTAGTAGCTAAACGATTACTATTTCGCTCACCACAAATCCTACACACATACCATATGTATTCATTTATATTCATTAGTTACATTTTCACTTAATTATTTAATATAAACTCCACTTTATTTAACAAATCATTACCCTTCTAATTTAATTACTTAATTAAATTAGAATATTTTCATTCTCTTACTATTATTACACTTTAATAAATTATTTCATAATAATTTCCATTGAATATTTATTTTATTCAATAAATATCTCAATTAAAATATTTACTTTATTTTATAAATATTTTAATAATAATTTTCATCGAATATTTATTTTATTCCATAAATATCTCAATTAAAATATTTAATTTATTTTATAAATATTTTAATAATAATTTTCATCAAATATTTATTATTATTATTTTTCATTTATTTATAATTATTATTATTTTATTTTTTTTTTTTCATTGCTTAAGTGGTAATTTAGTTTAGTAAATACTCACGGAAGTGGGTTACCTGTGCTCATTTTCTGTAGTTTTCATAGCTTCTCTGTGATTCATGAACATAACAAGGCCAAATTAGGCCAAAAATCAATCACATGTGTAAAATTATATACTTAATATGGCCATAACTTCCAATTAGTTATTTTTACACTAATTTAGACTTACCCAATCATTATAATACATATATAATCATTACTTAACCTATCTAGCATGATTTTTAACAAGTTACAACACATAATTTGCAAAATCAACACATTTACTTCCATCGTTTTGATGTTTTGAAGGTTTTGAAAATAAAACATGAAAATTATCACTAAGGATTCAAGTTATAACACCGAATCAATCCGCTTATTTAAACTTTGGTCTCTTCAGATCAACATGCATAACAACATACAAGTGTAAAATTTAGGATAATATATGATCAATACATAAATATACACGATAAGGCCATATGGACAAAACCCAAACTCAGAATTTTGAAAAAGCAAGTCATCATATTATGAAACTTATGATATGTTTACAAAATATATATAATTAAATACGATGTGATGTGCCATAACACATACAAAACCCATAATCATTACTCCTATCTCAATTACAGAGGCTTTATAAAGATGAATGAAAGCCATTTTCATAAAACTCAAATAACGTAAAAATAGAATTTGGTTTGGAGAAATTACCTAGAGTATAGATTAAGAAGAGGTGATCCAAGAGGTTCCTTTCACAATTACCTGATGATTACACACTCACAATATCTCTAATTCTCACAAATTTTCTCTGATAAATTCTCAATCTCTCTCCCTCTCTGCTCTTCCAAACTTAGAATAATAAAAGAAAAGAAAAGAGAACGTCGTATTATAAGAACTCGACTAACGCGTAATAATGGTCAGTTAACCCAGTCATGGGTAACTAATAGTAACCCCCACTAAGGTCATGTTTGGCTAGCATAATAGATTTCAAAACTCCTTTAATTTAATAAAGCTTTATCATATAGTTTAATTCATGTCACACCCACTTGCACAATAATTCATATATCTTATTTAATATAAATAAAATATAATAACTTCTCATAAATTCACATAGTCATATATTTAATTTTCTCATTAATTAATTATATTAAATTATTAAATCTCCAACTAATAAATAAATTAATTAGAATAACATCATACTTAATTAAATAATTCATTTAATTCAATAAGTCGACATAATTACATACTTGAATAATAAATATTCTCCACATTAATTTAATAAATGTAACACATATAATTAAATTAATCTACCACAATTGCATCAATTAATTATTTAATCCAATAACTAAATCATTGAAAAAATATTTATTTAACTCAATAAATATTAAAATTAAATTATAAAAATCTCGTTCGTCACATCTTTCCCTCCTTAAAAGGATTCTGTCCCCAGAATCACGACTCAAAAATTTCGACCCGCTACATCACCCCTGCACTACAGCCAATGATATTCTTTAGTATCACGACCACAATTATCCATGCACTACGGGCCAAGAATATTTGTGTACTCATTAATGGTCATGATCATGCCAACAACTGTTCATCAATGCACTACGGCCAATGAGTACTTTTACCACATCATTTGTAACATTACGGTCATGATTACACCGAATAATCCTTGGTCATAATCATACCAAGTTCATCCATGCACTACAGGCCACAGATGACTTTCAAAAAAATATAAACATGAAGATGATGACAATGATATAAGAATTCAATAAAACAAGTTCAAGAATTAATTTATTCAGGAACTAATAAAGTCCAAATTGTCAACATGATACTGCTTTGTAGATTAAAATTCAAGAATGCTCAGAAGAATATTTCCATGAAAAGATCTTTGGATGAAGCCTTAAATATCAAGGATATTCCACTAATTTCATAGAGTATAGAAGTCAAAACTTTAACTTATTTGAGTATAACAACGAATGGAATAACAAAATAAATCACCATGCATGCATGATTCAGTATGTATAAAGTTATTCCAATGCATTATTAATAAGTAATGGAACCGTAAAGCGAAATTTAAATTAAGACCGATGGATGTTCTAACAGAATAATAAAGACGGAACCGGTCCGACATAAACGTATATTGCATGTGATATTCCAATGTAATAATAATAAAGACGGAATTCGAAGTCCCATAGTAAAAACGCATGCAGAGAGGATATTCCAAATGAATAATAATAAAAAGCAGAATAATAGAAGAATGTCACCAAGTATAGGGTAGTCCGCGTATATTGGTTATTCCAGCAGAATAATAAAGAATGGAATATCAGAAGTTCTCTTCATGAATACAAAAGAAATAATATCCCTTACCGTAAAATAAACTGAATACAAGAGTAGGGAAGTAGCAGAATACTTTTCTCTCTATAATTTCTCTCTCTAGAGTTTCACTGAATTCGTAAGAAATAATGAAGGAATAAGCTTCTATTTATAGAAGAATGGACTGCATAGTAACTAATCCATGAACGTTCCATAATTAAAGCAAAATCTTTTAAATAAAATATAATATATTCTCTTTATAATTATATAATAAAACAAAATTTATATATATATATATATATATATAAACCATAATACTCCTCTCTGACAAAATCTGCTCCAACCGTCCTTTTTTTCCAAGTATAACAAAATTATAATATAAATATATATATATAAGCATATGTTATAAACATATATATATGTAATAATTGTACTCCCCAATACCCGTAACCAAAATTCTTCCTCCCAAGACTTTGTAACCCACATGGGCCCCACTAGTGGGCCCCCACCTATTATTATATAAAATAACTTTCTACCGATTATTTTGAAAAATGGGTAAATAGGGGTCCATAAAATAAGCAAAATTTAGAACAATTACTATAGCAATAATTGAACAAAACTGAGTAACTTCTCACGTAAGCATCAATAATCAATACAGGTGTACTCTTTTGTGTAACCACGCGTATTATTGTACTTTTTTAACACCGGTTTTTCAGCAGATTAGCGGTAAAACTTCCATCGTTATTTTCATAAAGTATTTTTGTCGTTTTTCTCAATCCAAACAATAATTACATTATGGGGTCCACCAATGATCAGGTCGTTGTACAAATATTCCCTGTTAAAATGAATATTCCCCGACCAATCGAATATTATATAACAACTATGATTTTGCAAAATTTATAAATATTACCCACAAATTTATAACATTATATCAAATTTACTCCATAATATTTAAAAAATGATATTTATAGAAAATACATCTTTATTTATAAAAGTTGGGGTCTTACAAGGGAAATATCAGTCTGAACTGTACGTAGCAATCCAAAGTGTGTTATAATTGCGGAAGAGAAAGTCACCTTGCCTGATTTTGTCGTGCACCGAAGTCAAGTCTAGCTGAGATGGAGGCATCAAAGGTCGTCACAGACAAGACAAAACTGGTAGTTCAAGGGAGAACGTTTGTCGTAACCTCCCAAAAAGCGAGGAATCCAAACGAGGTAATCATGGCTAAGCTAATCATAAACTCTAGCGAAGTATATACCTTATTTGATACCGGTTCTACCCATTTTTTTTGTGACACCCCCAAATCCGGGTATCTTCCAACCCGATAGATGGTGCTCCACGATACTACAATCCATACAATCATTCTATTGAGATAACAACAAAAGGAATGTAATTACTATCTTTGTATTACATTTGTAATAAATCCCTTCCCAAGTTCATGACCGAATAAATTCGTTGTTCTTCATAAGTATATTACATACAAATACACTAATCTATTACAGGACGATTAATTGTACATCTTAGCCTTGCCTTTATCTCTCTTAGAACTCTCAGTTCGTTCGGTTTTAGCTACAAACATATGGTTCAAGCAAGAATGAGCATAACTAGCTCAGCAATTCTTAACAAAGAATCATATGAATATCACCTTAACAATTACATGCTTTATTTCCATATCTGAACAATTATCTACGAAGCACTATGAAACATTTGACTAGTACTTCTTGTGTCATAACAACAATTCTAAAGTATATATATAATAGCTTAGGAATGATGAACTGATCAAAAGACCATGAACATACTCTTTTCGTTTTTATACTTGAAAAGGACATCCGGCACTAAGGCCATCCATCCGTCTTTACTTACGAGTACTTCTAGGTGATCAGCCTATTGTACTCTATGTTGATTAACACTCTTACGTTAAATGTATTTACATTCAACATTTGGCAACCTTGCGTGCCCATCGAATAATCGATGAAAAATACTTTTGTTTGTACATAGACAAACTTACCTTTACATCCGTACCAAATACTTGGCATAGGATAGCGTTAACAGTTCTATATCGAAAGACTTGTAACCAAATCAATCAACTCTTCAGTATTAGTCTAGCCGAGTTAAAACAGGCATCATTCTTTCTTTAAAACCATTCATGCATTGTATAACATGCATCACGTAAAACTTGGCTAACACGAAGGTTAGACAAGTGTTTAAGAAAGACTTGCCTTCAAGCGTCTTCGAATATACAATTCAACTATTCTCAGTCTTTACAGGATCTACATGATACATTCACATAACACACTGTAATTAGTTATCAAACAAACTAACTTTACGGGTCTTACTAACTTCTTTCTCTTCTATGTCTTATTCGAATTAACTTGTTTATCAAATTCGATTCGACTTTCTATACTTCATTACAGTTCGTTAATGTTTTTAAGTTACTAACCAACTTTCGATCATTATTGGATAAGTACCAACGTTGAACGTCATTTACGGTTTACTTATTACGTTCTCGCATTCTTCGTTTAATTTCTATTAATCCTTACTTAATCTTCTTACATTATCACCTTATAAGTGATTTAAGTTCAGTCTTATTATGTACATTAAGTACCTTCAATGTCTTACCTTAAGTCTATATTCAAATGGAACAAATCTTAACGTGGTCAACATTTTTCTACTACCGAAAGCGCATGTACATGACACATCCCTAGTACTAACTCTCCTATTTGTCAATGCCGAGTTAAGGTGGTACCTCACGGATCTAGCATTCTTGACGCCGCCACGTGCTCCGATTGGCCAAAACAGTTTTACTTTTCTTATGAAACTCCCGGCTTCCTAATTTGTTTGTTTTACATCCGAATTGACCCATTTGAAAGCCTACAACTCACAAATCACATCCTTTACGTGTTCATATAAGAATTTAACATTTTTGAATCCGTTAACTCAGAATTCACCTTTGAGTTCATTTTTAAGCGTTCGTTTAACGTTTTCAACCGTTCAATACTCGTTTTCTTTGTTATAAGTCGGAATGCGACGATTCTTTCTCTAACGACTCTTAATTACCTTATCTCACGTGATAACATTGGAAACCAACGTTTTTAAGTCACACGGTAACTTTTGACCTTTAATCCGAGATTTCTACATTTTCGACGTTTAACGTCTATTTTGGCAAAATTTGCCATAACTTCGTTACTCGTGTTCTATACGCCAAATCAAAAAGAAAACTTCATTGATTCCTCATAGTCATCCTAACCAACCAACAGGCACATTCCTTAGCTATAATGGTTCTCAATTTTTTTATTCAAAACTAAGTTTACTTTCAAGACTTTCTACAGTTTTAACTCACGTAAACACTTACGATTTCTATTTGGTCATAACCTATCAATGATTTGATCATTAATAGACATCCTTATCTCTCCTCAATAAACATGATCCACCAATCTATGATTCTTCTACTAGAAAGAAATCGAAAAAGATGAAGATTACGGTTTATGAGAGTTTACCTTTGAAGTAATTCACGTTCTTGATAAACGTCCATTGGTTTGCTTGGAAGTAGAATGATTTAAGTGTTTCTAGCTCTTTTTCTCTCTCAATATGTATTGGTCAAGCTTTGTAAAACCTCAAATGACCAACTCTTACTTTGTATTTATAGGCAACCAACTAAGGGGAAATATTTTCCATGTGACACCCCCAAATCCCAGTACATTCACATCTAACTACCCAATCATAATAAAAAATGAATAATAAACTTTCCATTAGGGGATTACATTAATAAAAAAAATCTCCCAGGTTATCTAACCTTTAAATACAATTCATTCAAATGCGGAAATTAAATAAATATTTCATTACATCAATCAAATTAAAGTCTGATAAAATATCAACATATTACAAGTCTTCAATGCATGTTCATCTTTCCTTTTCCCATACTGGTGCTAGGTACATCAACCTTCTCATCCTTAGCTTTAATGGTTATATAAGCAAGAGTGAGCAAACAAAGCTCACTTGAAATAATAATGGATAAACTTTACAACATTTGTCAAATAGGTTTAATAGAACTGAATGATATATTCTATTAACATTCTGAAATATACAAGTGAGGGCCTAATGACCACGAACCATGTCCACAGTTATAAGTAATCTTTCAACTTAAACTTTAACAGTCATAAGACTATAAGGACTCCACGTACTTAGGGGGATCAACCCTTCGTACAATGTATTGTGCACAAATATTTCAACGCTAAGCGTAAACCCCTAATAATAGGGTTATTCGTCTCAGTATTTAGAGTACAAGTCCACACCAAAGTAAGTTTGGTTTGGATACATTTCAAGGTAATTTGGAATTCAACGAAAATCAACTAAGGATTAGTTGAATAAAAAGGTAATAACTCTATGTTACGGAATAAATTATAAGTGAATCAACATTGTATACTAAGTTCATTCTTTAGGAATAATCTAATAGCATAAAGATTGAATAATATACCATACATTTCTTTGAACAACATTAAGCTAAGGTTAAATCTTAGAATTGAATATTAAACATGCATAATAAGTAATGACTTGAACGATAAACTTGTTCATCAGAATAAAGATACTTTCATGTTGACAATAACAAGTTTAGTTTTAGAAAAACATGCACAACATAACAATAGAACTAGCTCAACAAAAGTGTTGAGTTAGGAAGACTTGCATAATTGTAATTGAACTAGAAATAATAACTTGTTCAACGAAACAAGTTAACAACAAGAATAACTTAATCAATATAATCAAGATAAGGTAAGTAAACTTGCACAACGAAGTTTTTAGGGTTAGAAGAACTTGCTCAAAGAGAGTTTAGATACTTACACAATTATAAAAGTAGAGTTAAAGAACTTGCCTCGTGCGTAGGTTAAACAATCACTACTCACGTTCACCAAAAGTCCTACATATACCATATGTATTGACAATACACATTAGTTACACTAATATTAGTTTCATATAGCTCACTAACAACATCACATCTTTTCATGAACATTACTATTTAGCTTTATTACAACTACTTAAGTGATCAAGTTATTGCACCAAATACACATTAACAACTTGATACAACATCCTATTACATGTCCAACATGTTACCATTAGGTTATACTAATACAAAAAGGATTGCACTTGCATCCGCGCATCCCGACGCCCTCCGATGGCCTCCAAATACACAACAGTCCTAAAGATAGCCGTTTTGACCCTTCATAACGATTTCAAATTGAAACACTTAAAGACTAAATGTTATAGGCCTATTCGTCCTCGTTTTGAATCATCTTGAATCGCATCTATCGGAGTTCGTATGAAAATGTTATGCTCATTTTAGTAAACTATGTCCGGTCAGTTTTTTTTCCAAAATTTTATCTTTACAGAATTCCCCCCCCCCCCCCCCAGGGTGGGGATCTCTGCTACGACTTCACGATTTTAGCTCTAGAACACTACGGAAAGCCAAATTAGGCTTCCAAGCTCCTTTCTAACAACCATACCAACCTACCCAAAGTGTAATAGGTTACAGAAACATAATCTATTGTTTTCTAACGTGTTTCTAGCCATCTAAACAACATAAACATCTAAATTACAACCATTAATTTTCATTATTTTTGCTAAAGCTTCACTTTTTGAAAGTTTCAGTGAAAAATCATCAGTATGATTTTGTTTTCAACCAAAACAGATAATTCAACTTACTATGCTTATGTTTAGTCATCCTCTTTCAAATTCAATAGTCAATTTATAAATTAAACAACTAATTAGACCTTAATTTTATTTTAAACTAAGCCATATTCATAGATATTCATGTATACTCACTTTAATATGGTTTTCTTCACAAAGTACAAACATACATGAATTAATTGACTATTCACATATATAACTTATAAAAACAGTTTTATAACAATCAATTTATCATACAACACCATAAACCACATACAATTTATCCTTCACAAAGCTTTTACATAGAATTTTGGAAGAAGAAGACAACTAAACTTTAAAGAATTTTAAAAAGGGTTTAGATGATACCTTGTATGGTAGAAGATGATAACTTTCTTCCTTTGTTCAACAAAACTTCTTTTTCCCAATTTTTCTCTTGGATTCTCTGTATTCTTCTTCTTCTTCTCCTCCTATTTCTTCTTCTGAGTCTTTCTCCTAACTCTTTTCTGACTTGCGTACTAATCAAAAAGATATAATGTATAATAATAATAATAATATAGGTATTAAGTATAAAATTTTAACTGACATCAGTTATAAATTATTTGAAAATCAAAAGTCATAAGGCTTGTTTGGCTAGCTAACTAAAAATAACTCATTAACTCTTACACATTGTTTGGTAAACCTAATTAAAATAAATCAATGAATCCATATACCTTGTTTGGTAAAACACCATTAGATTAAAGACTTAATATGCATTAAGACTTGTTTGGCCAAAACTAAATTAAACTCCTTTAATTTATTTTATAACTCCTTTATATTAAGGTTATTTGTCACCCTTTTATTTAATTAAATTTTAATAATCAATTTAATTAATTCTAATACTAATTTATTAAATTGTAACGATCGAGAAATTTATAATTTAATTTAAATATTTATTGAATTAAATAAATATTTTAAATAATTTATTTATTAAGGAAAATAAATAATTGATGAATTATGGTGAATTAATTTGGTAACTAAATTAATTAGTGTTAATTTGAATAATGATAATTTTATCTAATGGATTTAATTTAAGGAAGTAATTAAATTAAATCAATTGCTTAATATTAAAAAAAATAATTAAATTAAATGAATTGTTTAATTTAAGGAAATAAATAAATTTAATATAGAGATGTGTCTAATTTATTAATTAAATTAGATATATAATTATTTATTAATGATAATAAGATTTTTATTATTAGTATTATAAGTTATTTAAATTAACTAAACTAAGTTATTTAAATTAATCAACTAAAAGTGTAACATGAAACTATATAATATAAATGTTATTAAAATAATTTAGTTCGGAGAGTTTTTGGTTAGCCAAACAGGGCCTTGTGGCCTTTGGCTTATTTGAGCTGACGCTTGTTGGGTTTTGTAACTGAAAAAGAACGTGGGCTTCAGTTTATGTGTACACATGCTATACCTATGGTTAGCGTCTAGTTTTTTTTATTCTTATTTCACATATTTTGGCTAAGGAGAATAACAGAGGTTTAGAGAGAAAATACAGAGAAAAGCTAAGAGAGAAGGGAGAGAATTCTAGAGTTTTCTAAAGAAAATTCAGTGGTGATAACAAGGGTTTCAAACAAATTGGAGGTATATTATCTAAACCTTAGTAATATATATATATATATATATATATATATATAAAAATATATATATATATAAATATATGAGTTACGGCATAATTTTATATTCTCTGTGAAGTCGATTTTGTTGAATTGTTGCTAGACAATTGAATTGTGATGATTTTTTGTGTTGGTTGTGTTTGAGTTTATACGTAAACAAGAATTCGTATGCTAATTACAGTTTTAAAAAGGAAGAAAAGTACGACAGTGTATATTTTCCATATGGCTTGTGAGTAGTACCAATTCTAGTGGCCAATTCGTATGCTAAACTGTAAATTGAGTCTTGATTATGCTAGTTTATTAAGAATCGAGCATAACGTAATTTTAATTAAGTGTTTTGGCCAAGTTTTGAGATGTCAGTGATTATTTTTGTGTAAGAAGTTCAAAAATTGAGTTTTATATGAAAACATGGAATTTTGAGAAATTAAACTAGTTTTAGTTGATGATAAATTATGTTAATTGGTTGTAAATGTTAGCAATCATGTTTGTAATAGTCTGTACCAATTGTAGATGTTAATTTCCTTTGTTTGGTGGGTGAAATTTGTGTTTGTTGGTTGGGCTAAAATGGCTACTTTCACTTCTCGCCAGTCTCTGCATGATTCTGAACTCGAACATTGCCAAGAACTGCCTTGAGCCTTAAGTAAGTGGCAGTAATTGCGCACCTTTTGAACTTAAACAGATGAGGTTTGCTTTTTGCTTGGTCGTCGTATATCGGACTTGTGTTAGTTTAGTGTGTATGTTAATGATATTAAAACATGTTATAAACTATAATAATAGATGTTAATGTGTTGAAATGCAAAGTACAAAGATTTGAAATAATTATTTAAATAAGTTATAAAATGAAACCAAATGAGATGTTTTCGAAAGTTATAGATAAACGATAAGGTTTATGTTGATCAATGTGTGATTTCAGAAGCGTTAAGTATGTCAACCTAAATGGTTAGGTGCTAGGTTAGGGTTATGACATAAATGATAGTTTAAACCCTAAAGCTAATATTCATACAATTAATTGTTGTTGCGATTTTGATTATATGCGTAGGGTAATTGGAGATTATTTCATTTGTGTAGCTTACAATCAAGACAAGTTTTCTAACTCTACCTTGTTATTATTGAGCAAGTTCTTAAATCTTAACTAATTACATTGAGCAAAGTTTCTAACTTCATTCTTTTCGTATTGAATGCAAGTTCCCATTCCTAAATTATTATTGTGCAAGTTCCTAACATTCTTTACGAAGATGAGCAAACTTAACCTATCTTGTGTATGTTTGTTCAAGCTTATGTAACCTAATTCGTTACATTAAGCGAGATTTAGATTCCTAATTATTATTCAAAGCTTATATTGTTCTAATACATTGATTCAAGGAAGATTGTTTTAACTCTTCTATAGCACCTTGCATGTATACCATTGTTTACTCAATTATATATTATTGTTATTCAACCTTTGACTTTGATAACCTTGTTCAAAGCTTTATCATTGTATTAAATCTTCAAGTAGTAAGCAAACCTTTATTGATTGAATTAATCTATATTCGAATAGTGTTCTAAAATTCTAGAAAACACTGATAAGCTAGTTCCAAACTAAACTTTCTTTAGTGCGGAAATTCTAAATCCAAACTGAGACGAACAACCCTAACATATGGGATTTTGTACGTGTAACGTTTAGATGTTTGTGCACAATATATGTTACAAAGGGCTGATACCCCTAAGTACGTTAAGAAGAGTATGTACAGTCTAATGACTGTTGAGGTTAAGGTAATAATACCTAAACATCGTGGACATAGTTTGTGGTCATAAGACCCTCAGATAATTAAAAGTTTGAACTTGTTTTCTATTTTTGATTCGTAGAACAAGTTCTTTATCATTCAGTATTCGTTGTTCACTCTCATGTTGTTATTATACTATCTTTATGTCAGTGAGCAATTGTTTGCTTACTCTTGCAATTAAACAATGCAGCTAAAATTGAAAGAGGTGATGATCCATCTACTAGCAAGGGAAAGGGCAAGATGTCTAAGTGATGAAGAATTGTTTAAAGTTTATTTAAATGCTTGATGTAACGACCCCAAAATTTATACAATTTAATTCTCGATTTCAGTCGTTAATAATACATTCAACCTCTAATTTTACATCATTAAATGATAATACAACCATTGAAATTTGCGGAATAATTAAAATTTTCTATTACAAACTATTCTCGTTCCCAAAACTTTCAACCTTTACATCTAAATATCTCAGAATCATTTTAATACTACAAGAGTTTACATCGTAAAACAATATAACAATACAACATTAATATATTTATCGAAACATTAGACATGGTTTACAGGAATAACAACTTAGCTAGGATATTAAATCTTCATATATCACTTTTGATCCATAACAATCAAGTAGCACATAGCGTTACCTTCAATTCTTGAATCTGCAAAAATGGTTATTTGCAAGAATGAGCTCGATAGCTCAGCAAAATCTAACAGTTTTCATGCATCACGTAGCACATAATAACATGCTCAACATGCAAGAATAATCATAAACAAACATAGCATACATGTTGTAGTTCACATAACAACTATAAAGATTGAGTTCCTTACTCAATCAACATTCCTAGTTCAATCATCATAGTCATAGATTGACTTTCACATTTCATACTTTTGACATATATAATACATCATACACTACAATTTTAAAGCAGATCATCATCAAGTTCACATAGCAAAAAGGAACTGAAAGACTTGCCTTTACCGGCGTTTTACCAACACGCTAATACTTTGCGTCCTTGCACAACCTACATTGTATGTGAGATTGATAATAAATAAAATCAATACTCAATCTCATGGTCAAATTTATTCTAAGACCTTACTTTATCTTATTATCCTTTATAATGTCTTTATAGACATCTAACTATTTTATATGCAACTCAGTTTTATTTTCATTTTCATCACCACACATGCTAGACTATCACACTTGTAGTTTAATGTGCGTATATCACACCATTTTATTTTACCAATTTGGTTTCAAAAATGCATATTCAACACATTATTTACATGTTTAATTTTCCTTCATAAATTAAAAATTACCCTTTTCGATTTCTTTCCATTATTATTCTTGTATTATCATCTTTTCATACTTATATATCCAATATTAGCCATTAGTTAGACACTTTGTATACCAAAGTTTAGAAACACAATTACTCTTGGGCATTTTATCGAGCACGTTATGTGCACACATGAACTTATCTCAACTCTTTATCTTAAATGGTTAATTATGCATAGAATATGATAACACATATCTATACTCATTACATATATCAAAACATATTTTTAATCATCAAAATATATCATCACCCAAAATCTTAATTCAAACAGAATTATAAAACTCATCTTCACAATTTCTTTAACAAAACGTTGTTTTCATTTTTAACGTAACTCATTTGTTACATGTCCATTTTTGTTCCTTCTTATATAGAATTAACCCTTACTCAGTGTACTACAACCTCATCTAGGCCTTAAAGTCAGACCCTTATCCATCTAAACCAAATTCTGTAATTCATCAACTAGTCTAGAAAATTTCATTTTCTGGACATCCTTACTTAACAGTTTATTTCGGACATGATCCGGTCCATAAAATGGATCAATTACGTTTTTCTAGCTAGTAAACTTCCATATCTACAACTTTTCAGTTTTAAGTTTCTTCAGATTCAAAACACACGAATTTATATGAATTTTTCAAAGTCAGAAACCGTAACAGTTTTGATTTTCTGGACAGATTATTTTCCCTACGGACCAGCCTTACTAAAACAGACATTGCAAGAAATATACAAAGAGTTTTCCTATGATTCTACTTTTAGAATATAGCTTACTTCCATATCTTCGATTTGATATAAGGCTCACTTTCTAACTCATTATACCCAAAGAGATATGAATTTCACAAGATATGTCCACAATTACTCAAAACCTACGAATTTTGTTCTTCAAATTTTCTTTCCATTTCATTTTCTTTCTTGAATCCTCTTGTTTGATTCTTGATAATCCAAGATTAAACCAATACAAATAAGATTAAGCATGATCTATTACCCTAGAACATAAATCTACCCAAAAATCAAAGATTAAATAAGAGTTTAGAAGTTACCTTCTTCTAGCTTTTTCTTCTTCTTCTTCTAGCTCATCTCAATTCCTCTATTTCTCTCTATCTCTCTCAATTTCTCAATACAACTTCTATATAACCGTTATCCTACATTATGAAGAACATAAAAATATAATTAAAACAATGAATTTAGATTATACCCTTATTAGTATGAATTTAAGAGAGAGATGAAGATGATGATGATGGGGCTTATTTTGTCTTCTCAAAGCTTTCCCTTCTTCTTCTTTTTCTTCCTCTTCTTCTTCTCCTACAACTCTCTCTAACTCTCTTCTTCTTTCTTTTGTTTGTTTTCTAAAACTAACTTACTAACTTGTAGTATATACATATAATATACAATACTAGTAATATATAATATATGTAACTCCTAGTAATTATTAGATATACTAATTACTAGTTAATACATAGGTTACACCAACTTGAACTTGAAAAGCCTAAGACCATGTTTGACAAATACTCATTATTTTAATTAATCAATAGCTTAACATCAATCAATCTCATCAAATTGTCACATAATTATATCTACTTGTTAATTATAATTTCGTGTAACAATCATCACATAACTCATCTAATTTAATTATCTCAATTAAATTAGAACTATAACATAAAATTATTATATTAATTAAATAAAATACTAAATATTCATTTAATTAATCTGCTACACTTAATTACCTTACTACTATAATCAAAATAAATTTATTTATTTAACTCAATAAATAATTCAATTAAATATTTATATATATTAAAATTAATATATAACATTCTCTTCACATCAATTCACATATTCTACAATATATGACATACACATACTCACACCCAACATATCTCATAAATAATACTTTTATTTATAAAATTCTCATTTATAAATTCTAAAAATATGGGATGTCACATCCTTCCCTCCTTATAAAGATTCCGTCCTCAGAATCACCGAAACCCTACCTTACTCAGGCTTTCCTCAAATCTATTCATTGAATAACTTCAACACATTACCTTAATATAGGTTTTATATTTTCTACTCTCACCATTTTTGATAATAAATTCTTATAAGTTTTATTTCATAACATTTACTTAGACTCAATTATATTTGAGTATTACATATTCTTTGACCCGTTCATTATCTTTCTCTAAGGATCATTATCGTATATTATATGATCAAACTCTCGGGACATTACACTTGAAGTTGTAAAGACTTGTTTTATTTTATAATGTATTCCGCAAACTGATGTAATAATTTTAAGGTTAGATTACCTGGGATTTATTTTGAGATTATGATGTAACCCTTTAATGGGAGAGATTATTGTTCAAGTTATTTAAATTATGTCTTTATCCTTTGAATATGGGTAGTTAGATATAATAGTTTTTGATGAGTGAGCACCAAATTCGGTGGAAATGAAGTACACGGATTTGGGGGTGTCACAGGTTGGTATCAAAGCTTTAGGTTATGAACCTTAGGTGGGGAAAACCTTAGGAAGTAGCCTTTAAGAAGTTAGAAAACATAGAGGTGATTAACTCTTATCGAATTTTAAGGAATGGATTAAGGCATCCATTGAAACTGAATTATAAAAGACATTATGTGCTAAGTGTTAATAACTTATGTGCTCGCGAGTAGCGAAAAATGTTAATTAAAACTTAAAATTATTTTATTGTCAGGATGTCTAACGAAGGAGGATCTAGTCCAGCTAGAGAGGTGATACCTCAGGTACCTTGAGATGATGAACCCCGGGATATTCATGTAGTGCGGGAACAGTTGATCCAGGAGGATGAGCCTGTGACCAATCCCGAGGAGGATAGTCCTGAGGAGGATGATGATGAGGAGGATCCTGAGGAGTTTCCACCAAACTCCGTATCGACTGAGATGTATGACACTATGTATGACCGTAACATAGAGTTACAAGATAATGTTGAGGAGCTGAAGGAGATGGTAGAGATGCATCACGTTGCATTGGAACAGAAGGAGATATAGATTCAGGAACTTGACTCAAAACTTGGAAACACAGAATGGGATCTAGTTCATACCAATGGTCAGAATGAAGATATGTTGGCAGTGAACGAGAAGATGAAGACTGACATGGAGAAGATGAAAGATGACTTCAAAGAGAAATCAGCTAAGCGTGCAAGAGCAGAGGATGCTTGTATGAAGGCGACTCAACGAGCAGACCGTGTTGAGGCTAAGGTCCAAGTGAAGATAGCCAAGATGAAGGAGATGGATTATGAATTTAATTCGGCGATTGATAGGGCCCAGGATCGAGTCCATTATTATCCACCTCAATTTGAAGACTCGCCGTGTTTCGTGATGGATCGTAGGACTACGTATCGTATCATGGAGGAAGAGCGTCGAGAGGCCATATGATGTCTTAACATGAATAGATAGAAAATAAGAGTGATAATAATATGTGGTTAATTATGCGAGTAAATAAATTGTTAATCCCTTATTTTGAGATGAATAAAGGGATAATATGAGTATGTAATCCTGAAACTGGTTTAGCTCAGGAAAGTGGATGTTTATACCAGATATGCTATCTTTAGTATGTTTAAAACTTTATGAATAAATAAAATATTAGAGTTTATTTGGAATGTTATGTGTTATAGCTTTAATCTTGGAATGTTTAAGTTAAACGTTGAATACCCAAGAATTTGAGTAATGAACTAATAAGCGTATATTTTAACAGAAAATACCTCCTAGAAGAAGACAACCACGTCAGCAATCCTGAGGGGTCTACTAACAATAACAATGAGACCAACGCTAATCCAGTTCAGCAGTTGGTAGCTTTGTTGACGGGAGCACTTACAAATCTCCCGCAAGCTCAAGTTACGACTTTCAAGGAATTCAAAGCGGTTGGACCGCTAGAGTTTCAAGGTCATTGCGTATGCATCTAGGCAGTTGAAGGATTATGAGAAAGTTTACCCTACTCATGATCTGGAACTGGCCGTGGTGGTGTTTGCCCTAAAGATATGGCGACATTATCTTTATGGGGAAAAGTGTGAGATATACACGGACCATATGAGTCTAAAATATATCTTCACACAGAAGGAGTTGAATATGAGACAGAGGAGGTGGCTGGAGTTGATAAAGGATTATGACTATGATATCCTGTATCACCATGGAAAAGCCAATGTAGTGGCCGACGCCTTGAGTAGAAAGGGTCGGGAGAAGTTGTCTTTGTTAACAGCTCAAACTGAGTTAATAACAGAGATGGCTAGGATGGAGTTGGAGGTGAAGTTGCCAAGTGAGGCGGAGCAGAGATTTTTTATGGCAGAGATTCGATCTACCATCGTAGAGAGAGTCAAGGAGGTGCAACTCAAAACCAATGAGTGTGATCAGATGAAGGAGCGGTTAACCACTGAAAAAGATATTAGGTTTAGTCTTGATAATGAGGGATTATTAAGATTTGAGGGAAGAATTTGGGTTCCGAATGAGACAAAATTAAAGGAGCAAGTTTTACAATAGGCTCATAGTTCGAGGTACTCGATTCATCCTGGAAGCACTAAGATGTATCAAGACCTTCGCCAGAGTTTTTGGTGGCCAAACATGAAAAGGGAAATAGCCGAGTATGTGAGTAAATGTTTGACTTGTCAAAGAGTTAAAGCCGAACATCAACGACCAAGTGGCTTGTTACAGTCATTGGAGATTCCGGAGTGGAAGTGGGAGCATATCATGATGGACTTTGTGGTGGGACTTCTGACGACTCAGAAAGGATATGATGCGATTTGGGTAATAGTGGACCGATTAACGAAGTCGACTCACTTTTTCCCAATTTGAATTAAGTATAACTTAGATCAGTTAGCTACACTCTATGTTAAGGAGATTATTTCCAGACATGGAGCACCTGTTTCAATAGTGTCAGATCGTGATCCACGATTCACGTCGAACTTTTGGAGAAGTCTTCAAGAACAGTTGGGGATGCAGTTGAAGTTGAGTATGGCTTATCATCCACAAACTGATGGACAGAGCGATAGGACAATTCAGACGTTAGAAGATATGTTGAGATCTTGCGTCATGGATTTCAAGGGTAGTTGGGTTGATCATCTACCATTAGTAGAATTTATGATATAACAAAGCTTATCATGCAAGTATAGGTATATGCCAAGTATTAAGCTTTGTATGGAAGGAAATGCGAACGTCGTTGTATTGGGATGAAGTGGGAGAACGCAGAATCTTTGGGACCGAATTGGTGCAAAGAAGCAAATGGAAGTGGTGAAGTTGATACGTATGCGTCTCGTCGCAGCTCAAGACAGACAGAAGAAATATGTGGACTTACATCGAGAGAATAGAGAGTTTGGGGTAGGCTCATACGTATTTCTAAAGGTATCTCCCTGGAAATGAAAGATACGCTTTGGAAACAAGGAAAAACTAAGCCCAAGGTTTATAGGACCTTTTGAGTTATTAGAACAAGTAGGTGAGGTAGCTTATAGGGTAGCATTACCTCCAGACCTAGAGCGAATACATAATGTATTTCACATTTCAGTGCTACGTCCTTACAAACCGGATTACAAGCACATGATAGAATATGAGCCTATTCAAATTCAGAAGGATTTAACATATGAAGAGATGCTGATTCAAATCATCGATAGAAAAGAGCAAGTTCTGCGAAACAAGGTAATACCATCTATAAAGGTATTATGGAAGAACCACAATGTGGGAACTTGAAGAAAAGATGAGAAAGAATTATCCTCTTTTGTTTGAGTGAGATAGGGCGAGATTCTGGGGGCAGAATCTTTATAAGGCGGGAAGAATGTAAAGACCTAGAAATTCGGATCCTTTGTAAAAATATTTGAAAGAATTAAATAATGAATAAAATAATATTATTTGTTATTATACGTGTTAATAAGATGTATGTCGTTCTATAACCTAGAAACGTCAGAAAATCGTAGAATTTGAACCACGTGAGCGAATTAAAGTGTTTGATTTTCCAAGATGAAAATAAATGTTTTCCGAGAAAGTTTACAAAAAACACTATTCACTATTTATCGCTCGGGAATTATTTTTGAACTTCCGACAAATACGTAACGTTAGAATATCGAGGCGAGATGGATAATGTAATAATAATCTAAGTATGGAAAATGCAATAATTTGCATGTGGACTTAATTTGGGAATAGGGGTATTAAAACCAAATGAAATGAATTAAGGTAACTTTGTATGAAATATAAGTCCAATAAGATTAAGGTGTAAACCTATGTGAGATTATCCTTAAAGCCCAAGTAGTAATAACATAAAGCTCTTGGTAGATTAATGTAAGCCCAAAGGATGATCCAATGGGTAAAGCAAGATCCATGGGGCAACCCATGGGTGAAGTGGTAACCAAGCACTTGGAGTGGTGAGCAAGAACTTTATGTAATGACCAAGGAATGGATAAGAGTTGTGGGCAACAAGTAATGAATAGTAAGGAGGTTAACTAAGGAGGTGGGATGGCCTAAATGACCTTAATGTCCTAACCTAGTATTTCCTATAAATAGAAAGCTTTCATTTTATTATTTGGTTGATTAATTTCATCCAACAACACTCTCTCATAAACAACTTATTTGTTAGAGCAAATAAACACTTTGAGCTTAACTTATCATTTGTAGATTTTCAAAGCAAGAGAAGTAATCTTCAAAGGTAATTGATCTTGTCTCTTCTATCTCTATCATGGTAGGTTGATAAGAGAAGTGTAACTAATGAACTTAGAGGTTAAGCACATAAGAGAAATGGATAAGCAATTGACTTAAGCTGAATAAGATGAATAAGTAACTTGAACCTAAATAAGTTGATAACCTTTTACACAACTTGTCATATGTTTCTCATATGATCAATATAGTATGAGAATATTGATTGATGGACTTAAGTTCATAATAAGTCATAAGCATAAGAATTTGAGTTCATAAGTTAAGTAAGTCATTAACGTATGAGAATAAGTCAAAACCTACTTTGATATTAAGTTGGGGTAATAAGTAACTTGTAATGTCTACATGTTGATTAAAATTCACTTAAAATGATTAGTATTGTGGTTTCGCCGGAATTTACACGATTGGACGATAGTCGTCGAATTCGTGAAATTCTCGAAATGGAAGTCGTATTTTGTGTTTGACATTGGAAACATTGGTTTTCGATGGAGACAAGTCATATTTGGCATTGTAGAGTTGCGGACTCAAAAATGGTCAGATTCTGACTTAGAACGAAGAAACGAGCGTTGAACGTTCACGAACGTTTATCGTTTTTGTTAAAAATGGATTAATAGGTGAACTTTTAGCAAAAAAAAGTTTAATAGATAAAATTCTTGAATGAACGCATAGATTACGTAATTTGTGACCTGTAGGTTCTTGAACGAACCAATTCGGACTTATAACGAAGAAGTTACGAGTCCGGGAATTTTAACTTTTGAAAAATTTGTCCAAAGTTTCGGTACAGAAGTGGCCATGCGGTACCTGAAGGCAACAAATAAACTCGTACATGTAGCGCCTAAAGTGACCATGACCTTCGAAGAGTTGTATACAAGACACAGACATTAACACTAAGACTTAAGACTTGCAATACCTTTGAGTCCAGGTTCTAAGCGAATGATAGGTGGTGTGTATGACATTGACATGAAGTGTAAAAGCTGTAAATGGCAGTGGCCAACCTCAGGACCAAGACAATAATGAAGGTTTACATATAGAACATGGTTAGTAATTGATAACCAATTGGACAAGGATTATAATGAAACATTGTTAAGACATAAGTAAGCCTTAAGTATGAACACTTAGGGTTTGGTTAAATCAATTGCAAATGAATGAAAGAATAATCTTACGGAAAGCCGGAACCGATAATAATAAATCTAATACGTAATTAGATTGATAAGTAGGGTAAGATTCTTTAGGAACCATGTATGATTATTCATGACCTAATGTTCTATGTTATGCTATCATTTAATATAGAGACCTTAAAGACGTACAGTGCACGTGTTATAATTTGTAGCAGACGCTAAAGGCAAGTACTCTAACCCTTGTTCCAGTTTGATCTGGGCAAGTCTTTGTGATTCATGTATTCTTCACATGAGTTAGTATTTGAGGAATGTCAAAGCCAATCCTTTCGGCTAGATGTATGCTATATTATTCTATTAAGTGTTGATAAGGATTTACTTAGAACTAATATTGTTGTGGTTTTTCAAAGGTAGATTGTGTATGCTTAAATTGTTTTTTGTCAAATCGAATACGCGGTGCGCGTGAGGTTGCCACAACTTAAATGTATATACGTTTAATGAATGTAGTCTTGATCAACATAGAGTACTATAAGTTGATCACCTAGACGTGCTCGTAAGCTATCTGGGACTTACGGACTTCGTGTTGGGATGTCCTTTTCAAAGTACTTATGAAATGCTTATGGTCTTGAACCGGAATTGATGTTTTACTGAATTTTGTAGCTCTAAAACGTTTTGAATGAAAAGAAGTGCTATCTTGAATTCTCAATAGTACTTTGTAACTATTGTCCAGTTATTGAAGATATACGCTTCCTATGTTTCAAGCATGCTATTTTACTAGAATTGTTGTACTTGCTGAGCTACTCAGGCTCATTCTTGCTTGAACCATATGAATGCAGCTAAGACAGAACGGACCGATGGATCCGGTAAAGATAAAGGGAAGGCAAAGGCGAACCTGTAGATTTCTTATGTAATAGTATAGGTTTTGTAAGGAATAATATTGATATTATGATAAAGACAATGTATTGGTTGTAAAGAACCCGGGGTATGTAAATATTCTTTTGATATATATATAAGACATATCCGTTCTTTTGAGGCATTTCAATTGAATGTTTATATGAATTGTAGCACCGTGTAGCACCAACTGTCGGGTTGAAAGATACCTAGATTTGGGGGCGTCACAGGTTGGTATCAAAGCATTAGGTTATAAAACTTAAGGGGGGAAGTTAAACCTTAAGTCATAACCTTAAGAAAAGTCAAAGAATAAAAGATGTAAGTTAACCTTATAAAAATGCATTATATATGTTATGTGTTTTTATTATTCTACTAACGTTTACTAATCAGCTCTATGTGTTGTTGTAGATGTCAGGTGAAAAATAGGAATGTGCGGTGGTAGTCGTGAAGGGTCATGAAACCAGATAAATCATCATAAGAACCCCATAGCAGAGAGATCCTGAGATAGTTGTGGTGGATTAGGAGACTCAAAGCTTAGACTTCATATGCAGATTATTTGTGGCATGATAGAAGAAGAAGTGGAGGTAGTATCCTCCAATCCAGTGGCTATAGTAGCAGAGATAACTCCAGGAGAGTCGATGATGTCACTATTTATATCAGTGATAGATAGGAACGTACAATATTATCAGCAGGTCAAGGAGCTGAAGGCGGAGCTCCAAGCGGTTATAGAGGACAAGACGGACGTGGAATCCATGTGGGAACAGGAACATAACGAGAGAGTTTTGGCTAAGGACAAAGTCCATGAGCTAAAACAAGAGGTCTTTGAGCTTAGGAGTGAGCTAAAGACCAAGAAACAGAAGATAGGGAGAATATCCTATATTCATAGGAGTTCTCATGAGGATTTCCGATTTGCGGTGTAGTCGGGTATCCTAAGTGAGAGACGAAGGCGAATATGAGCATACTATCGGTAGTGATATTATTGTTGGTCTTGCCAAGGCAGATTTCGAGAATGCCTTAAGGTAGATATGATCGAGTAGTTGTTAGAGTAGTAAGGTATGTACATATTTGTGTATCTAGTAGTGACATAAAGCCCTCTTTTATATAATTAAGGGTAGCCTTTTGTAAATCCCAATTTTTGGAAAGCAATAGCGTGAAAGGAATGTATCCAAATTTTAGTAATTTGTTTTATGTAACTGATGTAGTATTATACTACAATGAATAAATATAAGTTTTCTTTTTCGAAAAATGTTGAGTAACGAATGTTTAAGTTATTGTTTAGCATTGAATAATAACTAACTGACAGGAATGCATAATAACGAAACATGTGTTTATTGTAACAGCAAAATGCCGCCAAAAAGAGTACCACGTACCCAAGGTGCGAACACAAATCAACCGGAGGGAGGTCCAGTTATCCCCATGTAAGAATTTTTGAACCTTTTAACCGCAGCCTTTAACCAAACTGGGGCTAATATCCCCGTGAATCCTGGTGTAGTACGAGCTACTACATTTATGGACTTTAAGAGTGTGGGTTCGCATGGGAGTTCAAAGGAACTACGGACCCTATCAAGCCCAAACGCGTGGGTTAGGGAGATTGAGAAGGCATTTGTAATAGCAAATGTCGACGAGGCCCAAAAGGTTGCCTTTCTGCAACCTACATGATGAAGGAGAGGCCAACTTTTGGTGGGAGGCCAATCGAGGGTAAATAGATGTTATAACGTGGGTGAGGTTCAAGGAAATATTCTACGAGAACTACTTTCCCACAAGCATGCAGGAAGGATGGAGATGCAATTTTAGATTTAAAACAAGGGGACATAGCGGTTCCTCAAAGATGCCGCCAAGTTTAATGAATCGGCAAGGTTCGCTCCACATCAAGTGGATACTGAGGTGAGAAAGTTTCGACGATTCGAAAGGAGGCTCAAAGCTCGGCTCTATAATCGTATCTCTATATTCCAAAGTACTTTTTTTGGCATTATGTTAGAGAAGGCAATAATTGTAGAAGGTGGTAGCGAGGCGTTGAGCCAATACCACAAGGACAAGAAAAGCAAGGGGGAAGGTGGATGGAGGTGAAGATTGAAGGTGCGTAGGAGTGGCGAAGGGTATAAAAGGAGGGTAGTTAGCTTTGGGAATACCTGGGAGTGAAACAAGGAGACCCTAAGAGAAGGATGGAGGCTCAAAAAACTGTGGGAAGACTCACCTAGGAGTCTGTCTCAAAGGAAAGGCCGTGTGTTATAATTGCGGATAGGAGGGGCATATTGTGCAACACTGTCCAAGCCCGAAGAAGAATCATGGGTGCTTTGTATGTAGATCTACAGACCACATGGCAAAGAACTACCCAAAGAAGGGGACAGACGGGATTAAGGGCGCCAATAGTAGTAAGTTAACTATTGGGGGTCCAGCGCAGCCGGGTAGGCCGATGGCCCGTACCTTTAATATGATCGTTCAAGACGCGATGGCTTCGGAGGACGTAGTTGCAGGTATTATTCCGATCAACGACTTAAATGCATACGTGCTGTTTGACTCGGGTGCTACTTGTTCGTTTATCGCATGTGATTTTGCTAGACGACTAGGATTACTTCCCGAGAAGTTGCTTATACCCTTGAACATTAAGGTAGCAAACGAGGAGATAATTTCTATTGAAGATATTCATAAGAATTGTTGCGTAGACATTAGAGGTTTTAAATTATCGGTAGATCTGATACCGATAAAGTTAGGAGAATTCGACGTAATCCTTGGAATGGATTGGTTGGTAAATCATGGAGCAACAATAGATTATCAAAAGAAATGCGTAAACATTAAAACATTAAACCAATCTCATGTAATATTTTATGGGAATAAATTATCGGGACATTCGTGTTGTCTTACCATGACACAAACTAGGAAATTATTGAGGAAGGGGTGTGTAGGCTATTTGTGTCATGTGGTTGATACCCAGATAGTGGGAGCGACCATGGAACAAATACCTATAGCGAGTGAGTTCGTGGATATATTTCCAAGTGAGTTACCGGGTCTTTCGCCAAATAGGGAAACCGAGTTCATAATAGATATTGTGCCAGGAGCGGCACCAGTTTCCAGGGCACCGTATCGTATGGCGCCAGTAGAGATAAAGGAGTTGATGGTACAGCTACAAGAATTGTTGGACAGGAAGTACATTCAACCGAGTGTTTCGCCATGGGGAGCATCGGTGATGTTTGTCAAGAAGAAGGACGGATCGTTGAGACTTTGTATCGACTACTGAGAGTTAAACAAGTTAACAATAAAGAATAAGTATCCATTGCCCAGGATCGATGAACTTTTTGATCAGTTCAAGGGGGCAAAATATTTTTCCAAAATAGATTTAAGGACAGGGTATCATCAGCTGAAGGTTAGGAATGAAGATGTGCCAAAGATAGCATTCAAGACTCGTTATGGTCATTACGAGTTTTTGGTGATGTCATTTGGGTTGACTAATGCACCTGCTGTATTTATGGACATGATGAACAGGGTGTTCAAAAAATATTTGGACAAGTTCGTCGTGGTGTTTATTAATGATATTCTAGTATACTCTAAGACGCCAGAAGATCGTGCTGAACACCTAAGAATAGTGTTGGAGACATTATGAAAGGAGAAGTTATATGCGAAGTTCACTAAGTGTGAATTTTGGTTAGAGAGGGTTCAGTTTTTAGGTCATGTTATTGACCATGAGGGGATTTCAGTAGATCCAGCGAAGGTGGAAGCCGTGATGAATTGGGAACAACAGAAAACACCGACCGAGGTACGGAGTTTCCTAAGATTAGCGGGTTATTATCGAAGGTTCATTCAGGACTTTTCAAAGATAGCTACTCCGCTGACTAACTTGACGAGGAAGACGGTAAAGTACATATTGATTGAGAAATGCGAAGATAGTTTTCAAGAACTGAAGAAGAAGTTGAATGAAGCGCCTGTTTTATCATTACCTGATGACACAGGAAATTTTGTAGTTTATAGCGATGCTTCGCATAAAGGACTGGATTGCGTGCTCATGCAGCATGGCAAGGTCATTGCGTATGCATCTAGGCAGTTGAAGGATTATGAGAAAGTTTACCTTACTTATGATCTGGAACTGGCCGTGGTGGTGTTTGCCCTAAAGATATGGTGACATTATCTTTATGGGGAAAAGTGTGAGATATACACGGACCATAAGAGTCTAAAATATATCTTCACACAGAAGGAGTTGAATACGAGATGATCGGGTTAATTTGGAGTTGATAAAGGATTATGACTGTGATATCCTGTATCACCCTGGAAAAGCCAATGTAGTGGCCGACGCCTTGAGTAGAAAGGGTCGGGAGAAGTTGTCTTTGTTAACAGCTCAAACTGAGTTAATAACAGAGATGGCTAGGATGGAGTTGGAGGTGAAGTTGCCAAGTGAGGAAGTGAAAGGTAGACTTTTTACGACAGAGATTCAATCTACCATCATAGAGAGAGTCAAGGAAGTGCAGCTCAAAACCGATGAGTGTGATCAGATGAAGGAGAGGTTAACCACTGAAAAAGATATTAGGTTTAGTCTTGATAATGAGGGATTATTAAGATTTGAGGGAAGAATTTGGGTTTCGAATGAGACGGAATTAAAGGAGCAAGTTTTACAAGAGGCTCATAGTTCGAGGTACTCGATTCATCCTGGAAGCACTAAGATGTATCAAGACCTTCGCCAGAGTTTTTGGTGGCCAAACATGAAAAGAGAAATAGCCGAGTATGTGAGTAAATGTTTGACTTGACAAAGAGTTAAAGTCGAACATCAACGACCAAGTGGCTTGTTACAGTCATTGGAGATTCCGGAGTGGAAGTGGGAGCATATCATGATGGACTTTGTGGTGGGACTTCCGATGGCTCAGAAAGGATATGATGCGATTTGGGTAATAGTGGACCGATTGACGAAGTCGGCTAACTTTTTGCCAATTTCAATTAAGTATAACTTAGATCAATTAGCTACACTCTATGTTAAGGAGATTATTTCCAGACATGGAGCACCTGTTTTGATAGTGTCAGATCGTGATCCACAATTCACGTTGAACTTTTGGAGAAGTCTTCAAGAACAGTTGGGGACGCAGTTTAAGTTGAGTATGGCTTATCATCCACAAATCGATGGACAGAGCGAGATGACAATTCAGACGTTAGAAGATATGTTGAGATCTTGCGTCATGGATTTCAAGGGTAGTTTGGATGATCATCTACCATTAGTAGAATTTGTGTATTACAATAGTTATCATGCAAGTATTGGTATGCCACCGTATGAAGCTTTGTATGGAAGGAAATGCAGAACGCCATTGTATTGGGATGAA